>OY856385.1:6705000-7374236 GCA_963693495.1 Malacosoma neustria
AAAAAAATCAATTATCCTAAGATGCATAAGTGCATACCATACTAAGATAATTTACGAGATAATTGGGTCCAACATAAGATTTTTGTTGTACCAGCGGAAGATTTAAGGTACCAATAATGTTTGACAAACTAGCATGATATAGTCTTTATTTAGAAGGGAAGAATGCCATATAACATTGTAAGGCTATATAATAGGAACGGTATAATAAATATGACAAGAAAATGTTAAAAATGAGAATGGATCAATACAGAAGGAGAGGTAAAGAAAAGATTCATGGATTGGTAAAAAGTGATACGTCGAAATAAGTGATGATTGTTGAGGTGAATGCTAACAGAGGAGAGTGGAAAGAGAGAACGGGTTGTGCCAACCCCATGTATTGTGGGATAAGGGGACAAAGAAGAAGATAAGATTTCTTATGTCAGTTTCCTCTTCCTGAAAGGATCGTGATTAAATATCATATACAAATATTACAATCTATCAAGAATTTGCTTATTATCATGGTGATAATTTTAGCTTTTCGTAAAAAATATAATAAGATAATCGTAGGTTAAAAGTGAAAGTAACAGAATAATTAGAATCGTAGTCTTTTACCAGTTTATGCTAAACGTTACATCATCAATGTACATTCATATATGTAATATTTAGTTAAAATATATTTAAGAATGAATGAAAGAACCTCAGAATAGATAGTTATTTTTTATTTGATGAAATAAGTCCTAGTCCAAATATTCTGATTTTTATGAGCGTATATTGAATATTGTATATATAATTTACTATTACTAGACTCTTATTACTTACTCTACTTCTAGTAGTTGGATGTACAATTCACGTCATTTTGATGTCATTTACAGCTTTACTTTTAGACTACTTACTGACTTTACCAAAATGCACTAAGACTATTTATTATTACAAGTGAAATTACAACATCTGTTCATAAATAGCTTTTAATCTAAAAATTAAATAGAAAAATTAATTTAAGTATTAAGTTCTCTTCGCTAATTCTGCGTGAAAGTAAACATTCGAGAATTATCGGATTTTATAACTGGGATATATGATATATATACTGACAATATGACAATATTGAAACAATATTTTTGATTAATTTATGAATTTTACAAAATCCGGATTAAAATTATTTTCTGAATGAGATTGAACAGTGAAAGCCGCCGTTAGACATACTGTCGCGGCCTTAAAAGATTTTACAAATAAAAATTAATTATTTCCATTTAAGAAAAGTCCAATAATAATTAAAAAATACATTTATTTCTCTGCACTACATTTGGATAAATGAATCAGTGTCTAAAAGCTCAAATTATGTATATATTTGAGTAAAAATAAACTCTTTACTCAAATATACAATCTCAAGTACACCAATTTGTTACAGCAGTGGTTCTCAAATACTTTTATATTACATGGATTATTTACGGTTTTACTTATAAAGTGTTTTATTTAAGGGAAAAAGAAATTATCTAATATATAAAATTCTCGTGTCGCGGTGTTTGTTACCAAACTCCTCCGAAATGGCTGGACTGAGTTATATGAAATTTTATGTGCATATAGGGTAAGTCTGAGAATCGGCCAACATTTACTCTTCATACCTCTAAATGATAAGGGTGACCCACCCCTAAATTTTTTTTTTTATTTTGATAATTTTTTTGAAATTTACTTTATTATGATTTGGCATTTAAAAATATACACAACTTCAAATTTTCACCCTTCTATGATCAACCCCTGTTTTTTAATCGTGATTTTTATATTATTCTGTTCCATCCACAGATCCGCAATATGGTTGTAAGATAGCAATCGAATATAATAATTGTAGTATGATAATTTTTCATGTATAGTTTATAATTACAATTTACTTTAAATGAAATTTTTATTTCTTAGGCACTTGGCCCATATCTAAAAAGCATTATTGCGATATCATCATTTAATTTAAAGAAACAACTATTTTTATAGGAGAAGTGGGGCACGCGGTGTAGCGCGCATGCGTACGAAAACTTTTTTCGATTTGTTTTCTTCTGTTATTTTATCAGCGAAGCGGGCGGGAACGGCTAGTAACATATAAATACATTTGAATGATTACAAAATGAATGCATATCTTTATATTAGTTAATTTAAAGGGCTGCAAAGTAGGTCGAGGCAGTAATTATGATAATTAGGAAGTCGAACTGTCACTGCCAACTCGATTATCTGTTGCTAAAAGTGGACGAAGATGAAGGTTACACATGTCAAACTTCTACTTGATTTCATAGGAATTTTCACAATTTGACATAAATTAAGTAAACAATGAAAATAAATTAAGTATTTTGACACAGTTCTACAATATTTTTTATGTTAGGAAATTGGTTCTATTTTTAGATTTATTTATTTATTTATTTATTTATTTATTTATTTATTTAATTATTTATACATGACATACAAATTTTAAATATAAAAGATTCATATCACAGCAGTTCATGTACAACAACTAATTTGACTTAGAAAAAATCACACTGGCCCCTGAACTAGTGAATACTGTATCTCAGTGGGCCAGTATTTTTAAAATAAGAATTAATATATAATAATTACCATTATATTAATAATTAAATAATATATAGTAGTTAAATGAGATATAGTAGTAAAAATAAATAATAAATTAAAATAAAATATTAATGAAAGAAGAAGGGAAAGAAAAATATAGATACATATATTAACTGAAACAATGATTGTATGTGAACATAATGTATGTAAGTTTATATATAAGTAAAATGTAATATTATATTTAAATAATTGCTTTGATAATTTCTTCTGACTGTTGATAATTCAGCTCACACAAATAATCACTCAATTATTATTACAAGAATGTCCATGACCCAATATTCAATTGAGAACACGGGTTCGATTCCCATCTGGCGTCTAGGTGTTTATGTATAATATGTATTTATTTCCAAAAGAAAAGTGTAAATGTAGTTAGTTATCTGGTACCCATAATATAAGTGCCATACTTATTTTGGGACTAGAAGGCGCTGTGAGAATTGTCCCAATATATTTATTTGTTTTATCATCAGTTAGGGGATTGATCAAAATCCATACTATCCATACTACATACTAATATTATAAATGCGAAAGTAACTCTGTCTGTCTGTCTGTTCCTCTTTCACGCCTAAACGGCTGAACGGATTTTGATGAAATTTGGTATGGTGATAGATGATAACCTAGAAATGGTCATAGGCTATAAATAATCACGCCATCGTTCTTAGGGGGTAGGCAGTAGGCAGATAACTAAATTGAGTTAGTGATTTTTTGTGCTTATCCGGTATCTATGAGAATCGGCCAACATCTATTTTTCATCCCCCTAAATGTTAGGGGTGACCCACCCCCAAAAAATTTTTTTTAATTTTTTGACATTTTATTATTTATATGGCAGAACAACGTTTGCCGGGTCAGCTAGTATGAAATAAAAGCAAATATAAAATGAATACACAACACATTAGCTCATTTATTGATAATATATTGTTAAATATTCTATAGTTCTTCCAACCGATTTCGGTTATGGAGACCGCTTCAACTTATTGCCTTACGTACATGTGCTCGCACATGACTTGTATCTCCCACGCTATACCAAAAAACACGCATGCAGTCCGGGCATATCAACACACCGTCATGAAAATACTTTAGTCGCTGGTGGCCAGGCTTTTAGTTCTCATCTCGTTTTGCGTCAATATCAATACATCGTCTGGATTCAAATTCTCGTACTCATGATTTCAGCCGACTTTTTCAATTACAGTACTCGCCAAATTTTCCCAACAGCCAGGATCGATATTTCACTTAACCGTATGACATTTCAGAAAAATCCTATACTGCGGTATAAGTTTGCTCTGAAACGTCATAACGTAGCTATCCACTTTCGTTTATTCTAAATAAAAGTAGTATTGTATATAGTGGTATGGTGTGCTTTCGTGGTTGCTCGACAACCACCCTACATACATGACACTTTTAGAGCTTTCGCTTCATAAGGTATGTCTGTATGCTACACACATTTGCTCTACTCAATACTTCTATGTTTCGTACGTAAGTGTTATAGGAAGAATGTCATAATATTTGTAATGTAAAATACATGTCATACATTTTTATAAAATTCTCTCAGGCAATTAAATATTAGCCATTTTTTGAGCTGAAATTTAAATGAATATAAATTACTGGTTACCCTTATTTCTTTGGATAATTGCCCATGACATGTGTCAGTAGGTTGGAATTCTCAAGACGGTGCGGCAAACAGGCAATCCTATCTCTGTTACGAGTTACATACTCACGAATATAACGGTGCTTTGTATATGAGTCACTGTTCTCCCGTACGTATAGGGCTACTTGGTATATTAGTATCCAAGACAGGATGAGGATGACCGGATTATATTTTAAGATATAACATATAGTGTATGCTAACTTTTACCGAGATGGTTATGGTGTATAATATAATATCTCTCTCTCTGCTTAGCCTTAGTCCCATTATTTGGGGTCCGCTCTCCTGGTCCTTTTTCGCCAGGCCATTCTGTCCTGGGTCGTCATCGGTGTTAAATTAGCATCCTTCATATCTCTGTGTACAGCATAAATTTGTATTTATGTATACCATAATAATAATATTTATATTGAGATTGTCTACAGATTTGTAGATATTAGATGTTTTTTTCTAAGTGAAGATAAAACTTGTAAAATGATAGCATAAGGGCAATAAACTAGCTGTGTTATTAGATTAATATTTTAAGGTACAATTGATACGTTTATAATACGTAGATTAACAAAATAAATTAGAAATAAGACAATTCCTAATTTATTATTTACATTTTAAACTTGTAATGGATAGTAAAACAAGTCTTTCACAACTAACAAAAGCATTACAATAAGTGATAAATAATTTAGTGGTTCTACCTATCGTAGACAGAACAAAAAAAACTTTGAGAAGCCTTAGCAATTGTCCAAGTGTGTATATTGTGTGGGTTCGTATGTGCTGATTGCACCCACTTCGTACGCACACATCGGCTGCTGTACGGTCTGCTACCCCCGTATATAAGCCTATGTAGCCTTGAACTTCACTTCACTACAGCTACAACGGGCAAACAATACAAAAATACATCCGTCATATCCCGGTCCCATACAAGTGGATTTTGAACATACAATTGAAGGATTTTGATCTGTGTGTGCAAGTGTACAAACTATGTGTTGAACTGTGACTTTGGTGCTCGAATTTATTTATTATACAAATATGAAGCCTGTTATACAAATCGTAAGTATTCGTGTTGGAATAAAACTAATAATAAATAGCCATAAAAATAACCACAATAAACTATGATTACCAATTATAAAATAGTAATGACATTCATCGTAATAGAAAAAATTACAATATATATATATATATATATATATATATATATATATATATATATATATATATATATATATATATATATATATATATATATATTGTAATTTAAGAAATAATAACGTATTATGTATCTTTATCGAATTTGAAGTGTTAAAAATATGACGACTAAGTTTGTACTTAGTATTAGTAACTATTTATAGTATAAATTCGAATACAAAGTTCACATAAATTATGGTTTAAATGTCATTCATTTGAGTCTGGAAAGTTTTGAAGAATTAATTCTTTAGGTATAATTATATCTAGTTTAATTATAGCTACTGAAAATATTATAAAATAGGTAATATATTTATTTAATTTACAATATAATGCTATGGATCACTTACGTATGGTACATCGGCATCCACAGCTGGACAGCTTACCCTAATTCGCACTACATATCCCGCTCTCCTTACAATTTAGTCCTGATCAGCTAAGATGCGCAGGTCATCAGATCATCGGGCTTGGGAGCCTCTTACGCCACGTTTAACTAGCCGGTCTCCACTCCAGGACTAATTTTTTTAACGTTTGTCCAAAAATATTTTTTTAATAACATTTTAAAATATAAATATAAAAATTGTATTTTATAATTAAAAATGAAGAGGCTTTAAAAATTTTATTTAAATAAATAACAATGTTCAAAATATAAGAATAAATTAAAACAAATGCTAATAAATAAAATGATAAAAGTTAAGATTATTAAACAGGAATATGCAATTACTTTGTTGTTATTGAAATTTAAATATCACATAATTTTTAATCAGGAATATAAAAATTCATGTTAAATTTGCATTATACACAAATATATTTTATTCAAATACAACATATAAGTACAATATATAAGTAATGTATTTTCCTATCATACTATGAGTACGAATACATATAATGATTGGATTAAAGTGAAATAAATAAATAATTTATAAAAAGAGAAACAATTAGAAATCTTTTCACTTAGCTGCACTACAGACTCACATTAAGTGTGGGTTGATATTAATATATTTCAATTATTGTTGAAGTTTTAGTAATGTTTCATTTTCATTTAAAACTAAAAAAATCTTTAGTTTAGTCAGCTTAGTCATAGTTTTGATCTACAAGTAAATTAAGATCATTAAGTTTTATTCCCATGGTGTCGTAAAAGGAATTAAATTGACAAATATTTCATATTATGTTGAATAAACTAAAACGAAGGGGAACATACGTATAAAGACGAACGAAAATTTTGCTCAGTGACAATACCGAATACCTTGAACTCCACAGTTCGGATGTAATTTATCAAAAGTTATTTACTAACTTTTACTTTTATTAAATCCTTCTGAATCTGTTAGTTAAAAGAGAATTATTTAACATAATAAGTTGCAATTTATTTCACCTACTAGCTGACCCAATAAACGCTGTTTTTCCATTTAATTTAAAAAATAATTTAATTACGTTTACCCAAATTTGTAATGCGATTTCATTTAATATGTAATTACTTACTTATTTTGTGCTCTAAATAAACATTTTTTCTTTCTTTCTTTCTTTTTCAAATTTCATTTCCTTCAAGTTTCATTTTCATGACAAAAATTAGGCTATGACCAAGGTCCAATCTATCTCTATATTGAAATTCATCTAAATTGCATCAGCGGTTTAGGTGGGAAAACGTAACAGACAGACAGACAGAGTTACTTTCACATTTATAATATTAGTATGGATAATTTTATAGTTCGCGCCAGTAAAGTAAACTCATCATAAACGCTATTTAATACGTCTATGCAGACGGAATTGTCGACCGATGCTAGTAAGTTAATATTTGAATAAGCTTTTTTTATTGCAGTAGGACAGAATCCAGGCTGTCGGCCCACTTCGAATTTAGCAGTTACCGTCGCCTATAGGTGTTTGCAATGCCTGCATAAGGGTACAGGAACTTGGGTCACTAATGCTAGAATACAACACAAAGTTAGTATGGTGGCATACTTAAGACCAAAGGTGGTCGCCATCCAGACGGGCTTATGGCCTTATCACGTAGCCTAGGGTGGGCTGCTTTGTCGCCTTTTACGAAAGGCCGACCACGGCCACTGAGTTTAGTATTCTTTCTCCGTCCCTGCATGGATCAAAAAGGTTTTGCTTTGTTTTTTAAAGCTCAGTACATTCAATATTACACTTCCTTGCTTTATACTAAATTTCACTAAAACCACTTTTTCGAGCCAAAACTGTTTCATTATTTTCTACTAATTTTATATTTACATGATATTATGATGACAAGTATCTTACGTAATATCATACTAGTATTCACTTACAAAAATAAATTCAATAATATCCATTTTATATTTCCCTTTTGATGTTTTATATATTTTATGAAAATTACGTGATGAAAGATTGTAACAGTTTTTAAATACGAGTATAAAGTAATAGTAAGCTCTTGAAATTGGAAGTACAAAAATAACTTATTTTATAAATACAAATTATACATATTCAGATCTGGCCACTATATTCTCTATCTATATTCTTTATTTATCTACAAGCGGATGCATTTAGAAGAAATTGTAGACTATTAAAAATTTTAATATATTTATAATGTGGACCCATAAAAATGTCATATTTATTCATTTTAATGTTATATCTGCCAATTAGAGAAATAAAAATGTAATTATTATATATAAAAAATAATTAATTCTGAGTAATTATGCAAATACATGAGTACTTTCAGAAAAAATAACTTTTATAAATATAATGGATTTATATATTTATTCTACTTATAAATATTACAGAGTCTTAATTTTATCTAAGCTAATTTAAATATTAGAATCTAGATGTTGTCATTGGAGTTAAATTCCTTATTGTAATTGTATGTTAAACGTAAAAAAAATTTAATAATCAAAACAAAAAAAATCATTGCGTTACGATTACATAGATAATTTACAAACATTTTTTTATTGCTTAGGAACAACAGACAGGCTGACAGCCCATTTAATAGTAACTAGTTACGGTTGTCTATAAATGTTTGTGATGCTGGGTCCATTACGAACACGCTTCTCCTATGAGTTCCTGTATCTATAAGGGCACATTGGGTTACTAATGACGAAACACAGCACAAGGTTATTAGGATCAAGAATGGTTGCAATGGTCTTGAGGCTCCTTCCACGCAGCTGGGGTTGTTTTGTCGCCTTTTACGACCGGCCGACCCCGGCCGCAGGGATTAGTATTCTTACTCCGCCGCTGCACAGATAAAATATTTTTACAGTGTAGTTAATATTTTATTTTCACATGAATTAAACATACTGCAATCCAATTATTGTTATTGCACGAACCGTGTAAATAATGTTTTTATAATTGTTAGGATCACATATATCTCATGTCTTTGACTGGCACGATCAACATGTAATTGATTTATTAAGAGAAACTTGGTTAGAAATAGTTACACGTAATAATGCTATATTACTGTATTTATATTCTTTTATTAATTAGCTTATCAAATGAAAACTTTACTATTACACTAAAATTATTTTAATAATTATTTTTGATTTTATGTTATATGGTATATTAAAAAAGCATTATCTACTGTAGAATTTCAAAATAACAAGATGATTAGATATTTTATAGAATGTTTTGTTATACTAATCTATTTAGTATTCACAATTTACACATTAAATGATTGGAAGATCTTTAAAAGGTTAGTGTACAGAATAGTACAACAATCAGTGCATCAAACTAGGTATAAAATATATAAAAATGACTAATATTTGTATGAGTATTATTTTTGAAATCAATTTTTGAATATTTTTAATTTTTAAGAAAATGTTACTTTGTCTCTAAATTCCAAGACAAAAAATTATGTCATAAACTTAACTAGTATTTACATTGGCATGTAAAATTTTTTTCAGATATACATAATTTATGCCACACAAATGAACGGAGAAAAAATTGAAAATACTAATAATATTAAAGTACCTAAGATAACTTAAGCAAAAGAGAATTACAGGCTGTGAGTGAATTACAGAAAATGAATTACAGGTGTGAGTTTAATACGATTTGACCACTATGCAATGTAGAATCAATATAAATCTATTCCAATGTATATAATTTTTTTAATAACTCATCTTCATCAAAATTTTATAAATTTGGATTTTAAATTTACTTTAATTTAACTTTCGCTTTCGAAACATATGTACGGTTTGTTTAATTTTGGTATCTAAAGTATATAATATAATCCTCAGTTCACGGTTTCTCTAGTTGAAAGTTACTTTCTTTTGCTGCTTTCAGTGAGCATAGATTCGGAGCGCACGGACAACAATTAATACCACTTATGAACTAAATAGGAATTTATTAAATACCTTTTCATTAACAAAACTTAGTTAATTAAATTTAGTATTCATAGATTTGAACAGTACTGTGGTTTTCTTATATTTTTAATATCAACGTAATTTCCCAATATTATTTTATTGATAGACCATTAGAATCATATAGATAGATAGATAGATAGATAGATAGATAATTCTTTATTGTTCACCACACAATTTTACAGAAAAAAAGACATAAAAAGAAGTAGGTAATAGTACAACATAGTGAGCAAACGGCGGTCTTATCACTAAATAGCGATTTCTTCCAGACAACCTATCAGAAATATTTAAAGTAGTAGTACAAGGCGGTGCACAATAGACATAGAAATCAAGATAGTAAATATTATACAAAAAAAAAAAACTAAATTAATCTAACATACAATAGCAATACAATGAAGCATACACATGACGATGCAGTTTATGACTTTAGGTAATGGTCATTAACCAAGTTTTTAAAAATGGCAAGTGATTTTGCTTTTCTAATATCCAGAGGGAGGGAGTTCCAAATTTGGACAGCCTGTACTGCAAAGGAATTAGAAAAGAATGTCGAAGAGTGTACAGGGGTCTGTAAGAGCAAGTTTTCATTAGAGCGCAGAGAGCGGGAGTGAGTTGTATAAAGAAATTTAAAACAATCCTTAAGGTAAGGAGGTGAAGAAGGAATAAACAATATTCTATAGAGTAAATAGAGAATGTGAGCATTCCGGCGAAGCGAGATGGGCAACCACTTGAGCTTTTGGCGATATTCAGAAATATGGTCATATTTTCTTAAACCAAATATGAACCTAATACCAACATTTTGAAGACGTTCCAGCTTCAATAGTTGCTCTTGGGTAAGATTAAGATAGCAGACATCGGCGTAGTCAAGGATAGGGAGTAATAGAGATTGAACAAGTTTTATCTTAGTGGCAAATGGAAGAAAGTTTTTGAGCTTTTTAAGAGAATTATAAGAAGCAAAAATTCTACGACTTAATTCTGTTATGTGCGGCTGCCAACATAGTTCTTTGTCAAAAGTTACACCAAAGTTTTTTATCTTATCACTAATAGCAATCTGCATACCATCAAATGTGATATTGGGAAGAAGAGATGCATCTAATTTAGAAATCAGCCGTGAACTACCAATGATGATAGACTGTGTTTTTAAGGGATTTATATTTAAGCCATAGGAAATACTCCATTCAAGAATTTTACGTAAATCTTCATTGGTAGTTCTGATGGCGTCATGTAATTTATCCCTAGGTACCTGAGTATAAATTTGCAAGTCGTCTGCATAGAGATGATAGGAAGAAGATAGGTTACAAGAGATTGAATTTATGTATGGGATAAAATTTTGTTATTAAAAGAACTTATAAAGACAACAGCTGTTATTTTTAAATCATAGGAACCTAAAAATATTATTTTAAAAATAAAATACAACGTTATAATGTGAAAAACCATCCTAAGATTTACTTTCTAAACCAAAAACTTATCAAATGTATTTAATTCAATTTATTAGATGGCTTTTGTCAGTATATAAAAGAAGTTTTTTGCAAGGACACTGACTCAAAATAAATTAATATACTTAAGTATACTTGGACAATTCACACATCGCAATTTAGTCCCAAAGTAGGTAGAATAGCTTCGTGTTATGGGTATTAGACAAATAATATTACATAATATACACATCAAAAAAGTCTAAGTAACATGCATGATATTACAAATTTACCATTTATACTAATTAATTTCTAATTCTTTACTAACTCAAAGTGCGTAGGTATGTAAACTTTTTTGTTATTGATGACATACTGGCTGGTTGTAAAAAAAATTTCGATTGTGTTTTGTTTTTTTCATAAAATTAAATGAAAGGGAATTTGTTTGAATTTAAGTGCGTTTTTATTGCTATGTTTAGTTTTGATTTTATAATTTTACCAACCATTTAAATAAAGTTAGCGACAAAATTGAATTGTTAGATATTCTTTACGTCATGGAGCGACGTCATTTGACGGTAAATGAAATGCAAAGAGCTGTAGGGATGTTGCAAGCGGGAAGTAATCAATCACAGGTATCTCGGCATTTTGGCATTCATAAAAAGTGTATTTGTCGTCTTTGGCAGCGCTACATAATACAAGGGAACCCGCTGAACAGTATCCAGGCCATAAAAGGAGTACAACTAATCGGCAAGACCGGTACATACAACTGACTACAAGACGCCAGCCAATGTTAACCGCTCGAGAGATAAGTTTGAGGCTACAAAATTCAAGTGGTGTTGATGTACTTACATCAACACCACTTGAATTTTGTAGCCTCAAACTTATCTCTTACTACTGTGCGAAATCTCCATACTGTGCGAAATCGACTGCATGAGTACGGCCTACGAGCTCGACGCCCAGTTAGGTGCCCATGGATACGTCACGGGAATCGCGCTCGTCGAAATGAATGGTGTAGAGAACGCATGGACCCAGGAACAATGGGATAAAATTTTGTTATTAAAAGAACTTATAAAGACAACAGCTGTTATTTTTAAATCATAGGAACCTAAAAATATTATTTTAAAAATAAAATACAACGTTATAATGTGAAAAACCATCCTAAAATTTAAATTAGTACATGTTGCTTAGACTTTTTTTTAGTACATGTTGCTTAGACTTGATGTGTGTATATACCTTTTTTAGTAAATAAATATATATATTGTACAAAAAAGTCAGACGCGAGACTGGAATTGAACCCGAGACTTTGTGATGTGATGTGACGTGCGTTGGGCGTTACGCCACAGAGGTCGTCATATGACGCCTATTAAACAACGAACAAAGGTTTAAATGGTGATAGTGATGAGAAGCAATTTTCTCATCGGCTCATCCCGAAATTTGAGGACTGAATTTTCTTTAATTACAGTTTGTTCTCAACAAACTGTGATAATAATATCTAGTTTGTTCATCTGTCATTCGTCACTAGTCTCTAGTTTATTCACCTTTCCATATCAAAGCAAAACTAAAGTGCCTCTATTAATACTTACTATTTATAACATAAATATGTTACAAAATTTATAAACATTTATAAACACATAGTTATAAAATTTTATTAAATGTTTGAAAATAATAAATAATAATCTGCGGACGTTTCCACACACGACGCTTATATATAAAACTTCGGAGAGTGCAGAGTTACGCTCAAGTGCCTAGGTTAATTTTTATGCCTACACTCTACGTTTGCAACGTAATCAATAAAAAAGGTAAGGTAAAGTAAGTTGATTTTGGCATAAAATTATAATACAAAAAAAAAAAAACATCATGTATCATAAAGCTTAAGGAATAGATGTAATTCAATTCAAATTTGTTTTTTAGGGTGGTCACTACATTTTGGCAAAAGAAAAATATGTAGCTGATATGGATTGTATACTATAAAAATACAAGATACTTAAATGCCGTATTTTGGAAGATATCTATGTCTATTAATATACTCCAGTAGTCTGATGTTTGATTAAACTAAAAGCAAAGGGTGAAGCTTAACTTCTGAATTCTTGATTTTTGTGGTTTACATTTAAATGTTCAATGTACTCGTATTTTAGCGATTACGACGATCGCGTGTATGCGCCCAGCCATGTCAAATTGTATTTAAATTCGTATGTTGCGAGTCCAATCTATTTGTTTAATATACGATGTAAAAAGCGTGAATAATCTTGGGAAAGAGAGAATTCTTACGTAATTTAGTACGATAGATTTCAACGCGTTCGCACTTAATTATATTTGAACGCTAAATGTAAAATAGTTTTCTTAATGGTTATAAATAAGTATTTAGTTAAATGAGTAGTTATGAATTTCCAATGTTATCTTGCTTCTCCTATCTGCAAGATAACATTGGAAATTCATATCATTTCTAAAACACCAAGAGAGTATTTTTGAGTCTATTTTCGGCTTACCAGCAAGTGGAAATTTTTGAAAATGTAAAGTTAGCTTTACATTCTAAAATGATCTGTAAAAACCTTAGAGTATACATAAGCATAGCTTGCTTATGTATACTTTAAGGTAAGAACCAAATCTTATAATTTATTTATATAATAATATAAGGATCGGTATAGAACTATTTTCAAAAATTTCCACTTGCTGGAGAACCGAAATTAGACTCAAAAATACTCTCTTGATGTTTTAGAAATGATATGAATTTCCAATGTTATCTTGCAGATAGGAGAAGCAAGATAGCATTGGAAATTCATATCATTCATTCATAAGAACTAACTTAAGTTAAACTAAAAAGGAACCTGAATTCTGAAAAAAATTGAGTACTAGTGATGCTAGTAATCTTAGAATACACACTGATAATATTATTTTACCAAATCATTCTGAATTAAATATTGGACTCTAATTTTGTTAAAATTTCAAAGGTAACTAATTTTAAAAAAAAAATAGTGTTGTTTTATATTCAAATGTAGACTTTCGCTTTGAATAAAATCAAGTTACGACACGCTGGTTCCATTTGTTAAATTGTGGTGTCCCACTTTGTCCATCATAAATCATAGCTTACATAAAAGTAGGGCTAATTTTAATAAAATGCCCTTCTAATTACCATTTATTATGAATTTATATACATTATTTACAGGCTTTGTGTTGTTTAACTTAGTTTTCTCTACTAAGGTTGGTCTCCGAAGGTATACTAGTATATTTGGATATTGTATCCACTTTTTGTATGTATTCGCTTTAAAAAGTACATCATAAATGATTTAACTTGAATTAAACGCTTTTTATATGTTTTCATCCCATTATATAGATATTTACTACTTCAACAAATGATAATGAGCAAGAGACGTGCAGGACGAAGGCTGTGAAACATCATCGAACTTAGATCAATATGACCTCCGTTATATACTGTCTGTCTCGCTATCCATTAAGACCAGTACAAACAGCTAATGACCTACCTTGAATATTGAAAAAGTACTCAAAGAATAAGAAGAAATTATCATCATCGAAATGGTTAATTCTGATTGATTGAAATACTTGCTGGCAAACTTCTATTTCTTATCGTTCAGAATATCAATTTCAATCTTATTGTCTTATTGAAATAATTATTTTAGTTAATATACATAAATTTATTACCTGTTGGTATTCATATACATATAAACTATATATTGTTACAACATACTGTTGTTAAAGTGTTATCTATCTTGACTCGTATCAAACGGACTTAGGTTTTAATAAAGGAATATTTATAGTATGAATGTGAATGAAAACTTTCATGTTTTTATTGTTGTAGGACAGCAGACAGGCTGACGGCCCGCTTAGAATTTTGCAGTTACCGTCGCCTATGAGTGTTTGCAACGCCAGTGGCATCGCGAACATGCTGCTGTCCTATAAGGGTACAGGAATTTGGGTCACTAATGCCGGAACACAACACAAAGTTACTATGGCGGCATACTTATGACCAAAGCTGGTCGCCATCCAGGCGGGTTTGGGGCCCTACCACGAAGCTAGGGTGGGTTGTTTTGTCGCCTTTTACGACAGGCCGATCCTGGCCGCAGAGGTCTGTATTCTTTCTTCACCTCTGCACGGATAAAATATAAAGGTATTAAATGTAAAGGTATATCAATTTGTAGTAAGCAAATTTTGCTAATATTTTTGCTTATATACAGATGTGGGAAATCTGTTATCTATATAATCTAAAACTATATTTTCAGTATTTTCTCTGGTCAGAGTGTTTAGAATTCTACTCTGGACTATAAAGCCCGTAATTTATGCATAATTAGTTTGGAATATATACGTTTTGTGATCAAATGCTAATTCAAAAGTTGCGTAATGGTGCCATGAGACAATAATAGTATATAACCTACTTCAGGCCCCTTGAAACGGGATGAAAGGAAAAGTTTAAATATATTTGTCAACTACTAAACAAATTACTAAATATTACTAATATACGTATTAAACTAATATCTTTTTGATTTGCCTAACAAAATAATTTGATTATTAATAAAATGAGTTCAAAAGTATTACGAAACGGCATGGTCTTAGATACTTCCGATACGCATAATTTTAATTAAAATATATCTATTGAGAACAGATTTAAATAAAAATTGGAACTATGTATGCAAATCTTAATAAAGTGAATTTAAAACATGTTAATATTTATAAGTCAAATTGTCCACGAAATACTTTTATAATTTTTTAAATTATGAGTTTTGAGGACGTTTAGACTTGGACTAAGTGTATATGAAATATTTTTAACGATTAACGATAAAGTCACAAAAGTTCAGTCAAAGTGTTGTTAAAAACGCCTTTATTTATGCAAGTTCAACTATATTTTAGTTAAAATATATTGCTATTTTTGGAACATAAAAATCTATATGTATGATTTATTAAACGAGTAAAAAATTTAATAAATAAATAGTGATTTAATATATAAGTAACTATTTAAAAATGATTAAAATAAGATTTCGAAAATAGTTTCCAGTATTAGGCGAAATCTTAATACTTACTGAAAATATTGGAATCAAACCCACATACAAAAATATATAAGGCTACTTATATAATCATTGAACCAGTATTTTCATAGATATTATCATGTCACAAGAATTCGAAACTAAGAAGAAAGCTAATAAATTATTTAATTTTGTATCAGAAGTTTTCTGAGGTTATATCAGAAATATTTATAAATCAAAAAATTATGTATAACTGACATGTATAACTATATATAGACGAATGAAAAAATACTTTGAAACCGTAAGACCAGCTACATTGTACCGTTATGTTTATTCATGACGTAGGCATAACGTAACCAAACTAAACGTAAACTTTAAAAAAATCAACAATCGAAAATCGAATCTTCTCCCTGCCTTTATCTCTTACGTGAGGTCGGTACAATACGAAGGCATGCGTGTTTTTACAGCGTGCCCCCTTCAATCCTGGAGGGTCACAGGAGAGGCTTGGTTCGCAAACCGTGGAGTGCGCTGCACTGATGCATGGGGCAGACCGGTGTCGGGTTGGGCCACGAGATTGGCGGGCCAGTTTATCCATCGGGACAGGCACTAGGCGAGAGGAGAAATTAACCTTTATTTGTAAACTATAAATTAAATGTGTGTGTGTGTGCTTAGTACATTTAATTATATATTTACATTCATCTAAGAGACAATGAAAAAATCTATTCTTAGTTGTATACCTGTTTTTACTCAATGTGTAAATAATATAGTTAAATATAGGAAAGCGATTCACAACCGAGTTGGCACGCAATGTTCATTGCCTTCTTGCTTGTAAGCATTCCTGGAGACCAATGGCCGTGATTTGTATTCTAATATTCAAGCTGGTGTATTTATAAATTTCTAGTTTCATTTTTATTCTCAATATACTTTAATTTTATACTATTTAACTTTTACTATGTATTTTTATTTTATAAATGGTTATATAGACGGTCTGACTCCTGAACAGCAGCAGAAGGAGAAAGAAAATGGTGCGCTCCCTTTATTGTCTCCAACATAGAAAAAGGTCTTATTCATTGGTCGCATTTTACTACTACCTAAAAAACTGAAGTGTATGCTTAGTAGCTCTATGCTTATTTTTGACTGAGATGACAAGACTTCATTTACAATAAACAACCAAGAAATTATGAATTTTATAAATTAAATTAAATCAATATTCTTTTTTGTTACAGATACAGCTTCTAGTCATAATACAACAACTTCAAAATATCCGATGCCAAAATTATGGAGAACATGAGATACTCCGATACTTTTCACTGGGCAACAGTGAAGAACAACTTGACCCAGATACCGGCTACAGCGCAAATTTATTAGCAAATGATGGGAACAATCAAGCAGCCGCTTCGTTAAACTTGCAGCAATATCAAGTAACAGAAGACTTTGAAAATCTCGATGAACTCAGTCGCGCAGATTATGCCCGAACAAAAAAACTATTTCGAATTAAAAATCCGTTCCAAAAGCAATCTGAAGGCAACCAAGAAGCTGAAACCAATAATAATCAAAATACTAATCAAAATGATAATAACATAGGAGCCAGTAACCAGTACTCATCGCTACACTTCTCATTACCTTCTGATGATTATATACAAAAATTAAGAGCTGAGAATCAATATTATCAACAGCAACAATCTACACCGTCACCAAATACGGGATACGAGTATACTGCGACACCTGTACCTCAATATCAATTCTCAACTATTCCATCTGGTAATTATGACAATAATAACCAACAGTCAAATCAGATTCAGTTTGACTCTAAGATATCGCAATCACAAAATTTCAATCCAAATGCCAATAACTATCAATACACTACCTCAAATCCTTATCAGGCAGAAAATATTGCAACCACTTCTTACCCTTATATCCAAACTTCCATACCTAATAATAATCAGTTCGTTGGAACTGGAAGCAATCCTTACTTTTCTAGTTCCTTGCCTTTATACCTTACTAGTCCACAAAATATGCAATCATACATTTCATCACCGTATTCTCAAACGACTATCCAGTCCGCGTCACCTGAGTATAATAATAATAATAACAGGGGATCATCTACAATAGGAAATAATTTAGAAAGTTATGATAAAAATGATCAAAACAAAAATATGCAAGTAGAGTACTACGATAATTCAGTTAATGGAGTCAAATATCCGTTGCAGCAGTATCAAAATGAATACCAGGCCACCACTTTAGCCCCAGTGTCGTCTCCATATAATGCCGGTATTAATGCTCTGTCAAAGTCTTTACAAGAACTTTCTTTATCACAATTACAGAACTTTGCTTACCCCCAAAATCAACAAGATTATAGGTCTGATGGTTCTGTAGATATTAGTGAGAATCAAAATACACACCGTGCCGGTTCTTATCCTGCAAGTAATCCTTATCTTAAATATATGCAACAAGAATATCAAAATCAAAATAATCGTCCTCAAGATGAAGGACAAGAAACTAACCAAAGAGATTATCCAAATGGAGATTTTAGTTGGAAATTAGGCACTAAAAAAGTTTCTCCAACATTTGAAGCATATCCTGACAACAATATAAAGACGTATCATCCTTCACAATCTGGCGGTGATGCCATTAGTCAGATATCTTTCAATATGGAAACAGGGAAACAAAATAATTATGACCAGATATCTAAAGCTACATCAAAAAATACAGAAGGTCAAGATTTTATAAAATCAGTAGGAAATTCTCTAGAAAATATTAAACAGTCACAGCAGTATAGTGTCTTTAATAACAATCAACAGTCACAAAGCACTGCATTAACTAATAACGTTTTCCAAAATAATGCTGAAAATCAAAGAAGTAAGTATAATGAAAACACTATTTTCTCATTTGGAAATAACCAACATGATTTAGTAACCGCATCTCCTACTTATAATTTTAACCCAAAAGAAGTAAGTAATGAAAGACCTAATTCTTTATTTGATCATGCAAAAGCTTTAAAAGCCATAGTACCAATTGATATGTCAAACGTAGGAAATTCTGAATCACAAGGTAAAAATAATGGATATGACGGAAAAAACCGGTTTAACTTAATTAATTTCAATCAAGATCAACCAGATGCTATTTATAAGGACAAAAACTCAATGTATGGATTTAATATTAAAACTAAACCAGAAAATTTTGTAACATCTGAAAATTTTAAGCAATTTGAGCAAAGCGCACCATTTTTTTCAAAGAAACAACAATCTCTGGATATTACTCAGAATATGCCAATTAATTTCGCTGGTGTATCTTCATCCTTTAGTTTTAATTCACATCCAGAAGGACAACAATCTCACAACAACCAACAAACAGCACATCGTTTTCAAGCACCTTCAGAATTAAGCACATTTAAAGTAAATGATGGCCCTTACCGCTTTGCTCAGGAAATAACAAGTGACAATTTTAGATTAAACGGCAACAATCTTGAACAGAATGGTGTGCCATTCCATTTACCCGAAAGAATAAACCAAAATATTAACAGTCATCAATTAGATATGCTAACAGGTTTATCTAACAAGTATTCAGCAAACAAGCAACACGGTATATCTTTTGGAAGACCGGAATCTGAAGCTTTTGCTGGAGCAATATCCACTATTAATGGCTTTAAAGTAGCTAATCCATTCAATGTAGATATGAAACTAGTAGCTGATGTATTAAAAGGAAAACACACCGTTGACGAAACTCATCTGCTACCATTTAGAGATCAATTTAATAAAGCTTTACCTTCTAGACTTGAGTTTTCGCAACTGCAACATTTATTAAAAAATGGAAATACCGGCAATTTTGGGGCGTTAAATGATGGAATAAGCTCTTTTACTAATAAATACTTTGAACCATACAATGGACGCTATCCACCTCCAGGCGTGAAATACTCACGGAGTCAGGAAGAAGAGGAACATATACCCATCACGGATACAGGGAGTAATCCTTTTATAGGAGCTGTTATAGATCAAGATGATACTCATGGTGACACTGAGTCAAGAAATACTATTAGAGACGCGATCGCTTTAGATGAAGAAAATATAACTCCAGTGACATTGAATGAAGAAAAACAGAAAAAGGCTGTCTCCCATAGAATACCAGGAGAAAAACATCGTCACCGGAATTCTATAGGTTCTGCTCGTTATCCGTTCCTACGTAAATATCCAAGAGCAAACGGACCGCATTCTTTATTAAAACCTCCTCCATTTAATAGACCTAGAAACAGAATGACTAATAATAAAATGGAACCTTTGATAAGGAAACGTAGATTGAATAAACCATCGGCTATTAAAATTTTAATGAAAGAATCTGATTTTGGTACCGCACCTTCATCTGAAGGTGATGATTCTCCTGTATCCATACTTTTGCGACCTCCGCCTCAAACAGCTGAAGCGAGATCGGACAATGTTACTGATAAACCCAGCTCGTAAACAGTAGAATAATTATGAAAATTTGAAATGTACAATGTGTGTAATATGAAACGTACACTAATATTCTTATAAAAGTTGTTACTACTGTTTATCAGGATAGTATAAAAACAGAATAAAGTAAACCGTTTACCTACTTTGCTGTAGTAATATTTATGTTAATCTGTTATAATTATTAGGTAATCCTTTTGTAAATAACGTTAAAGGAGATCTGTTTGGCATTTATTTTACATACATAAACAGATTTTCTCAGTGTGTACAGTCAATGTATAATTTTGTCTATGTTTACTATATTAAAGAGAGTAAGTACTTCCTAGATTGTTGTAGAGTATTTTCTTCTAGTTACTTCTGACTTTTAACAGTTTTATCGTTGTGATAATCTTAATACACTGTAAATTGTTGTGTTAATTATGTTTAATTGTATTAAGTTAATTTATTTGTTAATATAAAGATAATATTTGAAATGCAGTTTTATTGACTCCCACGTTTATTGATAATAATTGAAGCGACTGTTTATAAAGCAATCGACATAGCTTTGAAGTATACTCATATGTGAGTGGGCAGATGACTTCCTGGATTGAAATTAAGAAGAAAATTATAAAATTAAAGTGTCACTTGTTTTTTCTTTAGACGTCAGTAGGGTGTAAATTAATAATAGTTGTGTACAAAGTAAAAATATTAAAAACCTAGCAGAAATTAAAAGTAGAAAGTAACTTTCAAGTCAATGAATTTTTATAATATAATGCATATATAATACAATTCATAAATATATTTAAGATGACATTACATCATAAAAATATGATTATTCACAATTGTAAACAATAAACGAAAACATTAAATTAAAACAAGATAGTAAAAAATAAATCAAACGAGACGAAAAGCGATGGGAAATCGATATGTTTTACAACAAAATTACCATTACCAGCTTCTTGCAACATCATTATCTCGCAAACATTTATCATTAAAACATGATGAATCAAACTTGATCTGATGGGTGCGTCTAACGGTCCTTGACACGTGCAAATAGTTAAGTTTTAGTGTAAATTATGAATTAGAAATTTGGGAGTCAGTTAATATTTAAGAGTTTCAAGAAGAAAAAACGAACACGAAACAAGTTATACGAGATAATTATATAGTCATTAATCATTACGCTTAGACAATGAAAATCTATGACATCAGATCACGTCAGTTCGTGAATTTTCATAATTTCATCTGTTTTCGCTTTAGTAATGTTAATTAATCAATTAAACAGTTAAAAGTATGTGTTATATAATTGTTCGTATTAATTAGAAATCTTAAGTAAACCGTAATGAGAGAGATCGGTTTAAATTTAAATACACATTTGAATTGTATTTGTAATTATAATATTAAATAAGTAATTGTTGTAAGTAATAAAGTAATGCATTTGACAGCGAGACTAGTAGTAGTCACTATTCGCTTAGTCGTCCTAAAAAGACGAAGCTGGGTGACGACGGGGCGTTGCACTTAATGAAATTTCAGTCGCTCGTAACTGTCTCTGAGGCTTCAAATTTTGAGTGGTTATCCTTGATCGGGTGAGGCAACTAATATGTACTCAGTACATAATGTGTCCCCAAATATTTAGTTCGAATCCTATACTAAGTTTAATTTGAATTATAATTGTCCGTACTTGGTAGACTAGAAAGTCGGAAGTTGAGGGCGCAGCTTCAATCTATGACTTGTAACTTAGGTAATTGTTCTAACTTGGTGATATCTAGCTATTTTATAAAGTAATTTACATTTACTGATGTTGTTGTTCTCTCCATGGGAAGTCGGAGTAATGCTGGACTCCAACTCTCTGCTGCTGCAGGGCGTTATGAGTTATTACTCTACACACGCTAAGCTTAAGAATGGATAAGGTCATGGTAGTGTCATTTTTAGTGATTAAATAAGGCCCAAATTATGGTCAAAAGTATGGTAAGGCATACAACGAAAAAAAAAAGAAACGAACAAGTATTACGCTGTGTGACAAGTATTACATACATACACACATATTTTTACATATTTTGAGACGCCTTCTTCTTGTTCGAATTGAGGTGTGGGGGGTATAGGTCGTTAATTGAAACACGTATTGTCTGTACGACGACTTTAATTATACTGACTAAATCGACTTACACACTACACCACCGGGGTACAAGAAAAAAAAAATGTAACCTAAACATTTTTTTTTTTTTTTTTTTTTTAACAGTTATTATAATAAAATTGGTATTATATTAGTATGTACATAGTGACTTAATACTAGAATTCAATTAATGCTAAGCATATTAAACATTATTTTTAAACAACTTAGTTCTATTTTTATGCACAATTTCTATCTTATTGTTTTTCATAATTTTTACATTAGGTTCTAAATCTTCAATTACAGTATATGGGCCAATATATAATTTATCTAATTTTGTTGCAGGTTCATTTTTTAACAATATTAAATCATTTTTCTTATATAATACCTGTTTTTTATTTTTATCATAAGTACATTTTCTTATTTGTTTATTTTGTAACAAATTATTTCTAGCATCTTTGTGTGCAACTTGCAAACGATACCTTAATTCTAAACTATAATTATCTGGATTATACAAAGGTTCAATGTTTTTACTTATTCTACTCGGGATTTCACAAGGTTTCCCAAAAACTAACTCATATGGAGCGTATTTTGTAGAAGAATGTACAGTGTTATTAAAAGTAAAACACCAGAATGGAAGCCAGTGGCTCCAAGTTTCAGAAAATTGGTCACATTGTATTCTCAGATATGCACCTAAATGTTTGTGTGCATTCTCAAGAGATCCTATTGATTCATGGTGGTATGAAGTTGAATTTAATTTTTCAATTCCCAAAAGAGTACAGACTTCTGTCATTGTAGATGACATGAACTCTGTTCCTTTATCTGTAGCTATCTGTTTCGGTATTCCGAACCTTAAAATAAAATTGTTAACAAATGCTTTAGCTACGGTTACAGCTTCCTTATTTTGAAGTGGATACGCCTCTACGAATTTAGTTAATTCGCATTGTAATGTAAGTATATAACTATTATTATCTATATCTTTGTCCAGTGGACCAACTAAATCTAAGAAAACTTTTTCAAAAGCATACGAAGCTGTGGTTGTTATTACCATAGGCTCCTTAGTATTTCTTGAATACTTTGAAAATTGACATTTATCGCATTTACTTACAAATTCTCTAACATCTTTCTCCATTTCTGGCCAGTAATACTTTCTTTTTATGTTATTAATCATTCTGCGCACACCAGCATGACCACTTGTGGGCAGTAAATGATAGTCATTAATAATAAATCTTTTATCATTGTCGTCATTAATTCTTTCAACACCTCGCAAAATACAAATGCGTGGACCGGTCCACATTTCGTCATTTTTAATTTCGTCTACTAAATCTTTAATAAATAACGCGTTATTATTTCCTTTTATTATACATACTTTATCAACGTTTATGTTTTTACAAAACTGACTTAATTTCTTCACAAAAACGGCTCGCGTGTATTGCGCTTTGAAATTAAGGTTAATGTATAACGTTTTCTTACTTTGAGAAAATGCAAAACACTCGGTTTCTACATTTATATTATTTTGTTTCTTAAGTTTATTTATCTCCTTTCCTTCTATTAAAACCATCTCTACAGCGTCACTCGGTATCCGTAACAATTCCACAACTTTCGGGTGATCAGTCCGATTGTCCGTGTCATTGCTATTGATATGAGTTTCTGTATTATCTTCCACGTTGCTTATTTTTTTCTTTTGTGCTCTAGTCATTACTGTTAATAATATTGAGTTCATACACTTTAATTCGTCCGAGTTTGTTGGTAACCTAGATAATGCGTCAGCTACGCAATTATCTTTTCCTTTAATATAAGTGATATTAAAATCGTATTGTTCTAATGTTAATCTATGTTTTAGTAATCTACTTGACGGATCTTTCATTCCAAACAAATATATTAACGGTTTATGGTCAGTCATAATTGTAAATTTTTTACCTAAAAGATATGGCCTAAAATACTTTACTCCCCACACGATTGCAACTAATTCTTTTTCAATTGTTTGATAATTTCGTTCGGCTTTGTTTAAAGGTCGACTTGCATAAGCAATCGGTCGCATATCTTTATTGCAAAGTACTGCTCCAACGGCAATACCTGAAGCGTCAGTTTGCAAAATGAACTCATTTTTGTTCGAAAAATCTGGGTACTGTAAAACGGGTGGTGATATCAACTTTTTTTTTAAAATTTGAAATGAATTTTCACACTCGTTGGACCAAACAAAAGGTACATTTTTACGACACAAGTTATTTAATGGGATAGTTATCTCAGCAAAATTTTGAATAAACTTTCTATAGTAGTTACAAAATGCAACAAAGCGTTTTACTTCATCTGTATTTTTAGGCTTAGGATAATTCTCAACTATTTTAATTTTGTTTTTATCAGGCAAGATTCCTTTTGCTGATACTGTATGACCTAAATATAATAATTCTTGTTTTAAAAAATTACATTTATTGGGATTTAATTTTAAATTTACTTTTCTAAGTCTTTCAAAAACATCAGTTAAATTTTTATTGTGACTTTCTAAATTACGTCCAAAAATTACAAGGTCATCAAGGTAGATAAAACATTTCTCATAGTTTAATCCTGACATAGCTATAGTCATAGCTCTTGAAAAAGAACTAGGGCTGGTTTTAAGACCCATTGGCATTCTTTTCATCTGGTACTGTCCCGTATTAGTTGTAAATGCCGTAAGTTTCCTAGACTCTGGATTCAAGGTTACTTGGTAATATGACTGGCTAAGGTCTAAATGACTAAAATAAACTGCACCGGAAAGAGATTCTAAAATATCCGTTATATTAGGCAATGGGAATTTATCGTCTTGAATAATTTCATTTAATTTACGGTAATCAATAACTAATCTCCACTTTTTATTAACATCGTCGGACTTTTTTGGTACAAGTAAAATAGGACTTGACCATTCACTTTGAGTTTCTTCTATAATATCGTCTTTTAGCATTTGCTTAATTTGTTTATCTATTTCTGGTTTTTGACTATTTGGTAGTCTATACGGTTTCGTATAAATAGGATTCGTATTTGGTTTTAAATAAATGTTATGTTCGTATATATTGGTAGTAGTAAGTTTATCTCCTGGGAGATAAAATATATCGCTATACTTGGAACAAATAGCTTCTATAGTCGTCCGTTCCGTAGGGTGTAAATGGTCTATATTCAAGGTTGATAACAAAGTACTAGCTCGTTCTGCATTCGACTTACATGCAGTAAATTGACAGATTTGGTATTCATTTAACGAATGTACTTCTGGCTGAAAAGTTGGTATAGTAACTAACTCCTCACCGGTATTCAATATTTTAATCGGTATAACATTGTTAACAGGTTTAACTATTAAGGCTGCTAAATACAAATTTTCATTTAACTGTTTTGGTAAAACAACAATATCATGGTTCAATTTATTATTCTGTAATTGTATATAATGGATTGATTCACTTCTAGCAGGTACAGTCAGACAGCTATAAGAAATAGTTGGTGTCGTATAAAGTGGTATGGTACACTCGTGCACATTACGTAATTTTAATATATTATTTTCTAAGTCAATATGTGAATCATAATTTGATAAAAAGTCTAGCCCAAGTATTCCATCTGATTTACAGGGTAATTTATCAAACAAATAAAATTTATGATTAAAGCAAGTTCCATTTTGATCATATAAAGATAGATAAACAAAACCTTCAGATTGAGTTTTTCCCCCAATACCATTTATTTCGATGTTGTCTCTAAATAGTGGAATTTGTTCCGTTAATGCTTTCTTGGTAACTGCTGAAATTGATGCTCCGGTATCTACTAGCCATGAACATTTGTTATTATTTACATTAAAATGAGCATATCTAACATTTTCATTACAAGTCATAATATTAAAATATTTAACCCCGAAAAAACCGATTTTCATTTTCCAATTTTTCTTTTTGTTTTTCCGTATTGTCACATAATTGAACAGGGAACATCTTATGTTGTGAACTTCTACCACGATTTCCTCTACCACGATAAGATCTTGTCGAAGAATAATTATAATTATTTCCCCTGTTATTACTTGTTCCACGGTAATATCCACCACGGGAATTATTATTGAAATGTTGTTGTTTAAAATTATTATATTTATTAACTGTGTCATAATTAGCATATCCAAATGGTTTTAGGGAATTAAAACCATTCTTATAATAATTATTTCGACCTCCTGTGTTATTATATCTGTTATTTGACCTACCTCTCATGTTGAAAATATTGCTGGATGAAGAAGGTTGAGCCAACTCTTCGTCTTCAGCTGCTCGCACCGCATCTTTGAGGTCCAAATAGTTACGTGCTGAAATAATGGTACTTAATCGCCTATTTCTTAACCCATCAGAAAATCTTTTAATTGCAAGTTTTTCATTTATAGGTCTTAGTATTTCACATGCTTTTTCGTTACCGTCAGCTTGTGCGATAGTCAGGCCTACGAATAATTCTGATAATTTATTTCCATATTCACTGATAGACATATTATTTTGACTCAAGTTATTTATTTGAGAAAGAATAGAATTTGCAGATTTTTTTGTAAGCAAATAAGATTTCATGTCTTTTACGAGACTTTCTATATCATTATATTCACCTTTTAATTTTAACTTAGCAGATTTAGTAAGCCTAGTTTTTAATACGAAAGATATTAGTAACTTTATCTGATCTTTATTTTTTAAACAATCACTATACAATTCTACAGTGTCAATAATTTTTTCTGTTGTTTCCTCAGAACCATCCATTATAGGAATTAATGATGTTGCCGTTCTTATCTCAAAGTTTTCCATTTTGCAAAAATTATTATATTTTAAGCTAGATTCAGTACTATAAATAAGAATTTTTGAGTAAGCTAATTCAATTTTTTCTCCTAATACTTCAAGTATAAGTTCATCTAATTCTAAAGAAATTTTATGCTCGGGAATAATACTTATAATATTTTCATAAGAAGAATATAGCTTTTTAGCCTTTAATATTTTTTCGTCTACAATAATTTTATATTGTTTTCTTTTAGAGCCCAATTTCCTTAAATATATTTGTATGTCAGTTAACTCACATAAAATTTGTTCTACATTTTCTTCCATAGATTTTTTAATGACGTTAAAATATACTCACTAATTATTAACTAAATTTAAAGTTCAATAGAAAATCAGTAACGGCACCTTGTTCTGGAATAAGTAGCGCACAAAAACACAAACATAGCACTCTTAGTTTTATAGCTCACAGAAAAAGAATTAAAAAAATAATAAAAGCACTACACATCCTCAACTCCTTCTCCTTCGCCGTAGATCCTTTTGGACAGCCGCATACGCATTCTTTTGTTTCTTATTTATTGTTTCCGTTGCCCATTGTAATTTTTATAATATATAATTTTTCTGTCTTCAAACGACGTTGTCAGTTCAGTGGTTGGCGTCATTATATCATGTTTTTTAATTTTTATAATTCAAAAGTCTTAACTTCGTGCACTGAGGCACACAGGAATTCGCTGATCTCGCTTATTTATCCGTCGCGCCGTCGCGTCGCCCGGCACCTGGGCGAAACCCGATACCTAGGCGATAGCGCAAGGCAGGGTCGCCATGAGGTGTGGGGGGTATAGGTCGTTAATTGAAACACGTATTGTCTGTACGACGACTTTAATTATACTGACTAAATCGACTTACACACTACAGAATTCTTCATTGCTGAAGGTCGTGTCCTTGAAAATCAACCGTGGCCTGTCTCGTAAGCTGTTTCCACTTCGTCCGGTCCTCAGCTTCTCGCAGAGCGGTTGCTATTGGGAGTCCAGTGAGAGCAGTTACCTGGTCACTCCAGCGGCTAGTTGATCGGCCACGGGGTCGCTTTCCTTCCACCTTGTCCGTCACGATCAGCTTATCCGGCTGTCGTCGAGCAATGTGACCAAAGTACCCAAGAATCTTCCTATAATAGATTGTTGAGAGCCAGCCTGACTTTAATGCGTCTTAATTGAGACGCCTAATAAAGCTTTCATTTCAAATAAAGCTCTATATATTTTATCTTAAATCGTACGATATAACACATAAAAGATCCACTGTCTGATAAGCAAGCCTGATTTAACAATTAAATTCATAAATCGTAGACGCGTGTGTCTCGCTTTCTTGAACGCATTGCCACCATACTAAACATATCAGAGGCAATTATTAAATGAGTAATTAAGTAGAAGAAAATGGCATCCTATTCTTTACTTAAATTACGTTGCTTACGAAGTAAACCATCATCATCATTTCAGCCGGAAGACGCCCACTGCTTGACAAAGGCCTCCCCCAAAGATCTCCACGATGATCGGTCCTGCGCTGCCCTCATCCTGTCGTTCTTGGTAGCGAATCCGAACCCGGGGATTCTTCGCACCCCCTGCCCCGTCGCTTATGTGGCTGCTACCGTGACCACCACGAACGGGGCCGCCGGGGACTAGGGGCCGGGGCCTGTGGCCTTAGGCCAGTAAACCATAGAAAGATTTAAATTTCAGCCAGTTATAATATTATAAATAATAATAATAATCATTTATTTATTAATCAGACAAATTATATGTTATTACAATATTATATCCATCCCTGCACTAGCCATGCTAGGCCGGAGAAAGAATACTGACCTCTGCGACCGAGGTCGGCCTGTCGTAAAAGGCGACAAAACAACCCACCTTAGCTACGTGGTGCCCTAAGCCCGTCTGGATGGCGACCATCTTTGGTCTTAAACATGCCGTCATAATAACTTTGTGTTATGTTCCGGCATTAGTAACCCAAGTTCCTATACCCTTATGGGACAGCGGCGTGTTCGCGATGCCACTGGCTTTGCAAACACCCATAGGCGGTAACTGCAAAATTCTAAGTGTAAGTCCTACAGCAAAAAAAATCCATAGCGGGTTAGTAAATTATAAGTCAAACTTAAAAATCCATTGTTAGTAGACACACATACAAAATAATTTGGTAGGGAAACTTACGACTGATGCGAGCAGCTGTACTCAGTGGTGCATCATTGGATTTTCCCATCGATTGCACAATATTCCCATCATACCGAGGGTTATCGCGGGCTCTAAATGAGGTAGCTGCGCAACATTTACGCATAAAAGCTTGAAAGCTGTCAATTAAGCCCAGGTACTGAAACTGCGAAGTATGTTTAAAAGTAGTATTACCGATATGAACTATTGGCATAGAAGAGCATATTTTGGTGTCAGCCTTGAAAACCAGCAACTCGCTCTTTTTGGCATTATACTTGAAACCACGAGATTCTACTTACTATTGTTTACAAATACTCATGAGACATCTCAGTACACCAGTCGATATCTTAATTCTATAACAATACTATCAACTTTTCAAGAAGACAGGCATGGTACGGGCATGTAATGAGAAGGGATACTGACGATGATGACTGAAAATAGATGAGTACAAGGACAAAAGTATACCTAAAAAGCGACGGAAAAAATGTGTGATGCATGATATGAGGGATTGTGAAGTGACAGACAAAGAATGCCAAGATAAAATAAAATGGAAGAACAATACATATTGTGTCAACTCCAAATAATTGGGACAAAGCCAATCTAATGACGAGTATCTACTTTGTTTAATATTTTATTTCTCCCCATAATATAGGATAACAAATCAAATGTCAAACCGGAAAAAATTTAAAAAAGACATATTTACGTTCGATATTTTTGCGATTAGTATCGAGCAGTCTGTTTGATACACATAAAGGTAGTCTCTGGTTTAAAACTAAACTGAGCATCGTGAAAGTTTATATGTTTTACCATATGTATATGAAACGGGGTATGGGCATGTAACTACTGGGATCCGATACTTCACCCGTCCTGCTCTTTATATAAAAACGACAATACAATGAGCACGTAGTTTTCTGAATACTGACCTCTGTGGCAGGGGACGACCTGTCGTACAAGGCGACAAAACAACCCTAGCTAGTTGGTAGGGCCCCAAACACATCTGGATGGCAACCACTCCTGGTGTGTATGCCGCCATAATAACCTTGTGATGTGTTCCGGTATTATTTACCCAGGTTTCAGTACCCCAATGTGGACAGTAGCGTGTTCGCAGTGTCCCTAGCTCTGCAAACATTCATAGGCAACGGTAACTGCCTACTATTAAGTGTGCTGTCTAATGTCTGCCTGTCTAATGTCCCTCAGCAATAAAAAACGTACTTAGAGTAGTGGAAAAAGTTGATGATTAGCAAACGTGATGTAACTGTTCGTTCCCTGACCGCGATCTGAACTCAAGAATGAAATTTTAGGGACAGTTATTGTTCTAAATTTAGTTCCCGAGATTTTCTGGTATAAATAACACGAATTTATTGTTCTCTGCTATATAGTTAAGAAAAGTATTCATAATTTGTATAAAAAGATATCATACTAGGACACCATTTGTATAATGAGTTCTAGATAACTAACATATTACATATATCCTTTTTTGTAAATAAACACATACTATAAATATAACTTTCAAATGCGAAACCCGGTTTATCACCCGGTGTACATAAACGGCCAAGTGATATCATATGAAAATACAGCTAAATATCTAGGCATAACACTAGACGCAAAGCTTCGCTGGAAGGCCCATGTCAAAAAGAAACGCAATGAATTAGAGCTTCGTTACAAGAAAATGTACTGGCTGCTAGGGAAGCATTCCATGTTGTCAGTACACAACAAAATACTATTATATAGGTATAAACAAGTTCTCATGCCCATATGGACTTACGGTATACAGCTGTGGGGCTGTACCAAAGAAAGCAATATTCAAATAATTCAACGTTTCCAAAATAAAGTGCTCAGGGGTATTGTCAATGCACCCTGGTATATTAGAAATGACGACCTCCATCGGGACCTTAAAGTGGAACTCGTTGCCAACGTTATTAAAAAGTACGCCGAAGCTCATGAACAAAGGCTTCATCACCATGTGAACGTCGAGGCCATCCAACTCCTCGACACCACGGACATAGTGAGCTAAGAAGGAAAAAACCGTAGCGCAGTGCTAGTGTAATGTAGTGAATCAAGGTACTACTACAAAGAACACAAGAACAAAGTGACTTCCCCTTAATAGAGACATTAAGAAAAGTGTTAATGGACACATTCTTAGTAAAGTCTACTTAGCAAATTAAATTAAATTTATATTACTAATTAGTCTACGTATAAGGCTAGATTGTAATTTCAAATGAGTTACCAAAAGGTAGATCATTTTTAAGAAAAAAAAAATGCGAAACGGGAATCAAACGCGAGATCTCCGCAGGCATGCCATATTTCAGCCGTTATGTCACGGAGGTCATCTAATTAAAAAATACCTACATATAAGGTTTGATATGATAGCGGAAAAGTTGGATACCGCAGTTTGACATTAAGACCAACCCAAGTTCTTAGGTCAGATGCGTTATGTTAAGTAATCGATATACATTATGTATTCTGTCACATATTTCCGTTAGACGAGGAAAGAAAAACCAGTTCTTCACTCTCGTCCACAGCCTATAAACATAATATAAATATGATCGAGTCGTGCGATTCATCACAAACCAGTCGCTAGTTGAAGCAGAAAGAAGTTTCATAGTGTCAGCGGTAGCCAGCGATTAGCTAATCGATATGGCTGCTTTTGTGAGTATAATAAAAATTAAATTTAAAAAAGATACACCTACTACGTTTAAGTCTACTAACCTAGGGAGTCAAGGGCAACAAATGGATTGCTCCTTTTGCTAATTCACTAGCTAGAATAAATGACGTTATTCCTTACGCGATTACGGGCCATAACGCTCTTTCTTGTAAAAACCAACAGCGGAATCGATTTTCTTATTTTTCTTATGACTACTTGCTCAGGAAAGGAGCGTATATAGGTACATAGTAATTTAACCCTGTGATATTATTTAGTGTATCTCGGGCTCCGAATTGAGAAGAAGACAGTCATATAAAACTATCTCCAAAACCTTTAATAGAAACTTTTTATTCCAGGCGAAACTAGCTTGTATAGCGATCTTATTAAGCTACACTAATGCGGGTATTCTACATGGACATCATGATCACATAGATTTTCACGACCATCATCATATCGACCATATAGACCACGGAGACCATGGCCATATCGTGTCAGGTGCACCCATTGGTTTATCAGCACCAGCTATCTCAAGCTTTTCACCTAGCAGCTTTCCAGCTGGCTCGTTGCCATCAGCCACGTTCTCCGGAGCTGGATTTCTCGGCCAAGGGGCTGCTATTGGATCTGGATTAGGTGGACTAGCACTCGGTGGAGCGGGCCTTGGTTTCGGTGGTTCAGGGGTTGCTGGTACTGGGCTTGGTGGTGCCGGGCTCCCTGGACCTCGGACTGGCCTTCCGAACTTTGGTAATGACAATCCACCTCCAGGTCTCAGAGCACCTGTCATTAACGAAATTCACGGACTAGCTAACAATAATGGTGCCCCAACTCAATACCGCGTTAGAGAAGAACCATACAAAGTATTTCGTGAAGTGACCCACAGGATCCCCGAGCCTGTGCCTGTGCCAGTGCCTCAGCCCGTTCAGGTTCCAGTACCTCAGCCTATCCCTGTTCAAGTGCCAGTAGTCAGGAATGTACCTGTACCAGTGTTGAAGATCCAGCATGTTAAAGTTGACAGGCCTGTACCATATCCAGTTGAGAAGATAGTTAAAATCCCCGTAGAAAGGGTGGTTGAGGTGCCCGTTGATCACCCAGTGCCCGTTGAGAAAGTGGTCGAAGTACCAGTTGTGAAGTTGGTTAAGGTTCCTGTACCTTTTGTGAAGACGTACCCAGTTCCCCTCGTGAAGACTGTTCACCACAAAGCACACTACCAGCATCACCACCATCACCACGGACACGGCTGGCACGGGTGGTAATACAGGTGATAATTATATACCACGTACCTCATCACCTGGTCCGGTCCACTGTAAATATTTATCATGTATAGCTCATCCAGAGGCTACAATCTAGGGTGATAACTAAGTCATTAATGTAGATGAACACGCCCTAAGCATGTTCAGGTTTTGAATTGTAAATATTAATTTAGGTTATGAAAAACAATATAAAAATATCCAAAGATGTATTTCTTTTATTTAAACCTTTCGAACATTTAATTAATACTAATAGTTTATAATAGAACGAGTATTTTATACCAATAAAATTGTAACGTTTGCTGATTTAAGTCACGTAGTATATAATGAGGTAGATAAAACTGAACTAATTATTAGTACAATGCACGGCTCCCATATATGTTGATATGTCCTAACATGTATTTTCTAACCTTTCTGTACCAACAATTATATCTATACGAGTATATGTAAAGTGATAGATGTCTGCAGTTGTGCGGGCATTACGGCAAAACTACTGGATATATTTTAATAAAATTTTCTAACTTTTATTTCTTAGATACTTGGCCCTTTTCTAATAAAAAAAAATTGCGATATCTTCATTTAATATAAAGCTATTAAAGTTTTAAGAAACATGTGTTTTCTTGCCGAGGGAAAGTCTTTTCTACCTTATGACGCCTCATGACGAAAGCAACGCGGACGAAGTCGCTGGTATCAGCTAGTATTACATATTTTAATAATAGATGTCAATGATTAATAATATCTTACATGCATAATAAATCATATAAAACGTTAAAACAACTTGTCCAAACTATCGTGCGTATTAAAATAGTAAGTATTTGAATATGGTGGTCCTTTTCAAAACGGCTTCCAACTTAAAAACTAGACAGGAAGAGGAGGATAACAAACACATTTTTCCACTCACATTCTTATTTACTTATGTATTAAATATTTGTTTTATAGTTTATACTTAATTTATACACTACATAGATGAACATTTGAAAATTGCTCATATTTATAATTTTAATGTAACAATTCTGTTAAATACCCTTTTGTATTGTGGCGTGCAAAACGAAATAACTTTTTTGTTTTTGGCTGCGCTGCTGCTGCGCGATAGTGATGTGGACTAAGGATTAGGGATGTGCCTCAGTATAAAATATTCAATAGCATATTTTTAACTTCTTAATATATTTTACCAGTTATGAATCTTTTATTTAAAAATGTAAATTATTAATAACAATGTTTATTTTTTTGGGAATGTAAATAAAATAATGAGATGGACGATTTTTTTAGTTCGGCAATGTAAATTAAGATGGCAACGTTACTCCAGCAGAAATTGAAGCTGATTAGTGACGCACAAAAGAATCTAGAGCCTGGCGTCTAATAGCCCTAGCTAGGCATTGGAAAAAAAAAAATATTTATATGGACAAACTTTTGTGGGACTTTCTGCGTCGGTATCTTTCCTCAACATTTTGTTGCCTTGTAGAAACATATATACTGAGATAATTAACACAACGCCCTCTAGTCTTAAAGTAAGCAACAGAGCGCTTGTGTTGTGGGAACTAGATAACTAATTGGCTATTTATATACATTTTCTTTGGTAACAAGTCACATACTAGTTACATCCTGAAATTTCAGTCAGAAATAGTTGTGGATTTTGGGCTCTTTTTTATGTATGACCACGCATAAGTTTTACAGAGTAGTCCGATTTTAAAAATTTTAGGTATACTTACATTAGTTTAAGAACTTAGTTATTAAGGTTAATAAAAAGAAGGTTTAATTATGGATAAAATTTAAAAATTTATGATGTTCTCTCGTTGCATAGAAAATTTCATTCGATAATAATCATAAGTTAAAGCATACAAAGTTTAGTGTAATAACATTGATATATGTTTAAAATGCACAACACAAGTACCTCTTATATTTTTAAGTCTATTAAATAAAATATATATAAATAATAGCACGTGAAATATAAAAGTGGCAACACAATGGACTCGTAAAAAATGCAACACGTCGGGATAAGCTTAAGTATATTAATTTTTTATATCATAATTTGATACACTCATACATACGACTATTCTAGTTTATATTGTTATAGTCTCACTGGTTCTTAAAACCTTGGTATATTTTGTATCCAATCAACGTGACAACTACGTTGGATCAGCGGCTTCACACGTCGCGTAGTACAGTCGGTCGGTTCAATACCCACGGAGGAAAAATATTTGTATGGAGCGAAATAGTTGGTTTTAGTCTGAGTGTATGTAAAAAAGAGCTGTGATATAGATTTTTATAGAGTTCAGGGAGCTTAATGAAATAGAAGTAATTGCAAGTATTAATTATTATAATGTATGTGTAGATTAACATATCGCACGTTTAATCATAAACTGACCGATTACGATTTAGGTCTAAAGTGAGATAATATAACGGGCAGCATTATATCGACGCCCTCTATCGGCCAAACTAAGATTTATTTCGATATCTCTTTTCCACGCTGAGTTACCGCTATTTAGTTATAAGTCAATATATGGGGTAAGTCGTAAATGACAAAACGTTTTTTGCGATTTCCCAAAAAACAGGTTTTTTGAGTTAGGTAGTTTGTCAATCTCATCTTTGTGAGTTGGTGATCATCCCTATAAGTAAATCTTAATTTACCCCATCTATTTTCTTAAGCCCTTTTGTGTGGTGATTTCCGTGGCGCAACGGCTTTCGCGTGTCGGAATACATATCATATACACAAATTCAATTTCCGTCCCGAGTCTGGGATGTTTATCAATAATATATTTTTATTTACAAAAGTAAATGTAGAATATAACACCAAAATCATATTATAATGACTTAGTACTATTTTTGAACTGAAAAATTCTTTAGCGGCGTTGTGCACTTTAAATTATTTTATTTTTGAATTATGTCTTTACTGTCAGGTTATTATTTTGATATCCTTAAATATGCACTTCAGTCGTTAATAATTTTTTTTTTGTAAATATTATGTTTATCAGTTTGACGCATCATATTACATATTATGCTTAAAGTGACTGATTTATTTAGAGTGGTGACATCTTGAATGTGAAGCATCATTCGATTGTGAAACTGATTTGGAAATCAACCTAAAATCTCCCTAACTTTACGTAAGATGGACTTGATGCAATATACTTGGCAATGACGACCTCCGTGGCGTAACGGTTAACTAATTTAGGTACGCTTGCGGAAGGCACGGGTTCGATTCCCGTCTCGCGTCTGGGTGTTTATGTATACTGTGTTATATTTATAAAAAGAAAAGTATATAAGTAGTATATCAGTTGCCTAATATCCATAACACAAGTGCTATGCTACTTTGAACGCTGTGTGAATTATCAAAATATATTTATTTATTATTATTTACTTGACAGTATATTGGTAACCTAACCTTACATGTTTTTAATAATATGATATATAGTAAAACACATTTCAATTGCATATCTGTCGGAAATTAAGCTGCGGTGACAACAACTCAATTTTAGGAAAGCTTCTAGTCTCACTATTTTTACGATATATTACCATTCTTAGATTTCTATATTATACTACTAGTAAAACTTCTTACATTTGAAACATATATTTGTATTTCTCCTGGGTTAAAGGGTTGCCTATAAAAGATCGCTTTAAGCGATTTTTTCCGTGCAGGGGCGGAGTAAGAATACTGGCCCCTCTTCCTCGGCAGTAAAAAAGCAATAAGATCTCACGTTGTTCAATTTTTTCTTGTTCTACCCTTTTGTGTTATCCATACTAATATTATAAATGCGAAAGTAACTCTGTCTGTCTGTCTGTCTGTTCCTCTTTCTGATGATTTTGATGAAATTTGGTATGATGATAGATGATAACCTAGAAATGGTCATAGGCTATAAATAATCACGCCATCGTTCTTAGGGGGTAGGCAGTAGGCAGATAACTAAATTGAGTTAGTGATTTTTTGTGCTTATCCGGTATCTATGAGAATCGGCCAACATCTATTTTTCATCCCTCTAAATGTTAGGGGTAGTCCACCCCTAAATTTTATTTTTTATTTTTTGACATTTTATTATTTTTATGGCAGAACAACGTTTGCCGGGTCAGCTAGTTCTTCATAAATGTCAAAGGTTGGGCGAAAGAAATATTCTTAATTATTTTTACATTTTATATCAATAAATTTTGTTTCGTAATTTTACACATACCTAGTAAAGCGTACTGTAAAACATTTACAGATTTATAAAAAAAATAACTAACGTAGGGCTTTTTAGAGACCTATTATAGGAGTACAGTGGTGTTAAACGGGCACCACTCTAGAGGTCCGAGTTGTACCGCTTTGGCAGGTTCTTTCGCCTAATTTGCATATTATAGCATAATTGCCATCGACGGTGACGGAAAACATTGTGAAGAAACCTGAATACCGAGATCACCGGTATGTGTAACCCGCCAATCCACCTTGTACAAGCGGGCTAGTCGAGCTCAGCAGTGGGACGTTTAGAGGCTGTTGTTATAGTCGCTGAACAGCTAGCTCAGTAACTACCTATGGTAATTTTTTTTAAATCATAACTTATATATATTATAACTTAGTATAAGCAAATGAAATAAAAAAATAAGTAAATAAAATAAATAAATAAATATTTTTGTGACAATTCACACAGCGCCATCTAGTCCCAAACTAAGTAGCATAGCACTTGTGTTATGGGTACTAGACAACTGATATACTACTTATATACTTTTTTTTTTTGTAAATAAATACATATTATATATAAACACCCAGACGCGAGACAGGAATCGAACCCGTGACCTCCGCAAACGTACTGAAGTGCGTTATCCGTTACGCCACCGAGGTCGTCAAAAATCCAATATACAAACTACAGATAATCATCCTTGCAAATTCATGCATAATATTACTCACTCTTAATCAAATACATTAAGCACCTCTTTAATTTCATATGCAATGGGAACACATTTATAAGTATTTGTAAATAATAAATAATCATTACGCAAAAAAATGACATTTCCTACGCGGAAGGAAATATTAACATTAGGAATTTCGGTCAATCGGATAGATGTGGAACAGTGAAATTTATGTTAGAACTACTATTTGTATGTTATGAGGACTGGATCGATAAATAAATACTTTGACATAATTTATTATATGGTTGTAATAATAATAAAAAAATGTATAACATAATTCTTACATGGTATGATTATGAATATTCCTATCTATGTTTTCTAAACCGGAAATTATTCACATTGTATTTAATACACTTAAAAACATCAAAATAATAGATCGTTTTGAAAATATACCAACTTCTAAACTATTCTTTCAACTCCTATGCGATGGCAGCTTGTCACGGTGCCACTAGCGACTCAAACAAGCCCGTCTATTCCTCAGTAATAAAAAAAGACTCTTTACGATTCTTTTTCTTCTAAGTGCTTTATTAGAGTTGTATGAGTTGTATATGAATATTTCTCTCCGGAGTTGAGAGAGCGAATCCTCTGTTGAGTTTTATTGGACGTAATCCCTATCCAACTTCTATTTTCATAATACTTCTATTAAGAAAATAAATACATATCTAAATGTGTTTTTTACAAGTACCGTCTGACCACGCAGCCCCGAGAATAAAGCTGTATGGGGACCTGTGAGTTAAAAATTAATATAAATTCACGTTAAATCAGATGGATTATGAATAACAGCCGCAAAAGTATATGCAAGGTATGGGTACGGCCTGAACCTCAGTATTATCTTAGTCATCGGACCGTCGACCCAGGTCCTACGCGATAAGACAACGGGATTTTCTAGTGGGTAGACTAGAAGAGTCTACTTATCCCTCAACCGTCCCGGGGGAGTCGCAAAAAAATTCTTGGAAAAAAATAGGATTAGGATATATATTAAAGCAATTAGATTCTTAAAGTTGTAAGTTCTTGACGACCTCCGTGGCGCAGCGCCTTAAGCACGTCGAAACGCTTGCGGGGGTTACGGATTCGATTCCCGTCCCGTGTCTGGGTATTTACTAAAAAGAAGTATATAATAAGTATACTAGTTATTTAGTATATCAATATCACAAGCATTCTGCTGCTTGCTTTGGAGTTAGATATACGCTGTGATGATCATCCCAGTATATTTGTTATAATTTTTTTAATTGCTTGACGGAAAATTTTGCGTTGGGGAACAAATTAGAAAAAGCTCCTTGGACTTTGTGTAGAAATTATAGTGTCAGCAAATTATAATAACAAATGAGATTGATCAATTTAGGGATGGGTGACATGGTTACACAACATTTATGGCCACCATAAATTATATTATTATAGCTGATGGGATTTAGTGGATTTGCTAATATTTCATGTTATTATGACATTCGTGAACTGTTGAGTTTGCACTAGATATTAGAATCATAAATGAAATTTATGAAACGAGTTCACAAAGTTGATAACGAGGCATTGGGATCAAGATTTAGCAATACATGATTTTCATACACGTGCGAAAAATATTCTTGACCTGCAAAAAATATATATTTTGGTTCACTGCTCTTTGATTAAAATATGTTATGTTTTAATAGCATTCCATCATAAGCTTTATGAAAATGTGATCGATAATTCAGATTTTCAAAGTCGAGTAATAAATATACTATATATACTGTGACTATTTACACAGCGTCATCTAGTCCCGAAGTAACTAGCAGTGCGCTTGAGTTATGGCTTGACATATATACTTTTTTTGTGAATATTATCCTTGCACGTTCGGAGAAAGAATACTGGCCTCTGCGGCTGTGGTCGGCCTGTTGTAAAAGACAAAAACGACCCACATACAAAACAACTCACCCTAGTTAAGTGGTTGGGCCCCAAGCCCGTCTGGATGGCAACCATCTTTGGTCTTAAGTATGTCGCCATAACAACCTTTTGTTGTGTTCCGGCATTAGTGACCCAAGTTCCTGTGTATCCTTATGCGACAGCAGCGTGTTCGCGGTGCCAATAGGCGACGGTAACTGCTAAATTCTAAGTGGGCCGTCAGCCTGTCTGCTGTCCTACAGCAATAAAAAAGAATAATACATGGAACTGGAATCGAACGCGTGACCTCCGTAATCGTCCGACGTGCGTTAGCCGTTGAGCCTCGGATATGAAACGATATATGAATGAGTCATCATACTCGTATATTTCAAAATTAAGTATTATTTATTGCACTGCACCGTGTTCGTACAAGATCTGACGAATAAAAAATGGTGTTATTTGATAAATTGTTTCAAAATCTACTTACTTTCTTTCAGACAAAATATTTTATACGTAGCAATATTAATTTAGGGTTTGTACTAAAAATAAAGATAACTTACTACGTGGTAGCCAAATGCCCAGCCCAACCTAAAAGTCTTGGGTTTGAATCTCGTCTTATGTGCATGTTATAACATAATTGCTATATATCGATGGCAAAGGAAAACATTATAAAGAAACCTGCATACCGTGATCGCTGGGACGTTAACCAGCCAATTCGCTTTGGATAAGCGTGGAGGATACGATCCTTTCCCTCTAGAAGGAGCCCTGAATCTAGTAGAGTGACATTATTGGCTATTATTATATAGATAATTTTAGTAGACGGCATTTACCCTTTGATCTAATTCTGGGTATAACAGCAACAGTAACCCAGTTTCCACAAGGTGCCTGCTGTATTGAAAGAAAGAAGAAAGAAAGAAAGAAAATGTATTTATTTAGGACTTAAAGTTATTATTTACAATTTATAATTATATATTTGTCCCAAATTGGTCCCAGCTCAGCATTTGCTGATGGAATTTACCAGCGCTGATCTTCCGCTGGGGCCATTAAGTGACACCACCAACATTATATACACAATAACACAATAACCACAATAACACGCGTGCAGTTTATTGCCTTGTAGCCAATACCATATAATTATGAATAGGTTATACTGGAAGAAAATTTCGCAAAAAAGTGAACACCTTAATCACTATCCTCAGTAAAACACCAACTTCCAGGTTCCAAAAGTAAAATAAAAATATTATTTCATTAAAGCCTCAAAGCTGATCTTGTGTAATATGCATAATATTAATAAAAATTAATAGCCAATAATTGTCGAGAAGTTCCGTCGGTAATTATTTCCGCCAGATGTGTTAAAGTCCATGTCAGCTTGACATCGTAATATTGTATCCATACATACAGGTTCGATTGACGCCTAGTGAGTAAATCTGCTAAGTCTGAAATTTGCACACTGTAGAATTAGACACAAGAAACTGGAATTAACTTCAAGATAGAAGGTTGGGATATTATTAGGGAAATAGTTGGAATTCCTCTTCTTACAAAAGTTTGATGAAACTGTGATAGTTTCTGAGTAATTAAAGTATCATACAGCGTTTTCAATTTTTTTTTATTAAATTCTCTTTTTTTTACAAACGGGCATGAGTAAATTAAGATTTAAAGGCAGCTGCCATTTGCTCTCCTAACAGTTAAAAAATATTCGAAGATGCTCATCCTTAGAATGATAATAGGCTATAATTTTCCAGTGCTAGGCTAGAAAGAGGAGGCCTTAGAAAAAGAATGAATTGAATTTTTTTTGGAAAAAACGACTACTAGGCTTATCTAAGACTCCATTTTCCTAATCCATTTCTCAGGAAGTCTTTATGTTACCCATTTCTTTTCTTGATTCTTGTCAAAAAATTTAACTGAAAAAAAAATTATTATTTAACGTTTTTTGATCATTTTCTGAAAAATATCATTTCAAATTTTTATTTTGACAAAAGTTTAAAAAAATTAAAAGAGTTTTTAAAGCATTAGAAGAAAATAAAGAGTTAAGGACATGATGTATTAATAAAAAATTTCAAATTTCAAGTTCTTGATTATCAAGTGATTACTATCGTATTTTTGTAAACGCTACAAAAATACGTATATATTTAGGGTATCATTAGATCACTAATTCCTTGGTTTGACTATAGAAAAATAAAGCGATATTTTGAAGTTTTCAGCATCAAATGAGAAACAGTAAAGACTGCAAAGAAGTAACAATTAATAAAATAACAATGTAAACTCACTAAATAGTCATTCAAACTTGGGAAAAATAAAAATAAAAGCCTATAGAGCCTAAGAAATAATAATGCAAAAATAATAATTATTAAAACTCAAATACAAGAATTGTTAATATTATCGTGTTATACACATATTTTTAGTAATGCATTTCTTGTCTACGTATAATTTTACTGTATCATATTCTTCATTTGTCACTAAAGAAGATAATTTAGTTGAACAAAAATCAATTATAGTAATAGTAGTTTAAAGATCAAGTATAGTATTTCCAGATATCATTTACATATTTTAAGGTATACTTTGAATTTAGTAAAATATCTATAACAAATGCAATGTATGTCACGTAATTTTTTTAAATAATGTTTTTTCATAGTTACGTCAAGGATATGCTTTGTCTAGAAAGTTGAAGTTGGGTCCTCTATTCATTATTTAAATTGCATAATAACGAAAATCAGTCAGTTTTATTAGCATACTTTAATAAAATTCTTAGTTATGACGTACCGACGAAGGCATCACTCCGGACACACGCTTTAATTTATTCACGGGCGGCGTACGAAACGACGACTTGTATAAATATCTGGTGTTGTTACGTTGCTGATACACAAACTACCAACACTTCGAAGAGACTACAGCTTTACTTGAGCTGGCTTCAAGGCGTTTAGCTAAAAGCCATGGCGTTTGTTGTAAGTTTCTGATTACATTTGACAGGATTCACTTCTTAAAATAAGAGTTGTTGGCGCACAGGAATATATCCTTGTTTTACATTTTTTGAACCTTAATTAAGTCTTATTTCTAGAATACTAACGATGGGAAAGATTAACAGATTCTATTGTTCCATTTCAGATGAAGTTATTCTTCCTGTCTGCGCTGGTTTACAGCACACAAGCTGGAGGATTCGCGCCACACGATGACACGTATATATCGTCTGCTTTACAAGCCCCATCTGCCTCTTACGGTCCACCATCACAAACCTACGGCCCTCCTGGTATTCCAAGCCACACCATAGCGCATTCGCATGGCCACGAATCTGTATTATCAGAAAACGTAGTTGAAGAACACCACGGCTCTGGAATAATTGGTGGTGGTATTAGCTCATATGCCAGTGGTCACGGAGCTTACATTGATTCTTATTCAGGCCAAGATTTTGCCCATGGACAAGGACAGATCTTGAGCGGACCCGCCAGTGGACCTGGTTTATTAAACGGACCCAGTGGTGGTGCTGCTTTACTGAACGGACCTGGCTCAATTGCTTCAGGTCCCGGACCAATCGCTGAGGGCGCGATCGCTGATGGTGGTTTAGCTGGTTCTATTGACGGCCAAATAGTTGGAAACGCAGGCCCTGGTGCCATTGGAGGTGTTGCAAACGTCGGAGCTCCAAGAGTTATTGGAACCGCAGTCACTGTGAATCGCCCACAACAGGCTCTTACAAGATACGAGCTGCAATCCGTCATCCAGAATATTATCCGCCGCATCCCCATCGAGGTCACTCGCCACATCAAGCTCGCCGTGCCACACCCAGTGCCAGTTCCCGTTCCCCATGAAGTCAAGGTGCCCGTGCCTCAGCCCTACCCCGTTCACGTAGATGTTGTGAAGCATGTGCCATACCCAGTAATCAAGACCCAACACGTGCATGTGGATAGGCCTGTGCCGTATGAGGTTGTTAGGCAGGTGCCTTTCGAGGTTATTAGGAAAGTGCCCATCCCAGTGGAGAGGCCTTACGAGGTGATCAGGAAGGTGCACGTGCCAATTGAGAAGCATGTCGAGGTGCCCGTGGCTGTATGGAAACCCTACCCCATCCACATTATCAAACACGTCACCCACTACAAGAAGAAGCACTGCTGTTGGTGAAGCGGTAAATTATATTGTTAGCAATGATAGTGCCAAATAGTCAATAGTTTTGTAAATACTGATTAGTCATTAGTTGTATATAATAAATATAATAGTTAAAAAATAAATAAAAAGTATAGTGATATACAAAAGTAATAAACTGATTCTTTGAATAATTCCACCTTCATTTTCTTTACTTTAATTAATTCATATTTATCGGTACTAACTCTAACTGGCCATCTCCGTGGCGTAACCGCTAACGAATATCGGAATGTTTGCGGAGATTATGGGATCAATTCTCGTACCGAGTCAAAATACTTATGTATAATATGTTTATTTACAAAAGAAATGTATATAAGTAGTATATCCGTTGTCTAGTACCCATAACACAATAGTTATGCTATTTATTTTGGGACTAGATGATGCCGCGTGCATTGTCCTAGATTTTTTATATTATTTAGTCTCTGCCATAAAACATTCTAAATTTATAAGTACGTAGAATAATATTTAATTATAAGACAATTAAAAATAAATGTTCTACATAAATACAATAATACTGTCTGCATTAAAGGTAATGCAATCGAGAATTTTGTTTCTGGTCATGTCTTAATATATTCATTGAAAACTAACCTTATTTGTACTTTTAAGAAGCATTTCTTATGTAAATATTTAAATTCAAATTTTATGCTGACAAAAAGTAAATAATAGCTTTTATAAAATTTTATTATAAATTAGTATATGTACAACTTTAATAAATCAATTCCCTACACATTCTAGTTCATTATTCGATTTGTATATGTCTAATAAAATTATATCATATGAACGATTATCTCTATAACCCAATTAATAAAGGATGACTGAATTAAAAAAAGAAATCATGAATCCGATTATAACAAATAAATGTTGCATAATATTCTAATTAGGCAAAGCGAAACTTTTACATTATATCTGATTTAGAAACTGGTTTTCCATTGACACCTTTACGTTGTGATGTAATATTCATTTTCAATGTGGGTTATTAGACTAAGCTTCATCTACTGCTACTTAAGTTCAATACAATTTGCATTTTAATTTTTTTCATTGATTAACCACGTGTAAATATGCATTCTGTATTGAAAACTAAAACTTAGCTTACTTCTTATTTAAATCTAACTTCATCATACTAGCCGAAAAATTTTATTTGCTTTAAATATAATAATATTATATATATAATAATATTATATATATAAATATATATATATATAATAAATATATATATAATAAATATATTATATATATATTTATTATATATATATATTTATTATGGTATACGATACTGTATTTAGTATATTTTTCGCTTTAATTAGTTTCATTCAAATAATTTCAAGATGTGCAAATCTGTCCATCATTCAAGATTCTGTGATTTCTCTGATGTCATGTTACATGTACTTTTTAACTATCTGCATTAAACTTTTAACTATATACTCTCAAGTAATAATAGGGTTAATTATGCATCGTTTCTGAGCGAACATAGTCCCAGCATCAAAATTACACATTAGACGCAATTCGGTATTTCATAATGGTGACCTGACTTTAGTCTCATCCCCTGTACCAACTAGTTCCGATTTCAGATACCTTGGTTCCCTACTGCAGAGCTATGGGGAAATAGGGAACGGTGTTAGGAGAAGAATAAATTCGGGATAGCTGAAATGGAGACAAGTTACCGGTGTGGTGCACCTTGGGATAAATTTACGCGACTTAAATTAAAAGGGCAGATTTATAAATCTGTCATAAGGCCAGTCATGTTATACGGTGCTGAATGTTGGGCCACTAAAGTGGAAGACCAGAGGCGTCTCCATTCAGCTGAGATGGGAATGTTGAGATGGATGTGTGGAATGAAAAGAATGGATAAGAGGAGAAACGAGTATATGAGAGGATCTTTGAAAGTTGCTCCAATGATTGATAAATTGAGAGCAAATTTAATAAACCATTTAATGAGAAGAGGGGCTGACCACATTACTAAAAGAATATGTGATGCATGATATGAGGATTTGTGAAGTGACAGATGAAGAATACCAGGATAGAATAAAATGGAAGAAAAATATATATTGTGCCGACCCCAAATGATAGGGACAAGGCCAAACCAAAGAAGAAGAAGCACTACGAACGTGACCATTTCCAATTATGGGATACTTGTATGTGATGGTGGTAACCGAAATTTTAGTTTTCCGGGATTCTTTACTATATCACACCCATTTGTCTACAGATCAATAACTATCTTTGCTACAAAGGAATGAACTTATGAATTTAGGTGTACAAAAAAAAAATTAAGTGGTTTAATAATACCAGTTGGAAGTGATGTCGTTGTAAATGGAAATCTTATGGCATTTTTCTTCAATACATAATTTTTATTTTTAAACTACGTCCTTGTTTTTTATTACAAGTAGTCCGTTTTCATTTTTTTGCTTAGCACCTTCAACAACTTGTTATTAAAATTAATTAATTGATATACTTTTCAAAGTTTGGCACATCTTGAATTATATTAACATTGTAGCAATAAAGAGAAGTCTCTTCAGCACTCGCATCATACAAATTCAAGGTCTCTACCTTCATCGTCATTTACTAACGTAAATTACGTTGCTAGTTTAACCATGAAACTTTAGAGTTTAGGTACACTGTAGAATACTCAGGACAAAAATAATGTACGACGGAGCGATGGTATTCATAAAAATTCCATTTCTATATAACTACCAGAAACAAAAAGCGATAGGCTGAAATGGGTTAGAAAAATATTTCGTCAAATCTTTGCCGAAGAAAGCTTTGATTTTAGCAGAGTAAGAATGATTTTGAGGGCTCCGCGTAGGCAGGTAGGTTCCGCAGTCTCAAAAATAAAAACCATTTTTTACAATGAAAATAATTATGAAGTCTTTTTTTATATCTTAATATAAACATATCATGATATGGCAAAAAAGTGTTAATGTTGAGATGACGACTAATGGAGGAGAGAGAGAACATGTTGTGCTGTCCCCACATGTTTTAGGATAAGGGCTGGAAGAAGAAGAAGAGTATATAAATATTGGAAAGATTATTAAACTCACAAGACTATATGTAATTCTAATTTTTTTTTATTATGTAGCGCCTACCATTTTATGTTACAATAAGATTCTACTAGTAGTTTTGTGAAAAAAAACACGCTAGGATATTATAAAACTTTTTGTAAATCGTCACATTTAACATATTTTTTTGTAATTGAGTTGTAATTAAATATCTTTATTTACTTAGTTGATGAGTACGCGTGACCTTAACGGCATTTTGTGTCCAAAAGGCTAGATAGACTCTAGTCTCAGTCTTACTTACCGCTTATCTAAAATTTTATAATAATTCTTAAATTTTCAAAATAGCTTGAATGTAATATTGGTTTTATATTGATAGTAAGCTATACCAGAATTATGCCTCTACATTTACAAGAATTTCTTCTTTAGTGCCAACATTAATTTTGAATAAAAGTAATAAAGGACCTTATGAAATAAAATAAGCAACTTGGGTCCAAATCGGAAACATTAAGCACGTATAAGGCGCTCATTATTTGCGGTAACCAACATTTTCGGAATCTATGTCAATCTCACCTGCAAGAAGGCGTACCCTGCTGAATAATGGATGAGGCTTTAACAACGGCTTGCCCTTCGGGATTTGGAGGTCAGACGGCAGTGGCTCCCGTAAAAGCCAAAACCAGCCAAATCAATGGGAAAAACGAGAACAAGGGACTGCGTAAGAGCTAGAGCACCGCCACATAACGGTGCGAAAGAGCTTCTCCCAGTTCTTGTAAGAAGTGGTAACGGACTATCCTGTCGTGGGCGGGAACGACTAACGAAGTTCCAACAAAAGTACCATTCAGTATAAAGATCCGCTTCGAAACGTAGAACATTGGCACTCTAAGCGGAAACGCTAGAAAGTTAGCCAATGTAAGTACTCTTTAGGCAGAGGGTGGCTGTGGTGGTTATCCTTGGGTCGGAGTGGGCGCTGCGGAGTGGCCTCGTCCACATGAAAAGCGGGGTGGTTCCCACCTGCGTGCGACCAGAGGGTAGTTCTATTGTGGATCTCTCGTTCGCCACTCCTGTGGTCACATGCAGAGTGGTGGACTGGCACATCAAGGAGGAGATAGAAACGCTGTCTGATCATCTGTATATCAGATTCAGCGTCTATCCCCTCCGCAGCACTCCGCAGCCGCAAAGAGGAGAAAATTTACCTCGCTGGGCACACGGTCGTCTTGACAAAGAGATGGCTGAGGCAGGCGATCGCCAAGCGCTGGGTTTACAACGCATAACCAGCGCCCGCGGGTGAAACAGCAGAGGAGGTGGTCAGTCGCCTTCGGCCCTCAGAAGGGTCTGCGAGGTGGCTAACCTACGGGTCCGGCAGCGTCCGGCTCGGAAGCAGGTGTGGTGGTCAGCTGAAATAGCGGAGCTGCGCAACGCGCCCGTAGAGCCGTCCACCGTTACTGACACTGGAATCCGCAACTGGACGAAGAAGAACTCCGGAGGGTAAAGGGGGAGCAGAATGCTGCCAAGAAAGTCCTTAAGACAATTAGTCAAGCGAAGGCCCGGGCTTATGAGGAGCTCCTCGAGGGCCTTGACAGGGATCCCTGGGGGCGTCCGTACAAGTCGATGCGCAAGAATATGCGCGCTACGGGCGCCTCGGTAACGGTGACTGTCGGAGGAGGCCATCAATTGCATAGTTGAGGAGCTTTTCCCAAGCCCGGGAGGATTCACTCCCCCAACTATAGCCATCCCTCTGCTTGGAGAGGAGATCGTGGATCTCCTTTCCTACAACTGAGGAAGAAGTTGAAGATGCCCTGTGACACCTTCAGGGCACAAAGAAGGCACCTGGACCTGACGGGATTCCGGGTGGAGTGCTCCGCCAAGCCGCCACTTATCTTGGCGGCTGGCTTTGGGAGCTGTTTGATAAGTGCTTCAACACCGGACAGTTCCCAGCCTAGTGGGAGGAGGGCAGGCTCTGCCTGATTCCCAAAGTGGGCTGTTCCTCAGAAGATCCCTCCAGTTACAGCTCGATCGTCCTATTGGATGAGACGGTGAAGACCTTTGAGAGTGTAATTGCGAGCCGTCTCGTCCAGCACCTGGACATGGCAGAGTCAGGATTCTCCACCCCCCAATACAGATTCAGGATGGGGCGCTCCACGCTGGATATGCTAACCGCCCTGAAGGGCGGGGATCACAAGAGGCGGAGAGTCAGGGAGAAGTGGTCCTGGCGGTATCGCTTGATATAGCGAACACCTTCAACAGCCTCCCGTTCGAGACAACACTGAAGGCGCTCCGGTTCCATGGAGTGCCTCTGTATCTACGGAGGTTGTTGGGGGCATACCTCCGGGACCCTTTCATAGTTTGGGAGGATGGCCACGGTCGAGTCCGAAGGGGGTGCGGTGCGTGCGGCGTTCCGCAGGGGTCGGTGCTGGGACCGACTGTGGAGTATCGGGTATGACTGGGTCCTACGATGCCCAGTAACGCCCGATACGAGGGTGTTGTGTTATGCAGACGACACGCTCGTTGCAACTCGGGGCAATTCTTATGAAGATGCAGTCCAGAGGGCCACCATCAGCACTTCGCTTTGATTGAGTCTTGTGGTCTGAGGGTCTCCGTAAAAAAGACGGAGGTCCTCTTCGTGCATGGACGCAAAAAGAGATCACACCGAGACCTACCTAACCTTTGTTTTTTGGTCTCGGGGAAAAACCCTCTCCCTGACGGGTTCCACCGGCCCGGGGGTACCGACGGATATGTGGGATTCCGGGAAAGATGTTCGGTCATCCGATTACCCACTAAAAAACCCCGCTGTTCTCCTATCGCCTACGCACGGGCCTACGGATATGTGGCCCGGGCCGGCGCCGGCCTGCCCTTTGTCTCAAGGCGGGCCTCTTCTAAAGTTTTGGCGCCAGGGGGTCAGGGTTTCGTCCCCCCGGCACTCTCCTGTCTTGTAGGAGTTGAGGGGGGCCGAGGAACAGCACGCAGCACTTGCGGCAATAGTGCGGGCGGCGGATCGTCCCCCGAGGGGCCGGCGGCCGGAAGTCATTGCTTGCCCTCCAACGCCGATGACGTGGCCTGCGTTGGCGGGAGGGGAGTGTGGTGGTGGACTCCCGCTTCCGCTCCGCAGCCTCCTTTACGGACATGACTGCCTCGCAAAAGGTGGCGACAGTCGTCCATCCAGGATCGCCCCCGACCATGGACAGAACCAGGGCCGGGAGCGACAGGTCCGCGCCGAATTGAGCGACGAGAGCGCGGCGCTCCTCGCACCACGCAGGGTACACGGCGACAGTGTGGTCCACCGTGTCCTCGTCGCCCGCGCCACAGTGGTGGCACCCCGACGTCATCTCCCGCCCTATGCGAACAGGTACCTCACGAAGCAACCGTGCTCCGAGAGGACCTGCGTCAGGCGGAAGACCTAACCTAACCTAACCTCCCCCCCTTTCCCACCACCACTCCCATAAAAAATTAACTTAATTCAATATATCCTAATTTTTAGCAAATATATTTTGATCTGATACATCGATACAAAATATCCAATATTATATCGATATATTATTACACTTCTAACATCCCTAGCTAATTAGCTAATGGCGTCATTTTTTTATATTCCATCTCAACTACTATCACGGCACGCTATGATGGCCGTTTTGACGTTTGTCCACTCCATGAATTTGAACGTGCCGGTAGCGTAATCATTATACACCACAGACAATAATATACTAACAGTAACAGTGTTACCAGATAGAAATGACCAAACTACTGTGTTAGCAAACTAAAATTGTCGTGTTTTAAGTTTAATTACCTTAGATTTATTTTAAATTACAGTGTATATTACCATGTCAATGTAAAATAAAATACAACATTAAAAACTTCTTCAAGAAATGTGTAGACATTCTTTCTATTCATTAAATAATAAAGTACTCATTTTAATAGATATATTAGAGAAAAAATCATTAACAGATAAACTTTTTCATTTTGTTCGATTATATGAATGACCTGACAAGCAAATGCAATGAAATGTTTGGGGATTTCCTTAACATTGCGGCGAACACCAATGTTGCGGATAAAGTCTACCTAATTGGAATAAACGTTTCGTTTTACTCATTTTTATAATTTTGGATTAATATTCGACTATTATTTACACGGTAACAATTTTATCCGTACAGGGGCGGAGAAAAAGTACTAGTCGGCCTGTCGTAAAAGGTGACAAAACAACCTACTAGGTACGTGATAGAGCCTCAAGCCCGTCTGGATGGCGACCACCTTGCCTTAAGTATGCCGCCAAATAACCTTGTGTTGTGTTCCAGCATTAGTGACCCAAATTTTTGTACCCATATGGGACAGCAGCATGTTCGCAATGCCAATGGCATTGCAAACCCCCATAGGCGACGGTAACTGCTAAATTCTAAGCAGGCCATCAGCCTGTCTGCTGTCCTCAGCAATAAAAAAAAACAATAATAGATCATTACCGTAAACCGATTTTTGGTAAAAAAACCGTTTATCTAAATAATTACCATGTATCTGGTAACACTGAACAGTACTAATACTAACACTGATCAATATTTTGTTTACACTTTTTTATGTGATTGAGGTTAGAAACAATTTTTATTATTTTCTCGAAAAATCTGGATTACCTTGTAATAAGCAAGTATCGTTAATATCAGGGACCCAAGCTCTACCAACTGTGACCCCTTCTACCGCCATGCAACGGCCGAACGATATTACACCCAAGCGAAATTTTTAAATAAAAACAATATATGTATATATATCAAATATTTATTAATTTCTACTTTCTTTCTACTGCTACCTTCCGAACCGATCACCGTGTTTAACCCCCCCTTTTTTTTCGTCAATAAACTTGTCATTTTTATATTCTACTCGGACATTGGCAAAATAAATGCCAAATGCGTTGGAGCCGAACCTTCAAAAACTAAACTGAACAGAACTAAGTTTACTTTTTGATACAAGCCTTACGTGATTTAGAAGTAGCACTGATTTGTTTTGTAACTCGGGGTCCAACGTTGGTTTGGATTTTTTGAAAACCATCTAAATCAGCAAGCTGATTCGTACGATGCCGTTTGTTGACAAGACCCAGTACAAAGATGAGACTATTTTGAGTCCACCATTTCGAGACAACAAATCGTTGTCTTGCTTCCATAAATAGGTCATGCTTATTCTTCGTTAAAAATTCAGACAGTGTAAAACCTGAGCCTTACAACTTGCTTTTAGCCATCCAAATCTGGTTACGAGCATATACATCTGTTAATTTAAAAATAATAGGCCTGTCTTTTCCTGATGGTGTAGGTAATTTTGTTCTAGTTTAAAGTCATCTTTAACATATTAACGACAAACTTTATTATCACACTTGATAGATCCTCCGGTTTTCTTCAGCGACGTCGTGCAGTAACAAAATTTTCGTCCTATTGTGCATTTCTATATGGTCAGCTGATTGCTGGAACATGTCAATTTGCTTTTGAAGTACTTTCAAAGTATTGAGGGTGAAAGTTTTAAACTCTGCAAACTCAGCTAAGAGTGATGGCAAAGTAATCGATGTATTTCCTCGGTTTAGCTTACCCCTCGAAGCTGTCCATCCGGTCTTTGAAAGTTGTTCTGAGTTAAGAAATAGTCTGTTGTAAAGCCTCCATTGTGGTTTGACAGTATATATTGTTTAACTTCTGTGTTGTTTCTTGTAGATAACTGCGGAAGATGTGTTAACTAATCACAGTTATTATGCATATAGTCTTGTAATTTTATATTGTATTTATATTAAACAATTAATTATTAATTTTAAAACCAAGAGCTTTTAAAAATATGTGTGTTATTTACACTTACCCACCTTTTTTACACGTACACTTGCATTTATGTGCATAGGTCAAGATCAGGTGAAATACATGGGATCTGGTGACATCGATAGCCACGTCAAGGCACACATTGCTGTCGCGTGAACCAAAATTAAATGTCATGGGGTGACTGGTGTTGTTTGTGACTCCGAAATGCTGGTGAAAATGAAAGGATAGGTTTACACGAGGGTCGTCCCAAAAGTACCCGATTCAACAAAGAAAACACAAAAATTTTAGAAGTAATATATCTATTTTTCAATATAATATCTTTTCAGCTTTAAATACTTTTCCTAGCGGTGTGCAAGAAGCTTGATACCCTTTTTATGATAAGAACTGTCTGCTCCGCAAAATAGCCATTAGCTGCGGACATCTCTTCGTCGAAGAAAAATTTTTGACCGCTGAGCAATTTTTTCAAATTTGAGAACAGAAAATAATACGAGGTGGTAAATTTGGCTAATATGGTGGCACATGAAATAACAATACAATCTTTAATTCATACATTTTGGCCATTTCAATAACGGATTTGTGAGCTGGTGCACTGTATTGATGAAACAGCACTTTATTTTTAGCCAAATGCGGTAATTTTTGCTTGATTTGTTTGCTCAAACGTTGCAATGAGTTTACGTAATACTCGTATCTTTTTCGAGATAGCCAATTTAAAATTATCCCACTCACAGCCAAAAAAAACCTCACCATGATCTTGCTTGCAGATGGAACGGTCTTTACCTTCTTTGGAGACCGTTCTCCCTTTCCAGTCCATTGTTTTGATTGTTTTTTTTTTTTTTTTTGGTGAAATGATGAACCACTGTTTCACCCATAGTTATGAAATCACCGTATTTCATAACTCGATGCTAATGCGTGGCAATGGACTCACTACCAGGGATGCCGAAAACCGTGCAAAGAGGAGAAGAAACGGCCAAAATGCGGACTCGAGACCCCGAAGTGGACATTTGGTTTGCATCCGGGATTTGATGCTAAGATGATTATGAGATGGCGCTCACCCTTTGCAAAAATATATAAATTATATATTATCTGCAGATAGGTGCATAAATTGAGAAGTCACCGGCAATCTAACAAAACTTCATTAACTCTAGAAATTCAGGAGAAGTGACATTTGCGTTGGAGTCCATATGATATCCATATTAATTAGTATCTACAAACGATGTCGAATGTCAAAAATCATTTTGTAAAGATTTGTCGGATCTGTCTTGGAAGTAATCACCGTTCAAATAGAAAATCTAGGTTGTGTCGAAAGCTTGCATTCTGGAGCCTGGAGCTTGCATATCTTTGTCGCGCCTATTTGTAACGATACTTGTAAGATTGTATTTTATATACGGTTCATTTGAGCCATCACTAGTATACAGGGCAAACGTGGATGCATACTTAATATGGAGGTTTTATGTTAAGGCTTATATATTGTAATATTACATTTTTTTATTGCTGTGGAATAGCAAACAGGTTGACAGCCTACTTAACTGTAAGCAGTTGTCGTCGCCTATGGGTTTCTGGGATGCCAGGGGCACAGTGAACACTATATACACTAATGTCGAAACACAATCCAAGGTTATTATGATGGCATACTTATAGATCAGGGGTAGTTGCCATGCAGACGGGCGTGGGGCCCTACCTCTTACTTAGTGCTGTTTTGTCGCATTTTATGACAGGCCGACCCCGGCCGCGTATATAGAAAAGCTCATTCAGTACGTCCCTTCCGCCTGAAGCGAACTGAAGCAGCATTTCCAAGCTCTTTTAATGAAAAACACGCGTAAATGCTGATTCAATACGTCCCAGAGGGTGACGTACTGCAGTAGGGTTTCCAGTGGTATAACGCGCCTCAACGTAGGGTTTATCCTAGTTCTATTTGTCAACGGGAAACTGCTACTAAAAGAAGGTTAGGGATTACTTAATCTGATCAAACTATAGAACAGGTACGATTATGATACGTGATAAATATGATATATATATATATATATATATATATATATATATATATATATATATATATATATATATATATATATATATATATATATATAAGTATATTTACGTTTATAATTTACGTATTATAATCCAATCAGAACACAGTTTCATGATAAATGGGATGGAATATTGAAATCGGATAAATTCGTATGAATTTTCAAATATGTAATATTAATAATAAATAAAAGGGCTCGGGCCTCCCCTTAGAGGGGACGCACATACCCGCCACGATGGTCCTTATTATCATCGGTATGTTTAACATAAAACAGTAGTAAGCGTAACAGTATGTCAACTTCCTCACGATGTTTTTCTCCATCGTCAATACATAAAAATTTTGATATAATATGCACATTAAACAAGAAATATTGCCTAGCTAGAATAAATTTATATTGAATGTTGAGAGATAAAAACTCGCCTACTAGTCTGATTTCATATTAATTTTGTAACTAAACCCTGTCGTTTAGTCTCACATTCTTGACCTATCGAAATAAATAAAATAAACACATAGATATTTGGGTAGGTCAAGATTTTGCACAACCGATCAACAGAAATTGTATTAAAGTTACAACATTAAAAGTTGCTACAAATACATTAAAAATCTCTTTTCTGCAATAGACATCACATACATATTAATGATTGAAGATACATAAGAAATAAACGACCAGCTGACTATATTTTTATAAATTTCTCTTTGCATAAACTCTAAATTAATTAAATCACGAATTAATTACAAATTTATGATAAAATACACATTTTTCTATTTAACATATACTTTAGCAGGTTATTAGCATCATTATTACTATTTTTTACCAAGAACTGGTAATGGCTAACGTATATTTAAAAGTGATTTACGTACATAAATACATTACGTACATTACAAAATATATATTACATTATATCTTTAAACGAGCAATTTTTGTATATATATATATATATATATATATATATATATATATATATATATATATATATATATATATATGTGTGTATATAATTGGAATCTCGGAATCGGCACCAACAATTTTCAAGAAATTTAGTATACGAGTATTTCGGGGGCGATAAATCGATCTAGCTAGGAATCATTTCTAGAAAATGTCATTTTATTCGCTTTTTTTATTGGAAGAAAATAACAAAAAGGTGGCGTTTGAATAGTCCCAATTTAAACTGAAAAATGACTCTTCCTGACATCTATCGGTGAATAATAATACTATTTTTTTTAAATTGCTTTAACGACACAACAACACTAAACCTATTCCAGCAGATGGCGTTGTTAAGTAACACGAAATCAATGAGTGTTTGCTTTGAGGTTAGACTAAGAAAATCAATTGTTTATTTATATTATTTGTGTCTTCTTAATGCACGTGTTCACTTAAAAATGCCTAAACGATCTTGGAAAAAAACGCTTATAAACAATCTAACTTCACGAAGCCGAAAAATACCGAGCAAAGCTCGGTCATCCAGATATTATTAAATAATATATATACTCGTTTAATGTATGTATGGCGGATAAATTGCAGGAGTGTCGCCTTCTCTGGTATGGCCACGTTTTACGGCAACCTACTTACACGGGGAACAAATGTCTGTCCATGCCGCCACCGTCGGGTCCCGGCAGGAGGGATAGACCCAAAATGTGCTGGCTTGATGTCGTTGTTGATATGCGTGCCAATGGATTGACTACCAGAGATGCCGAAGATTGTGCAAAGTGGAGAAGAAAAAGTGGGAAAGCGGACCCCGGGCGCCGAAGCGAGAGTTTGGACTGCAAACGGGATTCAACACTAAGATGATTAAACAACATATATAGAGTTGAAGTTATATACTTCGTTATTACACATTACAGATTACATAAATTTATTCTTAACCGTATGATTCCGGTCTGTAAGTCGTTTAAAGAATCAAACGGATCTCGTGTCACCAGTTCACAGAGTACAAAACAAAAATATCATTAGATTTTTATTACGATCTTAGAAGTGTTTCAAGCGAAAATAATTTAGCTTTATAAATGTCATTTATTTTTCAGCACATAATTGTACAAAAAGAAGAGGCACGGTCTTCTGTGAGTTTTTCATTTAATTTTTTCACATTTAATAGCAAATTCTCCTAGCTTCAAAGTAGAAGATTCAGATGCAACAGAACTCCATAAAGTATAGAAGCTGATAAACCTTTAATAACATAGCCAGAGCTACAGAACTTCGTTTATCGAGATTGTTTAGGGACATTAGTCTTGTAAATCCGAACTTCTAGGATAGAAGACAACACAGTCGTTAACGTTTGGAGGTACTAATAGTAGCAAGACAGAAATGTATATAAAACAATTAATACCAGAAAGATAATTTGGAGGCACGTTAGATGTAACGAAAAATAATTAATTGTAACTGAATCATCACGTTTAGTATGGATTTTGAATACGAGTGTGAACACATTAATATTAGAAACTAAGATCACTTGAATAAATTTTCCTTTTTTTATTGCTGTAGGACAGCAGACAGGCTGACGGCCCACTTAGAATTTAGCAGTTACCGTCGCCTATGAGTGTTTGCAACGCCAGTGGCATCGCGAACACGCTGCTGTCCTATAAGGGTACAGGAACTTGGGTCACTAATGCTCCAGCATTAAGCATAAAGCAACACAACACAAAGTTATTATGGAAGCATACTTAAGACCAAAGGTGGTAGCTAGCACGTAGTTATGGTGGGTTGTTTTGTCGCCTTTTACGACAGGCTGACCCCGGCCGCAGAGATCAGTATTCTTTCTCCACCCCTGCACGGCTAACTTGAACTAGCAAACAATTATGTTTTTTTCATAGGTGTAGTATTAGGTATTTGTACCTAATACTAAAAGATGATAAAATTTACATTTAGTAATCTGGTAGTAAGGGATATTTTATTTCTTAATATATAGGTACATTTCTTTCGGGGTTGATTAATAAGACTTAGCAAACTTTCTGTAAAAATAAGTAAAATAATTATTAGGTTTTTATGTAACATAATAAATAAATATAACAATTTATTTTCTTTTTTTCTATGTATTCTGAGCTTGTATATTGTTAAGAGATCAAAAAATATGGGGAGAATTTTTTGGCGCTTCTTTTCTTTTATCTGCCAAACATGTTGTGAAGCGGTAATAACTTTAGTTCATATTGAAAATAATAGTTATAAAATACATTTTTGACTTCGGACAATGCTTTAAGTAAGAAATTAGTTTGAATAAAAAAATTGAGTTTAAGTCCCAGCCAGAACACACGCTCCAAAACACCATGTTCTGCGTTATCAAAGGCTTATAAAAATCAAAATTAAAAATAAAAATTAATATTAAAAATCATCTAAGGTTGCACAATATCAAAACCTCAATCGAATTGCTAGAATTTTCTTTGAGAAATTATTCACATAATCAATTTTAATTAAAACATTTTAACAAGTTTTATCAGTAAAGAAATATTACAAACTTTTGCTTCTAGACGATTAAGTGATACAGGATAAAAGAAATGAAATTAAAAAAACATTAATGTTTTTTCAAATGTTAGTATTATATAATACTGTCAAGGCTCATTTTATTTATTCAACATAACAAATACTCGGTTTAAAAAATTATCTACTTATAATCTTTATGAGATCGATTACGTAACTAGGATATATCCAAACTCAACACCTAAAAATCACCACAAAATTTCACTGTTAGGTGTTGCGTTCGCGCGAGTGGCCATCTCAATACGTTTTTTTATTAAAAATATTTAATGGCAATAAGAAAGTTATATCTATAATTAAATTTTTGAATATGCTGTATTATTTATATAAGTTTAGATACAAAAATACAGGGGCGCCGTGTTACGCAGTTGCAACGGTGGATACGTGGGGTGATGCGGAAAGACTGTGATATTGCAGATAAAATAAAAAACAGCATAGAAGTGTAGACAAAGATAACACCTTTTTTAAACAGAAAGCTAAACGTTGCGCGCTATATTATAATATAGTTCAAAAAAACGACTACGTGACGAAATCCTAAGCGGCTCTCCCTCCTTCCTCTGTCCAAGCGTGGCATTTTCCATTCTCCCCCCCCCCCCCGAACGGGTCACGTAGTATGGGTACATCCTTAAAATGTGATGTATCCAAATTAATTCATTACTAGAGTTACTAATGACGAAGTTAGGGATGCAATCGATATTTAAAATTTAGAAGATGATGTAATAAATGTAACAAGATGAGGAAATTATATGTTTCAACTTCGTAACATTTACAAAATAAACGCCTACTACTTGAACTAATGTTTTGGTTATGGAAACGAATAATTATTTGGCAGTTACAGTTTTAAGATTTATAAATATTTATGCTACAGTTTCTATTTTATATCGAAACCACATTTAAGTATTGATCATGTTGCCAAAATTTATTGCTGTGTGAAATGATCGGCGAACTTTAGCTTTTATAAACTTTCTTTACATTAAAGGAATTTTCGCTGTCGCTAGATATGATGCGAAATGTCTGTGACCGACAAACCAGGATAGATTATAAAAATCGGCACATAATTATATAACTTAAAACGATTTATCCTAACTAAACTTAGCTGGCAAGAGCTGTCACACACATACATAAAAAGTATTCCGTTCTTTGGATGTCGTAAGCTTGGGTTTATAAAAACCCAAGCTTACATATATAAATAAATATGATGCCTATATATATAAATATGATGAATTGTTCTTCGCAGACTGCTTTTATATTATTTATGTGATAACATATTAATTGGTGACATTTAAAAGAATATTAACAATCCATTTAAAAATCAACTTTTGCTCTACTTTTATATGAAATAAAGTTATAATACAGGGGTGTAAATATTACAGAAAATATGAATGAAGGGAACAATGATGTGCATAAACAAATTAAAAATTAAGAAAAAAATCCTGCCTTAATTAAAATTTTATATCATATTATTTTTTTGTTTCAAACAGTTTCATTAAGTGAAATGGTAATAATAAATATAGTATACAAAAATAATTAATACTATTTGATACTGTTTATTAAGAAAATTCAATCATCCATCAAAATATTATATATTATTTGTTTTATATTGTTCTATACTAGGTGGAAAATTGTAGGGCTTTTACAACAAACACAATTGACAAACACTAACACACACATTTGAGCAAACGCAGAACAACGAAGTCACGGACTAGTTGCTGATTTTAAGACCAGCCGGCTCGTCAATATTAAATTTGTACCGTCTCCGTATTAACAAAATATCAAACTTACATAACCAAAGAAACAAATTAGTGTAATCTATGTTGAATCGAACAGGTAAAATAAATCAAATTCACCATCAACTCCATGCAGCTGTTTCAACAAAACATCTGTTTGAAAATCATGTTGCAAACTGACGACATTGTACGAGTACACGTGACATTCTATTTTCAAATTCAGGATATCCTATTTGCCGTTAAGGTAAACTTTTGTGTCAGATACTAAAATAATTCAGTATTTAATATTAATAATCATATAATTGAAATTTCTTGAATTGATCGAAATATTTGTCATAGATCCATAATTTTTGTCAATTATGCAGAAAAAAATATTTAGGAGTCTGATTTCGGATTCGCATAATTATATTCGATCTCGATAGAAACGTTATGTATTCGTAATATAATGATTAATTTATAAGTCTTAGTAACAAAATTATCTTAAAAATTATACGCGATAGGGCAGCTTTCAAAACAGGTGAAAATGCTTGACAGTTTTATATATATGTTTTTTAGTATCGAGATTCCGTGGTTGGAGACCTACCAAGATACTTGATAAGACCGTTTATACATATTTTTGTTTTGTTTAAATAATAACTCTTTTCAGTTACATAAAATTTAAAAAAAAAATATTACTAATAATAACAATTTATATTACAGGAGTCGATTATATAGACTTCATAATTTTTTATGGAAATAAAACCTTTATTCCTACCAAAGAAATTATTAAAAATAATTTATTTTCTAGTATTAGTGTTGACGCCGACAATGGTCTTCCAGACGCCATTTGATATCTTTGTATATGATATTTTTTTAACGAACACGCTGCTGTCCACATAGGATTATTGCAACCTGGGTCACTAATGCCAGAATACAACACAAAGTTATTATGGCGGCATTCTGTAGACCAGGGGTGGTTTCCATCCAGACGGACTTGGAGTCCTATCACATAGGGCTACAATCTAATCTATAATAATAATCTACAATATAATCCGTATATAATAATACGCCACGTAGATGATCCAGTGTGATATGGTTACTGTAACACAATTAATACGACAATAATTTACGTATTTGTTAAATATAGAACATGCCAAGCTTTCTAGGTTTAGAACCACATGCAGCGTCTCATAATAACTTGCCTAACTTACAAGTAATATTTACGTGCTATGTATCAATTACCGCCTATTTTCTGGTACTGCTTTATTTAAAATACAAGTTTGATATTGTACTATTTGATCTCAAAATGGACACATATGTACGATAAACGTAAAAGAAAACGGTAGATAGAAGTAAAACTAAGCTAATCTGAATTAATATGTTACATGTTTCGAAAATGAAATAAAAATAATGCTTTCGCAAGAAATATGCCTACGATTCTGTTTTTTATTTTAGTGAACTGGTATCTTGTGACCATATACGAGTTTGTGTCAATATTAGCATAATTTCTTTCAATTTACAATTTTTATCGATGTCGGCGCATCTATAATGCCGTCGAGCTAGTTACAAATTGTTGATGCTTATGAATTCACAAGGTGGATATAAAATTGCTTGATCATCCCAAATTTGGTACAGACGACCGTCAGCGTCCCAACAGTCCACAGGCTGCTCCGAACAACAAATCTGCAGCCATGGAGATTCATGTGAGTTTTAATAAACACATATAAATAAATATTAAAACAAATTTATAAGGATTTTAATTAATTTGAAATCTATATTTTATAATATTTATATTATTTAATTATATAAAATATTTTTTGGTCGTTCACAGGTATGGTGTATATTGGCTTCAGTATTGCTTGCTTCAACTCAAGCATACCGCTACGATCTCAACCCTCAGAAATTCTATGGCAATAATCCATCACAAGCTTCAAGATCACAAAAGTTTGGAACAAAGGAAGTTGTTCTATTCTTAACACCCAGCCAGGTAAAGGCTCTTGAAGCCAGTGGTGCTGTGGTGAGATCACAAGCTGCTGAACCAGAAGCTACAACAGAAGCTCAACAACCAGAACCAGCCTCAGAAGAACCACCTCAAAATGCTGAACCAGAACAACCTGAGGAGCAAACAGAAAATGAAAACGCAGAAGAGGAAATACGGCCAGTATCAGATCTAGAAGAAATATTCCGAATCCTAAACGAACAAATGGAAGAACAACAACAAGCCAATGAGAATGCTAATGAGGAACCAGCTGAGGAAGAACAACAAAACGAGGAAGAGGAAAATGATAACGAGGAGGAATCTGAAAGTGAATCAGAAGAGGAATCCGAATCAGAGTCTGAAGACGAAGGAGAAGAAGAAACCGAAAATGAATCTGACACTGAAGAAGAAGAAGAAGAAGAAGAAGAAGGAGGAGAAGACGAAGAAAAAGAGGAAGACAAGGAAGTTACAGAAAAACCTCGTGATGTACCAGCTCGATTCCGTTTTGTTGCTAAGTCTCAGAAATCTAAGAAACAGGACAAGTATGTCGCTCCTGCTGTAACTAAGAAAGAAAATGAACAAGCTAAAAATTACGCATATATCCGCTTTATTCCTGGTGATCAAACTGAAGGAATCAGACTTCAATTTGTGAATACTAACGAACAAGAAGCTTCAGCAGCACCAGAGCCTAAGCAAGAGGAACAGACGTCCACCGAGGCTCCAGAACCACAACAAACAATTAAGTTAGTGCCATATGAAGTAACCGAGAAACCTGAAGAAGCTCCTTTAGACGAAGTTGAAGTAGAAGATATTGAGGCCAGATTATCTGCTTTGTTGACTCCTCTAATAAACCACGAAAAAATTGCTGAATCTATCACTGAGCATAAGAAAAAATTATTGCAAAATGAACTGGAAATTCAAACTCTTCTCCGTGAGCTTACACAAACACCGAAACACAATGACCAAAAATATGCCATTGAAATTGAAAGACTCAGAGCTAACTTAGAGAAACAAAATGCATTAGCCAAAGCCGAAGCGTTAGCAAAAACTGCAACCACTACACCAACGGCAGTTGCTAAACAAGAAGCAAGTAAGAAAAAACGTCGTCTTGTCGCTAAAAATAGCAAAGCAAAAGCCGCTCCAGCGACAGCTTTGGCTAGACTTACCCAACTTTCTGGGACAAAGAAGGCTCAAGTGGAGGCAGTGAAGCCTGTCGCAGCTCAGAAAACAGAAAAACAAAAGGCTGTAAAGTCAGCGAAGCTGCAAATTCAGAAGCGTGTGCCTGTTACTGTTACTAAATACGTTAAGACCCCTAAACAATACCCAGTGCAGCGAATAATTCCCGTCGAAGTAAAGAGGGAGATTCCTGTAACGACACCACTACGTAAGTCAGAGAAATCTACAGTTTTAAGACCTGTGTGGGAGCACTGATTTGTAGTAATTGTTAAATTTAATTTTAATGTTTAATTGTTACGCTGTACTTGTCAGCATTTGTTGTTATCTGTTTTCAAGATCTGTATTATTGTTATGTTGTATTTAAGTAAATGAGACTTTTTTACAATTTTGTTTTTTTTAATTACCCAAAGGATTCGGTAAGATAATTTAGACAGGCGCTTGAAGGATTACCTAATAATTGGAAACATTAAAGGACATTTTTTGTTAATCGATATAATATTTGGGTTAAATTCTGAATGCACACAGATTCACGAGATACCATTATAGATCTACGATACAGATTTATATTTAATATACTCCGTTTATCGTTAACCAATAAGTAATATCAAAAACCAAATAGCTTATCATATACCATCAACTATGGGTCTAGTTAACATTTTCAGTGTTAAACCGACCATTCTACGGTTGGAATGAAAGTAAAATATTTTTCGTTTAACTATAACTACTTATTTAGTGTAACTTTGAAATACAAAAAAGTGAAACTGAAGTAAAATTAAACAATGATGGCGTCTGTTAATGTAATAGTTAAATGTTTTATCATAGAACTTTATTAACCATCTGGTATTGATTCTGATGAAATTAAATCGCTTCATTTCCTTATATTGACTTGCAAAACGAATATTAAATGCAAAATATTTGTATAAATTAACGCGTAGAAAGTAGCAGGCTACATTGAATACGAAATTTACCAGGAACTGAGATAACGTCTCTTAAATTGCCAGATTTGAATTCATATTGCGTAAATAGTATGGCCTACAGAAAATACGCGGTAGCACTATGTATTTGTTCCATCGCGGAAAGATATTAAAAAGCTGGTTACGTCACATTAATGTGAACATATGACAAATTACACCTAATTCTAAAAATTCTTCAATTAAAAGTACTTAGTGAAAAGCTAAGTTCTGTGGGATTGAATTTAAATGTAATTTTACAATAATAAAAACAAACTCCTGTAGTGGATAAACTGATTCTTCTCTATAATAGACTAATCTGATTATAAAGTTCCCTTAGCTCCGTGCTGAGCTGGTGGTATTAAAAGGCGACAAGGAAACCCTAGCTAGGTAGAACAACAACTGCCCGTCATCTATATAGCAACTACCTTTGGTCTCTAGATATGTTGTCATAATAACCATATGTTGTGTATTATAAGTAACACAGGTTCCAAGACCCCTACGCGGTAGTGTGTTAGCGATGCCGATGGTGTCGCTAACATCCATAGACGATGGTCACTGCTATTAAGTGGGCCTTCAGCTTGTCTGCTTCTCAGTTCAATATTATATTTGCTTGAATTTGTAATATTTAAAAAGTTCAATGATATATAGTTGGGTAATTGCCCCCCAGTTTAATTTTGTATCATGTACATGAGGAAATGTTTAATAATATTATATAAATATAAGCTAGAGTTTTGTTTCATTGGTTGGAGATTAAAAAACTAACATATAAGTTACAAACAAACATTTTATTCATATCACAATTTTATAAAAGCTCCTACCTCGAAGGCCGCTCACCCTTTTCAATAACTAATATATCTTTTAATCTTCTAAGGATATAATTTTGATTCCAAGCTATAAAATAAATTCCCAATGATATTTATACTGAGTGGAAAAATATATTATATATATAAGTTACTGAAGAGAGCCATAAGTCACGCAAAGAAGCGAGCATGTTCACGATAGGTTAATCAACGTAGACAGTCATTCAACTTAGCAGTTGCGACTTTCTAATACACGAACAAACTAATATTACACATAAACATCAAATCAACAATTTTTACAACAATTTCAACAGCTATTTTACATCTAAATCAGGTACGTTGTTTTTAAAGAACTTACGAATAAGCACATCCAGTCAAATCGACAAGGGATCTAACATTATTCTAGTAGTGACAGGCAAGAATAAACCTAAAAACAGGAGTACCACATGCCCGATTTAAAATTAAGAAACTCAATTAATAGCTTTCGTATTTATAACCGTCGCCAGAATCGTCTGAAAGAGCTTGCGCATGCTCAGCGAAGTAGTGTCCGTGAGATTCAGGCTGCTCTTCGGCATAGCCTTTCAGACCTTCGCCGCCTTCATAACCTTCAAATCCACCAAGATGTTCATAACCTCCATGTTCGTAACCTCCTTGCTCATAACCACCGAAATCATGACCAACATGGTGCTCGATATTGTGCCTGTCATCTTCAAGGACAAGACCACCACCGTGCTTATGTTCAGTCTCAGGATGGATGAGCTTCAAATTTTGTTCAGATTTTCCCTTCTCGAGAGGGTGTTTCAGGAGATGACTATGCTCCTTCTTTACATAAACTGGTACAGGGTGGAAGTGCTCGAATTTTATGGACTGATGAGATTTTGCGTGCTCATGCTCTATGTGATGATGGTGTCCAGATTCACCGATCAGTTCTTGATGTTCAACTTGAGGAGCTTCATCGTGGATTATTCCAGGACGAGCAGCCACCACAGCCAAAAATCCCAGAAAAACCTAAAACAATAAATTAAATTAAAAATTTCCTAATAATAACTTATTAATATTCATGTATTCAAGATGTTGATGTAATAAAAAATATTTATCGCAGTCCGAGTGGGTCATTATAATATGTAGATCAATATAACAGGTGATATCGGTTTGCCAATTTAGTAGGAAACAGACGATTCAATGTTTAATACAGTTTCTAAACCAGTTCTGCAGCCGAGACATCTGGGAATGGTATAAAGAAATGCTTCCTTTGAATATAGAAATGAATTCACTGAGAAAATTTATGAACATAAATGAAACTATTTTATTGTAAAGAATTTTCTGTCAAGACAAATAGACGTAGTTGCGCAATCCTCGCGGAACGATCACGCATTTTGGCACACAATGTAATGAACACAAGCACTGAACACATATAAACAATTACGCACGTGGTATTTCATTGCGGTTAGTAGAAAGTACACTCGACTCCTCGAGAGGGTGGCGGATAATGCCAGCAATTGTAATTTGCATCGCTTATATACTCAGTTTCACTTACTAGCAGTGTGTGCGAGTGCTCTGCTTGCATTGCAGTTACGTGTACACCGAACCATTGGCAGTCCATTGGCGTTACAATTAGAACAATTGATAGAAATTTGTTGGGAGATTTATGGAAAAGCGTTCGATCGCTGTATTTTGCCATAATTGTCACGTAATATCTATAAAGTAGGCCCATTCGTAATTGTGTGGTAATATTTAAATGCGGCAGATTACACTAATTTACATATTCACGTAAGTTTTCAAAATGAAGTATACTCAAGTTTTAAATCATACCTTTAGCATATTCTATTAATTATGTAGAATAATATGATTTTGTGTACACTTGCATTAAAAATTAATTATCTATTGCGTTGTAGTTAATTAATCTAATATTACGCCAAGTCGGTTACATGAATGTATTGAGCGTTTTATTTTTTATAATGTACTAAAGGCTTACAAATAAAATGAGCTACATAATTTGTTGGTAGTAGCCATGAAACAAAATTTAATTTGGTGTTCTTATTTTAAGTTATTATGATTGTTAACTATTCAACGATATTTAAATGAGGTGAACAGAACACAGTTGAACCTATTAATTTTACATTTAATATACTCCATATAAATACTACATATAAATACTCCAATGAAAATATTCCGTTGGACGTGTGACATTCGTGGAAATATTATTTATTAAAATAAATGATATTTTGATTACAAAAAATAATTTGAAATCTCTGACTTTAAATGACACAAATGTAGTAAAAGTGTAATTAAGGAAAAAAAGGCATTAGGTATGATGTATTTAATTTAAAAAATAGATTATTTTGTCGACTGTCTCTATCCCATGATAAGCTAGATAAGCAAAATGTCTTTTAGAAATAAGTTGACGCTTTTCAAAACCCGCACTAGTTCCAATATGATCTATAGAAGTGTGGTGCTCGTGTCAGCAAAATTTACATCAATTGTTGCAAAACAAATTCTTACGCATAACAGTTAAAGCCATGTGAAAGTTTATGCGCAATGTGATTTTCCCATCTCGAAATGAAAAAGTACGGTTACATTGTGACGAGAGTATTTCCACGCCACTCCCCAACACTCCAACCCTTGGTGGTAGAGACAGTTAATTATAAACACTTAAAAACCTATGACCGACCAATTAGACTGTATTACTAGGCTTCTGCCGTCAGGCAAGCATAAGCTGAAATATCTTTGACAGCTCTATATTCGAGCGCCATAGTCTTCTGAAACTGAAAAAGCTTAGGTGTGTTTCCAGAACAGTTTGCTTTGTTGTATCTCCTCTATTATGTACATTTTGTAATTTGGTGGTGTGATTGACTAGAGTCTGTTTCAATGACGTTGTTAATATGTAACCCAGCTTCCAGGAATAGGAATCGGAATCAGGAGAAAACAAAATGTAGTTGTACCGATTTTCTATTGGTGTTTTCCTATACGGTCAGTAATTACTTCTTATATATTAAATTCTCGTGTTACAATGTTCGTTCCCGTACTCCTCCGAAACGGCTTGACCGATTCTCATGAAATTTTGTAAGCATATTGAGTAGGTCTGAGAATCGGCCAACATCTATTTTTCATACCCCTTAGTGATAAGGTCACTATTCCACGCGAACGGAGTCGAGGGCACAGCTAGTTATACTATAAAGTTTAGGCGAGAACTGACTATAGGCTGCTTGCCGTAATATGAAGCGTCTCGGGGCTGGCATTCGTGAGCAATACCACTTAACCACAACATAATTCATTATGAGACGACATCCTGGCGTTACGGCTTACGCATGTCGGTACGCTTGCGGAGGTCATGGATTTGATTCCCGTCCATCGTCTGGCTGTTTATGTATAATATGTATTTATTAACAAAATAAAAGTATATATGTAGTATATCAGTTGTCTAGTACCCATAACACAAGTGCCATATGCAACTTAGTTTAGGACTTGATGTTTTGTGTGAAATGTCCCAAACATTTATTAATTAAATCAATAATCAGTTAATAAGTAGTATTTAGTAGCCATCGTCGTCAAGTCGAAGGTGTGAAAAGACCTTTATTGAAATTTATATAACTAGCCTGACCTTCTTTAATGTAAAAGTAATTCCCACGCATTAAAATATTCTAAAGTTTTTAATCCAGAACAAGGACAAAGTTTTAAAACTTTTTTAAAGGTTACTACTACCTTACTACCTACAGTTATACCAATTTCACTCCAATAGTAATGATTGCTATTTAAAAATTGTATATTTCATAGATTTAAACAATAATTATTAAGCTTTGCACGGTAATTAAGTAGTATTAACATATTTTTTATACTTACTCTATTATATTATACTAGCTGTGCCCGCAACTCCGTTCGTGGAGAATAGTGACTTTGGGCAGAATTTTTTGGATATATCTCATGGTTTATTTTGGATAACAAACCCTAAAATATAAATGAAATAAATGCTAACAGTCAGTATTATCGAATGCAACTGTTACGCCATACGCCTCCGGAATACGTACGTTCGAACCTACAAAGTCCAGCCTAAGCTAAACCCTATTTCATATGATTGATGACATAAATCTGAGGTTAACTTAAATTGGAAATTCAACCTACAAAATCCAGCCTAAGCTGAACCCTATTTCATATGATTGATGATATAAATCTGAGGTCAACTTAAATTGGAATATAAAATTTCCGAAACTTATCATTTTTAACAAAAAATATTTTTTTTTCTAAAATAAAATAGCCTATATTATAATTGTCTTCGATATTACTATATTTAGGCGAAATATTTTATATTTGAATGTAATATATTTCACCACATAAACATAATATATTTTTTATCTATACAAATAAATAAAATTGGAGGGTCTGTTTGTAATATTAAAATAACCGCTTTTTACTAAGTGCATACGGACGTATACACGGTACTAATACCAAAACAAAATTTTTTCCAATTTTTGTCTGTCTGTCTGTCTGTCTGTGTGTTTGTTCCGGCTAATCTCTGAAACTGCAGCACCGATTTTGACGGGACTTTCACTGGCAGATAGCTGATGTAACAAGGAGTAACTTAGGATATTTTTATTTTAGAAAATAAAAATAGTTTTTGTTAAAAATGATAAGTTTCGAAAATAAAATACCAATTTAAGTTGACCTCAGATTTATATCAACAATCATATATAATAGGGTTCAGCTTAGGCTGGACATTGTAGGTTCTACACGCCTGCGCGGGTATATAAAGCGCGCCAATAGGATTCAAGAAAATTTGGAATCTAGATATCAGCGTCTAGAAAAAGATCGTATGTATACGACACGTTATTTATATTTCTTACGCGAAATACAGAATTAATAAGTTATCGTAATCCTACTAATATTATTTTATCTGTGCAGGGGCGGAGAAAGAATACTAACCTCTGTGGCCGGGGTCGGCCTGTCGTAAAAGGCGACAAAACAACCCACCCTAGCTACGGCGACCACCTTTGGTCTTAAGTATGCCGCCATAATAACCTTGTGTTGTATTCCGGCATTAGTGACCCAAGTTCCTGTACCCTTATGGGACAGCAGCGTGTTCGCGATGCCACTGGCGTTGCATACACCTATAGGCGACGGTAACTGCTAAATTCTAAGCGGGCTGTCAGCCTGTCTGCTGTTCTACAGCAATAAAAAAAAAATATTATGATCGCGAGAGTTTGTAAGAATTCACGCAAAAACTACTGAATGGATTTTAATAAAACTTTACAATAATATAGCTTCATAATAACACATCCTACTAATATTATAAACGCGAAAGTTTTTAAGAACGTAGGTTTGTTACTCTTTCACGCGAAAACTACTGAATGGATTGTAATGAAACTTTAAAAATAATATAGCTTATACATCAGAATAACACATCCTAACGTGAAAGTTTCTAAGAATGTAGGTTTGTTACTCTTTCACGCAAAAAATACTGAATGGATTTTAATGAAACTTTACAATAATATAGCATAAACATTAGAATAACACATAGGCTATAATTTATAAAGATGTTGTGTGAATTGTCCAAATTATAACGATAAGTGTCAAATAAGTAGGAAAAAATTCTGCCATCTGCGAGCTATTCTGGTGTGCGCTGCAAAAACCATTAGAGTTACAAGTATCTAATATATAAAATTCTCGTGTCACAGTTTTCGTTGCCATACTCCTCCGAAACGGCTTGACCGATTCTCATGAAATTTTGTGAGCATATTGAGTAGGTCTGAGAATCGGCCAACATCTATTTTTCATCCCCCTAAATGTTAGGGGTGACCCACCCCCAAAAATTTTTTTTAAATTTTTTGACATTTTATTATTTATATGGCAGAACAACGTTTGCCGGGTCAGCTAGTTTAATGTATAATGGAAATGTTTATCTTAAATAGTCCTACAAAAAAGCGGGACAGCATATATCTATCTTTTATGTGTAAGCCATATAAAATACTTAATAGGTCTTATGTATTTGTATTAATATATAACTCTATTTATCCTTTTGTCTGTTACGTTTTCACGCGTAAACCGCTGAACCAATTTTGATGAATTTCGGTACAGAGATAGAGTGAATCTTGCAAAAGGACATAAGCTATTTTTATTATAGTATTTTTTTATTTATATGGCAGAACAACGTTCGCCGGGTAAGCTAGTTGTAGACATATATTGGATTTTATGTCAAATCCGTCAAAATTATCAAAATTCTAGTGGAAATTTATTTATTATGATATAAAATTTATAAATTAAAAAATGTTAAATCCAAATAAAAATGGCGAGCTTTTACCCTGAAGACTGCGAGCAATTTGCAGTTTGTCCGATGTTAGTGGCCCCTTGTCCAACAACGTGCTGTGAAGATCCACCTATGTGCTATCCCTGCTTGCCACGATGTCCTTCGTCGAAGGTTATGTGCAATACATGTGAAAGATACAATGTGAAAGAAGCCGTCAGTTACAAGGCCTCTAACATCCCAAAAGGAAGATTGCTGTGAGCCACCACCAAAATATATGAAGATGGACTCATTGTGCGCAAGCTGCCTATGTCTGCATTCAAGCGTAACGGAATGCAGAACCAAGAGCATTCGTAAGCACTCGGCATTGTGAGTTTCCTATTTAGAAGCCCTCGTGACGTAGTTGTCGAATGTGAATTGTACACGGATCCCCTAAAAGTCGGCGACCCGGCAAATGTGCCACATCCAAACCGACACTCGGGTGTTGTTTACTCAAAAAGAAACCAATAAAAGCGTCGCTTGAGGATATATTAGATGATTGACAACGTGTTCTAATTTCAATGTGAAACGACAAAAATAATTTAAATAAAAAGGGTGACAGATTTGTCCCTAAAAAGGGGTTATTGTTAGGCAGGCGGCCGGTTGTAAAAACTAAGAAAACTATTACAATATGTAACATGTTGTGCCGACCCTATATAATGTGAGATAAGGGCAGGAGGAAGAAGAAGAAGATATTGGACTTAATCTATATTTTTTTATTGCCATAGGACAGCAGACAGGCTGACGGCCCTCTTAGAGCTTAGCAGTTACCGTTGCCTATGAGTGTTTGCGACGCCAGTGGCATCGTGAACACACTGCTGTCCCATATGGTACAGGAACTTGGGTCACCAATGCCGGAACACAACACAAAGTTATAGATGGCACACTTAAGACCAAGTCGCCATCCAGACGGGCTTGGGGCCCTACCACGTAACTAGGGTGGGTTGTTTTGTCACCTTTTACGACAGGCCGACCCCTGCCGCAGAGTTCAGTATTCTTTCTTTGCCCTGCATGGATAGTAATGTGTCTAAAGGTCAAAGCTTAAATAGGGACTATAGTGTTAGTGTGTCATTTTATTCATAGTATGTCTTTACATCATTCCTACCCTGTCAACGTGTACAGTTGTCAAGATGTCACTGTCAAGACACGAGAGTCACCAGTGACTGTGAACGACATCAGAGGTACATTAGATTAGTAGATATATGAAGGGCGACTGATAAGTTCGCGGCCTAAGTTACTTCATGAAAGAAAAATTGAGATGTATATTTTATATCTTAAGGTTATACTTCTTTTGTCGCGTTAGGGAAAAATTGTGAGAGTAAATTTTTACGATAGGCGCGTACGCCGTCACAAAAAACCGACATCCTGAAGTTAGCTAGTCAACATTTTTAAAATATAAAATCTCCTTAATCCAAATTGAACTGTAACACATTTAAATATAGTATAAATTGCAATGTATATGCAATAGATTTCAAGACGTTTTCCGTTGCCTAGCAATGTAGACGGTAGCCATATTGGTACAATAAATTCAACAAATATTGAAGTAAATTTATATTAACAATTTATTTATTTAGAGATCTGTGATTATAAGTGATAAAGTTGTGTTTACATATTACTTTGAGTACGTTTGTAGAATCTGAGGTTAATTGACGGTATGTATTTATTTATTTACAACATAAACTAAAATAAATTTTATCTACATACGCAGGATAACGCGAAGGTTAAATTTTTAGATAGATTTTTATCTTGTTACGCCAAAGAAGTATAACTTCTTTCAACTTTTGCTACGTGGTAGGGCCTCAAGCCCGTCTGGATGGCGACCACCTTTGGAAAGTATGCCGCCATAATAACCTGCTGTCCTACAGCATTAAAAAAAAACTTCTTATGTGTGTACATAATAAGTACACACACACACACTTTTTTTAATATAGTCTCTTTCAAGTGAAATACACTTTTCACATCTGGCATATTTTTACCTTTACTGGCCTTTAACTATTAAAAATAATCTTTGTTTTTGTCCTTAAAATGATGATCTATGGCAGCTTTCATTTCGTTGTCATCCGAAAATCTCCGGCCTTGTAAGTCCTTTTCCAATTTGAAAAACAGGAAAAAATTGCTAGATGCCAGATCTGGACTGTACGGTGGGTGGTCAATGTCTGAAAACCCCGTGTCTTCCAAGGCCTGCCTCGCAACACGCGCGGTGTGATCGGGCGCGTTGTCTTGAAAAAACAACACTGCGCACGCTTGCTTTCCACGTCGTTTCTGCACAACAGCCTCACGAGCCTGAATCACCAAATTGGCATAATATTGACCGTTCATTCCCTTTCGGTAGGTAATTTATTAATAAAACTGCCTCGCTATCCCAGAAGATAATCGCCATTAGCTTAGACGCCGACTTTTCCACCTAAAATTTCTTCGGCGGCCTTTCTACTTTTTTAGTCCATTGCATCGACTCTTGTTTGTAATCTAGATCATACTGGCGAATCTAAATTTCATTCACGGTAACGATCCGATCACAAATTTCGTCAATTTTATTGTCAGCTAAAGCCTAAACCTCCTTGCAGCTCTTGAGTCGTCGTTGCTTGTCGAGTGCTGTGAGAATTCTAGGTACCCAGCGCGCGAAAATACTTAGGCCGGGAACTTATCAGCCGCCCCTCGTACGAGTACGTGGACATTGGCGAGCCAGTGAAGGCACCTGTGGGAAGTTTATAGGAACCAAACTCGATTGAATTATTTCTTGTCACTAATAATAACAGTGATGAGGTCACGGCTATATGGCGTCTCGAAACGTCTATTTAGTTATGACTGGACTATGCTCAGAAGTAAATTTACCTATTCGGCGTCGAAAGGTCGAATAACAGTCCAAACCTTGATTCTGATTCCTGGTTACATCCAAAGATTCCTGAAAGCCCAGTATACTATATTGGTTACTGACATTGAGTTTAATTACTGCATGATTATCTATTCTTATGGCGAGATATTCTGCACATGAATATTTGGCCAAAACGGCATTCACAGGACTATCGACTGATCTCCAAACCCTTGAGAAAATGGCGTGTTATAACTATTCCTTTGCTGCATCTGAGCTTTTTTATGTTCTTGAGATGGAAATGCTTCATACACACTTCACCGCTAGGAGGTTCGCGTCGGTGTTTTGCCGGACTCCCGTGCAATTCGCTCATGCACCTCCCCAGTTGAAAAGGGACATATGTCGCTGACATACCTACTAAAACCATCCTAGTGAGAGAAAGGTATATAATTTTGTGATGGTTACGGAACCCGGCCTCTCCTGTATGTTAGTTGGGGTGTGTTTGGCTGCCCTGGCTGCCTTTGTACTCTTACAGAGGTTAGAAGGGCGCTCGGAACTGCCCGCCCTATCTTCCGCCGCTGCCAACGGGAATAAGCGTCTCTGCTGCATTCCCAGTAGTAGCAGTAGAAAAAGTAATATAATTATCGCCCTTTTTTAAAAAAGATAGGGAGGCTCAATTCTCCTTGAAGGCCGAATGGTCTAATATATTGACTAATACTACGATCGAATATATTAATTACATATTAGATTTATTGTCATTTATCAAATATAAAAATGAAGTATTTCATGATGAAACAGATTTATCAAAACTAAGCGTAATAAATATAAAAATTTTAGCGGCCTACTTAACAAAAAAAATTTCAAATATTTTTAATATTAATTTTACAAACTTGTTCAATATACGGAAAGATAAAATTAAGCATTTACAACTTTCACGAACCCCAAGATAAAACTTTCGAGAATAGAAAGCGGAGTTTTATGTCTCGTTATCAATCAAGCTCAAATTATACAGCAAATGCTATGAATAAAAGAAGTCATGTATTTTTATTTAATGGTTATGTCAACTGAGTCCATGCGAAATCTTTAAGTATTTTTTAAAATAATTAGTTCGAAATCTCGGTTGGAAGGGTAGACAGATAACACTTTATAAATTGCATAAAATTATAATAGTTTACATTGAAATCTTATAGTTGACAATAATACACAATTGGTGGCCCTATCGCTAAAAATGATCTCTTTTAGGCAACACGGGGTAATGGAATCTTGACTTGGTAAAATACATGTTATATGTTTCGAGAAACACGAAGATCGTGATAAGTTGAAGATAAAAAGTAGAGTAAAAATTGGGAATTTAATGATTTTATATTATGTGCAAATATTTGCGTATCTGTAGGCAATTAATGAAAAATACAATATTTGGCTTTACGGCCAAATAAATGACCCGAAGCGAACGTTAACTGTGATTTTTATTTTAGCTAAATAATGGAGGTAATAATATTCTTTACGGTGCATTTCTATTGTTTTGGAACAATAGACAAGTGGTCCACTTTGCCCAATAGTAAGTAGTTGCCGTCGCCTATGGATATTTGCAACGCCAGTGGCATCGCGTACACGCTGCTGTCCCATAAGGGCACAGGTCAGTAATGCCAGAACACTACTCAAGGTTATTATGGCGACATACTTAAGACCAAAGGTGGTCGCCATCCAGACGGGCTTGAGGCCCTACCACGTAGCTAGGGTGGGTTGTTTTGTCGCCTTTTACGACAGGCCGATCCCGGCCACAGAGGTTAGTATTCTTTCTCCGCCCCTGCACGGATAACTATTACTAATTGAATTTTGAATCATTTTTCTCAAGTGACTGTTTATAATTTTCTTATTAAGAAATAAATTTCTTAAAACTGAATAGAAATACCTGTAGTGATTAATCACTAACTATATTAACACAGTTATTTACATTTTCATAACACCAACATAACAATTATCGCGCTATTGCGGAGCCCAGCGCAACCGTTTGATCAAACTCAGTACTCGGTACCGCTATTTAATTGTCTCTACACTTACGAAAGCACAACATGCACTTTTAATTCAATTTTCGTTTCACAAAGCATTTGCACAATATGTTACAATTCTTTTGTTCTTTATAACTCATTGTGTTTTGATATAGAACATGCACTTTCTTTGATGAATATTACGTCGTGACTAACTCAATTTAAATATTATTATTAACGTACTGTATACAGACAGAAACGGTCTTCTTCCAAAACAGGAATATGAAAATCTTTAGGCATATATTTCATCTATGTATTTGCGCTTCTCTTATCAAGAAAACATCATGCCTTCGAAGGGCGCCGCTATTGCAAGCTCAATGGCAACCATCGCTGGTGTTTACGCCATAATAACCTGGTATTGTTTTGACATAAGCGATCCAGATTCCAGTTCCTCTGTGCGAACGGCAGCGTATTAGCGGTACTCATAGCGTCGCAGACATCCACAGAAGACGCAAGCTGCTTATTGTTAAGTGGACCGTGGTCTACTGTTTCACAGCAGTAAAACAAGCTTAAATTTTGCAGCATGACAAAAATAACGATGACTTATCCGTGCAGGGACGGAGAAAGAATACAGACCTCTGCGGCCAGGGTCGGCCTGTCGTAAAAGGCAACAAAACAACCCTAGCTACGTGGTAGGGCCCCAAGCCCGTCTGGATGGCGACCACCTTTGGCCTTAAGTATGTCGCCATAATAACCTTGTGTTGTATTAATTAGTGATCCAGGTTCCTGTACCCTTATGGGAAAGCAGCGTGTTCGCAATGCCACTAGCGTCAGCCTGTCTGCTATCCTACAACATAAAAAAACGAAATCAGGCATTGATGTGGAAACTTTTTATGTAACTAGGATGATGTGCTTGTAAGAAGAAAAATAAGCTTGTAAAGTCAATCTGGTCTACATGTTAGCTCACGACTGATCGGGATTGAGATGTCCTACAAGGGCTTGAAACTAAAATATTTATTATGTTAATTCTTATCATGGTTACTTATTAATAATAACAGCCCATAACGTCTCACAGCTGGCCTTCCTTCTTAAAGGAGTGAACAAGTTGTACTCCCAAGTTGTCCAAAGCGGAGTGGCTGGTGTTTACATACCGGTGATCTCTGTATACAGATTTCTTCATGGTGTTTTTCGCCACCGTCGGTACGTGGCAATTATTGAATTGAACTCGTGATAACTAGGTTGGTATCCGAGTGTCCCACGGAACTATTTAACGATTGCTCTTGGTCAAAATACCTACATGTAAAAATTTTCCCATAACAATAGTTTTATTTAAGAAATTTATAAGATCACTTGGAGGTGATGGGGATGAAAAGAATGCATACATTCTCCTGTTTAGCTCATATTTGGAAATGGAATAACATGGGTCCAATGTTAAAGATGCGAATTTCAGTGGATTACAGGCAGTATAAATATATTATCTACATATTTTATCATAATAGAATGTAGTTTTTTTTAATTATTATTAAAATTAGAATTATAAAAATATATATACTAGAATGTAATTTAAAATATAAAATTTGTATCTAGAGTTAAATTATAATTGAAAAATTAATTACACTTTGAAATCAGTTCCAGTCTGTTTGTATATATCTACTTAATTAAAATTAATTTTTCAAGAATCCATAATCTTTTTGTAATTAATTACATAAATTGTCTTATAAACGTGAGTCCGAAGAAGTCTAGAGTATTATTAAAAACTAGCCGTTCCCGCCCGCTTTGCTGGTCGAATAACAGAAAAAAGTAAATCAAAAAGTATTTGTACGCATGCGCGCTACGCCGCTTGCCCCACTATATAATATCGATATAAAAATCTTTATTTCTTAATATTAAAAGGTGAAGAAGGAGGCACGCAGTGGAAGCAATAAAAACGACTTTTCTCTGTATAGTATGATAATGTATAATATATGATAATGAATTTATTAGCAGAGTGCGACCACATTTATATGTCCCTAAATGTCATTCCTTGTCAATTCAATCTTTATTCCTTTAATATTAGAACTATACATAAAAACTCTAACACTTGAAGCTTTAATAACTTTATATTAAATGAAGATATCGCAATATTTTTTATAAATAAGGGTCAAGTATCTAAGAAATAAAGTTTAGATAATTTAATTGAAATCTATCCTATAGTTTTACGGTGATGCACACAACTGCAGTCCTCATTTTATTTATGTTATAAACTTCGCGTCTCACACACACTATTGGCGTGATCTTTAGCCGAGAGAAAGAGAAGGCGACGACAACAGAAGACAATTATATGATATCTATCTATATATAAATATCGATGGTTTAGAAAAAAAAACATATCTACGGCTGATTGCGGAACAGCCTGATTTCACAATCATAATTATCTGAATTTATCGAATTTCAAACTTGGAACCTCCAAAATTTATCGGCTCATATCATAGCTTTAGCACTATAACAGAGATCATAGACAATATTTAGAAACGTGATACTGTCTATAACAAACCAAAATCGCGTAGAAAAGTTAATACTCACCGTGCACGGAGTAAGAATACTGAGCCCTGCGGTCGGGGTCGACCGGTCGTAAAAGGCAACAAAACAACCCTGACTAAGTGATAGGACCCCAAGCCCGTCTGGGTGATCACCACTACTGGTTTATAAGTATGCTGCTATAACCTTGTGGTATGTTCTGGCATCAGTGACAGCAGCGTGTTCGCGGTGCCGATAGCGTTGCAAACATCTATAGTATACGGTAATTGCTTACTACTCGTATTTAGTGGGCCGTCAAGCTGTCTGCTATTCCTAATCAGTAAAAAAATTCTGTGAAAATACAGCTATTTAGGCCAATGTACGCTTCGGACGTAGGAAAGAGCTAATGTCAGAAAAGTGCATATTTATCCGTGCAGGGGCGGAGAAAGAATACTGACCTCTGCGGCCGGGGTCGGTCTCTCGTAAAAGACGACAAAACAATCCACCCTAGCTACATGGTAGGGCCCCAAGCCCGTCTAGATGTCGACCACCTGTGGTCTTAAGTATGCCGCCATAATACCTTTGTGTTGTGTTCCGGCATTAGTGACCCAAGTTCCTGTACCCTTATGGGACAACAGCGTGTTCGCAATACCACTGGCGTTGCAAACATCCATAGGTGACGGTAACTGCTAAATTCTAAGTTGGCCGTCAGCCTGTCTGCTGCCCTACAGCAATAAAAAAATATCCCGCTTTCAGCTTCAATGGCTATATTATGATCGCATATACAACGGTTGAGCAGACGTATCTCACACTAGATGTTTTCTCATGCATGCTGCCACTGGCTGTACCCGTTATTGCTGTAACTTTGAGATATACAACCTCTCATCAATATTTAATAAATGAAAATTTAGATCATCGTAAATGTTAAGCAAAACACACATTCTTGTAAGTTTTAAAAGCGTGTAAGGCATTAACACGTGTAATGGTCCAAATGCATTAAATGTTGCAATTTACAATGGCCTTAGTAATGAACGCAGTATCAACGATCGAGTGAAGGGGCTATTGTGCAGTCATATCAACAATCAACCGCGACATTAGCTGAGTAGATTCAAAAAACAAAGGGCCAATTTTGTAATACAGTAAAATAATATAAATAAACTAGCCGTTCCCGCCCGCTTCGCTGGTCGAATAAACAGAAAATACATACATACATATAATCACGCCTCTTTCCCGTAGGAGTAGGCAGAGACCACTTCTTTCCACTTGATAAGATCCTTAGATACATACTTGTTTCTCTCCGTCCACTTTCATTATTCCCTTCATACATGCCCTTCGGCTTAGGGTACTCTTGACCTGGCCTTTTTTTAAGACGTCCCTGATGTGGTCTCGAAACGTCCGCCTTTTTTTTTTTTTTTGGTGTCGGGGAAAAACCTCTCTTGACGGGTTCCCCCGGCCCGGGGGGACCGAGGGATATGTGGGACTCCGGGAAAGATGTTTGGCCATCCGACTACCCACTAAAAAACCCCGCTGTTCTCCTATCGCCTACGCCCGGGCCCACGGATATATGGCCAGCCAATCTCGTGGCCCGGGCCGGCGCCGGCCCGCCCTTTGTCTTGAGGCGGGCCCCTTCTAAAGTGTTGGCGCCAGGGGGGATTTCGTCCCCCCGGCGCTCTCCTAACAACTCTAGGAGTTGAGGGGGGCCGCGGAACAGCACGCAGCCCTCACCCTCGCGGCACCCCAGGCGGCCGGAGGTCGTTATTTGACCTCCGGCGCCGCCGACGTGGCCTGCGTTGGCGGGAGGGGAGTGTGGTGGTCGACTCCCGCTCCCGCTCCGCCGCCTCCTTTGCGGACATGACTGCCTCGCAGAAGGAGGCGACGGCCGTCCATCCAGGATCGCTCCCGATCTAGATAACTATTCCACTACTTGTATACTTTTTTAAAATAAATTAATACTAATAAATAAACACCCAAATTCGGGACGGGTTTCGAATATGGATCCTCCACAGGAGTATCGACGTGCGGAAGCCGTTACAGCACGGGTATCCTCGAATATTTGATATTCTAATATTTTAACACCTGTTTTTGGAGAATTTCCTCCACTAGACGAAAATCTATGTGTTCATAAAACTTTTGGAAGTGAATTTCTTTAAAAAAAATGTTAAACTCGCGTCAGGTCATGTGTCCTGATCGTAAGAATTCGTAAGACGGAGTTTTGCTCCAGTAATACCAACCTTAATAATAACGACTTAAGGTTTATTTTATAATGTAACTTTTAAATGATTGTATTGCATTACTTATACATATCTATTCGAATTGCGACTTTATTACAATGAAATACAGTTGAGTTTTTTGAAGTGAAAACTTCTTTAGGCGCGTTGAGCACTTATTGGGTGAACAATTTTTGGTTTGTAAAGAAGTGTTAATGACCAATTTAAACTTTAATCCTTGATCATAACATAAACACTTCTTTATAAACTGAAAACATTATTTTTTAGCTACGTGGTGCCCATGTGAGTGGACCTCGAAACCCGAGGTCCCGGGCGTGTTTCTTACAATTCAATGCACTTCTTAGATAATAATTTTTATAATTATATTATTATATTATTTTTATAACATCGTGAGGAAACCCACACATATAACCGGTGCGCATAGCCTTCCAATATACCTTGGATTACCGCGACGTATGCTGTCCGTTCCCTTTGTTTTAGTGCTACAGTTGAATTTTATGAGTTATTAATATGATTTAAACATACAATAGACTATAAAGCACGCCTAGACAAAGTTTCTATGGTCATAATTATTTTGCCATGCCTAGGAATCGAATTATTTTAAGAAATCTTATCCATTCCAGTTTTAATAACACATTTGATTAAATTACATTCGCGTCTTCGTGTTGCTGTTAAGAGGTCGTCGGTACGATTCCCATTACAGCTTACAATTTTTGGACTGGTGTGCTTACTCGTAGTTTTCACTCATGACAAATAAAAAGATTGTGGGAAACAAAAAGCTTTGCGCAACTCGAATCGACTCTGTAGGACGAGGACCGAACCCATCATAATGGACTGTTATTTTCTAGGATAATCTCTAATACAACGTTTATTTTTCTTATTTAAGTAAAATATATCAAGTACAGATAAAGTGTGTGTATAATGTCACATACTCGTACGGCAGAAGAACTTTAGAAAAATAGCCATAACCTACGAGAGAATGAGATAAAAATAAATGATTAAGATAATTATAAGGTTTATTAATTTCATAATATTTTTATCAAACTCAAAAATGCAAAATATTACATTTCATACACGTCTAATGGTGTATAGAAGCTACGAAAGCCAGAACAAAGAAGAGACGATGACTTTTTTATTGCTCTAGGACCGCAGACAGGCTTACGGGTCGCTTAGAATTTCGCATTTACCGTCGCGCGTCGCCTATAGGTGTTTCAACGCCAGTGGCATCGCGAACACGCTGCTGTCCCATAAGGGTACAGGAACTTGGGTCACTAACGCCGGAACACAACACAAGGTTATTATGGCGGCATACATAAGACCAAAGGTGGTCGCCATCCAGTCGGGCTTGAGGCCCTACCACGTAGCTAGGGTGGGTTCTTTTGTCGCCTTTTACGACAGCCCGACTCCAGCCACAGGTGTTAGTATTCTTTCTCCGCCCCTGCACGGATGAAAATATTATAGGAAACACTGTATACTTGTCACATTCTCTTGCAGGGGCCAAATGTATGTCTAAAGATGTCGTTTTTTCGTTTTGTAGTGTAACATCAATGTATGTTAATTATATCTAATATTTTACAAAAAGGTTTTACCAAATGCCTTTCGATATTATGACAAAAATAAATATCACTCGTCCGATCTGACGTACATTGTCATCTACAAGTCAAAATTATTTTATTGCTTTAATTATTTAAATAAGTATATTTCTTCACCTGACAACTCTTACTGGACCTTGGCAAAATCAGTGCCAAAAGCATTGGAGCCATATACTAAAAACCAATACCAATACTAAGTATATTTCTATATTTATTATAAGTATAAAGTGTGCGAACTACTTAGCGTTTAATTGAGCTGCAAACCTACAGTTTCATGGAATTTTCAAGTCACAACCGTGCTTAAGTTTCACTTCAATAATAATAAGTCGTTACGTATAAAAGAATAATAGGGTCACTATTTTAGTAAACCTGCAATTATTGTAACAAGAACCACTTTGTAGAGAGTTTTGTCGATATAATACAGCTCCGGCCCAAAATTGCGAGCTACTTTAAAATATTTTTAAATTGAATTCTAAATCGTTAGCACACAATAAAGGCCAAATAAATATAATAAATATTAAGGTGATAAATGACCCATGATCTTGAAGTGGAGCTATTTGTAAGATGCTCCTTGAGCGGGCAATAAACAATTGTGAAATTTTTAGTAGATTTGATACATTATGATGAGTTTGGTTAGCTTTGCTAGAATTTTTATCCGTGCAGGGGTGGAGTAAGAATACTGACTCCTGCGGTCAGGGTCAGCCTGTCTGTCGTAAAGGGCGACAAAACAAGCCTAGCTAGGTGGTAGACTCCCCAGCCCATCTGGATGGCAACCACCCCTGTTGTATAAGTATGCCAACATAATAACCTTGTGTTGCGTTCCGGCATTAGTGACTCGGGTTCCAGCACAGCTCAGCTCAGCTCTCTCAGTTTCTCTGCATAATATATATATATATATATATATATATATATATATATATATATATATATATATATATATATATACACATATATATATATATATATATATATATATATATATATATATACACATATATATATATATATATATATATATATATATATATATATATATATATATATATATATATATATATATATATATATATATATATATATATATATATATATATATATATATATATGAGAGAGATAAAATGTAGAACACAAAGTAAATTAGAGCTGTCTGAAGCTAGCCAGAAAGCTATGGCACGAAATGAAAAGGAAAGATACCGCTTGGTTGTACGGTATTATAAAGGACAAACGCTCTTGTTGAGAGAGCTTAAATAATTTAGATAAATAAGTTCTACGGAACAGTAGGTATTACTTCTGAAGGCTTGCAATATTCTGTGAGAGATATTAAACAGGCTTTTATGGGAGTTTAGCCAAGTCTATAGAAAAGGAAGTCTTAAACAGGATATTAAACAGCGCTCTACATTCCGAAGTGATGCGACTTTAAATGATTAATAATGACGATAGCAAACCGGAATAATCGGAACCAAAATTCTACTCCAAATTATCTTCTGTCCAGAGGCACTAACTTGTAGTTGGGGCTAAAAATGGCAAATAAAAAAATTGATATAACATTTTGAGAGTGAGAGATCAAATTATCGTTAAATTACATCCAAAACCTTAAAATGAAACCTTTTTAATGATCGTGTTTATATTGTACATATTTTTCAGTTTCCTTAGGTATTGTATAATATACATTAGTATGATACATTTGGCTTTAGTATAGCACTTTAGTTCCTCTTGTCCTAGAGAATCCTCGCTATTGTCATGACTAATGAGGAGACCTAATACGAACTACAGTATCAATTTATCACCTCTCATTTCTTTCTCTTTTACTCCACTTAAGCTTCCCTAAAACGCTAATTTAAATAATTAATTTCCAAAACATGTCTGCCAACGCTTAAGTTCGGTTTGGGGGGAATTAATAAATACCTATTATGTTTTAGCTAAGTACGGTCACGTGTGACGGAATCAGATCGTTGAGTAATAAAATCGAGTGAAAGTAGGATAACAAAGAATAACTTATTATATACACCTACCGGCTGAACATTTCGTGCTATTTTGAACAATACTTGGCATTATATTTTCCTATGCTATAATATATAAACACTACTATTACACTATACAATATTTTAATAGCTATAGTTTAGCAAACAAGGTTATTGTCGCCTATGGACGTTTGCAAAACCAGGAGCATTGTCAGCGCGGTGCCAACTCCAAATAATTTTTTCAACGATTATTTTGAAAAATCTTGTACTGAGATGTGAAAACATAAGTCGGAAGCTAAATGGAAATGCACATAGCTCACCTCGCCGCCTGGGAACATACGAAAACAGGTGGATAGCATAGGAAATACCAAGGAGTTTAATTACCAACTACAACTAACATAATAAAAAATATATATATTTAATAATAGCATTAAATATGCGTCAAAATACAGCTGGTCGGTATTACACGACTAAATTGAATAACCGCGCATATATTTTCTGTTTGATAGTGAGTTACGATCGCTCCAGTATCGAATATCATTAAAGACGGCAGCTTTGCACAACTCCTTGCATAATCTCCCGTTCGTTTAATTTAATCCAATTATAATATTGCGGATCATATGAAATCTTGGTCGTCGGTTTACTAATGGGCCAAAAGCAATAAAAACGTATGCTTAGGATGGTGGCTGACATTTTAGCAGTTATGCGTTTACGTCTGTTACTGGCAATCATATCACGAAGGTGGCCGCAGCTGGTTTAGAACGATGAAGCTAACGTTAACACGTCAGCCTTCTTCGGGAGTCCAGTGTGGTATTATTAATATTATTATGGTATCCTCGAAAAAAAATGGAATATGTACGCCTGTTAATAATTATATAACTCTTTTATCTGTGTGTCATTCTTGTCACCATAAGGAAACTTTTTTGTGAATATCACGTCAACTTGCCCCGGAGGCGGCTAGTAGAACGCAATGATTACATAGATACTCTTTGTAGTCTAATCAACAAGTTCAAAAACGTGAAAAATAGAGATAAAGGTTCTAAAAATATAAGCGATGGCTCATTCGATTCGGAATCACCTGTAGAAAAATGTTTTTGAAGGATTTTGGTTTTTGAAGGAATTGCTATTAACAAAATAAGATGAAAAAAATTATATTTCGTTTTCTGTTCTTCTCAGTCGAATACTCTTGACAGAGCAGTCGTGGTCACGCAAGACGCCCGGCAGCGCTTCATCACCGCGCGCCATTTGTCCCTAGCTGAAGCCTGTCTTACGCAGTCGTTTAGGGCGTTTTCTGTTAATAACTCGAAAAATATTAATATTTAAGCAATTTTGAAGAAAAAAAAACTCGATAAAGAGGAGGAAATTTCCAACAAAAAAGTCAAAACTCCCGGAACTCTATCTCCATTATTTATAATTTTAATTTGACCTTGAAAATAGGGCTCCGCGCGGCTGTTACGGCATGCGCGCGCCGCCGCTAAAGATAGTTCAGCAATAAAAAAAAAATTTATAAAATAAAATGTGATTTTAAAAATTTGAAAAAAAATGAAAAAAATTGTAAAATTACAAATTTTTAATTTTTCAATTGTTTGGAAAATCATAATTAACAAATTAATAAACTTTTATGAAAATTTATCGCAGGATCTTATGGAGTATCTTTATATATCAAAAGGGCTCTACGAAGTTTAAAATTTATAGGCCAATTATTTATACCTTTCATCCCATCGTTTATGGCAACGGAGATTGGGGAAAAATTTGTTAGTTAACAATTGAATAACTTTTTGAAAAATGGTGATTAAACTTTTTTTTCTTCAGGGCTCGATTCTTTCAAGTGTTAAGAAGATCCTAGAATTTTTTCAAATTTTTAAAATCATATTTTATGTTATAAAAAAATTATTTTTATTGCTGAACTCTACAGACGCACGGAGCCCTATTTTCAACGTCAAAATTAAAATTATAAATAATGGAGATAGAGTTCCGGAAGTTAGCGCTTTTTTATTGGAAATTTCCTCCTCTTTAACGAGCTTTTTTTCAAAATTGCTTAAATATTAATGTTTTTCGAGTTATTAACAAAACATGAAATATCATTTTTTCATCTTATTTTGTTAATAACAGTTGTAATTTTTTACCTGCACCAAAATCCTTCAAAACCATTTTTCTAGAGGTGACTCCGAATCGAATGAGCAATCGCTCATATTTTTAGGACCTTTATCTCTATTTTTCACGTTTTTGAACTTGTTGACTAGTCTATTGATTTGTGTAAAGTATATTAAAAGTTAGCTAATAAAAGAAAAACGTTTCATTACTTACCTACTTGTTATAATTGACATTTGGGCTGTAAATAAATTATTTTGTATGAAGAAGTGTACTGTTTTATTTTTTATCATAATATATATATATATAATAATCTTTGTAATTTACAATAAAAAAACCCTATGTCATCGATTTAATTTTTGAATTATGATCGTATAAACACAAGTGGTGCTCAAATACGCGCTACCTCTGTGTTCAGCGTATCGTAATTCTACACCATAGTTGAATAATAATAAACAAAACACTTAAATAAATAGCTCCATTCATATTAAGCTTAAAAAACATAACAACATTGGTGTTACAATAAACCACTTGAAGCAATGAATAAGTTTATTGAAAGGGACGCCCGCGGCGCGTCGTAAGATAAACAAGGTGGCAGTTTGGGGTGATTTCTAACGGTCATCCGATGAAAGAGCGGTTAAATTGATGTCTTGCTACTTGACCACTGTTTTGGAGATAAACACACAAGTTGTTTTGTTTAAAGCCATATGATTCATTCGATTATTACCAAAATTAATTGAAATTTATATATTTGCCTATAGTCAAACTCATTGTTTCAAAGTAATTTCCAAGAGTGAGAATTTTACACTTTGGAAGAATAGAATAGATTATACTTTATTGTATTGAGAAATTATTATACAATTTAAATAACATTAAAAGTAGCATTTATGGCGGTCATATCCCTGCGATGAATTTCGTGATAGATGATATGTAGTAAATTAATAAATTTTATTAGAGCCAAATTTAAAATATCACAAGATAAATTTGACTAAAATACGTTTAATACGTAATTAAAATACTTACCCCCTCCTATGTGCTATCTGTCAAATAGAAATGCCACATCTGTGCTAGCAGTTTAAAATTTTGTCAGATGTCAAATTTTTTTAGGTATTAAGTTCAGGAAAATTGATTTTGTTGAACATATTTTCTTTAATTGTCCAAAAATTTCTCATCCTATTTATGATTTATTACCCTCACATATCCCTCGTCCCATTAATGTCAACTTTTTATTAACTTTAGTTCAACCCAAACATGTTTTCATTTTAAGTAAATTTTTAATTAAAAACAATATATATTTATAACAAATATTTATTAATTTCTAAATATTGTTACCAATTTTATAACTATTTATTTGTACTGTCCTCAGGATTACAGATAGCTTTCGAACCGATCACCGCGTTTGACCCCCCCCCCCCCTTTTTTTTCGCCATTAAACCTGTCACTTCTTTAATCCACTTAGACATTGGCAAAATCAATGCCAAGGGCGTTGGAGCCACACCTTCAAAAACTGAACTGAACTGATTTTATTTTAAATTCTTATTGGAATTATACAAAATCCAAATTGATTTGTATTCTTAGATAGATTGGTTATGTAATATCTGTAACTACACTTGCCTTTGAATTGAATTGAAACTGTTCTTTGAGAAATAAAATCGGTAACCTAAAAATTATCTTTTCTTTTCCAAATATTATAAAATAAAAGAAGAAAAAAGACCTTGCTGGATGTAAAATTATTTATTTCTTGTACATTATTAAGTATTTGATGAAATAAAAACCAAATAGCTTAAGTTCCAATACAATTATTTTATACTGCACGTGTTTATAAACAAGGTACCAAAAAACGCCACTTCAAACGGTCATCTCAAGTGGGCGTCATATTTCATTGTTTATTAATACATTCTCAAAGTCTGGAACAAGAGGTTTTTTGTTTACAATAATTTAAGCGTACTGGGAAGCTAGTTTAGACAATGGCATGTTGATATATTAAACAGACCTTGAGTATGAAGGTATCAAATATGAGACTCAAAAGTGGTACAAAAAAACAATGTCTCATTAAAACTAATATTTTGCAGAATATGTGCTTACAAGTGGTATAATAATTAATTATTCATGATTTACATGAAACTAGGCATTCATTCCAATGAAAAAAGCCACATGTTTGGAACAAAAATATACAAAAAAACAACTTTTGACCTAACCCTCGAATACGTACTTGTCAACATTCCGACTTTTCTGTTTTCATATTTGTGAGGTCGAAATTTTCGTATTTGTGACTAAATACACGTATTTTTTAATTATTAGATTTGAAATTTACTCTTTAATGATATGATTACACACACAATATTCGTTTGGATTTAATTTAATTTATAAAAATTAGACTCACCTACAACTTCGTAAAATGGCCTTGAAATGACTTGTCGTCGTTGCTTCATTTGGGTTTTTATGAATTAAAATGTAAACAATATACCCATGTTAGTACTTATTATGAATTATTATACATAATTTTCTATATTTCTCAAAAGGTACACCAACCAATAATTACTAACATACATTAAAATTGTATTACATTAAAATCATTTTATACATTCATAATTTCCGAACGAAACTGTAAATGACCAATCATGAACAAGCAACAGCCATTTCATATTAACGTAAGAATTTGATTTTGAAAAAACAAACGTTCAATTCAATGGGCGCCGGTTGTTGTCTTGTCAGTTAACCTTGTCTTATTGAATTTGTGAAAATATTTGTAATAGCTGTGATTTGTTCGAAGAAAGTGAATAAGTAGGCTTTGTGATTTGATAAAGTTTTAACAAAATGACCACGCTAACAGAAGAAGTGAATAAACTTTTGTAAGTTTGAATTTGATTTACTTAACTAAAATACATGTATTCCGTTTCATATTTGAAAATTTAAGGAAGTGTTACTGTGAGGGTTGTTTAAGACAGTAATGATTGAATAATTGATTTACTTGACCCAAATTAACTTAATATAAATGGATCCATTGAATACCAAACTTGCCTCCTAGATTTGTCAACATATTTATTGCAATTTATAATGTAGAATATAATGTAATGAAGATTTTAAATTATCATACGCCATACGTATCATAAACCAATCGTAATATAGGTATTCATTGCTGTAGAGAATGTGGTGTGATATTTATTATATCTTTTGCTACAACTTTTAGCTATTAACGTACAAATTAACATAAAAGTATAGTGTAACTTAGCTTTTCTATGTTATGAACTGTAGAATATATTATTTATATTATAATTTATTTGAATATTCAATAATCTCTGAATACATATGAAGACATACCTATGTTTCCTGTATTTTCATTAAAATACCGTTTATTGGTTTAATTGAAGAATGTTTACTTTGACTAAGAATGTTTTTGATTAAACAAAACAAAAGATTGGGAGTAGAAAACATATAACAGTAGAAAAGAATTTTAGTCACTGAAGCCTATGTGTCCTGTGTAGTGTGTAGGAATATTCTTTTCACTGAGTAGAGGTCAGTTAAGAACGGATTTTACGAAATTCCACCCCCAAGAAGGGTTGCGGGGGTGTTAATTATTTATATGGCAGAACAGTGTTTGCCGGGTCAGCTAGTATATTATAAGAAGCCATAACATCTCATTGATGGTCTTAAGCTGTCCCTTAGATGGAAAAGATAATATACTCACCATACTTGTCCAAAGTGCACTGGTAGGTTACAACTTCTGTTGATCGCAGTACTCGGGTTTCCTCATTATGTTTTTCTTCACTATTAGTACATGGCAACTAGGCTATAATAATGCACAGTTAGTGAAAAAAAAACTGCCTAAGAAGTGCAGAACATCAAAGGATTGGGATTCAAATTGATATGACATCTTAGGTCCTTTAGATTGGTCTTGTAGTTTGAGCTATCTGGCTAAACCACTAAGCTACCAGGTACGTTCAGTTTCCTATATTTGCATGTTTTAGGAAGATATGACAACAGTAGTTAATGATTAATTAATAGCAAACCGGCATATAAGATCATAATAATTATATATACAGTTAAAACCTTTTATAGTGACATCGCGACAGTGACCACCTGCCATGGTGGGCCGTTTGCCTGTCTGCTGAATTCTAGCTATAAAAAAAATTATGTATACTTGTTAATTATATATTCTTGAAAATGTTAATGCTTTAGAAAGCAAAGATTAGGTTAGTAATGGATTTTAGACCCTGATTTTCATGATTGAAGAATTCTCATTTAATCTAAGCTCTAATGCCAAGGCCATTATTAGCTCACCTCACAGATCCATGCAGGGGTAGATGAAGAATACTAACCACTGTGGCCGGAGTCGGCCTCGAGGCCGACAAAACAATCCACCCTAGCTATATGGTAGGGCCCCAAGCCCGCCTAGATGGCCACCACCTTTGGTTTTAAGTATGCCACCATAATAACCTTGTATTGTGTTCCGGCATTAGTGACCCAAGTTTCTGTACCGTTATGGGACAGCAGCGTGTTCGCAGTGTCACTGGCATCGCAAACTCCCATAGGTGATGGTAACTGCTAAATTCTAAGCAGGCCATCAGCCTGCAGACGTCTGCTGTCCTACAACAATAAAAAAAAATAAGAAAAAACTTGCACACCAGTTTCTCCCTGCTATAGACAGTATATGAGGAATTGTAGAAATTACCCCAGTCCATGTTATTGAGATAATTATGTTTTGACTTTAGCAATGATGTTCTACATGAAATATCACAAAATATCAGAGCCATGATGGAGGAGCTGTGGCTAAACTGGTCACATCTAGGTGTCAATGACTCCAATAAAAAGGAAAATATAATAAAACTGGTTAAAATTGAAAAAGATCTACACAGAGAAGTTATCTATGAAACCAGACAAAAGCTGAAAATATTGCAGGATGAAGTTGAACGTAAGTTAAGTTAAACTACTTACTCAGCCCCTACATGGCGAAAAATGCTATCTTCTAAAGGGAGTATAATACATAGGTTATGTACTGTAATACAATAAATAGTAGTAATTTCCCTTATATACTGTTTAAACATTACTTATTCAATTAGTCTTTGACTGCTTAGCTCATCTGGAATGATGAAAATATAGTAATTTTGTTTCTGGGGCATTACATATTATAGAAATAAATAAATTTTCTGACACAATAATAATTCACACAGTACCATCTGGATGGCACTAGGAAATTAAAATACATATATTAAAAGCTTATAATAATAATAATATTTTGTGACAATTCACACAGGTCACTAGTCCCAAACTAAGTAGCATAGCACTTGTGTTATGGGTACTAGATATTTATGAATTGGCTCCAGCATTCACTGGTAGGAACTACCAGTGCTGATCTCCAGCTCAGATCAAGTGGCATTAGTATTTTTCTAAATGCACATTAATGAATAACTTCAAACTTACACACAAAAACAATAATGAAGAAAAATATATATATAATTTTATGTCTATGTGTATCTTTTATAAAATGATGTAATTTATTATTGTTATATCAAGAGGTAATGTAATTGTATTAAACAAAGCAAATAAATAAGAAAATATTTTTATCCGTGCAGTGGCGGGGCGGCGTGCAGGGGCAGAGAAAGAATACTAACCCCTGTGGCTGGGGTCGGCCTGTCGTAAAAGGCGACAAAACAACCCACCCTAGCTACGTGGTAGGGCCCCAAGCCCGTCTGGATGGCGACCACCTTTGGTCTTAAGTATGCCGCCATAATAACCTTGTGTTGTGTTCCGGCATTAGTGACCCAAGTTCCTGTACCCTTATGAGCGTGTTCGCGATGCCACAGGCGTTGCAAGCACCTATAGGCGACGGTAACTGCTAAATCCTAAGCAGGCCGTTAGCCTGTCTGCTGTCCTACAGCAATAAAAAAAAAAACTAAACACACATTGAAATAATCAAATTTTATATAATAATTAATAATTTAGTACTATGCCATGGGAGTTAAGGATCAATTGACCATTTATGGAAATTGCAATTATTCCCTGTTACAGATTTAAAGCAAGAAACAGATGAACTAAGCAGGTGTTTGTCTGTTGATATCACTATAATTGACTTCAAAGAGGATATGATGTTGATTGAATATAAGAGAGAGTTGGAGCAGCAGATTGCAGGGTAAGACAATTATTACATATAAATAATAATACTGGGACAAACAACAACACAAAGCACATGTGTTATAAGTACTAGACAACTGATATACTACTTAAATACTTTTCTTTCCTAAATAAATATATATGATACATAAACACTCAGACACGAGACGGGAATCAAACTCATGACATCTGCAAGAGTACCGAAGTGTGTTAGCCGATATTCCACTGAGGTTGTCAGAAGTACAGAAGTCTGTAGACCTTTTTCAATGTCCCACTTAGCTAGATCTTTCTCTTGTTGCAATAACTTCCTTCCAGCCATTATTTACAATTTGTTCCCTCCAGTCTAGAATATTTGTACTCCAACATTTATATTTTCTTAAGAAAGATTAACCCATTTTTGAAGTGAAACTTTTTAGCACTGTTGTCATTTGAAAATTTGATGAAACGATAAAGGGACAAACACATTCAGGAATAGGATTTAGCCTGCAAGAGAATAAGATAGCATACAAGTATAGTGTTTCCTGTATCTTCATCTCCTCTTGATTCAGACTTTCGTATTGTATGTGCTGTGTAGGCCTTCGTGTTACCTACATTTCACTTCTGCTGTGTGTGTGAATTTTTTATCAATTTGTTGTTCATTGTTTACAAGTTGATTTAATTTCTGCCATTACCAATATAATTTTCACATACTCCAAGTGGGCCCCTACCCCACATACCCTCAACATTATGCATACTACAGATTGGGAATCACTGTGCTAAATTATTCTTTAATATAAAAGAATATGGAGTGATCTTTGTCTATTATTTTCCGAAATTATGGATTACCATCTAAAATACATAGAAATAAGAAAGGATTTTATCTTTTTAATTAGATATAGAGAACAAGTGGAACAAAGACGCTTGAAGATGGAAAGACTCCTTGAGTGGCAAAGAGACTTAGCAGACAAGCTCGGTGTCACCATTCAGGAATTGCAAGATGTCCCTCTGCCATCCGAGGAAGACCTAGATAGACTTAAAGCGCATTTAGAAGTATTGCAGGCTGAAAGAGACAAACGAGCTGAGACTTTTTTGAACATACAAGTGGAAATTAAGGATATTATGGGTATACCAATATTTTATTATTCATATAAATCAATGTTTACAAAATCAATAAAGCTGAACGCAATCCTGTACACTCATCATCATCATCTCAGCGTTCATCCCGGTTGCAACCCAAGCTTGCGTTTGGTGCCCGGGGTCCGCTTTCCGACTTTTTCTACTCCACTTCGCACGGTCTTCAGCATCCCTGGTAGTGAGCCCATTGGCACGCATATCACCCCTTACGACGTCAAGCCAGCACTTTTTGGGTCTACCCCTCCTGCCGGGGCCCGACGGAGGCGGCATGGCCAGACATTTGTTTCCCACGTTAGCATCCGGTTGCCGCAAAACGTGACCGTACACACTCCGGAGCCGACACTCCTGCAGTTTATCCGCAATGTCACGGACGTGAAGATTACCGCCAATGCGGGAGTTCCTAACGCGGTACTTCGCGTCACTCCACACATCCACCGCAGCATGTTCATCTCCGTGACACGCAGTTCCTGCTTGTGTCGCTCCAACACCGGCCACGCTTCACAGCCGTATAAAAGGGCAGGCCTAATGATGGTAGGACATTAAGGATGGTAGCACAATCCTGTACACTAGTACAGGATTGTGCTAGTCTGTTTCACAGGGTACAGAATTCTGTAAATATTTATTTAGTCCAACTTAACAAATTAGATTTGATTTTTAGTTTTATCATTTGTCATTAAATAGGCTTTATTACATTTTAAATTTATAACATATGAGTATGTTTTAATTATATGCCAAAGTGTATATTTTAATACTTTTATTTATGATGAAACTATAATAGACAATAACATAAACTCAGTTGGTAACCTATATGCATAATTGAAAAGTAGAATAAATAATAATATTAATTGAATTATAGTGGGTGTTAGTGCATTTGCGTGAGCGCGTGTCTATGTGTGTTTTTTTAAATTTATTGCTAAACTTTATTAAATGACATGGTGTGATTATTGATAGATTGCTACATACAACCAGTGATTAATGATTAGGACAACAAATCTGAGATTTATTTATTTATGGGTGACCACTTGTTACTCTTTATGGATTGGGTAACATATATTTTGAGGAATTTTATTTTAAATTAGTTTCAAGTAGTGTGTAAACACCACCAAGATCTTTGTAGCACAAGGCAATCAATACTTAAAATCTGTATTTTTCAATTAAGCTTCTGGTCCCACAGAAGAAGAGTCCAATGGTATTCATCTAATATAACCCTATGCTTGTAACTAGAATGATAATTGTTATTAAGATAGTGATAAAATATTATTTTTTACACTTATCTGTTATTTTGTCCATAATATTCCATTGGTATTATTATTTTCATTATAGTGCTACCTTCTAGTTAATACATATTCTTTCTTGAAGTTTTCTAGGTGCCTAGATTATAAGTATAATTTTTTATAGAACAGTATACATATAATATTATATATATTTTTAGATAAACTGCAAATCAAACCACAAAATAAGTTTGAGCAAATGGTAATGTCCTCACTATCTGTGGATTTCAAGCTCACGGATTTGAACATGGATCGTCTTGCGAAACTGCAGCAGGATTTGCAAGAGAAATACCAAATTACTAACAATAGGGTAATGAATTACATTGAAAAATTATCTACATATGAAAATAATACTATAAACACAAGTAACAATGTTTTATGAATGTAAACTGACGGACTCATAAACTGCATCAAAGTTCAGGATTACTTTGAAACGATTTTTTTAATAAGTATGCAAACTTTCTATACAGATTTAAATTGAAACCTCTAGATTGGTTCGTGAACTTTAAAACAGCGTAGGGACATATCCTTAAGTTTAAGTTTATGTACTGGAAAGGACCTTAAGACTTTTTTGAAGAAAAAACAGAAATTTAAGGAAAATTGGTTTAATTAAAAAATTGGTTTTAACAATAGACACAAACTTTATGCAAGGGTTTGTTTTGCAAGGGTTAATTATTATTGTGCCTTTTGCGGCTGCTCCCGGCCGTTATGGTCAATTTATTTTTTGAAGTGAAAACTTTAGCGGCGTTGTGCACTTTTGTGATGGGTAAAAAATATTAAACTCGAGTCAGGTTACGTGTCCTGATCGTAAGAATTCGTAACATGGAGTTTTTCTCCAATAATACCAACCTTATTAATAATGATTTAAGGTTTATTTTATAATGTGACTTAAATGATTGCATTGTATTACTTAAACATATCTACGAATTGCGACTTTATTACAATGAAATACAGTTACTGTTGAGTTTTTTTGAAGTGAAAACTTCTTTAGGCGCGTTGAGCACTTTTTGGCACTGCCCTGCATGTTTTTCAATTTATATTTTTTTTATTAATCTGCCCTTTTATTTATTACTTCCCCTGCATTGAGCTTTGTACTCGTCGTCTTTATATTTATATTTTATTAGGTTCTGGAACTTCGTGAAAGGCTTTCAAAGTTATGGGAGTGCCTGGAGGAGGATCAGGTGTATAGAGAGAATTTCTTACACGCGCATCCTGGATGCCACCCTCAGACGGAGGCTGCCATTAAGGAAGAACTTAAGAGATGTGAGCAGATCAAACGGCAAAAGATTCAGGTAATACCGACGAATTCTATAGCGCTACGGCTTTCGCATGTTGGAATACCTGGATGTTTATGTTTAATATGTATTTATTTATAAAATTACTAGCCGATCACGCCGCTGGGCGAATAACAGGCAAAATTAAATCGAAAAAAAATGAGAAAGGGTATCTTCGTAAATTTTTTTTTTTACAGTAGAAAGTATCCTATGTTACTTCTAATACCTCTAAGAATATGTGTACAAAGTTTCATGATGATCGGTTTAGTAGTGTTCGCGTGTAAGCGTAACAAACAAGCTTACTTTCACATTTATAATACATATTAGTGTGATTATATAAGTAGTATATTACTTATCTGTTTACCCATAAAACAAGTGCTCTGCTGCTTAATTCGGAACTAGCATCTAGTATTAGGTAGAAATGCCCGACGCTTAAGAACGGGATAATGGTCCCCTTCTCTAGGCTATGCAAAAGAAGACAGTGTCCCAGTCAGCTTGGTTTCTAACATCACTAGGATGACGGCTGTGAGCGAACATTTCCATGCCTGCTAAATGTGTGTGAATTATAACTGAATAACAATTACAGGTGTTCGTAGCGAATGTTCGTACCAAGATAAAGCTGATGTGGGACAATGTGATGTACTCAAGCCAAGAGAGGGAAGAGTTTGTCCATTACTATCAAGACATATTCACTGAGGACACCTTAACGCTGCACGAGCTCTATTTGGACAAATTGACCAAATTCTATGAGGAGCACAAGTGAGTTTCAATATTGTATTATTGTGATTTATTAAATTTATTTAGGATAGATTAGACTATTTTTTTTTTAATTTTTCCCCACTTTGTACACCATGGGGTTTCACAGGTTCTATACTCGTCCCGAGTCTGGGTGTATTAATATGCATTTATTTATAAAATAAAAGTATATTAGTGCCTTAATACAAACGCTGTGTTGCTTATTTCAGGAGATGTCGCTGTGTCGATTAACACTAAATATGACTATAAATTTAAATTGTTTAGCTTATTGTTTTTGCTTATTATTTATTTCTATTTAGAGCTACATTAAATTTCGGATCAATTTTGTAAGATATTTTTACGCATTGAATATTAATAAAGGTGTTCTACGTGGTAGGGCCTCAAGCCCGTCTGGATGGCGACCACCTTTGGTCTTAAGTATGCCGCCATAATAACCGGCATTAGTGACCCAACTTCCTGTACCCTTATGGGACAGCAGCGTGTTCGCGATGCCATTAGCGTTGCAAACACCTATAGGCGACGATAACTGCTAAATCCTAAGCGGGCCGTCAGCCTGTCTGCTGTCCTACAGCAATAAAAAAAAGGTATTTTGTTATTGTACTTAACATTCATTAGTAATATGTTTCATAATGATAGATTACATACGATTCACAGCTCAATCTAGTCCTAAAATAAGCTGTTGCCTATACTGTATTGAGTGCTTATGTTAGTAATAGACAACTGTCAAAGAAATAAATATACTCATATACTTTACATATTTATCTCAAATATACTTAGACCAGGAAACATTAGCTCGTGACCTCCGCAGCCATACTGATGTGCAACTCTTGCCGTCCAGCTGATGAACGATGGTCACCTTTTGGTCTTATCCATTTTCTTGCAAAATATCACTCATCATGAGATCTCTAAAACTATACACCGATCGACTTGAAATGATTTTAGGCAAATGCTATCCAAAATCTGCCGAGTCGGCGAGTTTTATATCTAAGTAATTATCACACTTACAAAAAATGTACAGTAATTTATTAAGTTGGATTTTTAATTTATGAGTAGTGATATTCAATAATCTAGATACTACAGTTACCGCGTATTTTAATGTGATGAATAATTTTCCAACTGTTAGGCACATATTCGAACTGGTACTGACTCGCAAGAACCTGTGGCTGAAGATGACTGAACTGGAGGCGCGTGCCAGCGAACCCGGCAGATACCACAACCGAGGGGGACAGCTGTTGCGAGAGGAGAAGGAGAGGAAGACTATAGTTAGCAATGTGAGTTGCACTTATATAATTATATCTTCTTTATTTTTTTTAATTGCTATTATGGCGGCATACTTATGACCAAAGGTGGTCGCCATCCAGACGGGCTTGAAGCCCTACCACGTAGCTAGGGTGGGTTCTTTTGTCGGCTTTTACGACAGGCCGAGCCTGGCCGCAGAGATTCTTTCGTTGTCCCTGCACGGATAAAAATCTCATTTCTTTTAACATGCTTTTTTGTACTTAATTATTTTAAGAAAACTCAGTGTCACGTTAAGGTACTAACGAAAATCACGTTATTATTTTAAATTCAATGTTCCTTGATTTTCGTAAAATTAATAAAAAAGGTATGTGGTATGTAAGTGGTGTAGCACTCAAAAACTAACCTTGAGTAAGAATTATACATAATTTGTTGCCATTGTAGGATTAAAATAATAACTTGCAACAAAGCAACAAATTGAAACTTTAGCAACTTGTTTTATATATCTTTTATAATAAATACCTGTAGTATATTAGGTCCATTTTTCTACGTTTTATAACACAATTTAGTACCCCTTGTGACGAAAATGTTTGTGGCATTACATAGTAAGTTAAAATTCCTTGGGTATCCTAGCTGGTGATATCAGATAAGAGATGGCATGAAATTAGTTCCCCATGTAAAATTTCCTTTTACTTCAGCTACCTAAAATTGAAGATCAACTCCGCGATATTGTGGGCGAATACGAAGACAGAACTGGAAACGTTTTCACGGTGGAAGGGAAACCACTATTACAGCTCATGCGGGACGAGTGGGAAGCCAGGAAAGCTGTAAGTGTACAACTTTTTAATATTGATACAATTTTCAAACGAATAAGACAATAAGTAATACCATTGAAGTGAAGAGGATAAAAAGCTATTTGATGTTGTAGTGTGCATTTTTTGACACGCTTTTTATTAGCTTCACCTGTATGTTTTTAATATTTAAATTAGATAATATAGCAGTTAACTCAATTGTGAAGTAATATATTTTTTTTATTATAAAATTTTAATGGAAAGTTTTAATATACATATGAATTAAAAACATCTTCATATTGTAGTAGTGTCTGTATATAATGTACTAAAAATATCTAGTATACATTTGTAAAGTGAAAATTATAATTTAATTATAATTAATTGAAAACTTTAAAGTAACATACTAGTGTGGTTTGACCATGTAATGTGTAGGGGAAAATGTCATATAAGAAGAAAAATTATAGAAATGAGATTGAATGGATACAAGACGAGAGGTAGACCAAAGAAAATATTGATGGATTGCGTACAAATTGATATGGCGAAAGAGTGTGAATGTTAAGATTACCGTAGATTATCTAATCTTGCCGTATTTATAAGTTACTACGTGAAACTACAGGGGGGGGTTTGGTCTTCTCATATACTATGGATGGTCAGAAAAGGGAGGGAGGGGAGTAAAAATTGTCTTGAATACTTGACGTATTACATAATGAGACCTTGAAACTTATTATTAACTATTGCGGTTTTTTAACATGGAAAAAAAAATGGTATTTAGGAATGATTTCTCAATTAGGATATTTGTTTAGGAACGCCAAAGCAAATTGTCTGCACGTAAGCAGGCGTTAACACCATCGACTCCGTCGTTCCGATCTTTGGCCACTTCGCCTCTTGGGAAAAGGAACCGCACCGCCGCGGGACTTGCTGCCACTGCTGAGAAAAATAGGTAGCATAGCATTTATCAAGTCATAAATAATGTAGTACCTCTGAAGAACAGTAGAACCTCTGAAGTCGTAGGGAGATGAGTAGAAAAAATTCGAGTTAGAGTTTTTGATTTATAGAAGAATTCGACTTGAGCGAATATTGTAAGGAAAGATTCGACTTGTAGAGTTTTAGATTTATTAGAACTAATTTTGAGTTAGCGAGGTGAAATAAATACAAATCATAATTATAAGAAACATTATCCATATATTCTTATAGTAGTTTTTCAAATAATCCAATTTTTTTTATGGATTTTTTATATAACCTTATTATAATATAATAATGGAATGAAAATTAAAGACAATAATGACTTTATTTTTGTTTGTGATAAATATAGTGTAAAAAAATTATGTAAACAAAACTGATGTTAGACGAGCATTTTTCCGCCGACATACTGATGTGCAGTTTGGTGGGACAATTGCAGATATATTATTTTGTATTCTTTGGAGATTAAATAAATAAATAAATAAAATAAATTTAATTATTTTGACTTATAGAGAGTTCCGTTTTCGAGCAACGGATGTTTAAACGATTAAAGGGAAGGAAACGCAAACATTTTTCGTGTTTGGGAGGTTTTCGACTTATTGAGCTTCGACTTAAACGAGGTTCTACTGTAATCTAAAGTTAATTATTATTAAAGAAAAAATAATAATCGCAAGAAAATATTCTTTCTGCTATGTAGCTCATAGGGGGAAAAAATAAAACTTGTCATTCCGACAGTCATATCTGTAAAATCTTATTTTGAGTACTGCTAGTTCGCATAGATAATAGTCTTTTTAGTATTTATATGCAATATATATTCACTCAACTCTCACTTTGGTAAAGAGATCCCTTTTTATTTAATTTTTATGAGCTGGAAATAAGTTATTCTTATCCTGCCGCTTGTGGAGCTGGCGGCTTTGTGTTATGTGGGACTCCCGTGCAATGCGCCTGCGCATATCCGCAATAGATAAGAGATGCACGTCGCTGGTACACCCTCTAAAACCATTACAGTGTTTTTCTATTGCCCATCTCCATCCCAGGTGGGTGGTAGAGAAATGTAATTTCGACATATTAGAAATTTAAATAATGCATCATTAGTGTCAAATGATTGTCGCCAATAATTTCGACGATAAGTTAAGTAGGTCGCCTAATCCGCAGGCCTCCTCCGAAGAGGCAGCTGGTCATTAGCAGCGCCACCAAAGCCTCCGCGTCCGCCATCAACAACCGGTCGGCACTCAAGAGATCCGCAATGTCTACGGTTAAGAGGTGAGATTGCGTTCTTATCATTACTGCTTCTAATATATGTATTAGTAATCGACGAATTCTTTGGTGTAAAGGCTTTCGCGCATTGGAACGTCTGTTTGGTCATGGGTTCTTGCCCCGAATCTGGGTGTTTATGTATAATATTTATTTCTTTTTGTTGCTGTAGAACAGGAGACAGGCTGACTAATAATAACATTTTATCCGTGCAGGGGCGGAGAAAAAATACTAACCTCTGCATCCACCAGATTATGGCGGCATACTTAAGACCACCTTTGGTCTTAAGTATGCCGCCATAATAACCTTGTGTTGTGTTCCGGCATTAGTGACGAAGTTCCTGTACCCTTATGGGATAGCAGCGTGTTCGCGATGCCACTGGCGTTGCAAACACCCATAGGCGACGGTAACTGCTAAAGTCTAAGTGGGCCGTAAGCCTGTCTGCTGTCCTACAGCAATAAAAAAAGCAGTTACCGTTGCCTATGTATGTAAGCGACATCGGTGGTACCTCTTATTAGATGTTTTGTCTTCTTCTACGACAGGCCGCCTACGGCTACAGTCAGTATATAAGTTGTCTAGTATCCATAACATACGCGCTTTTAGTTACTTTGGGACTTTATAAAAAAGTAAGTTTAAAGGTTCTCACTAAGGAGTTCGAGGAAATCAACTGCATTGGCCAGTTAGTGTCTGACAATCAATAAAAGAAGTTCAGATGCAATATTTCAGTGTGGACGTCTTTTTCATTTGTTTTCTCGTGTGTGTTATAGAATTGTCACTGAACAATCAGATACAAATATTAGGTCTATCATTTTTAAATGATAATTAACTGAAATATATTTATGAGGTAAAACTTAGTAGTAAAATTGGGCTCTTAGCGCTGAGCTTTAGAGAACAAAAGTATAAAAAAATATTTTATCAATTAAAATATTCACGTTACAAAACGGCGTTGACGACTGCGATTGTCGATCAAAGCGGAAGCGACAATATTAATGAGCCCATAGCAATCGTAAACACGAAATAACATTACCGTCGTCGTGACTCCTTTCACTTAACGCGCACGTCTCACACGAGTCCAGCGTCCATTTCGATGATTTCGTTTATATTAAAATAATAAATTTATTACTTATTGTTGTAATCGTTTATATTAATTGAATTGTTGAAGTAATTCTTGTGTAATAACAATGTTTGCATAATCAAACCAAATCAAGCAAAGATAAAATATTTTGTATGTTGTTTTTGTGTATTCATTCACAAAATTATCTGAAGAGAATTCGTTGAAATGTAAATAATTTTTAATATTGAAATTCTGAAGTTTTTTTTTTTATTACTTTAGTACTAAATTTATGAAACAAAAAAAGGAAATAATAATTTGTATTAGTTTCTTTCTATTTCTAGTCTATTATTTAATTCGGTTTTTAATGTTTATTTATTTGAAGCATTGAATTTAAAACATTTTGTGTAAAACAGAAAAATTTACGCACGAAATGTACAATTAGATACTTCAATCTCATTTTTTAACTCATCGGATAAACACACTATGTCTGTAAAGTTTTCGAATTTTGTTTTTATATCCGTGCAGGGGCGGAGAAAGAATACTAACCTCTGCGGCCGGGGTCGGCCTGTCGTAAAAGGCGACAAAACAACCCACACTAGCTATGTGTCCCTAAGCCCGTCTGAATGGCGACCACCTTTGGTCTTATGTATGCCGCCATCTTGTGTTGTGTTCCGGCATTAGTGACCCAAGTTCCTGTACTCTTATGGGACAGCAGCGTGTTCGCGATGCCGCTGGCGTTGCAAACACCCATAGGCGACGGTAACTGCTAAATTCTAAGCGGGCCGTTAGCCTGTCTGAGCTGTCCTACAGCAATAAAAAAAATAAACCATAATGAAGTGAATACTTAAAAATTGATATACATAGAAACAAAATTAGGCGCCATACCAATATTAGATGGCAAGTTCAGGAAAAAACTAGATAGGTTTAATAAACAGTCTCTATAATTAATGGCTAGTTTAAGTTCACTGAAACTGTCCTATTTAAATTTTTGTAACAGCCAATAGCAATTCACTGCTTGGCTAATGCTTCTTCGTGGAGTACACAGCAAACCGCCACGTATACCGGTGATCTCAATGCCTATATTTCCTCACAATGTTTCCACCATTCGTACATAATATTATGCTTTTGTATATGCACATTAGAAAAACGCGGCCCGTGCCTTCGTGTAAACATAAACGTTGACCTCCTGAGTGTGACTGCGCTTATTACCAACGCTAACTGTGCTGTATCATGGGCATTATATACGAGGGTAAGGTGAAAAGTTCTCGGCCTAATACAGAAATTGCGTTCCAATTTATTATTCCTGCCTGAGTGCATGTCTCACTAGTTCGTATGACAAGTTTCAACTTGTTCAAATTGTTCTCTCAAGTAGTTTGTTTACATGAATTTCCGCAGTAGACGTTTTGTGTGTTTATCGTTAAAATGGATAAACTTGAATATCGTGCGGTCATAAAATTCTTCGGTTTGGATGGATTAAGATTAACCCCTAAGGAAATTCATCCGAAGTTGACAAATGTTTACGAGGACTGCTCCTTCAATGTCAACCGTTAAAAAGTAGCCAGCTGAATTTAAACGCGGTCGCACGTCCCTCGAAGATGACCCACGTGAAGGACGGCCAAAAACCGCAATCACACCGGAAACCATCGAAAAGGTGCACGATATCGTGTTGGATGATAGGCGTGTTAAGGTGAATAGCTGAGGCCGTGGGAATGTTGGAAGAAAGAGTGCGAAACGTCTTGCACAAATAATTAGGGATGCGAATGCTCTGCGCAAGGCGGGTGTCGCATTTGCTGAATGCCGATCAAAAGCAAATGCGCAATGCGATATTCGCAACAATGTTTGGACCCGTTCAATAGGGATCTGACCGATTATGTGCGGCGATTTGTTACCATAGATGAGACATGGGCCCACCACTATACGCCAGAAATGAAACAGCAGTCGAAGCAGTGGGTAAAAGCCGGTGGTTTAACGTCAAAGAAAGTGAAGTCGATCGCATCTGCCGTCATGGCCAGTGTGTTTTGGGATGCGAAAGGGATCCTGTGAACTGATTATCTTGAAAAAGGCAAAACAATTACAGGTGAATATTACTCTAATCTTCTTGACCAGCTGGATGCCAAAATTCGCGAGAAGAGGCCTGGCTTGAAGAAGAGAAATATCATTTTTCACCAGGACAACGCACCTGCTCATAAAGGTGCGTTGGCAGTGGGAAAACTGCGGGATTTGGGGTATGATTTGCTCGGCCATCCCCCTTATTCTCCTGATTTGGCACCCTCAGACTTCTATCTGATTCCAAATTGGAAGAAATTTATTTCTGGGAACGGCTTCGCGTCCAATGAAGAAGTTGAGAGGACCATAGATGGATATTTTCACAACCTTCCAGACTCTCTTCCGAGAAGGAATATGGATTGATGTTGGAGAAACGCTGGATCAAGTGTATTGAAGTCAAGGCAGAATATGTAGAAAAATTAAAAATCATTTTTCAATTACAAATTGCAGTCTCATTGTCAGGCCGAAAACTTTTTACCTTACCCTAGTATAGTTCAAATTAAATAAAGCCCCACAAAAACGGTATAAACCAATATGGCATAATATGCTAGCTTATTATGTTGTCTTCAACATTTCATCTTCAATCGACAGTAACAGTGCAAGTTTTTCTGATATTTTTCATTCCATTTCAGTGCACGTTGATTTAATTCAAAATCGTATCCATTGAGTGATTTGATGAGGCAAGTTATGTATATAGAAATACAAAAGTAGCAATGTATTATAACGTTGCATAAGTAGAGGAATGAGAAATATTGGTCTAACGTAATTTATTACATAATGTAATGTAGAACAAATTGTGAACAGCGATTGTTTAATATATCGATTCGTAGTTACGTCATAGATTTGTTGGTAATAAAGTAATTTAGCGTTATTGTATCTATGTAATTAATATTAATTTTTGTATATTTTATATGATGTAGTTATTTTGTGCGCGCACATGAAATGATTTCATAACAGCGATAATTATTATAAATTTTAATTGTTATGTATCCTAAAATTACGTGTTTACGTAACATGGATTTATTATATAATTTATTAGTGAGTGTGATTAAAAGTACCTATATTTTATTTATATATATATATACTAATATTAGAAAAAATAAAATTACTTTAAAAATTATATTAAACAAAGTGTTAAACTGTAAATAACTGATATCAGTTGAGATTCAACAGTGCGTTGAAATGTTAGCATAAATCTATTTTGAAAATTCTTTAATATCACACGCACTTGTGATTTTAAATTGTTTGGAAATTTGCTGCATATCTTTTGATGCGATTTTGTGCGGCTAGTGTGGCTGAGCTCTAATAAATCATAATTAGAAAGTTTGTTTTTCGAAACTATAATAATATACTTTTTATTTTATTTAAGAATATATATTTTTAATCGGTTTATAATTAATAAGTGTACATAGTGTAGTAGATGAATATGCCGTGGTGGATGTGTGGAGTAACGCCAAAGGACCGCGTTAGGAACTCGCATTCGCGGCATTTATTTACCTGGGGAACAAATGTCTGGCCATGCCGCCACCGCCGAGCCCCGGCAGGAGGGGTAGACCCAAAAAGTGCTGGCTAGACGTCGTAGGGGTTGATATGCGTGCCAATGGACTGACCACCAGAGATGCTGAAGATCGTGCGAAGTGGAGAAGGAAAAGTCGGAAAGCGGACCCCGGGTGCCGAAGCGAGAGTTTGGGCTGCAACCGGGATTCAGCGCTAAGATGATGATGATAAATTTATAAGTGTAGAGATTTACTAGTATTCAAGCTATTTGTATACAAGTCTTCATTTAGAAATAATATAAATAAATATACTGTGACAATCCATACAGCGCCATCTAGTCCCAAAGTGTGTTATAGTTATTAGTTTATTAGACACCTCAAATACTACTTACGGTATGGTCTACACTTGACAATAAGTATATTCTCATGTTTGCTAAGATACAAAATAATTAGACAAGAATTCCTTTACTTTTTCTTTATGGGGTCTTACCATGCCTTTAACAGAATGGGATGCACTTATTATGTTTTGTTCCTGGTGGGGTACAAAGAGACTTGGATGAAAACAGTGACGTAATATTTGTCACGTAATTTTATTTCAAGTATTTACTACGGTGAGGGCTTACAATTCTCGATTGCTAAAGAGTATTTATATTTGTATGTGTACGTTCGTGGTGATGTCACACACTGGGGATTTTTGTATGGAGGTGAGGAAAAAAATATATTTGTCAAAAAATGTAGTGATTTCATCACAAATTTAGTTTTATTTATATAGTAATACACAAAAGTAATCAAAATAAAGAAAGTTAGAGAAATGTATATCGTTACCTACAATGTAAAAAGCCCTAACAAAATAATTTTTTTTCTTCATACATTTATTTATAACTGCGAAACTGTTGTTTATGTAGCGAAACGCTATATAAACAGATGAAAGTAATTGTAATTCTTAATTTTTCTAAATTTGTTTAAACAAAATCCGACTAGTGGTTCTTGAGTTATGTTAAACAAAAGAGCCTTATCAGAATTGAGTCACGAATCAATCAGCTTAAAAATGTTGTACTGTGTGTGTAATGCAACAAATTGAGAAGTGGCACCTGTGGCACTTGAAATTGATTAAAAATGTAAAAACAGATAAGAGACAATGTATTAGTAATGATTTCCAACTATGGGAAAGTATGGCTAAAATTGCAGGTCCAAATGTTTGGAGAAAAAAGGGATTTTTGTTATATGTTCATAAAAAAAACAAAAAAAAAACTTAAGTTTTTTTTGTTTATTTTTTCAATTTTAGTAGACTGAAATATCCTACTTTAAATAAAAAATAAAATGAACAACGTTAGCTCACAAAATAAAATAATATTCGTTTTGAAATTCTTAGGTTTAAATTAAGTTCGTTCGGTAAAACATACAAGTACTGAGTTTGAGACGGCTATAAAAAAAAACTAGCAGTCAGATCGGAGTAATTCTTTTTGATTTGATTGTACCATTTAGTCTAAAATTTCAAAATATCACTGCATATTGCATGAAGAGTATGTTGACAATTTGACTTTTTTCCGCGAAATCCCCAGTGTGCGTAAATGGCTGTGGTGCCATCTGGCTAGTCGAGGCTTCTTAACAAGGCACCATGGACAGAGGCTTTTGCGCAAACGCAACGAGACCTTTGTTTATAAAGCAAAAAAAAGGTCACGTATTTGATTCCAGTTTCGCGTCAGGGTTTTCATGTATAATATGTATTTATTTACGAAAAAAAGAATATATTTAGTATATAAGTAATCTAGTGGCCAACACAAGTGCTATGCTACTTACGTGCCATAGTAGATGGCGCTGTGTGTTTTTGAAATTTGTTTGAAAATAGATAAATAATAATGATCACATTTTGTGAACTGAGCAATGTAAGACAATATGTGAAACATATACATACATATAAAAATTGTTCCCTTTCGTTGTCAGTAAGTTGGGTTAATCATGAAACCAAAACCTTCTGTCAAATGTGTTAATAGTATATATTGCCATATTTTGAATCTTTCCTCAGCGCTTTATTTAATACATAAGAAATTTTTATCATCAAATCACCTTTATTTTCAAAAATACATGTTAATAATTTGGGGCATGTTATGCGGCAATATTATTATGAAGCATGTTATATATATTATATATATTATAAATAACATTCTTATAAATTATAAAATATTTTTTTAATGTTCTATTAAATTTAAAATTGTATGCTGTTTTCGCTATTAAAAGACATTTTAATTATTTTTAGGCGTATTAGCGGACGTTTAGCTGCACGTGCATTCGAAGGAAAGCCCGAAAATGCGAAACGCAAGCTCGATTATGGCGGCGATATCAAGAAGACACCCAAAATCACAGTCAATGGCAGCATATTAAAACATAAAAGAACGGTAAATATATCATTAATTAATGTAACTTTGTATTTGTGGGATGTTCATAAATAATAAATATTCCCGAGTGCATCATTTTAGCGCTCACGAAATCGGGCCGTCACTCGCATACCGACCGAACTATCTACGCTGAAAAATATTAATCAGTCACGACCTTGTGTACTCAATAAACCGTCCAACACTCATGTATGAAAGTGAAAGTTGGGTATGGCAGAAGAAACATGAAAGCAGAATAAATGCAGTTGAGATGAGAGCGTTAAGAAGTATGATAGGAGTTAAACTAAGCGACAGGATAAGAAATGTGAGATAAGGAAACGTTGTGGTCTGAAAGAAGATGTAGTGACAAAAATTGAGAAAGGTATGCTGAGATGTGGTTTGGCCATGTCGAGAGAATGAATGAAGAACGATTGGCGAAAAAAGTGTATAAAGCGAGTGTGAATGCAAGTGTTGGAAGCGGTAGACTTAGGCGGACGTTTCGAGACCAGATCAGGGACGTCTTTAAAAAAAGCCAGATCAAGAGTATCTTAAACCGAAGGGAATGTATGAAGGGAATAATGAAAGTGAACGAAGCGCAATAAGTATGTAACGATCGTAGCAAGTGGAAATAAGTGGTCTCTGCCTACCCCTACGGGAAAGAGGCGTGATTGTTATGTATTTACGTAAATTACAATACACGCTTATTTGTTTACAGCTCCTTTATTGCTAAAAGTACTCTTGCAGGCAACTTTTTCATGGATAAGTACTCAATTTCCAATCGTAAATTTTATACGGATTATTAATTTATATGTTTATTTATTATATTAATTGTTATTTTATATCATGTACAATATTGTACAAAGTATAAAGGTTACTATGATTTGAGTCAGAATAAATGGTTATAATCTATTTTTTTTTTTGCTGTGGAATTGGGAATCTATTTTTTTTTTGCTGTGGAACACCAGGCAGACTGACGCCCCACTTAATAGTAAGCAGTTACCGTCGTCTATGGATGTTTGCGACGCGATCACGGTGCTGTCTCATAAGGGTACAGGAACTTCAAATTCAAATTAATTACACGGGTCAACATGAAATTTGACTTTGATTGCAAAGCATTAAATTTCGGTAGTTTAGGTCGTAATAAGACGGAAAAAAAATATATGGCATGAAAAACTTTGCTTTTGTGCTTAGAAGACTGATTGAACGAAATTTTTAAAAATCTCGGATTTTAATTTTTGATTGAAAATAAAACTATTGAAATAAAAATGTTTATTATTTTTATTAAGTTTTACTATCAAATTAGCTTACAGAAAAGTGGAAAATAACTTAAAAGTGCACACTTTTACTTTTTCTTTTATGTTCATAGCTACTTTCTCTCAATAAACCCCAAATATAGTCGCCCATCATGTTTTCATTGTATTGGCCTTGATAGCGTTGTTCAAAATTCATGATGTCCTGATGGAAACGTTCTCCTTGCTCTTCGGAATAGGCTCCCATATTGTTTTTAAATTTATCCAAATGAGCATGCAGCATATGTACTTTTAATGACATCCTGCAGCCCATGGCCTTAAAATTTGTAAGCATATCCTCAACCAACTTTTCGTAGTTTTCAGCTTTATTATTTCCTAAAAATCCAGAAACTACTGCTTTAAAACTGTTCCAACTTGCTTTTTGAGTACGATTCAGCAACGTTGGAAATTTTTCATCGGCGAAAATCTGTCTTATTTGCGGACCAACAAAAACCCCAGCTTTAACCTTTGCTTCCGATAACTTCGGGAAAAAATTTTTTAAGTATCCAAAAGCTTCTGAAATTTCATCCAGTTTTTTAACAAATTGTTTCATCAACCCTAACTTAATGTGCAAAGGCGGCATTAACACTTTTTCCGCTTCAACAATCGGCTCAAATTTGACGTTCTGTTTTCCGACACACAATTCTGTTCTTACAGGCCATGACCGTTGAATATAGTGTTTAGAATCCGCTCTGCTATCCCACAAGCACAAATAACACGGATACTTTGTATATCCACCCTGTAGCCCCATTAAAAATCCCACCATTTTAAAATCTCCAATCAGCTCCCAGTTATACTCACGATACTTTACAGATTCAAGCAAAATTTTGACACTTTCATAATTTTCTTTAAGATGTACTGAGTGAGCAATTGGAAGAGACGGAAATTTATTTCCGTTGTGCAATAGAACTGCTTTTAAACTTTTTGTAGAGCTGTCAATGAATAAACGCCATTCGCTAGGGCACAGGGTATGCCAATTGCTTCAAACATACCTTTAATGTCATTACAAAAACAAAGTCCATCTTCCTTCGTGAAAAACGTTGCAAACATTTCATGCCTAGTCCGCTGATCCGTGATCTTAACATCATCAAGCAAATTCCACTGTTTTAACCGAGAGCCTAGAAGCTCTGCTTTATTTTTTGGCAAATTTAAATCTCTAATTAGATCGTTAAAATCTTCTGAAGTAATGAGATAGTGTTTTGGTTGTTCAGGTGTAGGCAAAAACTCCTTATCGGAATTACTTTTATAAGAACTAAAAGATGAGCTACTTTTCTGCGGTAATTTTTTTGGTGGCTCACGTATTTGCACTTTCGTGACGACATTTTAAGTTATTCTGGGCTTGTAAATAACACCTGATGGTTATTTATCACTCGGGTGCCATCTAGCGGCACAGTGTAAACGTTAATACCCCACTCTCACCGCGCGGTCTTTTTAAAAATATTAAAATCAATTTAAATTTATGAAAAATTGAAAAATGAGTATTATTATTATAACTATCACAAAAGCAAACTTTATACCGAAAAAAGGTATTTTCTTTTCGTTTTTGTGCATAACTAACTGGAAAATAATAGTATAAACTTTAGGACAAAGAACGAAAATTTTTTTGTAGAGTCGTGTTATTTGTTTGATCAAGAGTAAAATAATGCACAGATGTTACATAATATAAATGGTAATGTCCTATCCTGTTCTGCCCAAAAGGCGTACAAATATTTTTCAGATAATTATAATCAATCAAGTCTTAAAATTTTATCATATATAGTCTTATCTCCAGTCTTAAAATTATATAAAACAAAAATGTCCAGTCACATTACCAACAAATACAAATACACTAACTTGTTGTTGTTTAGTCGCCTTTTACAACAGGCTAACACAATCTATAATGAATATTTATTAGCAAAATATGATTTTAGAAATAAATTAATAACTTTTGTTAATTTTCAGTCGCACGGGCGTCGCCGCAGTCGTAAGTCGACCAACACGACCGCCTCCACTGGGTCGCAGGAGGAGCCCGACGCGCAGAAAAACCCCCTCATGGAGTCCACGCTGCTCACTACTTACACTGATTTCAAGGTATGTTCATCTGAAATAAACATTTTAGAAAATTTTGAGCCACAGGTTTCTGACGATCTCTATGGCGAAGTGCGTTTTCCGCTAAAAACACTATCCTTTTGCAGAGGTCCCGGGTCCAATTCCCGTCTCGCGTCTGGATGTTTATGTATATATAATATGTATTTATTAATACAAAAGAAAAGTATGTGTGTAGTATATCAGTTGTCTAGTACCCACAACACAAGTGCTATGTTACTTTGGGACTAGATGGCGCTTTGTCAATTGTGCCAGTATATTTAATTATTTTCGATTATTTATATTGAATAATATCAGTTTCGGTATATGGTAATCAAGTGGTATTTTCTCGCCTAATGTGCTTTATGTTGAGGCAACCTACATACCAAGATTCACCCACTGGTATATGTAACCCGTGGCTCCATTTTGTCTATATCAAGTACAGACTAGTATATTATATATTTACACGTAGACTAGTATTTATTTAAGTTGTATAGTTGATACAGATCAAAAAGGAAGAATATTAAGAAAAAGAAGTGCACAGATGTTTGGATGGAACATTTTCATAATAAAAGCTTGCATACCAAGCCCAACTAGAGCAAATTCAAAGAAATTGTTTTAGTTGTTTCTATGTTTTATCTATGACATGTAAAATTTGTTGTATTGTTACACTATAGTAAGTGATTAATATTTACAGGACGGTATTAACGAAAAGAAAATCAGCCGCAGTTCGCTCGCAATTAGATCCCAAGAGAATAATGTACCTATTAAAATGAACTGTCAGCCAATAGAGGAAACTAACACAATATCCGCCCAAAAAAAAACTCCGAGAGTCAGGACTCCCAGAATTGGGAAGGAAAACGCCCATATCCTACCAGTGACCCCAAATCACTTAATATTCACACCAACTAGGACGACTAGGTCCTCTGTGAAACTGAACAACGATGGTTTCGCAACACCGAGAACACCATTCACGCCGAGTAGAGTTAATTTAAATAGAGAGAAAACCCCAACGACTCTTACAATTAAGACTCCAAACAATATGAGTCGGTCGAAATCACAAAATAATTTACTGCGGGTTAGGAATTTACCACCTCTCATGTAAATATAGTAAAGCCTCATAAAATGTTGTATTGTTTAGTGATGTCATTCGTAATAAAATATTGAAGAATCTCAATCGTCGAAATATCCAGTTTCCAATTATTGAAATAATACTTCTTTTGCACCTTTGTGCTAACAAAATAGCGGCACTAAAAAGCGATAAACTACCCTGCGAGATAATGAGATAGAATACAAGTATACAATGTTTCCTATAATCATCGTCTCCTCCTTGATAGGGCTTTCGTAGCTTTCATACATTAACAATGTGAATTGTAATATTTTGCATTAAAATATAAAACATTTTTTGAGCTTGGTAAAAATCTGTATTTGTCTCATTCTCTCGTAAGCTATTTATTTGTCTGTAGCTTCACTTTTACCAAATGTGAATTGCATACACTTTTTTTTCTCCTCCATTTCGCCTTTGATTGTGGTCTTTGTCGTTCCTGGTAGAAAGCCTATCGTTGTGCCGTGGCTTTTCCATCCAACTCCGACGTCTAACCTTGCGCACTCGCGAGCCTTATCGGGTTGGGAGGCGTCCTACACTATGCTTCCCAAGACGCGGTTTACTACAGGACTCGTTTGCTTCATCAACAATCGGCTCTTGCGATAGACGTGACTTAAAAGAGACTCCAAACATAGCTTGCTTCATAACCCGTTGAGCTACTTGATATCTGTGAATCAGTCCGCGTCTGCTCTGGACGCCTTTAGGCACTGATTTTTCATTACTTTTTCTATCAGGACGTAACTACGACAAGATGGCGGAAGCGTGCAACAAAATTGTGAACCTAAAATTCAAATATTATGTTTTTCGCATTTTTAAATAAATAATTCTTCTCCCATTTTTACTCTTAGAGGTTTTTTCTGTTAGTAAATATTTTTATGCATGTTATTTTTTGATCAATTATAGTATTAGTTTTGCGACATACATTATGGTTTCACTAAACATAATTAAATCATTCAAATATCGTCATATCCTGTGAATAATTAATTTGTATTTTTCACAATTCGTTATGTTTTAAACAAACCTAGTGTTTATGAATGAAGATTACATTAAAGTCTCGTGGTACAAACAGTAAAATAGTACACAATACATTAGTAAAATCAGTATTCCTCTTTATTATTTTATACTATGATAATTTTCTTTTGTGATTTTATTAACTTTTTAATATAATCTTAGATTTTCAATCGTGACTAGATTTTTCGATAGTTAAAAAGTTGTTTTAATTTTTTTCGTCATTCATTCCGTGTGTATTTATTGTAACTAGTTATATATGTATATTTGTATCTCCTTAATATGTTGGATAATATTTCTTAAGTTGTGCTTTAAGTATTATATTTATAATACATTATAATATAATGATATGATTATTATGTACGAAGTACTAAGAAAATCATTAAAAAAATGTAAAATTATTCTCAAGTAGCATTATTTCAAAGAATCGTTTTTTTTTCTTAAACTATAATTTTTAAATTAAATAAGATGTAGGTCATGTAACGATAGTAATAAGGAAGAGGTGGTGTTAACACTGGTTGATATAAAATTTAGTAAAATAGAATATTCTTGAACTACCCGCATATACACCATATATTTTCTCAAATAAGACAAACTGAAAGTAATCTGGACATTGAATTCCATAGCAATTTTCGTTGTATTAAAAAAAGGCAACTTATTAGATTTTTATAAATTATTAAAAAAAATGGAAATAAACATTTGTTCCTCTGCTACAATTCTTATTTATGTAACTTACATAGTAATCTTATTCAAAGAAATATTTTATTTTGTGATTCGTTTTATTAAAAGAAATAACTAGTAATTGGGCATAAATTGTGACATTTCTAAAACAAATGCTTATTATTCTTTATTGCTATATTTAATAATTAGGCAGCTAAGATATTGTTAGCGTTAATATTGTACTTAAAATCAGTATTTGAGTATAAATATTAATAAAAACTAGCTGCAATTGAAGTGCGCTATATTTTAAAAATATTTCGCAGTAACTTCACCAATAAAATTAACATTTTGAAGACTTAGTCTGATTATGAATGATGTAGTGAACACAAGTGGCATTATTTAACATTAATTAACAATTCAATATTCAAATATGGAAAAGTTGGTGAAAAGAGAACAGTTGGTGCCTATCAGTTGGTGTCTGTCAGGCCATAGCAAAATAATAATGACAAGGTGTACTAGACAGAATTCTAAACAGAAAACCTCAACTTTATCAGGTGTTTTCCTTGAAAGTCGTAAAAGGAGACAGAAGGACTTCTACTAGTCGATAGACAGTAAAGGATCTTCTTTTGTTCCTGCTCTCCGTTCCGTTTTCCTTTTGCGGCTTAAGAGACCATAGTCAGTCCTGTTAACTTCTTTTCACTGCTCAGAATTTAATGTACCGATTTATTCAAACCGATGCATTATTGCGGAGGCATTTTAAGGGTGGACTCTTCGATATGCACTAAAAGTTGCTGTCCTATCCTATAGTGGCTTGTATAGGTCAACCCATATATAGATTGGCCCAGGCGAAATTGTAGGTTTTTCCTCCGATTACGGGGGAGGCGCAAAAAAGAGAAAATCATTGAACAGAATTATCTTGGAAAAGTATTTTGTAAAATTTATTTGTTTTATAATTAATTCCATGTTTTAGGTTTTGTTGTAAATAATTATTATAGTGACTATTATTCATAAAAATGCTTTGAATAATTTTTACGATTTTCAATATGTCTTACAAAACTTTAGAAATATATTCTACTATATAATTAAAATTTTAGGAAATACATTTATATTTGTTTATTATTAATTATTTAATTGTTTAATCTTGATGTAAATCTTAATATTAGTGTATTATAATATTAATTTTAGTGCTAGTGTGTCTTTGAATTAATTACGCAATTATTAATTTGGAAGGGACATGTTGTGAATTAATTGATAATATATTTGCCTAACTTTAAATGGTTGTTTTATTTTTGATAATTTATCAACTCGTTGAAAGGAAAGACGAAGCTTCGTTGTCAAGTAAAGTCGAATATTCGGAGTACACAGTTCATTTTTGCCCACAATCTATTTATATGAATGAGTAGAGTATATTTCATCTATGAGGGTAGATCGGAAGGTTAGCCAAATCAGAAATAAAAGCTGTATAATTTTAAATTTTTGTACAAACCTTAGTGGTTTTTTGTGCTATTATTTTATTAAGCCAATGTAATAACTGTGAGTTTGATAAATAAATTAAAAAAAAAAAAATTAATAATTTATATTTAAATATATTTTTCTTGAGTTGTAATACATCAGTCTGGCAACGCGTCTATAACAACTTTTATAATCTCAAATAATTGCTGCGCTCAGCCGGGGTACTCAAGCCTCACCTGGCCCACATGCGACGAAACTCGGGATACGGCAGAAGTTAACAGATGCAGTTCGCCAGACGCATGGTCGGAGCCACGGCCCCGCCCAGCGCTCGCACAGAGACAGGAACGATATAACCCCGTGGTTTCCCGCCCCTCACCGCATAAAACCACAGCTGTGACTATAATGTATTTAACACGGGAGTGAGTAAACGTGTCTCGCGCATAGTGTTTTATTTTATACTGCCCATTTAATAATATTAATAAATCACAGTGACGCCCTCCTTTTCCAACGTATAAGTGCCGCTCTCAAAGAAAACATTGTCACCTGCACCAAGTTCGCGGGTGGCACGGAGTGCGGATGGAATTGTGTGAGACATTGTAACGAATACAAAGATATGAATTAAATTTTATACCTTTACTATTTAATAAAGTTCAAAATGAGTAATTACAATTAGTAAAGTAGCACTCGATGCAGTCGTTTCTTCCATAGGGCGGTGGTCTGTATCAAACGCCGTAGGTCGCGCTGACGTGACGCTGTACGCAGCCTAGGAATACTTAATATGGTAATATACTACAGTGGACCTCTCACACTTTTGACGCGGCGCAAGAGGCACGCAAGCATAGCTTGTACCCTGCCTTCGCAGTCACGGGGCAATCTGGCGGTACGGACGTCGCTTGTTTGTCATAGACGGTGAAATTTACAAAGGAGCAAGACAAATTACTGATATAATCAGTTAAATTAAACAGAATTTTATTTGATCAATGTCAACGCACTAACACAACCCTCGACCTCACTTCACGAAAAGGTCGTGACGCCTTTTTTTTCACTCCTGTTGTAAAACATTTGTACAACGAGATCATCATCATCCTCTTCTTCGAGAAAAACTTAAAATTGTCTGTTTATCCATATTTTAATCACGCACGTCGTTCACATTAAGCGCTTGCGAGACCCTAAAATCCTGAGAGAACATCGCAAACAACGCTGGAAGCCGCGTCCAGAGTCAGCAGACATCGGACGCAACCTGCGACGTTTGTTAGAGACTATCACCTATTTTGGGTTTAACCAAATTTTTCAATGACAATTCCATGACCGATTAGATTTTCAACAATTTCACTGTACTAAACTGTCAAAGAAACTACTAGATTATTTCGTTCCTGGTCATTATAATCCGAGGAAATGTCTATATTTTTCGATTTTCACGTGGGACCTCCTGGCAGAAGATTCCGTAGGGCAGTGGACAGCGATAAGAGTGATATAGAACTGTTCAGCAAGACTGAAATAAATCGTAAATTATTCGGTGATGTTGATATCGGCAGCCTGATGTATGTATCTATTATGAAAATACTACTCAATCACAAGATCTCTAAAACTATACACGTGATTTACATTTAGCACAGATATTCATTTTGCAATGTAGTCGCTCACTAAGAACGGATTTTACGGAAATCCCATCCAAAATGTATCTATATATTTATAAACAAAATATCACTCAGCTTGAGATGAATGAAATACATAATTGTTTAATGATGAATGTACACCCAGATATATTGTTGCATACTGAAAGGCTGTCCTTATTATATTTTGTTATCGATTATCAAAACCCATATTTCGCAAATAAATGAATATGAAAGATCTCTTTTACAAACATTATCCTGAAGTATGGTAAATGTTTGACAACCTCTGTGGCGTAGCAGCTTTTGAACGTCGTAAAGTTTGCCAACGTCTGCCAGTCTGGGGGTAACGAGTGTCATTTCCGCCTCGAATCTGTGTTTATGTAGTAGAAAAAGTATATATTTAAGTAGTATATAACAAGCGCTCTGCTGCTTAGGAACTAGATGGCACTGTGTGAATTGTCACAACAAACAATAACTAACAATGGCGTCCCTAATGGACTCTTTATAATGGATAACTACGAAAGCACTGCACTTAAAAGTAAATGCTTACTTAACTGAAACTCTTAACAAAAATGTGATCAGTGAGTGTATAGTCATCATTCAAGTATACCTAGTCAGGTCATAAGTATTGTCACACAGTAAAAACTTTTCTTTTAGAATGCTGGCCACAAAAAAGTTTATTGAATTCGAATTTCGAATTGTTCATGAAAATAAAAATGTATAACTTTTAGAATTTTACTCATTTTTAAATATGGAGTGGACGCATAAAGAAGACCGTGTTGCAGTTATTACGTTGCATCGTTACAGTTACGCGCCAATTCAAATTTTTAACATACTGAAAAATTTGAATATAACCAAAAGATTCGTTTATCGATTAAGGCAGCCGCCGATATTGACATGGACCTCGTTCGTGCTGCGATAGACAACTGGCCGCGCAGATTGAAGGCTTGTATTCAAAATCACGGAGGTCATTTTGAATACACTTTAATGTCATAAGAATCTATGTTTTGTTAAGTTCATTTTGGTATATGAATGGTTACATAATGAATAAACTTGTTACAATTATTTTACATTAAACATGTGACAGAATTTATGACCTGACTAGGTAGTTTAGAACAAAGGCGTCTCTAGCTCATGTAACACCCGTGTGCAATCATTTGGCGCCCCCTGACCGACGGTGGTCATTGCTCTATGCGAGCAAAGCGGCATTATATTTATGTGGGAGTGACAGAGACAGATAATAACAGGTCAATGGCCGAAATTCTTCCTGCTCGGCGTCCGGAGTATAGTAAGCGCGTGGTCAAAATGGAATAGGTATAAATATTAACATGTCTATACAAATATTATGTAAATGTTAAAAAATGGAAATTGAATTCGATCAGCTGATCAGTCATTTTGTATAGAGACAATTTCTTTTTTCAATTTCCAAATTTTTAATATTGACATAACATTTAAATACACATGTTACATGAACGTTCAAAGGGGTCTCTAGCCCATACACATTGTTTTAAAGCACCAAAAAATTTCCCTTGGCTGTTTACAGTATTAATCGATCAAGGGGTGCATTTTAAATGCAAGAGTAAAACACTCAGGTGTGTATTTCAAATACTTTTTTTACAAAAAATTACTAAATCCTTTTCATGAATTTTTTTAAAATAAATTCTTAAAATTTAACTGTTTTAAAAATCTGTGTAAAATTGGTAACCATGCACCCAAAAATATATTTATAATTATTTGAAATAATTATCTTGGACAGTTAAGTTTTATGAATATTTTTTTTATGAAAATTTTACTCAAATTTCGTCATTTTTTTTATAAAAAAAGTATTTGAAATACACACCTGTATGTTTTACTATTGCATTTAAAAGGCACCCCTTGATCGATTAATACCGTAAACAGGAGAGGGATTTTTTTGGTGCTTTAAAACACTATGCCATGTAGTACCTGTGCGCAACGCACACCCTGCACCATTGGTAAAGCCGCCTCTGGTTTAGAATATATACCTAGTCAGGTCATAAGTATTGTCACACAGTAAAAACTTTTCTTTTAGAATGCTGGCCACAAAAAAGTTTATTGAATTAGAATTTCGAATTGTTCATGAAAATAAAAATGTATAACTTTTAGAATTTTACTCATTTTTAAATATGGAGTGGACGCTTAAAGAAGACCGTGTTGCAGTTATTGCATTGCATCGTTGCGGTTACGCGCCAATTCAAATTTTTAACATACTGAAAAATTTTAATATTACCAAAAGATTCGTTTATCGTACCATCAAACGATACAATGAAGACTCTAGTGTAGATGACAGGTCAAGAAGTGGTCGCCCTCGGTCTGTTAGGACTCCAGCAGTGATAAAAGCTGTGAAGGCACGAATTCAAAGAAATCCCAAACGTAAGCAGAAACTGTTGGCCCTTCAGATGGGGTTAAGCAGAACCACGGTGAAAAGGGTGTTAAATGAAGACTTAGGGCTTCGGGCATATCGAAGAAAAACAGGACATCGTTTGAATGCTCGTCTAATGGACCTGAGACTGAAGAGATGCCGCGCTTTGTTGAAGCGGTACGCGGGAAAAAAATATCGGGAAATTCTTTTTTCGGATGAAAAAATGTTTACCGTAGAAGAGAGCTACAACAAACAAAATGATAAGGTGTACGCACACAGTAGTGAAGAAGCGAGCAACCGTATTCCGCGTGTCCAACGAGGTCATTTTCCATCCTCGCTCATGGTATGGTTGGGAGTTTCTTATTGGGGCTTAACAGAGGTACATTTTTGTGAGAAAGGTGTAAAAACGAATGCTGTTGTGTATCAAAATACAGTCCTGACGAACCTTGTGGAACCTGTTTCTCATACCATGTTCAATAACAGGCACTGGGTATTCCAACAAGATTCGGCGCCAGCTCATAGAGCGAAGAGCACACAAGACTGGCTGGCGGCGCGTGAAATCGACTTCATCCGGCACGAAGACTGGCCCTCCTCCAGTCCAGATTTGAATCCGTTAGATTACAAGATATGGCAACACTTGGAGGAAAAGGCGTGCTCAAAGCCTCATCCCAATTTGGAGTCACTCAAGACATCCTTGATTAAGGCAGCCGCCGATATTGACATGGACCTCGTTCGTGCTGCGATAGACAACTGGCCGCGCAGATTGAAGGCTTGTATTCAAAATCACGGAGGTCATTTTGAATAAACTTTAATGTCATAAGAATCTATGTTTTGTTAAGTTCATTTTGGTATATGAATGGTTACATAATTAATAAACTTGTTACAATTATTTTACATTAAACATGTGACAGAATTTATGACCTGACTAGGTACATTATTATTCATCATTCACCGGAAACAGCATACTCTCTAATCTCATTATTGTTTTGTTTTTCATTAAGGCACAAGTTCTGTATCCATTTTAATTAACATAAATTGTAATTATGATTTTAATTGGTTTCCAATGAATGATCTCGGGTTAACGCCCAGGTCAATGCAGAGCAAATTTGGAGGTCATTCATATACTTATTTCACATTGTTCTCAGCGAGTTGTCAACTTTGCCGATTTGTATGATAAACGAGAACAAGGATGTTGTGGGTTTTATGGCCCTTTGTGACAATCCGAATGTAACGAGCGTCAACCCGGCAGACTGGGAAACTTGGATACGCAATATGTTTCAGTGAGATTTATTAAAGCATTGTTTAATTAGTAACACGCACACAAAGCGCAATCACATACATTTTATGATTTTTTCTTCAAATCACTTTCCAGTAAAGTGATTCATAAACAGTATGCAATCGGGAATTACCATTTGGTTAATATAATGAGCAAATGATTCCGAATGATGGACCCTGAGAGGTCTGAGAGAACAAGAAATTAATAACCGAAGACATTTATGGAATTTTTTACACATTTTTATAGATACTTTTATACCTAATCCTACATTTCCAGAATCGTCGACTACTATTTTCTGTTGGGAATTTTATACCACTAATTTAAAATCGCTCTGATAACCAAATCGTGCAGAACAAATGCATTCCTATTTATCTTTTGTTTAGCTTAAAGCGTCTTCATTGTCAATGACGTGAGACGTGTTTTTGCAAACATGGTGTACGAGTATAATTTAACGGTTACCTTCTTGAAAGACGTCAGTTCCACGCCTTTTGTAGTACCCGTTATTTAATAATTTCCGCTTTTTTCATTTGCTTGCAGACGCTTCTACATGTCCCGCAATACATTGTTCATACATTTTATGTGTTTCGTTGACTCAGTTTCTGATTATTTTATGGAAGAATCAATGATATCGGCATTTTTTAACGATTTTTATTTGACGCAAATATGTTTGGTTGTGTGTACGACAGGTCCTGATGGTATGTATTACTTTAGATTTGAATTTAAAATGTTCAACACGTACATGCTCTTAGTATGGTTGTTAGAGGTTCACACATAAGCTGAGGGCTTTGCAGAGTAATGACTACAGTCGGTGGTGATCGGGATTTTAGTTGATATGATGTTGCCGTCGCCGCTGGCCATCATCTCGCCCAGCAGTACAAAGTCGTCATAAGATTATAACGATGGGAAAGAGTTGACCACGTTGTTTTGTTACAGTTACCACGTCCATACATCAATACAAGAATAACTATATAAAACTTATGACTAAATGTGTAACATACAATAACAAACACAACATGCATAAAACTTTTAACAATATTTCATAAAAGTTCGGTTTAAAGACAGGTCAAAAAATTATTTAAAATAAGAAAAGTTATTTATATTGCTACTTAAACAGTGCCAAGGAATTTACAAAACTAGCGCATGGTGTTATCTAATACATCCAAAACAGAGCTATGTTGATTATAAAGTTTAAACATACACGACAAAGGGGAATTACTGCCAAATACCGTTTTCGTACTGGTGGTTTGAAGATTGTAATTTGTGATCTAGGGTAAATAACAGGAATTCTAAAGTTGACCTGGCATAAAAGCTGTTTGGCAGTCGAGTTTATTTTGTTAAAGTTTATATACAAAGTTGGCTTGCTTTGGGATTCCTCCGGATAAAAAAGAGTGTCAGGAGTACCTAGTTACGATTTGAACGAATAGCACTATAAATAATGCCGTGCTGCTTTTATGCTCTCGTAAGCATAAGAAAGCAGGTTCTATATGTATTGCATTAGATGACGACCTTGGTGGCATAATGGCAAACACACGTCAGTACGCTTGCAGAGGTCACGGGTTCAAATTAAAATAAAAATAAAATGGAAGAAAAGTAGGAAAATAAAATCCGGAATCTAAACCAGTAATATATTTTGCAGAGGACCTAATGAATTATCTACAGATAAAAAAACGTAAAATGTCCAAATACACTGCAAAGTCACCAGAAGTCAGCGATAAAGTTTACTATTTCTTATACACAGCTCAAAGACTAGATTTTTGTCCAAAATTAAAAATGCGTCGCGCTGTGTAAGTGAAATTACTATACTAGCAATATTTTTACTAATACGAAAATTAAATGTAAATAGTCTTTTACAATAGAACATAAGATTCTTCTAACGATAAAGAAGTTTTTTTACTAAGGTTAATGCAAACGAAATACTTGGTGGCTTAAAAAATTATTGAACATTATTGTTTGGCATAAAAAGGATGAAGTCCTTGACTTCCACGATACGTATGAACCTGTGTTCGGAAATCAGTGCCCCCACTAGTACATATTAATTATTTCAAAGTTTTATTACCATACTATGTTATTTATAGATGCAGAATAAATTAATATTATTATGTTATTCTGCACATCTCCTCTCCCCTGAACTGTTGAGAAATTGCGATCGGTTAGTAGTGTGTGTACCGCTTCATTTCACAGTACAGAAATTTTCGTCTTACAGCCTACTACTCAAGTGAATTATTTTCTAGCTTTAGTTTATATTTCACCCTAATTACTTATATTGGTTAAATTATAATTGATTTAATAAATCCACGCATAACAGTTATTGTTGTCCATGGAACAAGTTTCCATGATAGTTTAAGTTAGTGAAACAAAAGTATGTACCTATCTAAATTCTTTAACTGAAGTGAGGAAGACAATGACGATATCGTTGCCATATTAGACTCAAAGAATCCAAAATTGGTAGAAGTATACGGCAAATATTACATTAGTGAAATTATTGGGACTTATGCGGAGAATTCTAGGAAGATCCTAGTGGCTGAGGTACTTGACTTTAATATTAAAGGATTTAGATTTATATTTTACTATTTTAAGAATGGTTTTATTTGGAAATTAGAAGAAAACCACCTTTAGCTAAATTTATGGTTAAAGGTTGGAAAAATGAGAAAATGCAAAGATCGATGTAACGAACACGCTACTGTCCCATAAGGGTACAGGAATTTGGGTCAATAATACCAGAACACAACATAAAGTTATTATGGCGGCATACTTAAGACCAAAGGTGGTTGGTCTCCATCCAGACGGGCTTGCGGACCTATCACGTAGAAAAACGTATATAACGCAACAGTAATGTTTTACATTGTACGAGCCCTTTGCAATTTTTTGCTAATTATTGTTTATGTACATTTCCTATATTTTGTAATTTTATTTTATAGCATAAAGAACAAGCTGTGGGTGTTATGTGTTTGAATACAGCAATAAATTACAAAAAATTACAACATTTGTATGATTTACAACCATTCTATGGCTTAAGGAAAGCGACTCCTTTAGAAAAAGAGCAGAATAAACGTAAAAATAAATTACTAAGCACTTTTGGGTAAACATATAGTTCTATTATGAACATAGAATTTTTGTTTTCTTAATTTACGTTAAATATTTTTCGTTTTCCCAATACATTATTAAAATATGTAATAATAACCTTAATGATGTAAAAAGTCCTTTTTCAGGAACAAATAATTGGTTTTCCAGATAGTATCAATCAAATTGAACAGAATTTTGTAGAAACTAGATATTTATAGAGAATTTTTAAATAAAAGAACTGAATTTAACATCCCCTACACATCTTCAATGTTAAATGTGCTTAACAAAATATTTCATGTAAAAAAGTATGTTATTATTATAATAATGAGGACCTCCGTGGCGAACGCACCTGGGTACGCTTGCAGACGACACGGGTTCGATTCCAGTCTCGCGTCTAATTATTTATGTACATGTATTTATTTACAAAAACAAGTTTTATCTAGTATATTAGTTGTCTAGTACCCATAACACAAATTGAATGCAACTTAGTTTGGGACTAGATGGCGTTGTGTAATGTCCTTGTATATATATTTATATTCAATTAAATTTTTATTTTTTATACAGAAATCCTATAATGCTGGGTAAATGGAGTCCATTTGATGATTTAGGTAAAATGGAAGAAACATATTTCGAGGATGTTAGTATTGTCAAAGTATTTTTCCTATTTCCATCTTTTATTCAATGAAATGTATTGAAGTTTTTTTAACAATCCATATTGCCTTTATTGTTTTTGCTACTCTTGCTATTTTTTAAATATTCTTGCACGTTTCTTGAAATCTCTTCACTTTTTAAAGAAAGATTTTTAAGAATTGTTTTCTTTAAAAGGCAGGCTTATTTTACCATAGAATTTAGGATGAGTTTTTTGGCTAAAAGTTGATGAGAGAAAATGTTGCAGCTTAAGTTGAAGCACATAAAACTTCTTTTATAGCAGACAAACAAAGCTATAACAAAAACTGTTTAGTAAATAATTTTAGGATTAATTAGATAAATATATTTTTAATAAATATTTACAGAGATTTTCAAAAGAGAATATACAAGATACATATATAAAGCATAGCAAAGTTAACTTCAAGCGAAACGCTGCAATGACACGTAGTATGGACGATATTAAATACCATCACAAAACGTCAGATGATTACAGTGAAAAAGGGTCATTGCCCAGAACTCCATCTCAGACTTTATCATTCAATGATATATTACTGGAAGAAGATTCTTTTGATTACGAAATTGTTAATATTGACAAATCATTGCTGGTCGTACCTGAAATGGCATCTTTGGATAATGTGTGAGATTATTTCGATTTTGTGATAGATTTTTATCCAACGATGAATGAATACAACGAACATAAAGTTGCATTTGCAAGTATAATGTATACTTCGGTAAACGTTGAATTATGCTTAATATTAGATATAATCTCAAGAAATATCGGAGCTTCTTTGACAAAGCGTTTTATTTTGTGGCTACCTAAGAGGGAGAGAGAGTTCTCTGTGGGATTTATCCCCATTTTGGAGCATTTATTGCTATAATATTAATGTAACACAAAAAACGAAGAAATTTTAATGTAAATTTATTGTAAATAAAATTGTACATCTTTAGAGATAAAATTTTATTTATTTATTACAGATTCAAATCTACCACAAGGAATTTAGATATAACACCAGCATATGATCACAAAAAGTTGCAAAGTAATGATATGTGTATATTTTTGTAATTAATGAAGTAGAACATTTTTAGCATGTGCAGCTCTGTGTCAATTTAGTTAGTAAAAACTTTTTTATTATTTTTATGAATTAGGAAGAATGTCAACTTTCAAGTCGATCAAATCAAAAGATTTTGACCAAATCTCATATGATGGAGCTCCAAATGCGTTTATGATTGAATTGTTTGGACTTCGTGATGATATTGATGAAAGGTAAATATTAAGCTAAACAAAGTAATGGCAAAATATATTGTAATGTTAGCAGTTTCTTTTAAAAAAGTTGTTTAAGATATACATTTTTGTACCAGTAATCTGAAATTAAAAATAATATATATATATATATATATATATATATATATATATATATATATATATATATATATATATATATATATATATATATATATATATATATATATAACAAACTTTATGATGACTGACAAACCCGTCCAAATTTTTTTTACGCACTAAACATCATTTAAGGAACCCATTTTTGCAAAAAAAATTGTATGTCACATTTTCACCATAAAATATTTCATATATGATCATTAATTCAATCGTACAGAATAGTGCTATGGTGCAACCTTCGTACGTTAACCTGTTATTACCTGTCTCTGTCTCTCCCGCGTAAATGAGTAGTGCGTATTCGCTCGCCCGGTGCAATGCCGCCGTCCTCGGCCTTTTACTAGGTTAGATGGAGAGGTCATTGACACTCTAGCGCCGTATTATGTAAATTGCGAGTTCTTTGAATGACTGTGATGCTGATTACTCAACATTTTTTGATACAAAACTAAAATACATGTTTCTCTTATCTTTTACTAAAGATTCTTCTGTGTGAATTTGGACGGGTTTGTCAAAGTCACCCTGTATATATATATATATATATATATATATATATATATATATATATATATATATATATATATATATATATATATATATATATATATATATATACATATATTTTTTTTTTGCCTTATTAGGATATGATATTCTAATGAGTCTACTGATCTAACAAAAAAATTCTCGGGGAGAAACTCTTTTGACTAGTGCACACAACTTTCTTTCTTCTTTGTTTCTTGTCTCATATATTCCCCAGCTTAAAAGGAGCTGGAGGATATATAGGACTCCAGGAAAGATATTCCACGTCCCAATAAAAAACCCCGCTGTCTACTTACACCGCTTAGTGCCTGAGTCGATACATAAAACACCCATGCCGGTGCCGGCCAGCCCATAGAGTCAGATTGATCTGCTTTTCCACGATTGTCTCCAGGAAATCTGGGGTTTTGACATTCCATCGCCCTTCTGTGTCTATCCAGGATTAAGGTGGACACGCGGAATAGCACGCGTGTTCTCACCCTTGCAGCGTTGGTGAGGATAATAAATCCTGCCCCGAGGGACCACCGAGGTCATTTAACGCCCTCCGGTGCCGAGGTTTTGCCCTAAGTTAGCGGAAAAATAGTAGAATTCTCCGCTTGCGCTCCCGCCTGCGGACTTAACAGCCTTGTGAATCGAGGCAACGGTGGTTCATGCGGACTAGCTCCCAGCTATGGCCAGAATTAAGGTCGAGAGCGAGAGGTCAAATTTACTAAAAAAATATACAATATATGAACACAATGTTGTTGAAAAACTGAAATTTTAAAAAATAAACATTATTTATTGTTTTGTACTTATTGTAAGAATACAGTATTTCAGGTCAGGATTCGATTTATTGGAAGCAGCATTTGAATTAATGAAAGACTATGATTACTGTATTATTCGAGTACCGTCAGAAGATAAGGGATTTCCGTTATTGCAACATTTCTGTGTAAGATGTTTCTTATCCATTTAAGTTGAAATACATATAGAGCTCATACCTTTAATTTGTGACCTAATATTAAAATTTAATATTTTATACAACATTACATAATTTTGTATTTTATCTACGCTCACAGGACATTTCTCCTTACGCGTATGAATCTATTAGTTGATTTGATACATATTAGATCCATGATTCACTGGTAGATGTACATCTGAGAAAGATTAAAGCTAAACTTTGAAGTTGAGGACGTGAATATCTGTTTATCCATAATAACCTAAGGATAAACAGATTCCAGCAGCTGCTGGATTTATAAGATACGTAATTTGGTCTATAATAAATTTATTGATATTTAAACTTTGCAATTCGATTCATCTAGTTATCAGCCATGGATTATCAGGCTTGGATTGTAAGGAAATATTAATTCTATCAAACACGATTTTATGTATTTATTATTATTTTTTATATCAATGATTCCTTGTTTCACAGTTTGTACCAATCAAACACAATATCTGCTGTAATTATGCACTTTACATTGCTCATCGATCCATATTGGGGTAAGATTTTCCTATTTATTATAAGACTATTTTTGTATGATTATAATTTGAATTCCTTCCGGATACTCAAATACCCGTTTAAATCCTAATCCAGTACTGCAACCCGCGGCTTGAGAGCCGCACGCGGATCTTTGACTCTTCGGCTACGGCTCTTTCGCGAAATGTTTAGTCCAGGCTATTACTTATTAGCTATATTTATTCACTCCTACTAAAGCAAAGCATATTTAACAAATGGCTCTTTGAATAACTGTCAGTTGTGTATTATCTACATTTGGCTCTTTTTGATGCCAGGTTGCCGACCATTATAATCTATAACACTTTTAGTACATATGGCGAAAACGTTAATTTTTTATTGTGAACCATATTGAAAATCACTCCTTGTCACTTACAGGTATTATATATGTAGCATATGGCATGTTAACATAATATGACATTTTTTAGGAAATTAAGAGTTCGTGAAGCAGAACTCATTGATATTCCGTCGATAGCCTATCTTTTGAACAACCTTGATGGCAAAGAAACTCTTTGGACTATAGAAAACAGTATTCACAATAAAAGAGAATTTAAATCGTATGTATTTATGAGTGGATTGTCTCTGGTTGGCGTTGCTATTCTAGAGTAAGTAATATAAATTTATTGCATCTCTTACTGAATACGTAGGTAGTTTGTAGGTCTTCAGTTAGGTCAAGAAGCTAGAGTTCCTAGAATTAGCCAGGCTATGGTAACCGACTTATCCTTACACGCAAATAACGTTCAAGAAAATATGTCATCAGGCTATTGTAAATATCCAGTAGAAGATGTTAAATCTCTAAATATTGATAATTTTACTGCTCTTATTTGATATATTGGATCTGCTAGCTAGAGCTTTTACTTTAAATCCCGTAGAATACTGGAGCTCTTGGTGAATTACCTAATTCTTGAGAGGAGGAATAACCTCTATCTAACCTCCAAATTCTGAAACGAAAGCCGAATAGTTCAAGGTGTAATATAGTAAAATACAAAAGTATTGGGGTAGCTCTATTATAATATTCTGGTTAGGACTATATTGGCCTTTTTTAATTTATATGGCAGAACAACTTCTTCCGCGTCAGCTAGTTATTCTTGTGTAATTTCAGGCCTCCGGAACACATAGATTTTCTTAGAGCGAAATATGATATCAATCCATATTATAATCACAAATATCATATATCAGGGCGAGTGATTGATACTGGATTTGCGACATTGAAAGTGGCTATTGCTTACTCGGCTTTTGAAGTGCATTTCAGATTCTTTTCCAGAGAACTCATGAGGCTTTCTGGGAGTAGTTCTATAGTTTGGATGACGGCATACCGAAATAGATGGGTAATTAACAACTTTGGGTTAAATAGCGACTGAAAAAATAAAATATATTATTACGTATATATGGTCGGGTCTGGGCTCGACATGCAAAGATCGCCCCCTATTTTACTATTCTACTTTGCACTAATTTCCATAAACGATTGTATTCTTTTTACCTTGGTTACCTTTCAATAATTAATCTAAAATTTGATTTTAAATAATTGCATATGCGGATAAGAAACAGAATTACATACAAAATCACTTGATGACGTCTTTCTCTTTGACAACAAAGGATGCCCTAACGAATTGCACAGGAATCCCACACCACCTCTCTGCATTTTAGCTCATAGATGAGACAATAATTTTTATTAAAGTATACTGCTACTACTAAGTATACTCTATATAATACTCTATAGTATAATAATTACTCAGTTAATCAACTAAATCTTTCACAATCAAGGTGGTCCAAAAAGCAAACAGCATCGCATCCACAATGATACCACTCGTACCCCGGCAATCTCAAATCAATTCCCGCGATTTCAAAGAGAATCATAAATATTTAACGTTGCCACAAGAGGTGTAAGTAACTAATCACAAATTTCATAGAAATAGTTCATCTTAGTGTCAAATTCAGATTCGACTCAAAACTTCGCTTCGTACTGTATTTAGAATTTTTGCTAAGGAGGCAATTAGCAAGGTAAGGCATATCTATACTACTATTATAAAGAGGAAAGATTTGATTGTTTGTTTGTTTGTTTGTTTGCTTTGAATAGGCTCCGAAACTACTGACCCGATTTAAAAAATTCTTTCATTGTTGGGAAGCTACACTATCCCCGGGTGACATAGGCTATATTATATTTTCAAAAAAATTAGGGATCCTTACTAAAACTCCAATAATGTAACCCAAAGTCTAAAAAAATTACCTAAAATATTATTTAAATCGCGTGCGTTGCGAAAACTATTGATGATAGAATAAAATAATGTACTACAACTTTGCAGAACACATCATTATTTACAAAAAGTGTCGCGACAGCATATGTCTAACTATTATAGTTATGCCACAATAAGTGTTCTTTTATTTTAAAAAATTAATTGAAATGCCGCCCCTAGAAAAGGCTCTTTATTTGGATCTTGGTATTAATCCTTATCAAAATAAATTACTTCATATTCAAAACTGTTTCAATACCTTTATATAACTTTTTGAATTATTCAATTCGGATATTCCATTCGAAAGATATCACGAGTTTAAAAATGTAAGGATTAGAAAAATGTTGCGTGGTAGCCGCTCACCCTGTTCGGCTAGCTAGGCAGCACCTTATGCAATGTAGGCGTGCGTCACTGGGGTTTTTACAAAAATTAGAATACTTATTAAAAAATAACGAAAAATAAATAAAAAGTAATAGCAAAAAAAATCATTAAAATAAAAGCTCATAGAAATAATAATATTCAAACTTTCTTTCTAATTTTATTTTTTTAGTAACCTGACGCAAATAGAAGGGTTTGCCCCCAGGGGCGCTCCTCTGTCCGAGGAGTGCACGGGTGTGCGTACCCGAGGTGCCCGAGCATCCGTCGCTTCACTCCCCTCTCCGTTCGAGGCGACAGAGTCCAACCTTTCTTTCCGTCTACCTCTTACATCCTTTCCAACTTAGCTCTCTGTTCGTGGCATGGTCCCCGATGGGATTGTTGCGAATACTGATTGGGGTCCCGGGTTCTACCATGGGACCCGATTTGGTAGTCAAAACCATGCCTATTTCGACTGCGCCTGCACAGAGAGTGTTCCCGGGACGGGAATTGCATCCTCGCTGTTGGTTGGTCTTGCTGGGCCGGCTACGACGTCAAGCGACTCTGCTTTTTCTGGAGTGTCGTCTGGTAGTCGTACACACGCCTGACTAGCACGCAACGGGGATGCGAGTCCCGTCCGGAATTGGCCGCGGACCTGTCGCTCCCGGCCCTGGTTCTGTCCATGGTCGGGGGCGATCCTGGATGGACGGCCGTCGCCTCCTTTTGCGAGGCAGTAGTGTCTGCAAGGGAGGCGGCGGAACGGGAGCGGGAGTCCGCCTCCGCACTCCCCTCCCGCCAACGTAGGCCGCGTCGTCGGCGCCGGAGGGCGGGCAACGATCTCCGGCCGCCGTAGAAAGCGGTCGCGGGCGGCCCCTCGGGGGAGGATCCGCCGCCCGCACTATTGCCGCGAGGGAAAAGGCCGCGTGCTGTTCCGCAGCCCCCCTCAACTCATAGAGTTGTTACAAGAGAGCGCCGGGGGGACGAAAGCCTGACCTCCTAGCGCCAGCACTTTAGAAGGGGCCCGCTTTAAGACAAAGCGTGGGCCGGCGCCGGCCCGGGCCACGAGATCGGCAGGCCATATATCCGTGGGCCCGGGCGTAGACGATAGGAGAACAGCGGAGTTTTTTAGTGGGTAGTCGGATGGTCGAACATCTTTTCCGGAGTCCCTTATATCCCTCGGTCCCCCCGGGCCGGGGGAACCCGTCAAGAGAGGTTTTTCCCCGAGACCGAAAAAAAATAGAAGGATTTAATTTTTTGTTAAATACCCATGCGAAGCTGGGACGGGCTGCTAGTCTGATATATACGAATAAATATACGAATAAACAATCTTTTTTCCTTTATCCTATTTTTTGTATTAATTTAGATCTTTGTAATCTTATAACAAAATGAAAAATAAACTTTCTTGAGCAGGCACATTACTTTTTACATCATTCTAATTTGAAATTTATTTAATATTATTTTTAGTCTGAGTAAAACATCAGTTTTTCATCAACGATCGACTTTCTAATATAATACATACTTATTCAATTAAAATTTAAGAAATGTAAACTTAATTTTCTCTATAATTTATTAAATTTCATCTATTTGTGAAGTTAATTATCTACACACAGAAAGTTATCTGTAATAGGATAGATACTGGTAAAGATTTGCACAAATTTTCCGGTACAGTGCTCATTAAAGGAGTCTGCCCACTACACCGTTCCATACCATGACCGTGCTAGGACCGTATCAGACACAAAAGCAAACGTGCTGGTCGGTTACCGAACGGTCTAGTGGGCATAGTCACATACTTTTTTAATACAAAGAATATTTTTTTGCCTGGCACGTTCCTAGCACGGTCATGGTATGGAACGGTATAGTTGGCAGACTCCTTAAAAGTGCTTGCAATAAAAAAAAGTGAACCTAGGATAATTTGTAATCAAGTAAATGAAGCTGAGTTTATGTCAGCTTTGGTGATGAATCATGTTCCTGTTTATATCAAATGTCAAAAATTTATTACATGTTATCAAAACTGATACAAAAAGAAAATACGAGGACTGTTTGATAACTTCGGGACTCATCATCATCTCAGCGTTAAATCCTGATTGCAACCTGGACTTCCGCTTCGGTACCCCGGGTCCGCTTTCCAACTTTTTCTTCTCCATTTTGCAATGTCTTCGGCATCCTTGGTAGTCAATTTATTGGCACGCATTATCACTCCTTACAACGTTAAGCCAGCACTTTTTGGATCTATTCTTCCCTCCGGAGCCCGGTGGTGGCGGTATGGTCAGACATTTGTTCCCCACGTAGTTAGCCGGTCTCCGTAAAACGTGGCCATATCAGTGAAGGCGACTCTCTTGCAATGTCACGGACATGAAGGCTGCCGCGAATCCGGGAATTCCTAACGCGGTCCTTCCGCACATCCAGCGCAGCATATACATTTCCGAAACACGCAGTCCCTGCTTGTGCCGCTCTAGCATCGGCCATGCTTCACGGCTATATAAAAGGACATGCCTAATGATGGCTTTATAAACCTGTCCCTTTAACTTAACCGGCATCTTAGGGTCACAAATGATACCAGTCACCTCACGCCATATGGTCCACGCGGCAGCAATGCGTGCCCGCAATCAATGTCACCAGACGCGTGAAATACAGATCCCAGGTATTTCATCTGGTTCGTGCGTTCGACCGTGTTGCCGCCTATGCCTACCCGTACGGTGTAGGATTTATGGAGTTACAGGCCAAGTACTCGGTCTTCGCCACATTGAGCTTCAGACCACCGTTCTCAAGCGACTATTTCCATGCCTTTATGCGTTGCACCAACCTACCCCTGTCCGCATCTGCCAGCGCGATATCGTCAGCATATATGAGCAGATATGGGGGCTGCTCATGTGCATCTCTGATACTGTTTGACAGAACGTCTAATATCACGCTGAACAGAAACGGACTAAGGACGGTTTCTTGGTGCACCCCGACGGTGATAGGGAAAGGTTTCATGTCGCCAAGAGCGGTCCGAACTACGGAATTTAGAGTCACGGTACATGCCTCGGATAATGTTAATTTATGTACCTATTACTTGTCCTGTAATAGTCTTGTAATAGTCCTGAACTATGTATGTGCAATAAAGAAATTTTATTATTATTATTATAATGTCAATATAAGTCCCTGGAACCCCTTTAGATCGCAGTGCCTACCAGATCATCACTATGATAACTAAGGGACTATTTGATAAAAAAAAGAATTTTTTTGACATTATTTTTCAACATAATCTCTTTTTACATCAAAACATTTAGTCCAGCGTTTTCCCAATATTTTTATTCCTTCCAAATAATAGGTTTTCTTAAGGCCCTCAAAATAGGCGTTTGTTTCGGTTATGACCTCTTCATTCGAGCCAAATCTCTTACCACCCAGCCATTTATTCAGGTTTGGAAAAGGAAAATAGTCGCAGGGGGCTAAATGTGGAGAATATGCAGGATGGGATATTCGTAGCCCAATTTGTGGATTTTTGCCATAGTGACTACACACGTGTGCACTCGTAAGGAATATGAATATATTTTTATAAATGGCGCTTTATTGTTTTATCGATTTTCAGAATGGCTTTCAGTACCTGGTTTATTAGTAAAAAACTAACGAGTATACCCAAACTGTGTATTGCAACAAACATTGTTGTAGTGGGAGCTTCCAGGACTGCTATGGCGTTTTTTAATAGTCTGTTATTTGGGTAAGTTAGCTGACAACATAAATACCATGACAATTTATACAACTATCTAGTCTCAAAATAAGCATCTTATGTGTACATGTGTGTACTATGTACTATAAAGTTTATATAATTTAATTTTGAAAATAAATGCATAAACATTCGGAACAAAAGATTCGGAACGGGAATTGAATCCGTGATACCCACAGGCCCGCCGATGAGACGGCGTTGAAACGCCTTCTGACCTGCTTTCCAACTTTTTTAGTGATCTTGTTAAATACTCCAGGCTGATTATCTGATTCATCCAATTACATCAGCGTTTCTTAACCCCGGGTCGCGACCCAAATTCGGGTCGCGGGCGGTATTGGAATGGGTCGCGAATTTTTTTTAATTATTTATGAACGCCGTAATCAGTGACATCTCGAGTCCTAACTCGGAACGCACCATAGGTTAAGTACTATGTGGGTAGTGAAGCTGAAAAGGCTCTGCTACCATTTCCAACTACTTATCCTCAGCATGATATGCGGTGTGCACTTTCCATAAACTTAACTCCACGTATAAATCTTCTTTGCTCAAAAATGCAACATCAGGGTAGTCACTAATATTGCCGATGTATGCATGTTTCACTTTGATTTGAATAAAGAAAAAATTAATAATGTAATTTTTTTTGATATTTCATAATGACATCAATTTTGACAAACCACGGGCTTTTAGTCAATCCTATTTTTTATTATCACTGGAAGAAAAATAAAACATTAGGGTCGCGAGCATCGAATATATTTAATCTTTGGGTCGTCAGTCAAAAAGGTTAAGAACCGCTGAATTACATAGTGCTCTACATAGTCACTCTGTAAGCAAAATTTATGTTTATTCTTTGGTATGGCCATTTTTGACTGTATTTGGCAGCTGTCTGCCATGCAGCTTGTGTCGAGCCAAGAAGTGCTGACATTGTGAAGGTTGTTTGTCAGTGAATTCGAATTCAAAACAATTTCAAAATGGACCCCGGATACAAAAAAGCTTGTGATAATTTATAAATACTAACATACATACATAAACAATATCTGCATTTATAGAGATTCATCAAGCTATCTTACTTTTACGAATGTTACACTAATATCGCCGCATGGTTTGCCCTATACGAGGAACTCAAATAGCAAATCAGAAATGATGTTCCCAAGATACCACACAAGCTCAGAAAAGTATATGAAGAGTACGCCATATACTTATTATATGAACGTCATTCACGGTACAGTCGTCGAAATCAATCGGTAATTATTGATCTTTTTCTTTTGCTGCGGAACAGCAGATAGGCTGACGGCCTTCATAATAATAACAGTTATTGTCGCCTATAAATGTTTGCGATGCTAGTGACACTGCCAACATGCTGCCGGCCGCGTAGGGGAGCTGGAACCTGGGTCATTTATGAACACAACACAAGACCACCTAGTCTGGTTGTCATCCAGACGGACATGCTAAGCTAGCTAAGCTTCAAGTCTACAATTCCATCTGAGATTGTCGCTTTTTGCAGCTGGTATGACCCTTGTACAATTTGGTTATGTGTTACTGTACATATGTTACGTAAATAACGAATGTGAGAATATGCTAGCAGCTGCATAATGCTTTGGAGCTAAATTTGAGAAGTTTGGCTAGTTTTTAAATATGACGATATTATTGATGGCCTCTCGTCTAGAAGGAATATTCATTGTAGCGAACTACTCAACCAAAATTTCCGAATCGATTCCTAGCAGGATCATATTTGACTTAATGCGCGCTACACCGCTTGCCCCACTTATCCACGGCAACAAAACACACATCAAATCATTGTTTCTTAAAACTTTAATAATTTTATATTAAATGAAGATACCGCAATAATTTTTAGATAAGAACCAAGTGTGAAAGAAATAAAAATTTAATTGAAATCTATCCAATAGTTTTGCCGTGATGCGCGCATAACTGCAGTCCTCTATCATTTTATTTATATAGAAGATGATCCTGCATCTTACATATACCTTGAAAAAACAAGGAATCGACGTATAATTTATCATCTAGCAGATTTAATAGCTAGCAAAATAATTTTCAGACAAAAGAAATATGTAACTCTGTCAAATGGAAGTAAATATCATTATGATTTGCTCTTCTTAATGTTTGGACGCCAGTACCAACATCCCTATTACCTCAAACCTCTGATTGAACGGGAAGAAGCAGCAAAGTAAGTGAGAAAATTTCATTCTTCAATAGCTCCAGTAATTATTTAGTTTGTGAAATTTTCGTAGCTACCATATGAGTGCTAAAAAAAAAATGAGTGCGCCAAATATGTTCGTTCTATTAAATTAACTGTATAAAGTATATTTCATAATTCTTATGGTTGTATTAGGATGTGACCCAAGTCAGGGATATCTTATTATTTTCTTAGAGAGTCGTAGAAGGTAAAAAATAGAATCCTTTTGTTTATTGACATCCAGAAAAGACTTGATGAACATTTTATATTCAGAGAAAGTTTTGATTCCGTGAATACATGCACTTTTTGTGCAGTTTGTTTTGCTTAGTATGTTTGTGTTAGTATCTAATAATCTGTGCTTAATATTATAACATCATTGCCATGTACCGACGGTGAAATAAAACATCTTAAGGAAACCTGCGTGAGATCACCGGTATCTGCAGCCTGCCTTGGACAAGCGTGACGACACTGTCTGTTCCCTCCAAGGGGAAGCCTAAGCCAAGCACTTTACTGGGACTTTATGGGCTGTGGTTATAATAAAAGAAAAGGAAGCGTTCGGGAGTCAAAGGAAAGTCGCATTCACGCCAGTAATTTAGGGACATTTATTTTATACTTTTTATTGTATGGACAACAAAAGAAACATTTGAAACACATTTTTAATATTTCATAGTGGTGGTTTCTTAACGCTTCAGATGCAATCATGAGGCACCGCTTATGAAAATTTATAGTTTATTTATTTATTTTAACTAAGTATTAAATTCTATAAATATTAAATTCTATAAGACCATCATTAGGCCTGTCCTTTTATACGGCTGTGAAGTGTGGCCGGTGTTAGAGCGACACAAGCAAGAACTGCGTGTCACGGAGATGAATATGCTGCGGTGGATGTGTGGAGTGACGCGGAAGGACCACGTTAGGAACTCCCGCATTCGCGGTAGTCTTCATGTCCGTGACATTGCAGATAAATTGCAGGAGTGTCGGCTCCGCTGGTACGGCCATATTTTACGGCAACCGGATGCTTACGTGGGAAACAAATGTCTGGCCATGCCGCCTCCGCCGGGCCCCGGCAGGAGGGGTAGACCCAAAAAGTGCTGGCTTGACGTCGTAAAGGGTGTATGCGTGCCAATGGGCTCACTACCATGGATGCTGAAGATCGTGCGAAGTGGAGTAGAAAGAGTCGGAAAGCGGACCCCGGGCACCGAAACGAAAGTTTGGGTGGCAACCAGGACTAACGCTAGGATGATGATGATGATGATTATTTATTTATTTTAATTAAAAAACTTAATTTATTTTACTTACCCACAAAGTAGTCTTTAATGTATATTTTTTTATAATAAAAATCATACCTAATATTATAAACGCGAAAGTGAATTTGTTTGTTACGCTTTCACGCCTAAACCGCTAAACCAATTTTGACGAATTTCGGTATGGTCATAAATTTGACCTTGGAGAAGGACATAGGCTACTTTTTTAAAAATTAATATGACAGAACAACGTTTGCCGGGTCAACTAGTTATGTGAATAATTAAGTTGCATGAACACTCGAATTTAAAGAAACTCAATGGTATTACTACGTCACCAGTAACTTAATAAGTAATATATCCAGGTAAAAGGTTGCGTGGAAGAGATCGCTCTAAGTGATAAAGCCGCCTATGTACTTATGTTTATGTTAGTTACTTAGTTGTAATAATTTTTTATGTTTGTATATAATAAAGAGTTTTAATCTTTTTATCTAAAGTAAAATACCTTGTGGTTTTAAAAGTAAAGTAAATTCCATACTTTTGACTTTTATTTCAGAGCTGGAAGAATCGCCCCGTACGTCCACCTAGATGTACCACACCTGATTGATTTAGAATCACAAATAACTAATTATGATTTACCCAATAATGTGTTTATTATAAATAATATTGTAGATGCAAATAGAGCAATAAATTATTTAAAGAACCGAGAAACATATCAAAATGGTGTGTATTATTAAATAATTTATGCTTGTTATTAATTGATAGTAAAAATAGAGAATCGTATCGAAATATATTTTATACTTATAATAACATATAATGTGAAGGGAAGGATGCCATATACTAGGAAAATGATAGAAATGAGAGTAGCTGGGTACAGAATTAGAGGTAGATCAAAGAAAAGATGGCTGGATTGCGTAAAAGATGATATGGCGGAAAAGGGTGTGAATGTTGAGATGACGGCTAACAGAGGAGAGAGGAAGGAGAGAACATGTTGTGCCGACCCCACATAGTTTGGGATAATGACAGGAAGAAAAGAAGACTTTTATAACATATAGACAGCCTATCGAATATTGAGTGGCCATTATCTCTTATAGACTTCGCAAAAGTTCGATCATTGGAGGACTTTAAAACAAAAATTGTGACGCTTTAAATTTCATTAACTTTAAAAATAAGTTTAAGTAATCCAATAAGTTTAACAAACAGATTACATAAAAGTTTATTAATTCCTAACTATTTAGAACACTAAGAAATAATTTTTCAGGAAATATAATTATTTATGGGGCAACTATCCACGCTTATTGTTGTTTGGCTACGTTGTTGGAGAGCAATATCCCTGAAGAAAATATTATTTGGGTCGAACCCTTTCCGCCCGAGGACCGTAATAAGATTAGAGTACCTTTCTTTTGTAATATCAATGTGAGGATATAAAATAAAATAATACCTTTTGTTAAATTCTAGCTTACTTTCTTTTGGTTCTAGAGAAGAAAGGTCTCATTATCTGCAAATAATTTTTAATCTGGATGACAGATAGGAATTTAGTAAATACAATCCGTTTTTGATATTTGGTCTTGTAAAAAGAATTGGCGAATATAATAGTCGTCAATAATCTAAGTTCAGTTCAGTTTTGGAAGGTGTGGCTCCAATGCCTTTGACATTGATTTTGCCAATATCTGAGTAGAAAATAGTGAAAATAAGTGACAGGTTTAATGGCGAAAAAAAGGTGGGGGGTCAAACACGGTAATCGGTTCAGAAGGTAGCTATCTGTAATCCTGAGGACAGTACAAATAAATAGTTATAAGATTGGTAATAATATTTTGAAATTAATAAATATTTGTTAAAAATATTTATTATTTTTATTTAATTTACATAAGTCAATAATCTTTGTTTCATTAATCTGCCAACCAGTTGACGGTACACAACACCTCACATTTGGTCACCCCGACAGCATTCAGTTCGAAAATTATTTGGCAGATAATGACAAGAGAATATAATATTTTTTATTGTGAGCGTGGTCATAGCTGTCATAACCTTTTTGGTCTGTTGTTGGCTCGATCCACGTATCGATAGTGATATGCCACAAACTTGCCCTTAGATACTTTTCTATCAGGTTGAGACTTGGAGGAACTTTGGGTATCTACTTGTACTGGTTGTTGTTGGCAGTTTTTTTGTTATTAGGTGGAAAATGCATTCTGCACATAAGTGTGGGAATTCTGTGCAAAGCGCACGTACGACGGATTACCCAATAAAAACCACTACAGTGACCCTCTTCTGCCTGGTGCCCGGGAGGGAGAGTTATGCTTTCGCATGCATCTCCCAGCCGGGCGATAATTGATACCCCTAACTATTTTTCCCACACACAGAAAGTTCTCGTTTTAGTTTCAATCAGTTTATTTTCTCTTAAGCCAATTAATAAATGTGTAAATTGCATAGATCACTAAAAAATTTAAACAAAAAAAGAAATTCATCTTGTATCTATAAAAAAAAATATACATACGAGTAGATGTACTAAGCAATGATGTTATTCTATATTAGAGAATACTAGATATATAAAAATAAATAAAATTATTTCAGGTCGATAAAACAGTGAATGAAGTCATTAATTCTTTAAAAATAAAAGTGTACCGTTCGTATTACTTTCGATCATGGTTGCTCGGTTATAACAAGTTCGTCACTCAAGTGGACTTCCTGTCACATTTTAAAACGTTGAACCTTGACTGTGCAGTTTTCTTCTACTATGGAAGGAAAGGTCTCAACACTGAAGCCTTTGTTGGTATGGATGAATTTATTGTCTTGCTATTCTTTCCTATTCAATGATTGTTCTAATTCACTTAGTTAAATTCTGAAGAAAAAACTATACTCTTGGCTTTTGATTGGTCCCATAATTTTTATTTTAAGCAAAAAAAACTATAATTATACACATATATTTAAAAATACATTCATTTAATGATTGAAAATATTAACAATAATAAATGCGAAACGTTTCCAAATATGGACCAGAGAAAGTAATATTTTGTATCAATGTTTATTGCTTAACAAATTAATTCCAATTATACATACGTGTAACTACCATTCTATATTCTATCTATCCGTCCATGTTATTTAGTACCTTATTCTAGTTTCGAGGGAAGTGAATTTCACTTCCCTTCAAACTCGCTCAGTGGCAATGTTTTACTTATTGGAATATCTAAGTTAAATAAAATATCTATACTCCGGACGATGCAATTAACGACGGTGGTCATTGCTCTATGCGAGCAAAGCGGCATTATATTTACGCGGGAATGACAGAGACAGATAATAACAGGTCAATGGCCGAAATTCTTCCTGCTCGGCGTCCGGAGTATAACACTAAATATTGTATATTTCATAGCTATAAACAAAAGTGGTATGGCGTACGACAAAGGGATCTTGATCGACCATGAGTTTCGTACAAACGATCCTTCTATTTACGCAGCAGGACCTGCAACTGCTTACTTCAGAAGATACTATTCTGAGTCATCTAGACATAAATATTATGATTGCTATGAGATCGGAGAAAAGGTAAGTTCATGACCTAGAAGGACAACCTAGAAAGGCTCCATGAGATAAGGATACTTTGAAATACAAACTTGTAGCATAAGGTAATTTACATAAATTAATTAAGAAAGACTTGGTAAGAACCAAAAGTTCAGATAAGTTAAACGTAACTGCAGGAAATTTTATTAATTCACAAATGAATTTATACTTATAGTATATAAGAAATATACTTCCTAATCAGTTTGCAGATATTTTAGAGTCTTATCTTACCCAAAGAACCTTTAGAATAAGACAAGAAGATGCATTCTCAGAGATTAAGGAAATAAAAGCTGGAGTGCCACAAGGAAGTGTACTTGGTCCGGTCCTGTACCTATTGTATACCTCTGATATTCCAGAGCTAGAAAACAGTACCATTGCAACATTTGCTGATGACACAGCTATAATGGCAACTGGGGTAACTCAAAAAGAAGCAGTAGAAAAGGTGCAAGTAGCCATCAATACCATAAACGATTGGACGAAAAAATGGCGAGTGAAACTTAATGAATCTAAATCGGTTCATATAGATTTTACAAATAAGAGATTTATTTATCACCCGGTGTACATAAACGGCCAAGTGATACCATATGAAAATACAGCTAAATATCTAGGCATGACACTAGACGCAAAGCTTCGCTGGAAGGCCCATGTCAAAAAGAAACGCAACGAATTAGAGCTTCGCTACAAGAAAATGTACTGGCTGCTAGGGAAGCATTTCACGCTGTCAGTACACAACAAAATACTAATATATAAACAAGTTCTCATGCCCATATGGACTTACGGTATACAGCTGTGGGGCTGTACCAAAGAAAGCAATATTCAAATAATTCAACGTTTCCAAAATAAAGTGCTCAGGGGTATTGTCAATGCACCCTGGTATATTAGAAATGACGACCTCCATCGGGACCTTAAAGTGGAACTCGTTGCCAACGTTATTAAAAGGTACGCCGAAGCTCATGAACAAAGGCTTCATCACCATGTGAACGTCGAGGCCATCCAACTCCTCGACACCACGGACATAGTGAGAAGACTAAGAAGGAAAAAACCTTTTGAGTTAGTTTAGTGCAGTGCTAGTGTAATGTAGTGAAACAGGTACTACTACAAAGAACACAAGAACAAAGTGACTTCCCCTTAATAGAGACATTAAGAAAAGTGTTATTGGACACATTCTTAGTAAAGTCTATTTAGCAAATTAAGTTAAATTTATATTACTAATTAGTCTACGTATAAGGCTAGATTGTAATTTCAAATGAGTTACCAAAAGGTAGATCATTTTCAAGAAAAAAAAAAAAAAAAACAAATGAATTTCGTATTTCAGTTGGGTGATCAAATACGAAATCAGTTAGATCCATTATTCACTGAAAAGAAGAAAGTCAGTGCTGTTAAAGCAAAAAGTATTAGTTTTGACTTGGGTGTGGATAATTTCAATTTAAACAAGGAATCTATGGATTTCTCTTACACTAAAACGTCGTAAGTAAATTGACGTCATGTTTTATTATCAGTTATAATGATAGTAATAATCTCGACGATTGTATCCGAAGCTTAAACTTTGAAGTACTGTTGAAAATAATTACAGGACCAAGTTTCAGCACGCCGTTTTGTCAATTAATGACACTTGTTTCTCATAACCAAGAAGATACAAGAAAATAGCGGGAAGAGATCTGGGTAAAATTTGAGTTTAAAATATATTTATCTTTCAGAACATATTCAGAACTTTATATTAAAAAAAATAAAAAAATATAATAAAATTTTTTTATTTATTTTGTTCCAGTAAAATATATTATAACAAAAATAATAAAATTCCCTACCTCAAGAAACCATTAGTAACAAATTGCATTTTACCTGGAGGTCTACAATATCTTGAAGTGCGTTCCCCCGGAAAGAAAATACCTCATCATTATGTGCAATCATTGCCATTTACCGTACGGTTGCTTTAACTTTAACATATAAAATTGTTTTGCTTGTAATAATAATTATATAATTCAAATTTCCATATGTGTTTGTGTTTTATGCATTTCTCATATTTTTTCATCATTTAAATAAAAATCAAACGACTTTTATTTTCATTTTTAGGGTTTTACAATGGAGACTTTTAAAGGGGGTTATTTTAAACTCCATTTTAACAAAGATTTGATCGTCGACGGTATTACTTGCTTGAGTCCAGAAAAATATGCATTCGAGGATTTTAAAAATATTTACGGACGATCAGCCGTCGTACTCAATAATATTCATTTAAGATATTCAGTGAGTATACGACGGTATGGAATCCGACCGGATTCCATTCATCCAGTCGGATTTAAATTTGTATTTTTATATAATATAAAATATTTAGATTTAACAATGGCCACATATTCATGCATATGATAGAATCAGAAGCTATTGGTGCAGTAAATATCACAACAAAACGATAAATATCAACAATGTGCAGATCTCAGTAAACTACATCGCAATACCGAATCTCTTATTATTTTTCTGATGTTTAACAATTTCGACTGCTATTTTGATTTTTACCTAATCTATTATAAGTACTGAATCATCAAAACCACAATTGAATGTGCTATCGCACCATTTACCATTTACAGTTAATCTTGAACCCATTGTGTTCCCCAGGCAAAAAAGGTGGACGATTTCTATAATTTTTTTCGTTCACCGTGGGCGTTCTTTTTATATCACGATCAAGCAGACGAATTATTCGCTATGGTCAAAGAACTTTTGCCTAAGGTAATAAGTTTTTTAAACTCTTTCAGTCTTATTTTTGTAACATTTTAATATGAGTTTGTCTATTAGGGTGACCCTCAAGGAAACACGTTAGCCGAAGCATTACGATTAGTAGATGTGAAGCTAAATGATCCGGTAAGATTATTTTATACTTATTTTGTTCACCATTTAGTTATAAGAGACTTAATGAAACCCCGCCTATATAAATTTACTTAGCAGTGTACGAAAAAACGTCTTTTTTTAAATATGTATATACCCTTACTATTCTAGTCCTATATGAACCAGATCGACCAGATAATATTTTAGAGATATATTATATTCAAATATTAAATATTTTTCTTATCAGACTCTCAGAAAAAGTACGGAAATGGACATTCGTTACAACTTCGAGAAATCACCCCATATCGAAGCAATTACGGATTATGTGTTAGAATGGCTCTCAACTAATGAAATTTTGCTCCCAATGTATCATCATCCTTCACAAACTACGGCCTATGTGTATGGTATTAACAGAAATGCTGCTTTCAAGCGGAAAAAGAGAAATATTCAATTAATGATTAGTACGATTAGCAAACCAGGAAATTAAAATAAATATGTGACATGATATTCATTACTTTTATTAATTGATAGTAGATTTTAGAAACGTATACCTATACATACATACATTTTTTCTGTAAGAAAATATCATTTTCCGTGCAGGGTCGGAGAAAGAATACTAACCTCTGCGGCCGGGGTCGGCCTGTCGTAAAAGGCGACTAAACAAACCACCCTAGCTACGTGGTAGGGTCTCAAGCCCGTCTGGATGGTGACCACTTTTGATCTTAAATATGCCGCCATAATAACTTTGTGTTGTGTTCCGGATTTAGTGACCCAAGTTCTTGTACTCTTATGGAACGGAACAGCAGCACTGGCGTTGCAAATACCCATAGGCGACGGTAACTGCTAAATTCTAAGCGGGCCGTCAGCCTATCTGCTGTCCTAGAGCATTTTTTTTAATTATAGCCTGTTTTTACATGATTATATCATTATGAAAATAGAGAAAACCATGAAACTTTAACTTCGAATAACTTTTGAAATAGGCGACTTAGCGAAAACTTGTATGAAACCTTCTTTTTATGGAACATTAAATTTCCTATAAAAATATGCATAGTTTTTTACAATAGTGTTATTTGTCAACACCTTATAAAATTCCAAATAAAGAATTTTCTCCTTGTTATTTCAATTGAAAACTGACTGCCGTGGGGGCCGGGTTAATATTCGTATTATGAGCGGTAACTTGGCAGCATTTTTTTATCTATTTGGAACCAATTTAGGACTTTCGTGGAAGAAAATTCAAAACTACCTCAAATAAGGTATGTACACTAGGACAATTTATATAGCGCCGTCTAGTCCCAAAGTAAGTCTGCTTAGCATGAGCATTTGTGTTATGGGTACTAGACAACTTATATATTTACAACTACTTATATATTTACTTCTATGATATATGGTACTAATTTATACTTATTTCTCTTTTGTACATAATATACTTAAACACTCAGACTGGACGGGAATCGAATCCATGATCCTACCTATAATTCATAGCTCTGTCCGCTTGGTAAGGTCAATTTCGTCTTACTGAGACCCTTTACAGATATAGTTTACTTCTCTATACTGTAATGGTAACCCTTAGGAACACAACTATTTGATCATGCAAAAAAAAATTAAACCGCCGAAAAAAACTGAAAAGCAAAAAAATAATAAACCGTCTTTTTATTAACCTTAATAATTAAGTTCTTTAACTAATGTAAGTATACCTGAGCAATTTTGTGTCGGCGCCAGTGCCCTCTCGCGTGTGGCAGTTCGGGTTGCTGCCTCGCTGACATTAACTTCGTAAACGCTCGCATTTTCCGGCGAAGGGGTGTGTCACGCTGCGTCGCCGCCGCGCATCGTGCTTTACTTACGTAATTAATTAATTTGCTTGTTTGGCGCAAACAATTTTTAAAATCGGACTACTCTGTAAAAAGTTATGCGTGTTCATCTAATATATAAAATTCTCGTGTCACAGTTTTCGTTGCTATACTCCTCCGAAACGGCTTGACCGATTTTGATGAAATTTTTTGTGCTTATCCGGTATCTATGAGAATCGGCCAACATCTATTTTTCATCCCCCTAAATGTTAGGGGTGACCCACCCCCAAAATTTTTTTTTTTAATTTTTTGACATTTTATTATTTACATGGCAGAACAACGTTTGCCGGGTCAGCTAGTATATAAAAAAAGAAAAAAATATACGCGTCGAATTGATAACCTCCTCCGTTTTTTCGTCGGTTAAAAAGTATGATTCAATGAAACTTCTTAATTTATATAAAAAAAAACAAAGTGACTACGTTTTGACATATTTTCAGATCAAAATACACTTTCCAGTGAGTTTTAGTTTTTTAATATAGGGAATTAAATATGAGTCAACCTTGTAAACCTCTAGTGTTAAACGACCTTTTAATTCAGAATGTTAATACATGGGGTAATGTGCAGTACAATATTCCGTTGAGACTCTCAAATAATGAGACCAGGTCTAGCACTAGTATTGGCCTGCGACATATACCTGCGATACCTCATAGCTTGGATTGTGTGAGTAAAACTTTTTAGCACTCTTTTATTTCAATTGAGAAGGTGGTATTGTTTAAGAACTTATCATGAGAATTTGTTTGAGAAATCATTTAGCAATTAATTAGCAGTGATTTGTTTAAAACATATTTTATCTGATTCCAAATGCACACCATATTTTAGTGGGCAACGACAACATATATATCAACCGACGACATATATGACGTTAAAAGCATTATGCATTAACTATTTTAAATATGTATATACTAATTTAAATATGTATATACCCTTACTATTCTAGTCCTATATGAACCAGATCGACCAGATAATATTTTAGAGATATATTATATTCAAATATTAAATATTTTTCTTATCAGACTCTCAGAAAAAGTACGGAAATGGACATTCGTTACAACTTCGAGAAATCACCCCATATCGAAGCAATTACGGATTATGTGTTAGAATGGCTCTCAACTAATGAAATTTTGCTCCCAATGTATCATCATCCTTCACAAACTACGGCCTATGTGTATGGTATTAACAGAAATGCTGCTTTCAAGCGGAAAAAGAGAAATATTCAATTAATGATTAGTACGATTAGCAAACCAGGAAATTAAAATAAATATGTGACATGATATTCATTACTTTTATTAATTGATAGTAGATTTTAGAAACGTATACCTATACATACATACATTTTTTCTGTAAGAAAATATCATTTTCCGTGCAGGGTCGGAGAAAGAATACTAACCTCTGCGGCCGGGGTCGGCCTGTCGTAAAAGGCGACTAAACAAACCACCCTAGCTACGTGGTAGGGTCTCAAGCCCGTCTGGATGGTGACCACTTTTGATCTTAAATATGCCGCCATAATAACTTTGTGTTGTGTTCCGGATTTAGTGACCCAAGTTCTTGTACTCTTATGGAACGGAACAGCAGCACTGGCGTTGCAAATACCCATAGGCGACGGTAACTGCTAAATTCTAAGCGGGCCGTCAGCCTATCTGCTGTCCTAGAGCATTTTTTTTAATTATAGCCTGTTTTTACATGATTATATCATTATGAAAATAGAGAAAACCATGAAACTTTAACTTCGAATAACTTTTGAAATAGGCGACTTAGCGAAAACTTGTATGAAACCTTCTTTTTATGGAACATTAAATTTCCTATAAAAATATGCATAGTTTTTTACAATAGTGTTATTTGTCAACACCTTATAAAATTCCAAATAAAGAATTTTCTCCTTGTTATTTCAATTGAAAACTGACTGCCGTGGGGGCCGGGTTAATATTCGTATTATGAGCGGTAACTTGGCAGCATTTTTTTATCTATTTGGAACCAATTTAGGACTTTCGTGGAAGAAAATTCAAAACTACCTCAAATAAGGTATGTACACTAGGACAATTTATATAGCGCCGTCTAGTCCCAAAGTAAGTCTGCTTAGCATGAGCATTTGTGTTATGGGTACTAGACAACTTATATATTTACAACTACTTATATATTTACTTCTATGATATATGGTACTAATTTATACTTATTTCTCTTTTGTACATAATATACTTAAACACTCAGACTGGACGGGAATCGAATCCATGATCCTACCTATAATTCATAGCTCTGTCCGCTTGGTAAGGTCAATTTCGTCTTACTGAGACCCTTTACAGATATAGTTTACTTCTCTATACTGTAATGGTAACCCTTAGGAACACAACTATTTGATCATGCAAAAAAAAATTAAACCGCCGAAAAAAACTGAAAAGCAAAAAAATAATAAACCGTCTTTTTATTAACCTTAATAATTAAGTTCTTTAACTAATGTAAGTATACCTGAGCAATTTTGTGTCGGCGCCAGTGCCCTCTCGCGTGTGGCAGTTCGGGTTGCTGCCTCGCTGACATTAACTTCGTAAACGCTCGCATTTTCCGGCGAAGGGGTGTGTCACGCTGCGTCGCCGCCGCGCATCGTGCTTTACTTACGTAATTAATTAATTTGCTTGTTTGGCGCAAACAATTTTTAAAATCGGACTACTCTGTAAAAAGTTATGCGTGTTCATCTAATATATAAAATTCTCGTGTCACAGTTTTCGTTGCTATACTCCTCCGAAACGGCTTGACCGATTTTGATGAAATTTTTTGTGCTTATCCGGTATCTATGAGAATCGGCCAACATCTATTTTTCATCCCCCTAAATGTTAGGGGTGACCCACCCCCAAAATTTTTTTTTTTAATTTTTTGACATTTTATTATTTACATGGCAGAACAACGTTTGCCGGGTCAGCTAGTATTTAAAAAAAGAAAAAAATATACGCGTCGAATTGATAACCTCCTCCGTTTTTTCGTCGGTTAAAAAGTATGATTCAATGAAACTTCTTAATTTATATAAAAAAAAACAAAGTGACTACGTTTTGACATATTTTCAGATCAAAATACACTTTCCAGTGAGTTTTAGTTTTTTAATATAGGGAATTAAATATGAGTCAACCTTGTAAACCTCTAGTGTTAAACGACCTTTTAATTCAGAATGTTAATACATGGGGTAATGTGCAGTACAATATTCCGTTGAGACTCTCAAATAATGAGACCAGGTCTAGCACTAGTATTGGCCTGCGACATATACCTGCGATACCTCATAGCTTGGATTGTGTGAGTAAAACTTTTTAGCACTCTTTTATTTCAATTGAGAAGGTGGTATTGTTTAAGAACTTATCATGAGAATTTGTTTGAGAAATCATTTAGCAATTAATTAGCAGTGATTTGTTTAAAACATATTTTATCTGATTCCAAATGCACACCATATTTTAGTGGGCAACGACAACATATATATCAACCGACGACATATATGACGTTAAAAGCATTATGCATTAACTAACCTAACCTTTTATTTTCAAGGATAAAATTCTAAATTGACTGCAGGGTACTATAACATAAACAAAAAAATTGAGTAAAATTTTCTAGTTTGGATTTTATATTTGGTATAATTATCAAAAATCACAAATAAACGCTTTAATGTCTACCAAAATATGTGTTAAGTACCTGTAAATTACACTCACAGGAAAATGAAACGTTAATTTACTCTCGTTTAATAGAAAATAGATGATCCCCTGCCAGAACGAGTGACCGGAAGAGATATGGTGGTCGAAAAAGAAACGTACAAGACTACGAGTGGTGAATACTGTGTGAAACCTAACCCCAATAAGGCTACGGAGCGAGCAGATTGTTCTATAAACTGCCGCAGGGTTATATTCATGACTGGCGTCGAAAAACGGGTATGGTAAAACTACAAAAAATATATTAGCTCGGTGTAATAATAATAATTAATATCAGGACCATTTTAACCATATTTGTAAATAAACAGTCGTGTGCCATATTTTTCATATAGTTACACTTTTGCAGTTAATACGGCGTGAATTCTGCGTTGTATTAGCTTTTATTAATTTTAATTTCTAAAAAAGCTTTTACGTTCACTATATTATGTATGTCTTTAATAAGCCACGCAGTTTTCTGAAACTGATTTCTTGTTATTAATGGTATGATACTTAACTGTAATTAGCATGTAATCCAAAAGTCGGTGCGCCCGAGCGCTATGCATCGCTTTCTCTCCTGGATAAATACGACCTTTTCGTTGTATCCACAATTTATATTGAACATATAATCAAAGCTATATTTTGTCTAACATTTTGTAACAATTTATTACTTACCATACTGTCATATAGTATATACCATAATAATTAGACTTCAAGAAATATATAGGTTATAAAAATTTATCATTTTAGCTTCAAGCGAAAAATATTATTCAGCCAACTATTATATCAGAAATGAAGGACAACTTTAGAGGGATCTCAAGGCCACCTACGGTTCCACCTGAAGTAACAGTCAATGCTCCTGATTCTGAATATATATTCGATGTAAGGTTTTTTCCATATTGCTTTGTTTAAACGTACCGATCAATAATAAATATCCTTTTGTGAGTTGTAGTTGGTATCCTTAATTAGAGAAGAACGATTTTTCTGAATTCGAAAGGGAAATCTAAATTTATATAAATAGAATCATCATTTAAAATAGGTTCGTCAGTTTTTCTTATAAAAGGGAATATGTAAACTTTTATGTTGCGATTTCTTTTATTTTTTAATTCAAAGAGTATGGTACCAAAAGATATGACAGTCGAGAAGCAAAATCTGAGGCCACGGAGTTGGTTTCCACTCCAATGTGCGTATTATTACAAAATTTCCATGTACTGATGAAGAAGGAAAACATCCTGCGAAATCTAAATCAGTGCTCGGTGTAACTAGTCTTTTCAACTTACACAAGCGTTGTATCCCGGTTGCAACCCAAACTCTCAGTTGCGCGCTCGGGATCTGCTTTCCGACTTTGCTTTTCCACTTCGCACAATCTTTATCCAGCATCCCTGGTGGTCAGTCCATTGACACGCATATCACTCTTTACGACGTCAAGCCAGCCCTTTTTGCGTCTACCATACCTGCCGGGGCCTGGCAGAGGCGGCATGGCCAGACATTTGTTCGCCACGTAAATAGCCGGTTGCCGTAAAACATGGCCATACCAGCGATTATACTGTTAAAAATATCGATATTATCGTTTAGATAGTTGCACCAGGAAGAAATGAAGCTCCAGTGATACCAGAAAGTGCTCGTGGTTACAGAAGGCTAATGGATCCCTATGTGTCTACTTACCGGACATATTATAAGCCCTTTTCTGTTGACGATCAATATGGCATCGGAGCTAAAGATCAAATTACATTTTATTCCGAATTTAATATGCCTAAGGTATGGATATACGTAAATATTTATTAACTCGTATGCATCACAGTTTTTAGCAGAGACTTACACGAGATTTTGATTAATTTAAGTTGAATAATGATATCTTTAAAATTATAATGGATACGATATTACAAAGTGGTGTCATTAGGACGACAGTGTGTGCAGAGTAATTCCGAGTTAAACAATTATCTGTGTTAAGTAAAAAAGGCTATAACCCAAAAGAATGTTAGATTGGTGTATTAAACGGCGTTCCTAGCGTATTATTTTAGTCTTTAGCAAGAGTTTCATCTATAGTTTGCAGAAATAAAAGTGTTCGAAATATTCAGGTACGAGGATTTGGTCCACGATTTAAAGAAATGTGGATGCCACTAACAGCTAAAGTTCATAGAGGTGTCTACGATAGGATACATGTCAAAAAAGAGTATAAGGAGGTCGCAGCATGTCACAATCCAGTGAATAATATCAAAGGGTATGGGAATCAGTTTCTTATTAGGCTTTAGCTTTATTCTGAAAAAAAAAAAACGATAGGTGATATCATTACAAATTACCCCTGCGAATATATCGTAAAATAATTTGTTCTCGCTAGTTTTACTTATTTAGTAGTAATTGCCTATATATACTTTTGTAGTGTCTTCGTGTCAGAGACGAAATCAAAGTACAAGATTCCATTCGCAGCGTCTTCATTAGCATCTTGGTCACATGGAGAGGAATTCGATTTAGCGCCTTTCCAACCAAATCCATACCAGACGAACATTGCCCCGTTTATGTATTGCAGTGACTATTGCCACATTTCCCAGGGAACCCCACCATCGACAGTTATTGATCAAATCAGTCATCAGATGCCGCAACACAAACCATGTCCTCAAAGACATGTAGTTTCTCGAGATTAAAAAATCATATTTTTTGAAAAATAAAAGAATTTTTGTAATAACTTTTTTTTCTTTATTGAATTTTAAGACAGTTTAATTAATCAGTTGGCTACGAGTAATTTTGGAGTTTAGGAACGATGAAAGTTAGTATGAGTATCCTGCAACAAATTTGGTAATCTTTCATAAAACATGTCTGGAAATACCACTTCATCTCGTTCTTAGGATGTGCCCTAAGAAGATTTTTTTCTATTACTTTTTCTCCTATCTTACACGGAATAGAGTGCCATTCGGTATTTCCTTTCAGATTTGTAAGGTCCGTCTGGTACCAGTCTGACGGTAGTTGCCGTGTAAAAATCTAATTTTAGTATATCCGATGTATTTTCTTAATAACGAAAAATCGCACAGGGCACCTCTGTGTGTTTGACAAATTCCGCGGAGCGCGAGCTTTCACATGCAGAATGGCTGCGAGGGTCACGTATTTATTCCATTTCTTTTCCGGGTCTGAGTGTTTACGTAATTATATACAAATGAAAAGTAATATAAATATCAGTTGTCTAGTACCTATAACACAAACGCTCTGCTGCCTACTTTGGGACTAGTGGCGCGGTGGAATTATCACAATATGTTTATTATTAATACTAACGTAACAAACTTCATGAGTAATTTTAGCACATATTTGTTAAAATCACCTGCGTTAATATTCTCCTGATTTTCTTCTAATTGCGCCTGCAAGAAAAAGTATAGAAGCAAATATATATTCTCATCTTCTTTAAAAATCCGTTTTCTCTATGCAGAGTCGGAGTAAGAATACTGACCCCTGCAGACGGGGGCGGCATGTCGTAAAAGACGACAAAACATCCCTAGATAGGTGGATAGCAACTATCCCTTGTTTCTCGACGGTAACTGCTTACTATCAATGAGCTGTTACTGTTCGCTGTTCCACAGCAAAAAAAAAAAAAATTGACAAATACTGTTTATGAATTTAAAATTTAACTTACTTGTGGTCTTCTAACAAAACAATTTGTGCAGTCAAACGTCTGGCACTCACATGTGACTTTCTTCTGTTGAAAAGAAAACTTTAGATAGCTTCCATTTTACGGTTAATCACTGTTGATTTACTGTAGATTGTAACAAGTGTTCCGTTTGATTATAAGAGTAGTTTACGTTTCAGATACTTTTCAGGAAACGAATTCCACGTTTCCTAGTTACAAGAATAAAAAAGTATGTATCAACTTACTTTCTTCTTTTTGGTGTTCCAAATATCGTTTTCATTTGGTTCAATTTCTTTCACCTATAATAAAAACAATACAGTAAAAACAATAACATCAAACAAACATATGTAGTAAAAACAATAATATCATTATCCTGAGATACAATAGAGAATATATTATTTGTATATTTTTAAGAATTATATAACTTATTATATAACTTTTTTTACTTTTGAACATTGGCAACCAATGGCAGCATTTGTGGGTCTCTCCATTGCAGTAAATTTGATAAATAATGTTAATTTTTTTGCTTTTGCTGGACGCCAAATCTATTTTCAATTTCTTTTTTGAAATCTGGATTGTTCTGGAAAATGTTAAAAATAATATTAGGTAAAATTTGCATATTTTAAGTATGACAACATTAAAATCATCAAAATTATTTGAAAAATATTGAATTTAACTGAACTTACTCCTTTACAGAATTGATTGGCACATTTCTTCTCGTTGTCTGAGCATTTTCCAGCCTATAAAATAAAATGTTGCCAACAGTTTCAAATTTATCGCAATGGTTTAATTTTATATGATTGTAAATACTACATTATGACTTCTTGGTCGAAATATTCTGTCTCTGATACAATAATTTACAAACGGAAGAATCTGAATATTTAGCAGTAAAAATGTTCTCTCAATTTTTAAAGCTCTCATAAGCGTAATTATATAAAACAATATTAATGTAGTAATACATTAACAAACAAGAAGGGTTATTAACCTTAATCATTAGAGTAAAAATATTACTCACTTTGGTACATGTCTCTGCATCTGGATCAGGTGGCTCGCGCCTTTTTCTAGCAGCTGGGCATGGTGGATTATGGAAACATCGGGTTGGTGTATTACAAGGAGCACTTGGACGAGCGAGCCAGTAACATGGCATCAGATACGGAAATCCTCCTGAAGGTGGTATACATTGTGGCAGGTGGTGACAGGACCTAGCTGCGAGTGGCTGAAACAAATACTGCCTTTATTTCTATATTTTTTTATAATTTGGACTTTGTAGAGCCTGGAATATTATAAAAAGGGGTGTGATATAAAACTTACAAAAAGAAGCATGATATGCTTGGAGCTGATCTTATTGTAATATATGAGACGTTCATAGAAACTTTATTTCTTTTTATTTATTTATCATCATCATCATCATTTCAGCCGGAAGACGCCCACTGCTGGACAAAGGCCTCCCCCAAAGATCTCCACGATGATCGGTCCTGCGCTGCCCTCATCCAACCTATTCCGGTGATCTTGACCAGATCATCGGTCCATCTTGTGGGGGGGGGGGCCTACCAACATTGCGTCTTCCGGTACGCGGTCGCCATTCGAGGACTTTTCTGCCCCAACGGCCATCAGTCCTTCGAGCTATGTGCCCAGCCCGCTGCCACTTCAGTTTTGCAATCATCCGGGCTATGACTTTGGTTCTCCTGCGAATCTCCTCATTTCTGATTCGATCTCGCAGGGAAACTCCGAGCATAGCCCTCTCCATTGCCCTCTGAGCGACCATGAGCTTTCTCATAAGGCCCATAGTTAGCGACCACGTCTGCGTTCCGTATCTCATCACTGGCAACACACATTGGTTAAAAACCTTCGTCTTGAGACACTATTTATTTCTATGTTTAATTTTTTTCTTGGGCCATGGCTTATTTCTTTCCTGGTGTTTTCTGTCTTTTCCTATTTTTTCTTATGAGATCAAGTTTCCAATGCTCCGATTGTTACAAATGATCTTAGTGATTTAACATAGCTAAGCTTAAGTAGCGATTCTGTCCGTCTTCTTTAGTCAAGGAACAAAATAATATAATTTACAATATATTTTGTTACTAACCTTTTGTAACACACAACTGGATCGTGGTGTTAATTCTAGAGGAGCCTGTTCGTACTTTGGTTTCTTATTAAGTGTTATCTGTAATATATATATTTATTAGCTTTGCAAGTATAACATTTTTTAATTAAATATATAATTTATAGTAGAAGAAGTAGTGGAAAATATACCTTTAAACCATAATAATTGCCGCAATCTACCAAACACTTAGAAGGTGGACAAGGCAGCTTACATTTCCCGCGTGGGCAAGAAGATACACACTGTAAATATTATCAAACATATAATAAAATTAAAATAAGGAAAAGTTGGTAGAGTAATTTCCCAGCTATGCCCGGAAGGAAATTGGCGAAAATGTTACTGGTACAACTTCAGAAAATGTGAAAATATGTGTGAATTTTTGGTATATTGATTAAGTAGACTGCAAAACTATAAAGAAATAAGAATGAGATGAAAACTTGACTTAAATTTAATCTTTATTTACATTTATAATATATTTACATATAAATATATTTATATATAAATATACATATATAAATTCGTACTTATTAAACGCATTTTATAACTACTACTTCACGTTAATTTTAAATATAATGTTTCGAAAGTTCAATAAAGTAAATTATATATTTAAAAAAATGTCATGTACATAACTTCTTCGACGCCGGCAACAGTTTGCGGTTCTGTATTTATTGTACACTAATATGAGAGTATTTTTAAAAGAAATCTTAAAAATCCAAAATATATAATTTACTTACACGCGAAGGGCAACACGGTGGATCAACCTGTAATTATTGTATACATTAGAAACAGTACACATAATTTCTATAACTAGGACACAACTTTGATAAACTAATATCATTAATATCTGGGTGGTTAGATTCCAGGTGTGCTTGAAGCCCTTCCTACCATTTAGGCATAGTTATTTTGTCGCTATTTATGACAGGCCGTCTTCGGCTGCAGGGGTCATTCATCGTAATTTTTTCTCTGCCCCTACGTAGAGAAAAATGCGCAGAAGGGCACTTATGCTATGGATGTGACAATTACTACTATTGCTACATATTTTTATAAATACCCAGAGTACTTACGCAAGGCGTCCCGCATGGCACTACGCAACTTGTACAAGACGGATCAGCACAGCATCCTCTGCAGCCGCCACACTTAAGACATTATTTATTTAACAATCATTATTTTGATATCTCTTAGAAATAACATACACTAAAAGCATCATTCATTAATTACCTTCAAAGATGTAGGGAGATCCGTATTACTCTGTAAGAAAATTGATATATTAAACATACATATTTATATTCTTCGATCTTGCTTCATAATATATTTGTTTGAGGAAGAAGATTAAAATTAAATAAGAGGGAATATAATGTATTTTTTCTCGATAACACAACAATAAGTCTATCAGTCTAATTATTAGACAGACGACAGCGTGCGGAAGAATCGTTTCTCTTCGTTGTCTCCAACATCCGAGGATTACAATGGTAGAAGTAGTCAACGAGAAGACTGCTCTGTGGTTTTGCATGTTAAAAGGTTTCTATTAATTAACGTTTAGCAAGTTTATTTGGGTAATATTTTTAAAAGGACTTAAATACGTACAAATATGGCGCAATCGAAAACTTAGCAATAATAAAGTAATAGTTCAATTTTTTAACATGCAGCGGAGTGTTCAGATTCACCTTATGTCGACAGCATCTAGTGCCGCAGCAAATTTGAACAATAGCATTCTGATGGAAAACAGCTTTATCTTCTTCTTTGCTTATCTTCTTTGATGGGCGTGCTCCAAGAATAGTTATGTTGGATAGTCCAAATAAGTTATGCTCTTTGTCTAGCTGTAAGATCGTAGATAAATATTTATCTCCAATATCAACAAGTGATTCACTCCCAGCTTGAGATTCAATACTGCAGTTTGAAGAAGATGTAGACAAAATTGACGAAGAGCTGAAAAATAAGTCATTAGTTTAATTTGCTGTAACAATAAAAATCATTTCAAAAACATGATTCTTTATGATAATATGTAATATTGAATAGTATTATCTGATTCACATTTGTTATTGTAAATAATATTACTGTTATAAACGCTTACCTTGTGCTTAAAGTTTCGTCTTTGTCCTCTGTAAGCCACTTCATTTTTGTTAGCTTAAGAATATTTGAGCTATTGAATTCAGTAAATTGACAGTAATTGGCATTGTTATCAGCATTTTCGACGTTGTTTTTTTCTATATGCTATTCACAAGAATAAAAGATGAAAGGTTAGTGCATTCAGCAGAGATACGAGTGTTGAGATGAATGAACAGAGTTACAAAAATGGATTAAATTAGAAATGAGTATATTAGGGGAAGTTTGAAAGTAAGTAGTAAGTTGGGTCAGTGATTGAGAAGCTGAAAGTAAAAGGTAACCTGGTATGGCCATATAATGCGAAGAGAGGAGCGTAACAAAGAGGATGCTAGAAATGAGAGTGAATGGATACAAGAGGAGAGGTAGACCAAAGAAAAGATGGATGGATTGTGTAAAAGATGATATGGTTAAAAGAGGTGTGAATGTTCAGATGACGGCTAATAGAGGTGAGTGGAAGGAGAGAATATGCTGTGCCGATCCCTCATAGTTTGGGATAAGGGCAGGAAGAAAAGAAGATTAACAAGAATAAAAGATTAGGTGGAATTAAGTTTTATATACAAGGACTTTCTGGATGACATCACTACAGTCAATAAGGCCGTCCATTTTTATACTCTAAGAAACTTTTTCTAAGTTGGTTCTAATGTTTCATTGTATTTAGAAATTATCTACTATTGCAAAATATTTTTTCTATAACTCACCAGAGACGTGGCTGCTTTTGTTATCAATACTTTGTTAACATCTGTTTTATTACATTCTGCAAGTTCATGAAATGCTTTGGATTTTTCCACTTTAATATCTTCATTATCATAATCTTTCTAAAAGAGGTTAGTATTATAAACATAAATTCTTACAGTATAGAAACCAGAAAAAATATAGTACTTACTAAATCATCAACAAGATTAGGCGGATTTTGACTTTCAAAATCTGGATAGCTGTCATCAGGTTTTATTTGATTTACAAGACATATATAGATTGAATAAATATTATTTTTCTCAAAAACATTTCTGTTAAGTTGTATATTATTTTGGAAGCACATGGCGGATATTATAATGTTAGTGATGCTTTAATTATGTTTGATAAAGTTTTTCATGGCTGGAATAAACAATAAAATAAATACATTACTAATAGTAATATAAATAAAAAAGAAATGCTAAATATACCTGTTTTTTTGTGTATTTATTAAGAAATGTATGAAATAATCAGAATAATTATAACATCTTATTTAGAATAATGTCATATAAGATAGAAATGTAAAAGATGACATTTGTTTAAGAGAAAAAAAATCTGTAAGGTTTAAAACGGTTTTTATCAATCACATTTAAGTTGACTTGCGACACAATTTATTATCGTGAAAATAATTTGGAGAATACTAAACGCCTTTAAATAGTAATCAGTCATAATTTATTTCATCTCTTCTTAGTTATTATTTCATAAATTATAATTTTCTTTTATACAAAATAGTAATGAGCCCGGTAGGCGGAATATCGACACGCCCACTCTGAGGTCGATTGCTGGCTGCATGCATTCCGACCCAGCACTAGAGATGCCAGCCTTCAACGAGCGAAAGGACAGTTCTCGCGGATATTACTGTCTCCTAGAAGAAGGCGACTGGATTCAATTCATGTCGGCTTCCAATCACCGTTAGGATGATGGCTGAGAGCGAGAGGTATCTACCTAGAAATTTATGGTAATAATGAAAAGGGTCGGCTCCATAATGCTCGTGCGGGAGAGATCATTAAGTTCTCATCGTCGGCGCCACAAATTATTTTGTGCTATATAATGTAAGTACTTCTAGAAGTAACCGTGCTCCTTGAGCACATGTGTTACATGGAACGACAATGCTGTGAGGCCTATCCATTATGAAAGAAGTTTTGAAAATATTTGAGATTTAATTACAAAATTAATTAATTACATAGTAGTAAATACCAGTTAGTTATTAATATATGATATTTGAAATTTAGTATTATATTCATAAGTAAATTTGTTTTAAAAATGTAATACTGATTTTGACAAAAATGTATGAGATAACTGTGGATTAACATCAAATAACAAAGCGTTTAAGTGATTGTCAGACGATAGATAGGATTTACGGTGTGAATTTAGACAAACAGGTTGTGAATTGACGTGAGGTCGAAGGTCCATTTACGATTCGTCTAGTATTGTTTTAGTTAAATGTTCCATAGATTTACTACTTATAACAGTTACAAATTTAATTGTTTTGATTTAACGGATTATAGTTGTTATTAAATATATTGTAATTTTTACCAATAAATTAAATGGTTGGGATTCTTTGAATGAATTAAATACTTATTTATATTATATTACCATGTGTATTTACGTCTGGTAGCTTTGTTCATCGGAGGCAAGATTCCAGTTTCCAAGATTCCAAATTTCCTTATAAAAACAAAATTTAGTTAAATTATTTCATCTTATAGTGACGATTGGCTTAATAAAAAATATTAGGGAAGTTACACCCTGTGACAGTCCACAACGGTAGACTCTAGACTATTGCACTATGTGCAAGTTCTGGTGGCAACTAAGCAACATTTATTTATAACTAGGTGACCCAGCAAACATTGTTCTGCCATCTGAATTTAAAAAAAGTAGCTGATGTCCTTCTCCAAAGTCCAGTATATGACTATACATCAAAATTGGTTCAGCGATTTAGGCGTGAAAGCGTAATAAACAAACTCACTTTCGCATTTATAATATTATTTAGGATTAGGATATTTCATCTATTTATTCTGGTTTCGCAATAAAGGTTAGTAGTATTAGAATGGAGCAAAACTGAAGCCAGTTTACTACAACACGCAGTAACATACTCGTATTTCGTTCTCCGAATTAAATGCGTCGGATACATACAACAAGAAACAAAAGAAAACAAATAAATAAATATTTTGTGACAATTCATACAGCGCCATCTAGTCCCAGACTAAGTAGCATAGCACTTGTGTTATGGGTACTAGACTACTGGTACTGATACTTTTATATATATATATATATATATATATATATATATATATATATATATATATATATAATTTTTTTTTTGTAAACAAATACATATTATACGTAAACACCCAGACGCAAGACGGGAATAGGACCCGTGATCTCCGCAAGCATACCGAAGTGCGTTATCCGTTACGCCATGGAGGTCGTCAAAATAAAAAAAAAAACATAACCATCTTATAAATCTACTTGTAGGTACAGTGACCGCATTACAACGACCTAATGATGTGAATGACATCGAGTTTGTAAAAAACAATATTACAATAAAGGAATATTATAAAAACTGATTTTGCCAAGATTAACCAACCGGCCACGGTCCGTTCGCACGCGCTAGCCCGACTCAGCGCGCATTTTTTGTTTAATTTGTTCAAACACCAAATGAAATGTTTGTGATCACGCCGCCCGAACTGTGGTATTAATTTTAATATATCAAACCAGTGTCAGATATATCCGTGGCACTTTAAGCAATTGAGTTGACATACATATCGTCGGCTTAATTATTAGAATACGTAACTTCATTCTTCATTCTTTTTGCTATGCGCGGAAATTATTTTACTCATAACAAATTAGCCATATTTTTGTTGAACATACGAAGTAATTCAACAGATAAGTTTCAAAATACTCCGCGAGCCATCTAGTTAAATTTAAAAGTCTTATTACCATAATATTGGAGTTAGGCATTCTGATAATTGTCCCGACGATATTATATTAAATAGTTAAACTAACAAAGGTTGATATGAAAATATTATTGTTGATTTTCTTCGAAAATATTATGTTTTACTAAGTTAAATCTATAAAAAATGTAATTATTATTTTAATGTCTTGATTCTTGTTGTTAATTGTATTACATGACAACCTATACCGTAGGATAGGATTCATACAATTTTTATAGACAGATACTAACTAACTAGCGTAACGGATAACGCACGTCGGTACGCTCGCGGGGGTCACGGGTTCGATTCCCGTCTCGCGTCTGGGTGTTTATATATAATATTTATTTATTTACAAAAAAAAAGTATATAAGTAGTATATCAGTTGTCTAGGGCCCATAACACAAGTACTACTTAGTTTGGAACTAGATGAAGCTGTGTGAATTGTCACAAAATATTTATTTATTTATTATTTATTTATTTATTTTATCCTCTGAGTGGATCGGATCCATGTACATGAACGTAAACGGATGACCATTTACGTTGCCACTGAGGCAGCCGGATAATCAGTTTGTATCCTAGGTCCATTGATAAGTGCTGTCACAGGGAGCGTCACTTGCATTGGTTCTCATACATGCAATTTCCAATTCTCTCAAGTTCTGAAGGAAAAATCTTGTGTCAGAGTAAAATATGTATTAATAATAATAATAATTTTATTTGCTAAACATGTTTACAATACAATGACTACATTTGATATACTACATTGCATTTGGTTAGAAAATTATAGTAATTAGCCGACATGTTATGCCAAGTTTGGCGTGCAAAATTTAAATGAGTAGGCCTTTTCTGCTGCCCTATAAGATCACAATTTTTCAGATATTTAAGCAATAATAGCAACTAAACATGAAAACAAAAGACATAACATATGAATTATGATTTGTGAAACCGTTGAGAAACAAAAAATCAAAATAAAAAATAAAAGAACAAAGGACCCTTATGTAATACCATGACTAAAATATATATCTTTTATTGTGTATACATATAAATATTGATAATAATACAAAATTATGTCGACATGAATACATGAGCGCTTACATATTTTAAATTAAATTATAACATTAATATAGTATTATTAAATTTTTTGTTTATTGATTATTAATATTTGTCAATTATGATTTATAATATTTCCGCATTGTAGATATTAATTTACATGTAAATTTAATTAGAAATAATATCATTTATGTAATCTTTTACGCTATAATAGCACTTATTTATTAAAAAAAATTTTAATTGTATTTTAAATGAGGTTATATTCAGTAATTTTATATTTTTAGGGATTTTATTATAAATTTTTGGTGCCATAGATATAATACTCTTACGCAACAGTGCTGTATTGCAACTCACCGCACAAAGCCGATCATTATCCCTCCGGTTTCGTATTAACCTATCTGACATGCGTTCGAATAGATGTGGGTTATGCCTTACAAACATTGCTACTTCCATAATATATAACGATGGAAGCGTTAGAATATTGTGCTTCACAAAAAATGGTTTACAACTCTCAGTTCTATCTAATTTAAACATTGCTCGTATACAACGTTTTTGCATTAAAAAGGTCATGTTCACATTAGTCGAATTTCCCCAAAATATTATTCCATACCTTAACACAGACTCAACAAGTCCATAGTAGGCTGTCAATAAGGCTTTTAGGTTGACATGTTGTGCTAGTTTATATAATGCTTAGGATGATTTACTTATTTTCTTACTTAATTCGGCAATTTGATTTTTCCAATTCAGTTTATTGTCAATCATTAATCCTAGAAATTTAGTCGATTCTACATTCTCTACAACATTATTATCATATTCTACCTTAATATTAACATTTTGGGGTCTCTGTGTGAAGTGCGTTATTTTTGTTTTACTAATATTAATTTTTAAATTATTATTATTCAACCAAGATATTACTGAATGAAGAGAATTATTAATGTCACTTTTATACATATTTATATCATTACAAGGAATTATCAAAGTACTATCGTCAGCGAATAATGTCATAGGATATACAATACACTTTGGTAGGTCATTTATATATAAAATAAACAAAAGAGGTCCTAAAACACTTCCTTGCGGCACTCCGTGTTTGGCATATCGCTTTTTTGAAGCAAAAATTTCCTCGCATTTGGTGACGGGGTTAAGTCTTGAAATGCACGTTATTTGCTGTCTGCCACTTATATAAGATCGGATCAATTCTAATACATTTCCTCTTAGTCCATACGCTTCAAGCTTTTCCAATAATATGTCATGATCTATGCAGTCAAACGCTTGACTCACATCAAAATAAACCGCAGAAACAGGATTTTTTTATCCACATATGTCATAACATCTTTAATGAAGTCAAAAATGGCCATATTTATGGTTTTACCTTGACGAAACCCTTTTTGCTCTCGACATAAAATATCAAATTTTTCAAGGTATGCGTTTAATTCTCCGTAATAATATTTTTCAAAAATTTTCGCAAATATAGAAATCAGAGCAATTGGCCTATAGTTTTCTAGATTTTCTTTACTAGCTTTTTTATGCAGGGGCTTAATAATAGTAATTTTTAAATCATCAGGAAATTTTCCTTTTGTTATACTTAAGTTTATAAGATGGCTAAGATGATAGCAGATAATATTACTTACTGATTTCAAAATTATCGTAGATACACCATCATAGCCAACACTGTTAGTTCTTTTCAATTTGTTTATAATATCTCTAATTTTGTGAGGTGTACTAGGTGCTAAAAACATTGATTCCTTTTGACGTTTAATCAGATTAATATTTTTATATTTTTTATTCCGATCTTCTACCGGGCTTACTTTATCAATAAAATAATCATTGAATGCATTTGCTATTTGTGTTGGATTTGTAATGCGTGTATTTTCTGAGGTTTTTATGGTTGTGATGGTTCTATTAGGTATGTTTTGCTTGGAATTGATAATTTGCCATGTTGTTTTTGATTTATTTTCTGAAAGATGAATTTTGTAATTATTCTGAGATTTTTTTGTAAGACTAATAATTCTTCTTAATATTTTTGAATAATTGTCATAAATTGATTTATTTCTTTTTGTAGGATTTCGCCTGAAATTCCATAGTAACGTTCTCCTTTTCTTACTACAGGATTTAATACCACGAGAAATCCACCTACATTTTTTATTAACATGTACAAACAGACGTTTTTGTGGAAAGCAGAGGTCATAAAACAACTTAAAATCCGTTATGAATGCCTTATAAGCTAAATTAGGGTCCTCGATTTCATACATGTTAGAGAATGATAATTTTTGAAGGCAATCTATAAATTTTTTTATATTGCTTTTATTGTAGTCACGCGTTTTTTTACGCCAAAATTGTAATTTGAAGACGTTTTTAACAGGAATTTTGACTATTTGGGCAGTGTGATCTGATAGACCAAAGTCTAGTACCTCTGTTTTACATCTCTTTTTTATATTATGAGCAATATTATCTATACAAGTTTTAGATGTCATTCTAGTGGGCCGCTTTAATTCCAATTTTAAATCAAAATTTAGTAATAAACACTCAAAACTCATTGTCACATTGTTCACTTTTAACATATCTATATTAAAGTCACCAGTTAAAACAAGGTAGTCATATTTTATTTTAGTCATAGTGTACGTTAGTAATGAATCCAATTTTGCAAAGAACGTATTAAGACCATTAGATTTAGGAACTCTATAAGCGCAAACAATAACTATGTTGAAGTCCATCATTTCAACGGCACAGCACTCAAAGACGTTCATAATGGAGAATTCCTTGATAGCGACTATTTCCTTAACTGCATAACAACTTTTGACCAAGATGCATGCACCACCTCTTTTAGTATTAATTCTACTGTAACATGCTGCTAAGTTATAATTTGGTAAATCCAATAACGTTTCATAACCTTCCATCATGAAGTGTTCAGTTAAGCAAATTACATCAATATTTATATTTTTTTCATGAAGTTCTTCTAAATTAATGAGAAACATATCTGATTTATTGAGAATTCCTGCTATGTTTTGATGTAGAATATTAAGATATTTAGTCTCGAAAAAACATTGATTCTATGTTTGCAGTCTTTTTATTATCTTGGCTCTGTTCATTAAATCCATCGATGACATTATGTGACTTTTTATCTTTATAATTCTTTATATTACTAATAAATTTATTGATGTAGTTAAATATACCAGTTATTCCATAGTCATTAATCCTTCCTGTGATCCTATTGAACATTGTGAAATCATATTTCAACTTAAGATTCGAATCCACTATATAAGCATACCCGTGTGTAAGCGCATCCAAATATATGAGATTGTTAAAGTGTTCCACCCTCCAGTTAAACAAGTTCATATCATATCCATACTTGTACGTAGGGGCGCATATAATAATATTAGTATTTTTTATATTGACTAATGTGTTTCTTATATCGTAAATTAGCCTAATATAGTCATGAGTTTTTTTAAAGTCCTCTTCACCTATTAGTATGATACAGTAATCATTCATCGTTAACGTATTTATCCTTGTTTCTATATCCTTTAACAGTTCTGTTACCGTTACATAAGGTGTTAGATAGTGGCATATATTAAAGTTTGGAGTCAATGTTTTTTCTGCTATCGATAAAATGTTATTTTGTTTATTCGTACTCAATATGCATATTTTTTACGAAGATCCGGCCTTCTTCCGTTATAGTCAGATATACTTGGTTGTTGTATGTGATTCTCAGTTATAGCAGTTTGTGATTCTGTTATAAAATTGTTAGATTCATTTACAGATGTTTGCTGTTTAGAATCAGTATTATTTGCTAAAATTCTCTTAGGCGTGGAGTTGCCTTTAATTGAACTATCTGTACTATTATTTCGTTTAAGGATCTCATTTTGCTTTCGAAGTTCCATGTTAGATCGCTTCAATTTAATGTTTTCAAGAGATAGTGCTTCAATTACACTATAAGAACTTTTTAATTCCACTTCAAGAGCTTGAATGCGCTCTTTGTATGTTTTTTTTTCCTCAATATCACTATCGGATAGATCTGGCAAACTATTATATGTTTCATCTATATTATGACACAAAATTAAACTACTATTACTTTCATCATAACATGTATCGGGTTTGGTACGGGTGCGACGATACGTTATATATTCATTAGTGTCCATTTTCGTATTTTAATGATAATTGAATTTCCTACTTAGTCGATTATATAGCATCCATAAACTATTCTACTCGTTTTTTATGGCAGTACTATTTTATTGTTTGTCTTGTCTATGCCTGATGTCAATGTCAACGTCATATATATCTTATTTCAAACTGTATTACGTCAATTTCTTGCCACTTGTTTACAATATTTCACAGTTGAAAATGTCTAAGATTCAAAAATAATGCTCCACTGTCCAAACCGTCAGGTTATTTCCCTTGTACAAAATATAGATCATAGAATGTTCGAATCACAGAATAATGTTTAGTGAGTACTCACGTTAAAATATTGTTGCTTCAGAGTCAAATGATCAGTATCTCTGTGCTTGAACAGAATAACCGTTAACTATGCTCTTCCTATTTGAAAAATATATTTCTCTTTTTTAAGTTATACGCAGACAATTTCAAATCTAGAAAAAACTCTGTACACTAGATTTATGCAACGATCTTCATGCTTTTCAAAGAATTGAAGTAAAATAAGATGTATTACATCTACAAAACTTTAAAATATTCGCGGTTCACTTGTTTACTTTAAGGCAGCAGTGTTGCCACTACATTTAGCAGATTACAACTGGTACGTGAGTTTAATTTATTCATTCTATGATTATTCTATGTATAATTTTTCTTCGTGCAGGGGTGGAGTAAGAATACTAACCCCTGCGTCCAGGATCGACTTGTCGTATAAGGCGACAAAACAACCCACCTTAGCTACGTGGTAGAGCCCCAAGCCAGTCTGGATGGCAACCACCCTTGGTCTTAAGTATTCCGCACTAATAACCCCGTGCTGTGTTCCAGCATTATTGACCCTGGTTCCTGTTCCCCTATGGGAAAGCACCGTGTTCGCCGTGGCCCTAGCGTCACAAACATCCATAGGCGACGGTAAGTACTTACTGTTAAGTGGGCCGCCAGACTGCCTGCTGTTTAAGAGTTTCAGCAAATTCCACAGAATATAACAAAACGAATCACACGTAGTTCTAATAAAACAATTTAATGCAATATTATAATTTTATTATGTATTAAGTGTATGGCAATATTCAATAAGTAGACCTGCATTAAAAACGGACGGTTGTAGCGGTGATTCACTCGGCGACAGTGGTCTTCAACATTTTCGATCTTTTAAGCATAATTTAATTAACTTTATCATGTTTTCATTTAATATAATTTTTTTTATCACTGAATAATTAATTTGTTATGACTAAGTTATTTATCAGTGTTTAAGCTTCACAAATCAAATCATAATAATTAATTTCAATATACAGTCTTACAGATCGCTTATTGTATTTTTTTATATCTGTAGGACAGCAGACAAGCTGACGTCCCGCTTAGAATTTAGCAGTTACCGTCGCCTATGAGTGTTTGCAACGCCAGTGGCATCGCGAACACGCTGCTGTCCTATAAGGGTACAGGAACTTGGGTCACTAATGCCAGAACACAACACAAGGTTATCATGACTTAAGACCAAAGGTGGTCGCCATCCAGACGGGCTTGAGGCCCTACCACGTAGCTATATAGGATGGGTTGTTTTGTCGGCTTTTATGACAGGCCGACCCCGGCCGCAGAGGTTAGTATTCTTTCTCCGCCCCTGCACGGATAAAATTCGTATGTCAAAAATCAGCTGATTTAACTCTCAACGGATCCCATATACATATGTCCCAGATTATATCCGATACCTGGAACATTTGTAAATGGACAGAAATAATATAGTCTGACCTGGTCATATATGTTTATATCATATGTTTTTGAAGTGAAACTTCTTTGCGTGCATGAGGGTAAACATTTTACGGATGAAACGCAATATTAACGTCACGAAGATTTGAAACGTTTTTTTTGCTCTAGTAATACTAACCTTATTAATGATGGCTTAAGGCTTATTCTCTAATGTAATTTTAGAATGATTGCATTACTTATACATATCTGTTCGAATTGCGACTTTATTACAATGAAATACACTTGAATTTTTTTTTGCTTTAGTAATACCAACCTTATTAATAATGCCTTATGGATTATTGAAGTGTTCTATAATGTAATTTTAGAATGATTGCATTACTTATACATATCTGTTCGAATTGCGACTTTATTGCAATAAAATACAGTTGAGTTTTATTTAATAAGATATAAAATTATAATATTTCATAAATTCTCTTTTCTAAATTTATTAGCAGATTTAAAAATTAGTTTGCCAAAGAAGTTTCACTTCTGACATGTGTACATTGTACGCACGCTCTTTTATTTTACACTGAATAAAATAAAATTTTATTTTACACTGTGCTCTTTTATTACTGCAGAACGGCAGACAAGCAGACTTAATAGTAACCGTCGCTTATCTATGTTAAAACATGCAGCCGTCCACGTAGGACCACTGGAATCTAAGTCACTTATGCTAAAACACAACACAAATTTACTATGGCAACACTTATTAAGACAGGCCACCTGACCACTGACGTCTTGGACGTAAGTTTTCTTACGCCGCCCCTGTACGGAGATTAAAAGTCTTAACAAAAAGACAAAAAGCCTATACATATAATAATAATATTTACCAATGCGTTTAATTGCACTTTTTAAATATTAGTCAAATAAATACAAGTAAAATAAAATGATTCTGAACCAAAATAGGTTCTGCGTCATTAAAAAATACCATCATAAAATGAATGAATAGTTCCATTCCCTACATTGTAACTCTAAAATTTTTAATGGATAAAATACAAAGAATTCGAAAAACTATTCATGTTATTTTAATTAGTATCCGATGCAAATAACACATTAAATACCTCATAGCTAAATTCTCGTGAGTTTCCGAAATCCAATTTGTCAGTTGTTTCACATAATTCAAGTTTATCTTATATAGATCGCAATTTAATTTATTGTTACAGTGGCAATGAATTGATTACCTCTGAATCATGCCGGTTGGAATGAAGGCTTAGTAACGTATCATTTTTGTTGTGTACCCGGTGACTGCGCCGTCTGCCGGCACATGATGATTTTCGTATTTGTGTTAAAATAGACCCGACAAATGTGTTAATGATTGCACCAATTTAAATATTTAGTTTTGATTTAATAATACGTGGATATAAAATGTCGTGTATAATAAGTGTTTATTTATTATTGTGTATTTTTGGTTGGACTGTTAAAGCACAATTTGGAAGTAAGTGATCTTTACTGAATTTTTTAAATTCTTCTTTCTTTAATTTCTTAAAAATATTTAGTATAAAAACCGTTATGTTGTTTACTCCTGAGATTACTTAAAATTGTCATTTTTTGATATTCAAGACTTTGATATTTGTAAAAAGCAATACCTATTTTCTGTTGTTTTGAATAAATAATCAAAGAACTACCAGTTTTTACTTATTGTTTTATATTTGAACTTAATCTGAATTTACAAAAGACATTTGTGCTTACTTTGCTTTTTGTAGTATCACCTGATAAATAATTATCGATGTTACAATATAAAATTACTTAGAAGGTACGGAATTATAGTAAAAAAATTAATAGTCGTTATTATATAATTTAAAAAAGAAACATAATCTCTTATGTTAAATGAAGTCCTTCTAAAAAGTAATTCATGAAATATGTTCTGAATATGTTGCGTTTCCATAATTGCAGATGACACAACGTTGCATGTAGCCTTGATTAAGATAGTAATTGATAACATCAGTATCAAGGTTTTTTTTGAAAGCAGTAATGTTACCGCATGTATATTAAATAATATTTGACTAATGACTTTCCATGCCGGTCTCATTCTATATGAAATGTTTCTATTGAAACTTTAACTTAAAAGAATATGTTATACAAAAAACGCTGAAATATTTGTATCAGAAAGTATCCAAGTCATATAACACAATAACGGCCGATCTTAAGAGCCCATATCTAAGCGACCAACGACTCTATCCCTACCATAATATTATAATATAAATTTGATTACTATCAAATTTATAATATGATGCGGTTTTGTAGTAACTCTGTTTGTCTGTTACATTTTTATGCCTAAACCGTTGAACTTAATTTGAAGAATTACGATATAGAGATAGATTGGACCTTGGATAAGGACATAGGCTACTTTTAACGCGAAAATGAAACTTGAAGGTGGAGAAATAGGGGTGAACGTAATTAAGTTCTGTTCTCTTTTTAAAATGTATATGGCAAAACAACGTTTGGCGGGTCAGCTAGTTAATTATATGCCGGTTTTAGAATCGAGATCATATAAATGATCTCGATTCTAAAACCGGCATATTAAAATATAATTAAAATAATTATTATATTTTTATAATTTTAATCATTATAATATTTGGATAATCTATCATAGATTTAATTACAATTAGTTTGCGAGTCTTATTCATCTGGTTTGATCCAATTTGCTCAAATTTAAAGACTAATTTCGCACGATGAGAATACCATTGCTAAAATGATAGAAAGTTGTTCAGAAAATGGATATTTATCATCAAATCTTAAAAATTCATGATAATAAAATACATATTTATAAAATATCAAAATCAGAATCAAAATTCTTCTTTAATAAACTGTTCTTTAACATTTTTGTTGATTATAACATTGTCAACCTCTCAACTGTATAGTGCAAAGTTAATCTAGGCCAAATAATATCAAATAACATAAATACATCTAATTTCATTATAATACAAGTAGTAAAAACATGATTATCATTAAAATCATCATCATCTCAGCGTTCATCCCGGTTGCAACCCAAACTTCCGCTTCGGTGCCCGGGGTCCGCTTTCCGACTTTTTCTACTCCACTTCGCACGGTCTTCAGCATCCCTGGTAGTGAGCCCATTAGCACGCATGTCACCCCTTACGACGTCAAGCCAGCACTTTTTGGGTCTACCCCTCCTGCCGGGGCCCGGCGGAGGCGGCATGGCCAGACATTTGTTTCCCACGTAATCATCCGGTTGCCGCAAAACGTGGCCGTACCAACGGAGCCGACACTCCTGCAATTTATCCGCAATGTCACGGACATGAAGACTGCCGCGAATGCGGGAGTTCCTAACGCGGTCCTTCCGCGTCACTCCACACATCCACCGCAGCATATTCATCTCCGTGACACGCAGTTCTTGCTTGTGTCTCTCTAACACCGGCCACGCTTCACAGCCGTATAAAAGGACAGGCCTAATGATGGTCTTATAGACCTGTCCCTTCAATTTTACCGGCATCTTGGGGTCACAAATGACACCAGTCACCTCACGCCATTTGGCCCACGCGGCAGCAATGCGTGCCTTGACGTCGCAATCGATGTCACCAGACGCGTGAAATACAGATCCCAAGTATTTTACTCGGTCCGTGCGCTCGACCGTGTCACCGCCTATGCGTACGGGTGTGGGATCTGTGGAGTTACAGGCCAAGTACTCGGTCTTCGCCACATTGAGCTTCAGACCACCGTTCTCAAGCGACTCCTTCCACGCCTTCACGCGTTGCACCAGCCTACCCCTGTCTGAATCTGTCAGCGCGATATCATCAGCATACATGAGCAACCACGGGGGCTGCTCATGTGAGTTTCTGATGCTGTCTGACAATACGTCTAATACCACGCTGAACAGAAACGGACTTAGGACGGATCCTTGTTGCACCCCAACGGTGATGGGGAAAGGTTTTGTGTCGCCAACAGCGGTCCGAACTACGGAATCGGAGTCATGGTACATGTCTTGGATGATGTCAATATAGGCCTCTGGAACCCTTTTGAATCGCAATGCCCACCAGATTATCGCACGAGGAATACAGTCGAAGGCCTTCTGCAAGTCCAGAAACAGGCAGTGCAGAGGCGTATTCTTCGTCCTGTATTTCTCCGCGACAGTCCTTAGGGCAAAAACTGGGTCCATGGTCCCATGTCCAGGGCGAAACTCATACTGACATCCCGAGACAGTGCACTCCTGCTGAATCCGAGAGTCGATAACCCTCTCGAAGAGCTTCATGGTGTGGGACATGACCTTTATTCCACGGTAGTTACCGCACTCCTGCACCGATCCCTTGCCTTTGAAGACTGGAGTAATGATACTCAGCCTCCATTGGTTCGGGATCGTACCGGTGAGGAGTGTCCGGTTGAAAAGGTTGGTTAAGATGCCCATCGAGCCCATCGCCTTCCAGGCTTCGATGGGGACTCTATCGGCTCCGACAGCTTTCCGATTTTCCATGCGGCGAAGACAATTCTGGACTTCTGCAGGCGTTACCGGTGGCACTAGTCCTTGATTTGGAGGAAGATCTGGCGGCTGCACCTCTTTATGCTGCTTGTTCAGCAGCTCGTGGAAATACGAGCGCCATCTCTCCTTCACCGCGAGGTCCTCGCATAACAGGTTGCCCCCGGGGTCTTTTACACAGCGGCACTTGGAAATATCCTGTGCCGCTTTGACCCTGGAACGCGCCAACTTATATATGAGCTTCTGCCCCTCAGACGATTCCAACTTATCGTAAAGTGGTTGTAAGTGGTCTCGTCTGGCTCTGGCTACAGCTTTCTTGGTGGTGCGCTTGGCAGCTCTGTATGCGTCGCGATCTTCAGGAGATCTGGACGCTTGCCACTTCTTAAAGAGGGCTTTTTTTGCCCTGGTCTCCCTCTGGACTGAGTCATTCCACCACCAAGTCTCCTTGTCACATTTGCGTCCACCCTTAGACTCGCCAAGCACCTTCCTCGCCGACCCAAGGATAGCCGCCTGAATCCTGTCCCAGTAAGCTTGAACCGATTCGCCCTCACCACCGACGCACTTGTCGCCGATGGCAGAGGCGAACTCCTGGGACTTGACTTCATCAAGCAGCCACCACCTGATTCGGCGTTGAAGGCGATCTACACGTTTGCCTTTGGGCTACACGCAGAGGTCCATGACAAGAAGACGGTGTTGTGCAGTGAGACTCTCACCGGGTATGACCTTGCAGTTGGCTACATTGCTGATGTGGTGTCTCCTAGTGAGTAGGAAGTCGATTTGGGTAGCATTCCTCCCGCTCTTGTAGGTGATGAGATGCTCGGGTCTCTTTTTGAAATACGTGTTCACGATGGCAAGGTCGGCAGCCGCACACGTATTGAGGATGTCCTCCCCTTCCACATTGCGGCTACCATACCCAAATCCACCGTGAACACGCTCAACTTCCCCACATTCATCACCCACATGACCGTTTAGATCACCGCCCAAAACGATCCCATGTGACAATGGAATCCCACGAAGCACTTCTCCGAGTAGGTTCCAGAACGCTATCTTGTCGGCGTCACTACAACCGGCCTGTGGCGCGTAGGCGCTTATCAAGTGGGTAACTACCCCACCAACAAGCACCCTCACAACCATAAGCCGATCGCTACAGCGCTTCACCTCCAAAATGTCGTCCTGGAGCTCCTCCGAGAGCACTATGGCGACCCCATTTTCCCCACCAGATGCACCCGTGTAGATCAGCTTGTAGCCATTCCCAATGAACCGGGATCTGCTGGCCTTCCACCGAGTCTCCTGCAGGAACGCCACGGCCACCCTCCGCCTGGAGAGTACATCGGCCAATTCCCTCGCGCGTCCGGTTAGCGTGCCAATGTTCCATGTTGCGAAGCGGAGTTTCGATTGGGCTAACGTCTTTAGCCGTGCTCGCCCACGGCACGGCAGCCCTTGTCCACTTGTCACAGAAGTCGGGCGAAGCTTCTGCGCGTCGTTTTGCGGCGACGCCCTATCCATGACTGGACCTTTCCTTGTTCTGACCATTGTAATTATTGGCTGGTTTTGGTTTTTACGGGAGCGACTGCCGTCCGACCTCCCAACCCCAAGAGGAAAAACCGAGATGTGCACTTCCTTGCCGCATGTAAGCTGGCGAAGGAGTAGTCCATCCGTCGCCTTTTACGACTCCCCTGGAATGACCTGGGGTGACCCTATTCTTTTCACTGGCCGGGGTCACACGGCTCCGGATTATCGTTAAAATGTTAGGAGTCAATTTGTTAATTATAAATAATAACTAAACTAAATATAAAGTTTCCTCATAATTACGATTACCCACTGTTAAATTAATATTATGTTTTATTTATCTTTCTAACCTTAAAGTAATCGAAATGAATTAAAAACTCGGTTTAATAACGCCTCGGTGTATGGTTTTACTACATTTTAGGTATATCAATAAGTGCTGGCATCGGAGGTGTTAAAAGTGGTGAAGAATCACTAAGTATAAAAGTAAGTATATATATTACTATAGCTAGAATTTGTGTTAATTTAAATTAAGGTAAACACACATTGTCATTTGGCGTCTTGTAGTCATAGTCTTCGGTCACATTAATGTTCAGCAAAAGGTCTTAAAAATCTTTAAAACCTGTTTCGATTTTATATATAAAAAATAGAAACTAAACGATTATATTTAAAGTAGCACTTGCAGAAATGTAATGTTTAACACACCACTTTCATTTAAATCGTATTGTATAGAATTATGTTTTTCTATTGTTTAATAATTTGATATTCTTAAACGCATTCTATTTCCAATTTTAAGCTAGACTTATTCTGTTGAGAATTGTCACAGATTATAATTTCATCGGTTTTTTGGCGTGAAACTTTTTTTTTCAAAGCGGTAAAAAGTAGATGCAATTGAAATTTGTTTTTTATCTTTATAAAAAATCCCTTTGGTGACTTGCTCTAGATTGAACGAAGATTATTACTATTATACTGTCGTCTTTGACTGCCATTATATAAGGGAAAAGGGTCACGGTAGGACTGCATAAATTACCGCGGTATAAGCCTTTTCAGCGTCGTCAGTAAATTGTGTGCGAAAGTGTTGATTCAAAGGGTTGTGAATGAAACAGAGGAAAAAGTATGGGATACACAAGTGGGATTTAGAAAGGGAATGGGATGTACGGATTAGTTCTTTTCCTTGCGGTGCATAGCCGAAAAGTGTTTGGCTATAAACAAGAAGGTCTATTGCGCGTTCGTGGATCTAGAAAAGGCCTATGATAGAGTGGTGAGGAATGAATTGTGGTTAGCATTGTCCGTGAATGGTGTGAGCAGTATCCTCATACGAGCATTGCAATCTTTTTATAGGGATTCTCGTGTTTGTGTATGGATAAACAAGGCATACACTGAATGGTTTAATGTCGAAAAATATGTTAAACAGGAATATGTAGCGTCACCGTGGCTCTTTAATCTGTTCATGAATAATTGCTTGACAAATTTCAAAGAGAATGAAAGTGGGTTGAGAATGAATGAGTTACTCATCAAATGTTTTCTCTACGCTGATGACCAAGTATTACTTGCGTCTTCGGCCGAGGAGTTGCAGGAGATGGTAACTGCTATGAGTGGAGCTTTTGTTAGAAAGGGAATGAAGATGAATGTAAAGAAGACGAAAGTGATGGTGTTTGAAAGAGATAGAGCAGTGACAGAGTGCAATATCGTGATTGCAGATGAACAAATTGAACAGGTGAATGAGTTTGGGTATCTGGGTTCAAAGTTTACAAGAGATGGAAAGTGTGAGAGTGATATTGAAAGAAGAGTGAATGCAGGAAATATGGTGAATGGAGCTTTGCACTCCTTTATGAACAGTTGGAAGGTGTCTAAAGAGGTTCATCTGGTTGTGCATGAGGGGGTGTTGATTCCGACACTTAGGTACGGAAGTGAAAGTTGGGTATGGCAGAAGAAACATGAAACCAGAATAAATGCAGTTGAGATGAGAGCGTTAAGAAGTATGATAGGAGTTAAACTGAGTGATAGGATAAGAAATAGTGAGATTAGGAGACGTTGTGGTCTTAAAGAAGATGTAGTGACAAAAATTGAGAAAGGTAAGCTGAGATGGTTTGGCCATGTCGAGAGAATAAATGAAGAACAATTGACGAAAAAAGTGTATAAGGTGAGTGTGAATGGAAGTGTTGGAAGCGGTAGACCTAGGCGGACGTTTCGAGACCAAATCAGGGACGTCTTGAAAAAAGGCCAGGTCAAGAGTACCCTAAACCGAAGAGCATGTATAAAGGGAATAATGAAAGTGGACGAAGCGGAACAAGTATGTAAGAATCGTAGCAAGTGGAAAGAAGTGATCTCTGCCTACTCCTACGGGAAAGAGGCGTGATTATCTGTATGCATATATGTATGTCTTTGACTGAGAAGTAAAAGTAATCAATTTTTGGCCTTAATGTATTCTGCTCTTCAGCTGGAACCATAATACCAACTTACACGTAGAGTACAACAGTACACACACAGGAAACTACATGGCATTCACAATGTATGCACTTTTTATTAATGTCCTTTGTATTTTTAGGGCTCGTGTCCACCATATACGAACTGTGTTCCAATAAGTTCATGTCCGCTGCTAGAAGATCTTTTTGATTTCTCATGCTTTTCATCAGACAAGTAAGTTTTCAATGAAATCAAAATTACAATTGCTTAAGTAATCTGCCTTTCTATCTTAGTTTATTTTCAATATTTTAAACCGAATTCACAATCAACTTGTTAAAAAGTAAAAGAATGATGATGTTTGTTACATATATTTGACTTTATTTATTTCGTTTCAATATAATAAAAAAAATCCGCAACCACCATCATTATTTTTTTAAATTACGGTTGCCGACTTTTTCTTTTCCACTTCGCACGATCTTCGGTATCCCATTGGCACGCATATCACCCTTTACCCTCCTGCAGGGATCCGGCGCAGGGGACATGGCGACATTTGTTCTTCACTTATTTAATCGTTTGCCGTAAAACGTGGCTGTACAAGTGAAGGCAAAACTTGCAATTTGTTCGCAATTTTACGGATATATAGGCTGTCATGGATGCGGGAAGTCCTAACGCAGTCCTTCTACGTCACTCCACATACCCACCGCAGCATATTTATTTCCGTGACTCAAAATTCCATCTGGGTGTCGCTCCAAAACCGTATATAAAAGGCCAGGTCTTATGATGCTTTTATAGACCAATGCCTACAATTTAACCACCATTTTGAAGTTACAAATGACTCTATTCACCTCACGTCCACGTGGCGTGCGTGCCTTAGCTAAAAACAAAATAGTGCTAGTTTGTTACAAATTGAGGAAATTTTTCCTACACAATTTCAAATGGTTAAAACACTTCGTTTAATTCTGGTTGGAGTTCCAATACTTAGTAATATTAATATCTTTACGATTGTATTAGACGAGCATAAATTTGAGGTTTGATACCACCCTGCAACAAATGTATTATGACATATTTGTTAAATTAATTATTTATTCATTTGAACTTTATAGATATTTCCACCGTCTCAATCAGATGACCTGTGGAAACGCTAATAATGAGGACTACGTGTGTTGTCCAGTTTGCGACTGTGGTAAAGTATATCAGGATGGTATGATGGAGTGTGGAGTGAGCATGGTGCGTGGAGTGGACTACGATGGAATTGGAACCCATCCTTGGGTAGCCAGAATTGGGTTTACACGTATGTATTAACTGTGTTATAGGACCTAAAATACTTATTTTAGGTAAGTCGTAGCCAAGTCGAATCCTTCGATGACATGCACCGATTGCCACGTACTTAAAGCGAAATAATCATCTCGATAAAATCTATATATCAAGGTTACCGATATGTATAACTCGCTAATCCATCTTGGACAAGCGTGGCCGGTATATCGTTCATTCGTTCACTGCCGGGTAGGCATACAGTTACGGCCTGTTATTTTTATTATAATTCCTAAATTAAAAATGCTGTAATTTTGATAGCTTTATAAAATTAGAAACGACTTAAAAATGTATTTCGAAAAAACAAATGAGTTATGTTATATATTCTGAAGTAATGTCTCTGTAGAATATTTTATTATTTATTTATGGAAAGAAAGTACTAATACAATAATTACAATAATTTGTATATGTGTGTTATTATGAAAATAAAACTAAATTTATTAATTAAAAGTATATTTTCAGTTTAGGTTTACATATCAATTATGCAAATGCATATATCTACCTATCAATGAATACTAAATTCAAATTCGTTTTAGATAAGGATTCTGGTAACGTGAGGTTTGCATGTAGTGGTTCCATAATTGCGAAACGCGTGGTGTTGACTGCAGCTCATTGTGCTTTAGCCAAACCTGAGGGATACAAGCTGTAAGTGAATACAATTTTCTATCAGATATTTAAACTGCTGTATTATTCTGAGCATTGCTTTTAATGTGCGGTCTGTAAAAACGATCGTGAATATAAACTTCTTTAAATCAGACATGGAGTCCGTTTTATAAAAAATAAAACTAAACTAGCTAATATGTAAATACAATTTAGATCTATTCGATTTAAGTGCATAGAGACTATAAAAAAGAAACTTTATTAGCTGCACTGTGCAGGCACCCAGACAGATGCACTTGCGCACTGTGGTTCACAAAAATACTGTCTTAGTGCGTCAAACTGCGTTGAAGTCTAATCAAAGAATAATATTTCTTATTTTTGCTTGACACAATAAAGTTTCATGACTAAAACCGTAAGAAATTTGTGATCTCTGTTATAGTAAAATACAATTTATAATCTTAATCTATCTTACAATTGAGGTTTGATTTGTTTTAAGATCAACAGTGGTAGTCGGTGAATGGGACATTGGTAGGAGTCCTGATTGCAATGACTTCTTCTGCGCTCCACCGACACAAGCTATCAAAGTGGATAATGTAATAGTACACCCAGGTTATGAGCAAAAGATATTCAGACACGACATTGCTCTTATAGTTCTTATGGATGAAATCAAGTTTTCTGGTAAGTACAATATACGTAAGTAATTATGCTAAATAATGTGTTTGATTAACTCTCATAGGGCTACATCAGATTAACCTACTATGTAAGTTTATTAGCTTTTACAAGGTTAGGGGGGTAGACGGCAATCGCCTGTATAGAAACTAAATTTTTAACCAAATCCATGCTGCTGTTTTATTTGTCGTCGACACAGCTCCAATTCCAAGGTTCATGAGGAGACGAAGGTAAAAGAAGTATGTGAGAGAGAGGAGTAGTACAGAATAGACAACAAGAGACGAAGACTTTATATTTCCGAATTGAGTGCACAAAAGTCCCAATTGATTTAAAAATACATTACACAAGAAAAAAAACTCATTAATCCTAATATTTTATTTAAAATGTTCTCATAGATATTTGCATGTATATAGCCACATATACACGTGACTTGTGACAGCACCAATTAAATTTGACCCTCATTCATTTTATGTCATTCCAGTGACAGCTGCGCCAGTGTGCCTCAACGACAGGCCGGAAGTTGTGATCAGCGAGCGTGCAACTCTCGTCGGCTGGGGCAAGCTATCCGGACAAAGTACAGCAGTATGTATTTGGCTACCAATAGATATAATTTTACCATATCCAGATATTACTTAGATTTATTCATTTTGAAATTGTAATAAAATTTGTAGTTCAACTTACGTAAATTTCGTACCATTTCAATACATAAAGTTTTAGTACACACACATAGGCTAACGATTTCGACGCTTCACGTTTCATATTTCATATCTTGACTTTTTTTTTTATTGCGTAGGACAGCAGACAGGCTGACAGCCCGCTTAGAATTTAGCAGTTACCATCGCCTATGGATGTCTGCAACACCAGTGGCATCGCGAACACGCTTCTGTCCCATAAAGGTACTGGAACTTAGGTCACCAATGCCGGAACACAACACAAGGCTATTATGGCGGCATACTCAAGACCAAAGGTGGTCGCCATCCAGACGGGCTTGAAGCCCTACCACGTAGCTAGGGTGGGTTGTTTAGTCGCCTTTTACGACAGGCCGACCCCGGCCGCAGAGGTTAGTATTCTTTCTCCGCCCCTGCACGGATACGAATTATAAAAGTAAAGACATAAAACATATTCCTAGCATCTGGTATACAGTCTTTTGATAGTTTTCTCTATAAAATACTTGTAAATACCTATATTTCACAATACCAAAGGAATAATGGATAAAGGATTGTTTTGATCATTGTTTGTTATCAATTTGTATTTGTCAGGAAAGTCGTCAGCAACAACTGGAAGTACCTTTCGTATCACTCGAAACTTGCGAGCGTATTTTCGGTGAATCGGTGCCAATACATGAAGGCCAACTTTGCGCTGGTGGGGAAGAAGGGAGAGATGCGTGTTCTGGATTTGGAGGAGCGCCACTTCTTATTGTGCGGCGGGAACAGTATGTTCAGGTACGCCTTTTATAAATCCACAATAAATACATACAACGGTTATTCCGCCTACCTTACCATATAATGCAGAGTCGGCACAATGTCGTTTTCGTTCGCTCTTTTCATTCATTTATTTTAACTACCAATAGTAACATCTTAGTTATCTTAATATCTTATTTTGCATCCATCCACTTTCACCTGAGTTTCATTGCGTATTCTGTCTTGGATTCTTCCTATTCTTCCCTACGTTTATATATAATTATTAGCTGACCCGGCAAACGTTGTTCTGCCATATAAATAATAAAATGTCAAAAAATTAAAAAAAAAAATTTTGGGGGTGGGTCTCACCTCTAACATTTAGGGGGATGAAAAATAGATGTTGGCCGATTCTCATAGATACCGGATAAGCACAAAAAATTTCATCAAAATCGGTCAAGCCGTTTCGGAGGAGTATGGCAACGAAAACTGTGACACGAGAATTTTATATATTAGATTTATAATATATAATTCATGCTGGGCTAGTATATTTCTGGGCTACTTGCAAGTTAAGCTCATCTGCTAAATGGTGCACTCTGCTTCATACATATTATGAACAGACGAAGAATTTAAAATATATATGGACCTCGTTGGTCAGGTCAAATATTGCTAGCTATAAACTACCAAAGCTTACTGAGTTACTGAGTATAGTATAAAATACTAGGGAGAGTGTGAGTTATGAATGCGAATGTGACCATTCGAATTATGACAGTTAATCTATTTAAAATGAAAACAAAGTAGTTAAATATAAAAGAAAACGGATTGTTGCAATATAATTTGGCTTGACTCTATGGTTTCTATACATTTTCCTATTTGGTGATTATGCACAACATCGAAGATATTAAACTTCTGGACAACTTTAGCACTGGGGTGATTGAAACTGGGATGAATATCATGATTAAAATTTTATTTTTCAGTGATATATGTTATGTTTCAGCTTAATGTACAAGGGAATTGAATGAACAAGTTCATTTCTTCTTTCACAACTTCATGTGTGTGATAAATCAATGAATACAAATAGACCAAAAACTAATAAAGTATTATAATTTATTTAAAATAAACTTTTTTATTGCTTTCTTTGAGATTTGATCGCGTGTGTGAAATGTCATAGTTTATAAATTTATTTTACAGACGGGTATAGTATCGTTTGGATCGGAGAACTGCGGCAGCGAAGGGGTGCCCAGTGTGTATACAAATATAGCCCACTATTACCGATGGATCGTTGAAAATTCACCATTATAAATTTATTGATATTGTGATATATTATACTTAATAAAGGTTGCCACATTAGAACATTTCTTTTCTAATAATTATTTTTCTCTTCTTTCTAAATCTTAAACAAACATTTTAATCAATTACAGAAAATATCATAAATTATATTCTGCAAATCAATGTGGCGAACAACGAGTACTAGGCTTGTAACTTTACAGATCCCACACCCATACGCATATCGATGATACGGTCGAGCACACAGATCAGGTAAAATACCTGGGATCTGTACTTCACGCGTCTGGTGACATCGATTGCAGCGTCAAACGACGCGTGGGCCAAATGACGTGAGATGATTGTGTCGTTTGTGACTCCAGGATACTAGTTAATTTTTTCAACTTTATATCCTTTGGGATATGTCTATAAGACCATCAATAGGCCTGTCCATTTTTATATGGCTGTTAAACGTGGCTGGTGCTAGACCGACACAAGCAGGAACTGCGTGTCACGGAGATGAATATTCTGCGGTGGATGTGTGGACTGACGCGGAAGGACCACGTTATGAACTCACGAATTCACGGCCGCATTCATGTCTGTGACATTGCGGATAAATTTTAGAAGTGTGGCCTGGTGTAGACACGTTTTGAAGGCAACCGGTTACTTACTTGGGGAACAAATGTCTAGCCATGCCACCTCTGCCGGACCCCGGCAGGAGGGGTAGACACAAAAAGTGCTGGCTTGACGTCATAAAGAATGATATGCGTCCCAATGGACTCACTGCAAGGAAAGCCGAAGACTGTGCGAAGTGGAGAAGAAGGAGTCGGAAAGCGGACACCGGGTACCTAAGCGGAAGTTTGGGATGCAAATAGGATTTAACGCTTGGATGATGATGTAAGAAAGTATTATAATAACAAAAACATATAATAATAAAATAAAAACCATAACAGCTCATAGTATCTCACAGGATCGGGCATACCCCTAGAGGGAACGAACAGTGTGTGTCTGAAGCGTATGAAAGTTTCCTTATGATGTTATTATTATTATAGTACTATTATGTGTTTTTTTGTTATTATTATGAATTCAGAGAATATCCTAGAGGTTGTACGATTTCATTTTATAATATAAACCAACATAACCGAACACAGTAACACCTTACAGCCGTTTGCATATGTGCAGTATAATCGTCGATAATAAGCAATAAAACAAATTTGGATTGATTTTATTGAATATTAAAATATCATTTGAGGTATAAAATGCTAAATTAAAATATATTTTTATTGTTATTAAGCGCTGCACAGGGAGGTGCATCTTTGAGTATTGAGCAAAGAACTCCTATCAAGTCCACTTGCGCAAAATCTTGAATTTGCTGATTGAACGTCTGTAAATTAAATTTAGTAAGTTATATTTATTGACTGCAAATCGTTATGACAATAGAAAAATAATAAAATATTAATAATGATTAAATAAGTAACAGACTTAAAATTTTTGGTTTTCATGGATGCATCCGACGTTTGATGTCTAACCCGAGAAGAAATACGCTAGAGCCTGATTTAGGTGTCAACCAGTTCTATAAGTGCATCAAGTCACATATCTCATCGGTAGATCGGTTCTCAGTTTTTTTTAAATTATGTCAAAAATTAATTTTAGTGATAATATAATAAAAAGGTAATATTTATTATTTCTTGTTTTCGCTTTGTATAAATTAAGGTTTTAAACTCCTACATCTACTACTCTAACTTATCTCTATATCCAAATAAAATCAGAGACAAACACGTTTACGTCATTAATTTATGATTTAATTTAATGAAATAAGTATTTCAAAATATTAATAAAAACAATTATAATTGCTTAACTTACATCACCAATAGTGATGGTGGGTATAAACGAAGGCCTCACGCGATTAGTGAACCTCTCAGACTCTAACTGCAGCATCAAACCCTGTTCTGAACCCACACATTGTCTTATTGAGTCTTCTGGCAAGTCTGCTTGTTGGACACACTGGAACCAAAATACATATATTAAGTAATATACTGACACAGTCTGTCAGCGACCTGGTCCGACCATAAATAATAATTATAGAGGCTACTCCATTACTTATACCGAGAAAATAAGTGTAAGATACTATATAAGTATTGTAACTGACTGTAAAAAATGATAAAATCATTTTCCCTTACATATATAGCATAACATTGTTGAAAATTATGAAAAAGAGACATACATTTATTATTTCTAGCATTTATATGTTTCCAGCTCTTTCTCGTCCAATTTTCTTTCTCAGTCCATTAACTGATGTTGGGAGTGCAGTATAATCTATCATATCAAACGCTATCGCCAGTGATGGCATCAGTCGCCAACAATAGCTGTCTAGATTACTTTTTTTGTAGTCTTATGCGAATAATTTATTGTATAGGTTGTATTGTTTTTTTATTTAAAATAAAACAAAATTAAACAAACTTATATTATGTAAGTAAAGAAATTTTGTGCTATAAAAACATTTCTCTGCAACCATGCACTTAATTTGGCTGTTATTATATTCATTTATTTAGTATCATCAGATCTTGTAAATTATATTGTATTATTACTATTCATATATATTTATTATAACCGTATTATAGATCTACCGCTTTTGTCGGTAGAGCATCTTCCATTGCTCTCTACAAAGCGCCTTTTCCTTGACTTCTTGATACGAAAAGACATTCAACCTCTCCTTTACTTGCTCCATAAATGATCTTCTTGGTCTTCCTCTCTTCCGCTTTCCTCCAATTCTCCCTCGATCTAATCTAAACCATCATCATGGTTTTATTTAGAGAGTCGTGTCGTATCAAGTGTCCCAGCATTTATAAACAGTTTAATTCATTAAAATCTACAAACGAATTATGAAATATAAAAATGCCAGCCGTATGAACGATCGTGATAGTTAGATTAGAGACGAATCACGACAGTGAATACAAAATTCTTCATAATCGTGACTAACCAAATACAATGGGTTTATAATAAAGTTGTTATTATAGCCTTAATTTGTTCAGATGTTCATTTTCATATCAATAGCATCATAAAAAAAACTCAACATTTTATTGTTATAAAATTCATAAAAATGGATTCAGAGAATTTATATATATTATTTAACCCTATCTCTAGAAAAATTTATTTTTTCATAATTACCGGTGTGTTAGCCGCTACACTACGTCGGTCGTCGAAAGTATGTTTCGTGTATGTAGAGTTAATGTTCGTAAACACTGACGAATAAATCACGTTGTCGCATTTCACGAGAACTATTGCCATACCTGCCTACCCTGAGAGAAAAGTTCCAGACCTGAACCTTGAAATTGTTTAGTAAGGTACTCTAGCCAATTTGTACAGCACTTCCAGGCCCTGAACATCTTGAGCAATTTATAAATAATACGTAATACAATAATTATTTAAAACAAAGTTACAATGATGTTGAAAATCTGTTCGTTACATTAAAATAAAATCACATTGAAATTATTAAAAAAAAAACCTTGGTAACACAACTAATTACAAAATACACTAAAAACTAACTTTAAAATTTATAAATATACTAAAAAAATCATAAAAAAAATTAACTTTGAAAATTTTAACATGTCCGCATATTATTGTGTCTCTAACCAGTTTGAGTCCGTAAAACGCTCAACTACCCTGACACAAAAAATTTTCTTCGTCACATAAGGAAGGTACTCTCACCTACGATACAGGCTCGGCCTAGTTTAGGTGATAGTATTTTTATAGATGATAATGTTATACATGCATACATTTTTATATGCTCAATCTGTATTTGTAGTGTAGTGCTAAAACACATAAATTAAAAAGTATTCTTTACTTCATGTAATATGTTGTGTGTATGTAAATAATGTTGTTTGAATAAATAAATAAATTTAGAAAATTATGAAAAATAGATTTATATGTAAAATACCGTCAAGTCTCCCTGTGTCCCGGCCATCGTTTTCATTTCACAAGAAATATACTTCAGCTTGTTAATATCACATCTATCCTTCATGAAGAAGAGGCTGCAATCTTGCACCAGATTTCCTAGACATTCTGTCTCACCATGCTGACATTTAAACCCTGCTAATCCTTGATTAATGCTCTGAAAATAATGTTATTAATTTAAAAAAATAGAGGAATTATATTTGAAGACGTGTTAGCTTAGTTGGCTTGATAGCCAGCCAGCCAGCAGGCTCAAGACATTTAATAATAGTGGAAGAAGCGCCTCGCACACCCCAGCGCGGGCCTCGCCACCATCGAAGCAGTGAGGCCCGTCCTAGCCGAATGGCTGGAAAGGCGCCACGGCGCCCTGACCTTCCGCCTGACGCAGGTCCTCTCGGGGCACGGTTGCTTCGGGAGGTACCTGTGTCACATAGGGCGGGAGATGACGTCGGGGTGCCACCACTGTGGCGCGGGCGACGAGGAGGACACGGTGAACCACACTGTCGCCGTGTGTCCTGCGTGGCGCGAGGAGTGCCGCGCCCTCGTCGCCCAAATCGGCTTGGAGCTGTCGCTCCCGGCCCTGGTTCTGTCCATGGTCGGGGGCGATCCTGGATGGACGGCCGTCGCCTCCTTCTGCGAGGCAGTCATGTCCGCAAAGGAGGCGGCGGAGCGGGAGCGGGAGTCGACCACCACACTCCCCTCCCGCCAACTCAGGCCACGTCGGCGGCGCCGGAGGGCAAATAACGACCTCCGGCCGCCGTACAAAGCGGCCGCGGGCGGCCCCTCGGGGGAGGATCCACCGCCCGCACCATTGCCGTGAGGGTGAGGGCTACGTGCTATTCCGCGGCCCCCCTCAACTCCTAGAGTTGTTGGGAGAGCGCCGGGGGGACGAAATCCTGACCCCCTGGCGCCAACACTTTAGAAGGGGCCCGCCTCAAGACAAAGGGCGGGCCGGCGCCGGCCCGGGCCACGAGATCGGCAGGCCATATATCTGTGGGCCCGGGCGTAGGCGATAGGAGAACAGCGGGGTTTTTAGTGGGTAGTCGGATGGCCAAACATCTTTCCCGGAGTCCCACATATCCCTCGGTCCCCCCGGGCCGGGGGAACCCGTCAAGGGAGATTTTTCCCCGACACAAAAAAAAGACTCAAGACATTTAAGCAAGTTTCTTAGTAAGCGTCAGGTATACTGTTTGTCTAGACTGAGGGATACTCGGGTTGGGTAGCTCAGAGAATTAGTGGGTTAATGTAATATTAGGAAAAAAACTTACTAACATAACTAGATTAAAATAAAATCAAATATATCAATTTGTCTTTACTTACATGTGCTTTTCCAAAGGGCACCATTAGCAATGTAATATAATTTTCTAGTATCCTTGTAGCTGGTAATAGCTGATTTAGAATGAAGTCTTTGCTGTCTGGACATTTGCTTTCATAATATACTGTCAGCGGTAGCTGAAATGATTAATATTGAAATATATGAAGTACATACAATATGAGTTTGCATGCCTCTGGTGTTACCAACGTACATAGGCGACGGTGACCAGCTACTATCAGATGGGCTGTTTACCGGATATAAAGGAAGTCCCTCTAACCGGGATCCGATGGGAGTGAGCGCAGAAAAGCTATCTTGGCTTCCTCTAGCGAACGACTTAGAGAGCATCCAACGACCCTTAGCCACCGTAGGTAGCGGCCGCGGGCGTCCCCTCGGGAGAGGTTCTGCCGCCCGTAGCTACATCGCGAAGGAACTCGTCTTGTACCGCAGGTAAAATTATAGCGCGTCATAACCAAAATCCTATTTAAATATATTATCATTATAATTTAGTCAAATATTAATAATTTATTAATTGTGTGTACTCGCCTTATTAGGCAAGTACACACGTCCGGTTCCTAACTGGCGTCACAGACAAGTTCAATGTTGCGGTGGGTTTACATCAAGGATCGGCTCTTTGTCCTTATCTGTTCCTCCTGGTGGTAGATGCAGTAACAGAAATACAGGAGGAGGCACATTGATGTATGCTCTTTGCCGATAATATGTGCTGGTTGGAGAAAATGCTCACGAGATTCAGAGCAGACCCGGGCCTACGGACATATGGCCTGCCGATCTCGTGGCTCGGGCCAACAGGATAACAGCGGGGTTTTTTAATGGGTAGTCGAATGACCGAACACCTTTCCCGGAGTCCCACATATCCCTCGGTCCCCCCAGGCCATGTGAACCCGTCAAGAGAGAGTTTTCCCCGAGACCAAAAAAAGTCTATATGCAATAGAAGGACTGCGAGGTTTTATAGAGGGTAAGCCAGTAGAGTTCCATATACCTCCCTTTAGTGCAAAAAAAGCTATTTTCCTCGAATAAAAACGATTCTTGTGAAACCAGGAAGAGATGGATTTTCTTATACCCAGATCATCCGGCTATGGTTGCAATACAGTAATTCACCATTTTATTAATTGTCTTAATAGTCTAAGATTCGAGATTCGAAAATATACCCTCATCTGTTAATTAGATGAAACAATTTTTTATAGGCTGATATCAATATTACAAATTTATGAAAACAACCTCTGCCACCATAAGTCTGCTACAATTAATAATAATTAATTAATTAACAACTAATTTATTTATAATTTTTACCTTCTCATGTTAATTACATGCAGTAAGCTAAAATCGTCAGTATTTTATATTATTACTAGCTACGTGGTAGGGCCTCAAGCCCGTCTGGATGGCGACCACCTTTGGTCTTAAGTATGCCGCCATAATAGCCTTGTGTTGTGTTCCGGCATTAGTGACCCAAGTTCCTGTACCCTTATGGGACAGCAGCGTGTTCGCGATGCCACTGGCGTTGCAAACACCTATAGGCGACGGTAACTGCTAAATTCTAAGCGGGCTGTCAGCCTGTCTGCTGTCCTACGCAATAAAAAAAAATGTACCTTACTATATTTAGCACCCATCTCTGATTGCTATACTTACCTGCAGCCAGGTGAGAAAAGGTAGCTTAATGTAGCTCATTTCCCTCACATGTTAATTAAAAATTACGAGCATGATTTGAAAAATAAAAAGAAATTGAATGTATTTAGGTGTGATAGTTGCCTTGAAATCATCTGCAGCCTTTATAAGAAAAAGTTCAATTTCGAAAATTTAAGAAAAATATATTCTGATGAAAGAGACAGACAATCTGATTTTTCGTGCAAGAGACAAGGATACAACAGCGTAGTTGCGCATGCGTTCCGGAGCAAACTACGTGTAGTGGTGTAGTAGTAAACACAGTAAATTCCAAAGCTCGCTCCATAATACCATGTGTTAAAACATAACTAAATTTTTTTATTGGCATTGTGAAAAACTGATTGATGAAAATATTGTTATATTTATAAAACTAATAAAAAAATATTTATACTATGTTTTAAATATTACATTTTATATTATTCTCATCTTGTCTCTCTATTCTAGTACGTTTAAATGAGCCTGTGATGCGCGCGCATATTTACGCTGTCTTTGTTCGTTGAAGGAATTAGTATTATATTATAGTTAAAATTTTATTTTTATTATTTATCTTTGGCTGCATCAGCTTTTTATAAGATAGCCAAACATTATTATGTTTAGAATTCGACGCCGTTTATTATTGCAATTGGATTTTTTAATTAACATGTGAGGGAAATAAGCTACATTTATCTACCTTTCCTCACCTGGCTACAGGTAAGTATAGCAATCATAGCGATGAGTACCAATTATAGTAAGGTACATAATATAAAATACTGACGATTTTAGCTCACTACATGTAATTAACATGATAATTGTAAATTAATTAATTAATATTAATTGCTGCAGACTTATGGTGGGAGAGGTTATTTTCATAAATTCATAATATTGATATCAGCCTATAAAAAATTGTTTCATCTAATTAACAGATGAGGGTATATTTTTCTAATCCCGGATCTGAGACTATAACGGTGAATTCCGGACTTTCGCGTAACGTAGAAAATAAACGTGCGTAGAAATTTGTATACAAGTTTACCCTTGCGATATTCAATATTTTTGGCTCAAATGTTTAGACGGCTAAATATAAACATAAACACCACTGAAGATATTTTGAGGTTATTAATATCATTATATATATTACAATACTTGTACATCTTATTTTATTTTAAAATAAGCGCAAGTAAATAAATTTCACATAAATTCGTTTTAAGGAATATAATAATCTTAGTAATTGGAATCTGATTGAAAAAATAACTTCGTTGGTATATAATAAAAAAATATATATTTTAGCAGTTTTATAGTGTAGACTGTCCGTAAAAGCTTAAACAGGTATGGCTAAGGACTACTTTCTCATAGTTACACAACTAATCGACCTCGTAAAATGGCGGATAACACATTAACATACTTATGGCACTTTTTAGTATTTATATACCTTTAAAAATTATTAATATATTGATTTAAAAACTTTTTCTAGTTTTGAATTATTACTAAATGACCGATCTATTTCTTAGGCGATTCATATTTGTTAGACAGACGGAGGCTTTTTGGAAGTGTCTAGTGTCCACGAAAAAATGGAAAAAAGTTGAGTGTGTTTATCTCACCCAAACCCACAGGTTTTGAGATGAGTTGGTGTGGGGCACGGAAGGGCCCCCTATCCCTCCCGGAGAATATCGCCGAGTCCACGTCTGGTCTCCGCTCCAGCAAGACGACACTCTCCAAAGACTTTGCACCAGTTGGCGGGGCAGCTTCCCAGACCAGATAATCTGGGTTCGGGTATATATTCGGGGATAATGCTGAGTAGCGGGCGGCCAGCGGACAGCCGTTTCATCCGGTCTCCCTGTCCCCAGCCCCAATCCGTCACGCCCGTAAGGATGTGATGGAATTTTGCACATCTCGGGTTCCAAATTTCGTGGGCATTCCAGAACTTCGGATTAGGGAAGCTAGAACCTGGGTCACCTATATCGGAATACAGCACAAGTTATTATGACGGCATACTTAAGACCAAGGGTGGTCGCCATCTAGAGCTTGGGACCCTACCACGTAGGGTTTTGTCACCTTTTACGATAGGCCGACCCCGGCCACAGGGGTTAGTATTCTTTCTCCGCCTCTGCACGGATCACACATGTGTGATTACATTAACGATAATAAAAAAATGAATGGAAGTGAAATGCGAATTTTTGTATTCATTCCAATAGCTGTTGGCATGAATGACTTAGTTGGCTCAATATCTATTGAAATACTTGTGGATGTATATATGTAATCTGTGTATGCCAGTAATACATATAGATACATATAGATATCATTTATTTAATTTCAAAGTAATTCACCTACTCCAGGATATTCTTATTTTATCTGAAAAAGATCGCTTTAAGCGATAAGAAAGCCTTTTGTTTTACTACATTATTATTATCTTATTACTTGTAATAACTGTATAGTTTTTCGAGTGTTATCCTAGTTATAAGTTTTAGTGTATAATACATAATGTAACAATTATTCACACAGCACCAAAGTCCCGAAGTAAGCAGCAGAGCGCTTGTATTATTGCTACTAGACAAGTAATATACTGATTATATATATTTTTTAATACATATAGGTACATTATACATAAACATCCAGATTTGAGACGGGAATCGAGTCCGTAGCTTCCGTAAGCGATGCAATGTGAATTAGCCGGTTTGCTACAGAGGTCGTCTATCGTCGTGTATAGGGAAGATAAATAATTACAAAATAAAACACGTAAACACGTTTTCATTACAATCGAATAATATCCATTAAAGAGAAAAGAAAATTTATTCCATCGTTGCACTAATACGAAAATATTGTAATTATCATTCATATACTTTATAATGAGAGTATGAATACCATACCAATATGAGAGTTAAATGAAATTAAACATAATTTTATATTCACGTTCTATTATGTCACTGTTCCGCTACATGTAAATAGGCGAGAGACCAAGTAATTGTTGTTTAAAATACTTGTTATTGTCATAGTTTGATAGTAAAACGAGTTTGAATGTCATACATTTTTACATTCGTCACGTATTATCAATTTATGTTGTGGATATTTTAAACATATAACAACATATCCTTCCGAATGTTTGACTGGCAAATATTGTCTAAAGTAAACGCAACAATTATCATTTTAGATTTAAATTTGGGCTACATTACAACGTCTGTTTTTCTACTTGGCAGGGCCATAAGCCAGGGCCAAAGGCCCAAGCCCGTCTGGATTGCAAACACTCTTGTGGTCTATAAGTATGCCGCCATAATAACTTGGTGTTGTGTTCCATTAGTAACCCAAGTTCCTGTTCCTTTATGTGACAGCAGGGTGTTCCTGATGCCCTTGGCGTCGCAAACATCCATAGGCGATTGTAACGGAAAGCTATCAAGTGTGCCGTCAACCTGTCTGAGGAACACCCCAGTAATAATAAAAGGTTTCTTGGACCCTATTCTACATTTTCTTTAATATTCAATGATAATTATGTCAGCAGCGTTAAATCTAATTTGCGCCTCACATAAAACACCAATCCAATTTCCATTGATCAATGAAATTGATTAGGTTTTTAGACTAACATCAAAGGTACCATCTAATACTTTTATTGTAAGAATACCAGTTGATGGTATTATATATAAAAGCTATAAATATAGCCAATGAGCTCGACACACATGTTGCAAAAGTTTACATTACATTTGTATATACATATAAAATTGGATTAACCCGTCAAAAATCGATATTAATAAATATTAGATACAAAAAAGTCGGCCAGCTACTTGTATGGGAACAGATGTATATCCATGCCGACTCTGCCCGGTCACGACAGGAGGGGTAGACCCAATGAGTGCTGGCTTGTCGTCAATGGACCCATTACGAGGGATGCCAAACACCGTGCCAAGTGAAAAAGAAAAAGTCAGAACAGAAGACATACCATACATACCCCGTGCACCGAGCGGTAATTTGGGTTGCAACCGGGATTTAACGCTGATATGATAGTGACTAAAAGTAAATATATAATTACGAAAATATTTATCAACTTATATAATATATATATAAGAAATATCCATATCATAATTGAATGGCACTTAAAACTAGTTGCTTTACTTAATAAACCAACGAAAATATTTTTTATGTGATAGAATATCAACTATTTATAATTTATTATTCAATACCTATTTGAACACAATATATGAAAATGTAGGAAATAAATAAGAAAATTTACCTTTTGTCGTTTGTCATCAGCTGTAGCGAATATTTGTAGTACATAAGGACAAAGAAACACAAAAATAAATAATTTATTCATGTTTGAATTGCTAACGTAATCAGACTGTACACTTATTCACGACAGTTATAATGTATTTTTATTTGAGTAAATGCTGTTGGATTAACCTACACTCGATGGTTCAACGCTTAATATGACACGAGGTGTTTTACACATGTTATAAATGAAGTGAAACTATATCGAAAACTAACAGGTGTGTCTAATGCAAGTAACATAGAATATGTAGAAGGTTCACTTTATGTATGCATAGCGCTCAAAAATGCGGGTTGAGTACTGCGCATATTAGAACCAAAGAACTCTTTGCGACAATTTGGAGGTGCTAGTGATGAAATATATGCTTTCGATAAAACAAATGATAGCAACAATATCATACAATTTGAAAGACTGTGTTCTACTATTTTCTGAAACTATAATATGGTTTATTATAATTTTCAATGAAATCTTTCATTCATTCAGATTAACTTTAAATACTAGTCACAGCATATTCTTCCGATTCGCAGATCGCAAGGTCCACCATCCTAAATATCATTCCTAATTTTTTTTTATTGCTGAGTAACAGCAGCCAGACCGACGGCCTACGGTGTACGGTGTTTGTGACGCTAGGGGCACGGCGAACACGCTGCTATCCCATAGGGGTACAGGAATCTGGGTCACTAATGCTGGAACACAACACAAGGTAATGACGGCTTGCTTGCAAGGTAATGCTTATAGATCCAGTGTAGTTGCCATCCCGACGGGCTTGTGTTCCTACCACGTGGCATATTTCTAATTCTGTAATTCGTACAGCTTTCGAAATCCCCTGTTGTGAAATCATTGCCTTGCATATCATCCTTTAACAACAGATCTTTCTGAATACATGTTTTTGTACCAGGGTTTAGGAATCTCTTTGTTTTTGTCGAGGGTAATATAATATTGGACAATAATTTGTAGCATATCTGCAAATATCTATTTTGTGCCCGCGATCAAGGTCTTGTTTAGTTAGAACAATGCATTTAGAGCCTTCGTACATTATCAGAATGTAATATGTCAATATCATATTTAAGGTTAGTAGTATGACCTTTTTGACACTTAATATTAACTTAATACTCTCTCTCTCTCTCGCACACACACACACACACACAATAGGAAGCTAATCGTTCATATGTATTTTGTAATAATGTTCATCATCAATGTATGAACATTATTATAAAATAAATATTAAATGCTACCTCTATCTTTTCTATATTCAAACACTCGCATTTTTCAAGGAATAATGTTACGGCGGCTCCACATTAGTGCCGTGAATTCGCGGCGCAAGTAGTGATCTCCACATTCACGGGATGCTCACGATCGTTTGTGAATCGCGCCGCGAAATGGACGTCGAAGCTGCTGCTGCAATAACTTTGTTTGCTGTCATTTTCAGAATGATAATGCTCTAAAAAGAGAATTTGACGCTCGACTCCATTTTACGCGCGTACACGTCCGTACGTCTTTTGTAGTCCGGAGTAAACTGGCACGGGGCCGTGAATGTGGATATATGTACACGTGAACGCCGCGCGAAGGGGGCGCGAACTCTTTGTCGCGGGACAAAATACCGACTCTGATCGGGGAACAGGCGTGAACGCGCGTGAACCACGCGAAAACCGTCCACATTCACGTTCACGCCTGTTTACGGAGCTTTATGGTACTAATGTGGAGCCGCTATTACATGTTTGTATCCGTGCAGGGGCGGGGTAAGAATATTAACCCCTGCAGCCGGGGTCGGCTTGTTGTAAATAGCAACAAAACAATCCTAGCTTGTTTGTATGGCCCCAAGCACATATGGATAGTAACCACCCTTGGTATATAAATATGCCGCCATATAACCTTGTGTTGTATTCCAGCAATATAGGACGGGAGCGAGTTCGTGGTGGTCCTAACGCCAGAAATATCTAAAGGGTTATTGGTAATTCGATGTATTCCCGATAGGAGGTGACTATTTGCGATAATTTTAACCCCCATATGCATTATGCAAAAGTGAACCATATTTGAGTTAGCTTTTATCAAATTAAGTCAAAAATGCAACATCAAAAATTTATTGAAAATAAAGTATCAATTTAAATCTCATTTATGCTCCTGATTTATAAAAACGATTAAACATTGGTTATTTATCAATATTAAAACAACAGTTATCAGCCCAAATTTAAAATTACATTCTTTAAAATTAAAGTCTTTAAAATAATGGCTTGTTAAAACAATTAAATGTACTTACATATTTATTTATTTTTTCTAAAACTACAGATTTTGTAATGTTTTGATGTAAGGTGATTTAAAATATCATGCATATTTGTGTATAAATGCTATATATTACGACGAAACTAATTATTAATACCCAGTATGGCTGTATTAAATATATTCCATAGCATAGGAGCATAAGCAATATCAAGAAATACACTATTTCCATTGAATTTCAAACATTTTGCAAACGATAATGTTTAAATAAACTTAAGTAAATAATTAAAGCAATAAATAATTTTAATTGTCGATGACAATGTACGTCAAATCGGACGAGTAATATTTATTTTGTCATAATGTCGAAAGACATTTGGTAAAACTTTTTTGTATAATATTTTAATGTTTTATTTATATATAAAGTCTGTATTTTTACACACAGATTGTGTTTATTTTCGATGATGAGGGGAAGACAAGTGTCGCTCGCGTGCTGTTTTTGAAGGAAAAAGAATAGACAAAGGTAGAAAAAGGGTCAAGAACAAAACGCTTAGGGAGGAATAAGAGGATTTTGTAACGTAAAGGCCATGGGAACTCTTATTATACGAAACTGGACATAATTTTGTTTAACTCAATTTAATTCTGTTAAAGCACAGTCACCGCTCCAGATCAGGCTGCACGCTGAAGTGCTTCTAATACGTGCACACTGTGGTTGCCTTAAAAATAATTACTTCTATTTTAAATTTAAGTTTTACGAACCCTAGCTTTTCTTTTTATTTAGTGACATGACTTAAAAAATTATGCGCTAAATTTCTTTTTTAATTTTTCATTTCTTTCAACAAATTGATCAACAACTGAACACAACGGTTTTTTCGAACCATAATAAGAATTCTCTGTATTATATTTATTATTTGCAGTAGAATCTTCTGGAATATTTGTGGATAAGTTTGCTAGTTTACGTTCATAGTAGCTGCGAACGTCTTTTTCGTCATTTTGTATTTGAGATTCAAGCTGTTTTGTTTTCCGGTATTTGTCTCTGGTTTCAGTTTGGAAGCACCTAAATAATAAAATAAAATTAGATTTATAGTTTAATGATTTCTATTACAATAACTTGTGGTGCAATAGATGGGATTAAGAATTACAGGAATTAAAAATCGGACTATTCCTTCATTATGCCAAAAAATTCTTATAAGTTTAATATTGATTCCGTGCAAAGTAAAAAATAATCAAGACGTTACTGTCTCTCTCAAAATTACCCTAAACTCTGCTTTTAAGAGCTAGATTGCTTGCTGATTTTTGAATTGTAGCAAGTATAATGATTGCATGTTTACATTGCATTAAACCCGGGAGCATCGAAAGTTCATCGAGGTTTTTTCTTGATAGTTATCAATTCAATGTCAAGACGAGTCATATCTACTCCTATCATTTCATATTGGTGGTCTCCGGGAGACCTTAACTTTTCACGTTCTCTACCAACGGAATGAATCTGAAAACTAAATAAAAAGCAAATAGTGGATACTTTTTCTCGAGGCTTAATTTATCATTATGAATCCATTTTGCCTTTTTACGACATTTAAGTGATGGTGAGCTTTTTTATTTCTAGCCGATACTATACATCCAAAAAGAAGAGAACATATAATATAACTTTCTAGGTGAGATTAATTAGAATCTGCATAGAATTTTTGTTTTTCTTCTGTTTTTTATTGCTGTAGGACAGTAGACAGGCTGACAGCCCGCTTAGAATTTAGCAGTTACCGTCACCTATGGCTGTTTGCAACGCTAGTGGCATCGCGAACACGCTACTGTCCCATAAGAGTACAGGAACTTGAGTCACTAATGCCAGAACACAACACAAGGTTATTATGACGGCATACTTAAGAACAAAGGTGGTCGCCATCCAGACGAGCTTGAGGCCCTACCACGTAGCTAGGGTGGGTTGTTTTGTCGCCTTTTACGATAGGCTGACCCCGGCCGCAGAGGTTAGTATTCTTTCTCCGCCCCTACACGGATATTTATTATTTAGAATTAAGAATTTAGAACGGGCGGTGAGCAGCATAAAGATCCTTACGTTTTATTTTAAACTAAAATGTCTCTTACCCAGGAACCCACTGTAATTTGTTGTGCGTCGCTATCTCCCTGAAATCCTGTTTGAATTTTTCTCTATCATACATGGATTTAGGTCGACTGAGGGGCAATCGCCACTCTCCTGCACTAGGTTTTTGTTTCCGAACCTAATAAACAAATTTCAAATAAAATATTAATGATAACACGATATACACAAGGTATTTAAGGGAATAATTTAGAACTTACCCAAGAAATATCAGAAAATGTATAATATGTTAAGGTTTCATTTGAACAAGATAATTTGGTTATTTGATCTGCTGTGAAAGGTCTGTGATGAAGTCGGTTTGTCGTGAGATATGGATCCAAATATTTCTCAAAGCCATCGTGTGTTGTGTCGAATCGTTCCAATTCCTTGTGCCAGCTTGGTTCTATTGGCTAAGGGAAAAAGTATTAAGATACGAAAATAAAAACGTCTGAGTGAAAATTGAAACACAAATTTATGTTTCAATTTTCACTCAATTTAAATATTTTTACACACAGAATATTCACACACATCACAGAAAATTGCAACGTGGTACAATTCTACAATAGAATTTTCTAATGTTTTACAGTATAGTATAAATTTAAGATTGGTAACGTCAATCCTGGGTTAATTATTGATTGATATTTTCTTCTTTGCTTTTCTTAATTCAAATGTAACACTTATTTTGTGGTTCCTGTTTTAAAGTATTAAACAGTTGTTACTTGAACCCATTTTTTTATTGCTTTAGGACAGCAGACACGCTGACAGACCGCTTAGAATTTAACAGTTACCGTCACCTATGGCTGTTTGCAACGCCAGTGGCATCTCGAACACGCTGCTGTCCCTTTAGGGTACAGGAATATGGATCACTAATGCCGGAACACAATATAAATTTACTATGGCGGCATACTTAAGATCAAAAGTGGTCGCCAGCCAGACAAGCTTGGGGCGCTGCCACGATGTGGTGGGTTGTTTTGTCGCCTTTTACGACAGGCGACCCTGGTCGCAGAGGTCAGTATCCTTTCTCCGCCAGTCCACGGATAACAATCCATTTAATGCAGTGTGCGAGGTTTTGTGTTGAGTTAATGTATCAAATTGCGAATAGAAGTCAAAGCGTTTTGCAATTTTCTTGCAAGCGCTGCATTCAAAATCAGCGGATTATCACAAAGTTACCTCGCCTTTTGCGTCGGTGACCTTTTGTGACACTTCTTTTTTGTCCCCAAGAATGGTAAAATTTAGCTAAATTTCAAAAGAGACTTTCTAGTCTCCCTTCTAAAATTCAAGTCTGAGGTTCTCCTTGAACGAAAAATACAACGATGTCTTTAGTTTGTTTTTACGAACAAGCAAAAGAAATTCTCCGTATGTCGCATTTACGACTCCCTTGTTATAAACCAATTCTTATATTAACCCGCGATCATATAGTACTTGGCTTTTCTATGTCGTATATTATTAATATACACAGTTTGTCTATTCAATAGAAAGACGTGTGTTATCGTAATAAAAACCAAAAAAAAAAGCGATTTGATCGTCAAGCTTCTTTATGCTCCCCACTCTATATTTTTCTATTAAACTTAGTACGTACAGGATATAATTGTGAATTGGCAAATAAAAGGACCTCCGTTGCACAATAGGTTTCGTTAGTCGGGAGTCCTGTGGGGATCACGGGTTTGATTACATTCAGTCTGAGTGTTTATAGGTATTCTCCACACAAAAATATGTGTTGGAGTGTGGGCGCTTTTAAGTAGTTATTTGCAAATTAAAGCTATATAAGTAGTATATCAGTTATCTAGTCCTATAAATCAACCTACCTATAAATCAAGCTATCTGCTGCTTATACTAGGATTATATGGCGTTATGTGAAATATCACTATAGATATATTTAATTAGAAGGTATCTGACCCATTAATGTAACTAATGAACCAACAGATTATCAACTACAAAGATACGTTTCTTTTTATCATATGTTACATATATAATTTACCACATTCCACGAAAGACTGGCTGAATGTTTATATTGGTTTTTATCTGTAACCAAACGAGCAGCTGTAGTTGGTGTAGTAAACACAGTTTTCATTTCTGTATTTCCATGGACTTGCGATTGAGGAGGTCTTTCTTCGAGCTATAATCGTACCAAATTAGATTTACGAGTAATGTAAAAAAAATTATCAATATATTTTATGGGCCCTAATAGATTAAACCACGGAGTTAGCTAAACATGTTCATATCAGTCGTTTCATGCCGCACAAACTTTTCATTCGAAAATTGATATCATTGTCTGTGTTAAGTCTTATAGACAAAATTCTACTTTTATATTTTAGTTCATTCCAGGAAAACCCTTTCTCTTGTGTAGAGAAACTTAAGGAAATATATGTACATGTATAGAATATAGATTTGGAAGACTTAGATATTACTGATTTGCATAATTTAATTATGAGTCAAAATATATACTTAATTATATTGTAAGGTATGAATAATCGAAGAGTATAAAACTTAATAAAATTCTGAATTATGATTTCTTATTGGGCCGATACCAGAGTTCCAGACAAAGTTGGGTGTAGTTATTATTTAAACATATGTAAATATTGGTTACCTTTCTTGATGGCGGATAGATATATTTGTTTTCAGTAGATGATGTATGTTTGTTGAACCTCTTCGTCTCGGGGAGTTTAAATCCGTAATCAATTGTTGTTTGACTTTTTGTCAGTTCTTTTGTTATGTTGTAATCCCGAAAATATTCTTTTATTTGATCGAGGGGCTGCTTCTATCAAAATATTGTATAATTTTTTTTAATATGCATTAAAATTATTGTAAAATACTCGCAACGACTAGCTTCGTTGGTACGGCCACGTTTTATGGCAACCGGCTATTTATGTGGGAAACAAATGTCTAGAAATGCCGCCTTCGCCAGGCCTCGGCAAGAGGGGTAGACTCAAAAAGTCGTAAAGGGATATGTGTGTCAGTGGACTCACTACCATGGATACCGAAGTGAAGCAGTAAAAGTCGGAAAGCGGACCCCGGACAACGAAGCGAAAGTTTAGGTTGCAACAGGAGTTTAACGCTGGGATGATGATGACAAGACGACCCAAAGAAAAAATGGTCCCCTTAAATTATATCTTTTTCATTTTAGTTGTTACCGGAAGTTTAAATTAATAGCAGAAATTCGAGTCATAAAATATAGGGGAGGAGTTAAATTATGAAATTGCTGATTTGTACTGAAAAATTGAATCTTGTTTTCTTCTAAAATGTAACAACATATTTATTTAGTCAAAATATTCACCCCCAATAATATACATTGCTGCTATCTAAATGGAAGTTCATTTATGCCTTTACGATAGAATTCTGGGGATCTACAACTATGTGAAAAAAAGCATTTTGTACTGCCTCCTGGAAATAATTTTTTTATTATGTAGATAATTCAAATCACGAAAAAAATAGTAGTCCGTTGGAGCAAGGTCTTGCGAGTACGATGGGTTACGTATAATTTCTAACTGCAGCTCCTGTAGAGTTACAACGGTTTCTCGTGCAATGTAAGGTCTTGCCTCATCATGGAGCAATAATAGTGAAAATCGATTCAAAAGTCGGGGCTGTTTCACTGCTAGTTTCGCCATCATTGTTTGAAGTTCGGCACAGTAAACACCTGCTGTTATCGCTTGACCAGACCTAAGAAAGCTGTAGTGGATAACACCATGAAGATACCGTATACCAATCGATACCAATATATCGATAAAATATATCGTATACCAATCGCATAACTAGCCATCTGTAATATGTATCGCTTAAGTGCTTAATTTGGGGCTTAACCTGCATTTTCTCTTCGCTGAGTAGGGTCCGTTTTCCAAGTTCTTCAATTCGTACGGTCTTCAATATCCCTGGTAGCAAATCCTTGACATCATCCTTTATAACATCAAGCCACCACCGTTTGGATCTTCCTCCTGTCGGAGCCCGGTGGAAACTGTGCGGTAAAACATTTGTTTCCCACATAAGTAGCCCGTTGCCATAAAACATGGATATGAAAGCAGCTTTCTTGCAGTTTGCCTGTGTGAGGGCGGGCAGGTGGGCCGAACACCGGCTCGGAGAAGGTACCTGTGTGTTTCGCCCCCCAAAACAAGGGGACAAACTAGTCTAAGGCGCCTGCAGCAGCGGCTGCTTTGCTGCAAGAAGAGGAGTGGGAGTACTGGGGAGGGTGACGCTACACCGACTTAAACTGAGCAAGCCCCCTCCTGCCGGGGCTTGCAACGCCGGGGAGAGTCAAACCCCCGGCGACGTATGCCACGGCCACGCAGCCTGATGACTAGGGGAACCGCAGGTCAGCGGGCCGGACGAGGAGCGTGTCATTTTCAGCGCTCCTTTCACCTCTGTGAGAGTCTAGAGGCGGCCGGGGTAAGACCGACACACAGGAGAGGTCGGCCATCGTCACCATGACCAGCTTGGGCGGGAGGCGCAAGCGAGAGCATATCCCTCCCGCTCGGGCACCAGGCAGTAGAGGAACACTGGGGTGGTTTTTAGTGGGTACACCAGCGACTTGCGTCTCCCTTGTCAACTGTGGAGTAGAGGTCGTACGGGCGCATTGCACGGGAATCCCACACTACCTCGTCGCCAGCCCCCAGGTAGCGGGGTGTGCATCAAGCATTTTCCACCTCACAAAAAAGCTTTCTTGCAGTTAATCCGTAATGTCACAGATATAAAGCTGCCGCGAATAAAAACGAGTAATGTCCTGATAAATAATTACCAAATCTTTAACTATCTCCGGTTCCCTTCTCCATTTTCTTGCAAGATTTTCACTTGAGACACCAGTATCAGGATATTTTCGAACTGGAAAATCCACATGAACTGGATCCCAATATGTCCGTGGTAATTTCTTAGGATATTCAGCATGCATTATTTAAATGTATACAGCCGTGGTTTTCGGTTCTCTAATTTATATATATGCACTGAGGAACAACAAATTTTGTTTTGTTTTGGAGTTTTATAGGTTGCTATGAGATTTAACTTTGGTCAATAGTGCTAGGCTACTATTGACATAGTTGCGAACATCCATATTTGTTTACGATGCAGGGGTTTTAAAAGTTATTACTTAATTAATAATTCCCAGAATATTATAGAACATTGTTTGTCAGAATATTTTCCGTAATGCAAGCGATAAATCCCCTGGTCCCCGATAATTTATAGGAAAGTTTATAGAATTTTTTTTACATCTTTTTGTCATAACACGTTATTTTCTTGCTTCGACAGTTAAGTTACAATACTTAGAACATATTTCATAAAAATATAAACGCATATTACTTATAAAAGCTGTTACCACATAAATTAAAATAACAGGTTTGATGAGGACAGGTTTTGTTTCTCTAGAACACGTGAGTTCTTACATTAGTTAAAAGTTTGGCAAAATCCAATTGAATTTGTTTTAATTGCTGAGAGACAGCTGACAGGCTAACGGCCCACTTATTATTATTTTTTTATTGCGTAGGACAGCAGACAGGCTGACAGCCCGCTTAGAATTTAGCAGTTACCGTCGCCTATAGGTGTTTGCAACGCCAGTGGCATCGCGAACACGCTGCTGTCCCATAAGGGTACAGGAACTTGGGTCACTAATGCCGGAACACAACACAAGGTTATTATGGCGGATCTTCTTCATGAAGCTCCGGTGCCAAAAAATCTTTTAGCGTATCTACTCACAAAAATTAAGGGACAAAAATCTAAATGATCTTCAACATGATTGCCTCATAAAGAAAAATGGGGGTACAGAAAATTAAAAAAAGAAAATTGTAGTAGCGTCAAGTGTCTAGTTTTTGCAAAAATCTCGCTCGTTAATTTTTTTTAAATTCACACAAGTTTCACGCATTCACCCACACGGCTAGCTGGATTAAATTGAAACTGTAGGGTATTTGGGGTATATTTTTTTGCTCCTCCCATTTTTGGGAGAAATGTATTTCTTATATAATAATAAAACAGTGGTGGTAAAAATTTGTTTACTTCTTCACAAATGACTGAAAATGTTATCAAAACACAATTATACGTGTTATAACTAACGTTAATACAATGCAATAAATACAATGATGCGGTAGCACCGCACGCATATTCAGATAGGAAAATTGTAAGTAGAACAGCAGAATTGTATATTCACGTATTTTAAACATTAGGAATAGTAAATTACATAAAAATATTTAATCGTCGTTATCAAACCAATATCTGCCGTGTGCAAAAAGTTTAACTTTGAGATATGGAGTAAAAACATTCTCTCGTAAATTTTTATAACAATCAATTTCTTTTATAGCGATTTATATTAATGTAATTATTGTAATCATATATCAGTTTTTATATATCAAAGTTTGGGTGGCAAACTAGTCATAATAGTCAAAATGTTAAAATCTCAAAACAGTGCATATAGCAGATATTGGATTGACAACGACGATGTTATAAGTTCATCATTTATTCCTGGCGAACAAATGAATAAATAGGATCACACCTCAACAAGCGGTAAAATGACACTTCAGTTTTCTCCCCGGTTTTTACCACAGGAAGCTAATTCTGAAGCTGTTTCCTTGTACTTTGAATAATAAAAACAACCATCACGCGCAGCAATAAAAGTATGCTCACAGAAGTTGTCACATGCCCTTAAGTGAACCAGAACAAAATATTTGAAAAAGAAACATATATAATACTAATGATATACCCAAATATTTCAGATGATATTTATGATCTATGATTTGAGATAGTGCGCATCAGTAAGACTGTCGATGATAGTTAGTAATAATCGACAATAGGACTTATGCGATGCAAATTTATCAAATTATCGAACTAGTGTCATGAGCTCCTCTGGAGGCATGAGTGTTACATTTGTAGTATTACATTTATTTTACAACGTTAATCTAAGGAGAAAACATCGGTAAGTTAAAGGAAGGTAATTGATAAATTAATATATGTGTAAAGTTATATGAATCTGAATATGCGTATTAAATATAATGGATAAATCAGCTAAATCTTGGAAAAATACTTTCTTGGATAATAAAACGTTGATTTAAAGAAGTAATTAATGCAAATCAGTACTTATTTATTTGTCTTTATGAAAAGCAACAAAGAATTGTTTCTTCGATTAGCAAACATGACCAACAAAAATAGATGTAACAACAAACCAACATTATACATGTCCTTGCGAAACGAAACTCTTGTGATGAAGTATTTTAGGAATAGGACCTGAACTGCCAACTTACTTACTTACTTACTCCAACTTCTGGTATTTCATCATTAATCCAGAACGACGACGCGATGTATCGGATTGCTGGACCACAAAGGGGAAAGATGAAAGTGTTACATGTAGCGGAAATGGGGATGCTGAGATGGATTTGTGGAATTACGAAAATGGATAAAATTAGAAATGACTATATTAGAGTAGGAGTAAAAGTAGCACCAGTTGAAAAACATAAAAATAACAGACTAGCGTGGTTTGGCCATGTAATGCGAATGGACGAATGCCGTATAAGAGTGGATGGATACAAAAGGAGAGGTAGACCAAAGAAAATATTGATTGCGTAAAAGATGTTAAGGCGAAAAATGGTGTGAATATTGAGATGACAGAGGAGAGTAGAAGGAGGGAACATATCGTGCCGACCCTATATAATGTGGTAAAAGGGCAGGAATACCTAATGACATTAAACAATTAACTTGACATTATTTAAATATTAATAAAAAAAAATATTGACGAAAAAATGCTATTTCAGTGTAATTGGTTTTCCATGTGACACATTTATTTAATTATGTAAATAAATAATTTTTTAATTTAATTGTAGGGTTGGAATATAATTTTAATTCTGTATTTGTACACCTACTATATGGCATGATGTAAGATTAACCATGTCATAAACAAATAAATTTTCATTTCATTATTGCATTAAAATGCGTTTACTAATTTATCCATTATAAAGTTAAGTGTTAAATATTTCCTTATAATAAGACATAAATAAATTATATTAAGAAACGCCTCTACAAATATACAAAATCAATACAAATTCCTTAAAATATTACTAATACAATACATCACAGTTCATAAACAAGTAAGAGTTTTAAATATTCATACTTCAAAAGTAAACAGCATTCAATAAAATGTTTACGAAATACCTTATTAAAAACTAAAAACAACAATTTGGTGAGTTCATTTCAGTTTACAATCAATAGAAATCTAGGAACATAATTATACAAACACACGGTTAAAAATTGCCTTCTTAAGGCCTCTTAAATTCTTACTTCACACGGCGTTTTGTGATTATTCAACTAAAATTATTATCAAACTAAAATATTTTAAATCTGGGACCTTATAAATTGGATCTCAGAGTAGATATTGGTTACATTTTATATAGACACTACTGAACTGCAAAAAAATCATCTAACGTGGTGACAATTAAAAGCAAAATTGTGGTTACAGTTTCATATACAAAGCTTTCATACGAAAGCTTTTCTAATTAATAAAATACTTAATTCATCGTTCATCATCAGTTTACTACCCCTTTAGGGTTTAACAGCAAGCCTGGCGAGAGACTCACTACTTTTAGACTTAGTATTAATGAAATATCCACCAATGGATTAATTTTCATGGCCACCATTATAGAGGCCATTTTGTATTTAAACATGATATTGACACATACAACGTGTCTCACAGAATTCAAATATTACGTTCAGTCAAAAAAATACTGCCGTGTGAAGGAAGAAAAGTGTTTACATGTACGATCGTAAAATATTAAACGTATTAATTCTCGTTCATACAAAAAATATTAAAATAAAACACATCATACAACATGTACAAAAATTACAGGTCATACGCCTGAAACGTTCAGTCATTAATATTAGCTTAATTTTAATGAGTAAAAAAGCTACGTTATAAGTCAAGATTAGTAAGTGTATCAATCCATTTCATGTTAAACGTTTTTATCTAAAACATTATTTTGAATATTTCTCGATTCAAAACACTTAATAGAAAATACAACGAAAAACGTTTTTATTTTATTAAAGTGATGCCAAGTTTTAAAGTAAGTTTTAAGTTTTCTTCCGAGCAGGGGCGGAGAAAGAATTAGAGATGAAACGGATATTCGGTAACTATCCGGTAACCGGCCTATCGGGCTCAAATTTTATATCCGGCCGAATACCGGATAAGAAACGAGTATCCGGCCGAATACCGGATTTCAAATAAATATAAATAATGAAGGCACTTTATTTAACATAGAGAATCATGAATTTTTAATAAAAGAACAAAAAAATTAATACTCAAACTGCATTATGGGCAAATTATGATCAATAAATACCAATTTCTCTGCGTCAAAAGGCAACAGACCCCTCGGCCCCTCTATCATGAATCAGTAAATGTACTTTATCATGCTCAATATCCCAGTGCCACTCGACTAAGTTCGGCCGGATATTCGGCGGCCAGATATTCGGCTTCAAGGTAGGCCGAATATTCGGTATCCGGCACAACAACTATCCGTTTCACCTCTAGTAAGAATACATATACATACATATAGTTTGTCGTAAAAGGCGATAAAACAACTCCCGGCATTAGAGACCCAGGTTCCAGTATGTCCTGGACCCTATGCGTCGTAACCATCCATAGCCTGTCTCCTGTTCCTCAGCAATATAAAATAAAATTAAACGAGCGCGTTTTCCGGTAAATTTCCGAAACATTACAGTAGATAAAACGCCATACACTTTTCATGAGCTCACATATATTATTGAAATGGATTGTAACACATAAATACGTTTACATTTGAGTAGCGAAGCTTTAAAAATACTGCCTATAGCGATGTACTTATAAGATAAGCTATAAGAACGAATAGCACTTAAAGTTCAGTTAATATCGTAGAAAATATCACTTTATTTTATTGTTTAAAGTTAAAAATATAGCTATTTTCCGACAATTTTGATCTTATTGGGGTTTTTTGACAACCTTATGTTGTTTTCTAAGTTTATATTAAAATTTTCCCAAATGTCTGTTCAGACATTAAAATGGTTAGTAAACAATTAATTCTACGTACGTAGCAAGTCGATATAAAAGTAGATGGACTTTGCAATAAGCCTAAAATATTGACAGTCTCTGTGTTGTTTTTTTAGCGATGTTAGCAGACGAGTCCAATGTTCTTTTATAATATTTATAAATTAGTTTTTGCAATGAGGCTTTTTCATTTGTAACATTCTGAAAATTGTTAAGATTCGAATTAGAACAGCCTCAGCCTCACAACTCCTCAGTTCGTATCATAAGAGTCTAGGAATATTTTAAGTTATCCTAGTTGCTCATTATTGATTAAAGTTAGATTTCTTAAGGATATGACAGAAGCGCTTGTTGGGGCCATGCGATTTTGGCATCTAACCTTCTGTAGGCAAGCGTGAAGTTCTGTCCACTCTTCTCTAACATCACTTCTTGCGGGCAATCATTCTCGTTTAACATTGTTTCTGTAAATTATATAATGTGAGTTAGTAAGAATATATTCAAATTAGAGTTGTTTTCGATGATTAGATAATAAATAAAATTAAGAACACACATGTACCGAATATTTTCTTTAGATTGTTTTAGTCATAATTAAAATATTGTTTAACATAATTCAATTTACTTTGGTTGCAGGTAGATTTATTAACAATATAACAACATAGGTGATCATAAGAAAATAATATTTACCATGTCCATCATGCAGTGCAAATAACGCGTAATCCTGTGGATTTGTAATAGCAGCGGCGTGAGCGAGTGCACGGCACAGGTCACGAGCGCGCGCTCCCGGTCTACAGGGAACCGGCACTCGCCGGATGGAGCCGCGGCACTCGTCTGGCAGCACCACTCGCACAACGGCCACCCCACACTCCCTGTTGTTGTCCATTGAACCACGACGCCACTGCTGGGTGAAAACGCATTGTAAGCAATAGAGTCTCTCTTAAATTCGATGCCACGATTGCTATAGACGAGGCTAGATTCTCAAATGGTATGTCTAGCAAAAGAATGTAAAGAAATAAATCAGAATATAGTAAACAAAAAAATGAGGAAGGAGACATGAATGAACAAATGGGGCACCGACAATAAACGAACTGTATAACTATTTTTTTATGACTATTATAATATATAATTATTATACATATTTAAAGTTGTCTGAACTTACGGGTGCAGAATTATCAGGTCCTGGATCTGGTGCTAATCTCTTCAAAACAGCTACAGCGGAGAACAGCGCCGTTAAGTAATACCCTCCTTCGCCAGCTAATAAAGCTGCTGGCAACAGTCCCGCCATGAGCTCAGCCTCTAATTCCGCACAAACAAGTCTACAACGCGCTACAGTCCACGCTAGCACTGGAAGCAAGTCGTCTGCGCCAAGGCTTCTTTCACCTCGAATCTAAGAATACAATATATTATTTTCGCATAGTACGTATACTTCGTTACAGATTCTCTATTCGTATAGTATTATCAAATAGACGGAAGACCCGACACATGCAGTTGTCCAAGTATGTTTGCAACATAAACGGCATTGCCAAGGAATACAAAGAAGTAAAAATAGAGACTATAAACGAAGGAGAAGGTTTTTTATATTTAAATGTTCTGAATTCTTCGTTTTACAGTGATTGCAAAGCGAGCTTTATCTTCAAAGTATAAAAAATTTCAGTTGTGTTAGAGTAAGATTTTTTTTACGAACGAAATATGGTCACATTAATAAGATCTTCCAGCCCTTTTAAAAAGGTTCTTCATAAATAAGTGTATTTCTTTCGATATTTCTACACCAAACATTTATTTGAAAAAAATTAATAAAGCTTAATAAAGTATAATTACCGAATTAAATATTACTGATATAGCTGCAAGTAGGTTTTCAAGTTTGTCCAAAGGTGAATCAGCTTCCTGCATTTTGAGGAAATGTTTTGATATGACAGACAAGACTGCTGGTGATGGCACCTTTGTAGATTCCTGCTGACGATTACAATACATAAAATGGTTAAAACTTTAATATCTGTTAGTTCTTTTAATAAACAATTTCTTTTAATAAAAACCAGTAACAATAAAATAGAAATACAAAATAAAACAACTCTTATAACATTTAATCGATGGGCGGTGAAGGCATTACATTATTTCAGCAATGAGTCTCAAGAATATTCCACGTATACACAAAGTCAGAAATTTAAAAGTTAGCTATTTCGATTTAAGAATATATCTTTTGGCCCCTTGGTTTAAAAGAAAGAGAACCCCTACGTAAGTTTAGGCATTTAGACTTTTTAACTGCTAGCAAGTAAAGTTGGTGTTCTAAAACACTTTTTTATTTTTTACACAGAAAATAGTAAATATATTTTCTGTTGTATTAGCGACCTTACCTTGATCCCTAACTGCAACGGAGTGATGTGTTGCGCACGTTCAATGGCCGCGTGTAATGTCCGTACATCAGCGGAATGCCACGATGCGAGCAGTGCATACAAACGGGAACGCAGAGGTCGGACTACCAATCGATGCATCACGCCTTCCAATATTGCATCCAGGTTTAAGAACTCCGTTGACTTTAGCTGTAATATGAAAATTAAATTAAATTTCTAACTTGGTAACCCTATCGCTTAGCGGATTGTGGCTGTCGATACTTCGGGTTTGGAGTCTGAAAAATATGCCTTAAGTGAACCTCCCTAAGGCTCAGGCTCCTATCTATTGCTGATGTCCAGGGTACTGGGAAACAAATCAAGCCAACTTTCGCGCGTTATCCCCTATAAATAAATTCCCTAACACTGCGCGCAAAATTCCCGGTTTCTTCTTGTCTTAAAGGGCGAGCGTCTTGGGTCTAAGCTCTTAAGCCCTTAAGGCCCCTATGTGGCCTATTCACCACCTCTTTTGTGATAATAACAGTAACAAAAGGAAGGGCCGATGCTAAATCTGCTGGTTCAAAACTTTTTCTTTGTAGCGTCCAAAACCATTATCGACCATCAATAATAGCAATCAGTTGAATTATATAATTATTGTTGAGTATAATTCGAATACTAATTCCTATTCTTTATTTACCTTCAATCTCTCTTTCTCTACTTCTTTTTCAAATTCTCTCTCGCCGTGTTTGACCAAATAATTTTTCATTCCGGACATAAATTGGCGCATATTACGCATCATGACCTGAAAATTCACAAAGGATCATTACACAAGTGTACCACTTATACATGTAATCACGTGTTTGAGTGGGATCTCTAATGAAGGTACAGTATTGTGTGATACAAATAATAAATATATTGTAAAAATTTCCCTAGCACCATATAGTTCAAAATAAGTAGCATAACGATACTATGGATATGGATACTAGATTAAATACAAAACGACGGAAAGCCGTTGCGCTTTGCAGGTATATCTAGGTCTAAAGGCCTGCAACACAGGTTAACAATGTCACAGTTACACAAGCTTCCTTATTCTTGTCCTGTCCTTATCCCAAACTATGTAGGGTCGGTACAACATGTTCTCTCATTCCACTCACTTCTATTAGTTGTTATCGCAACATTCAAACCTTTTTCTACCATATCATCTTTACGTAATCCATCTTTACATAAACAGGAATTAAGGGATATCCTTTAATTCCTTAATTTATGTAACCCTATTGTTAAAAAATAAATGAGATAAGTGATACGCTTTTTTACTATTTCACTCACTTGTGGACAAGGTTCCTTGGAGTCCAAAGTACATGCAATGAAGTTGTCAATATTCTGAGCGAAAGTGGTGCTCTTGTCCTGTGCTAGATGTAACGCATATGCTCTTAAAGCTGCGCCCGCGCCTTTTGATGTCCGACCTCCACGAAGAGCACGTACTCTTCCTGCCGCTGGTGATAACATTAAAATGTATTTAATCAGACGATAGATTTTATATAGTCAGAAGATGACAGGATGAAAAATGGTAGGAATGTATAGTTAGAAGATGACAGAAGAATATTTTAGCATAATGAAATACTTCATTATTCGCCATTTTCACCCCGAATACGAAAGTCTGTTGTTGATTAACCGGGTTAAAGTAATGAACGCCTATTTTGTTTGTCCTTCCGAGATATATTATACGTGCAAAAAGAGCTATAATAAAATTGTTGACACAAATGATACTTAATTTAAATTTACAGGACTAAAAGTTTTAATTCCTTTGTTTTAAAATTCTTAGTTTATTTACTCCTTTTACCTCAAGGAGTAACTAAACCATTGGTCTCATTGTGACTCCTGATATAAGTGATTAATAATAAAGCTTTTTTATTTCCATATCCTTTCTTTTTCCAAGGTGTTAGTAGTTAATTGTTGGTAGTGATTATTAGTTGTATTATTTCTAAACGACCACGCACGCTACTCAATTTCAATATGTCTGTTACAAATTTCAGTTTTTGAATATTATAGAGTTAAATACAATAAGATAAATATACATAATCTTGATTTGCTATCTTGTAATGAGTGACAATTTTTTTTAATAAAACCAACCCTGTGTACATTAATGGATGGTAAGTTGCAGACGATTTCTTTACATAAGATTTAGATGCTCACGCACTAAAGTGGAAATTACGAATTCTAATAGTTAATCATTTTTTTTTGGTTGCAAGACGAAAATTAACGTATATAAACATTTGTACACGGTAATTAATGTCAATGACACTGCTTGATATTTAAAAATATGCAATAAATCAATATTGTTCTACGAGACAGACATTAGACAAATATAACAATACTTAATGCTAGATATCTAGTTTATGTCACTTTAGCCTACATAAATGCAATTGTTTGTTTTATCGCATAATCTAGGATCTGTTATTAGAACAGATACAATTACCCACATAAATAATTGTTTGTGAAACTTGATAGATGATAAGATTCTTCACGATTTTGTATGACTCCTTCGGCGTTGTTATTACTACATTTAAATAATCGTTTAGTCAAACTTCGCCAAATTCTTTTCAGGGCATTAACAAAACGTGTCACAAAGCTTACATTTTGCGGTTTACTTTTATCTTTAATTGTTCGCAAGTCACACTGACAAGTTGGCGATGGAACTACGATTTCTGTATATCTTCGATTACAACTTCTTTCTGCCATCGATCTGCACAGTGTTGATAGTGAATCAGTCTTGGAGAGATGACGCTGAAACTTTGGTTCAAGTAATTGTTCTCTAGTAACGAAAACCCATTGACTTTGACAAACGAATTCATCCAGACTATCTCCACGGAAATTCCTTACTGTAGACAAAGCAAACACTTCATTTTGCCCAGGAACTTTAAAAGCTTCATCACACACGTCTTCAGTATACGTGTGATTCAATGAGTCAAATTTCTTTGTCCGAGGCTCATCCTTGCTCGTACACGCCTCTTCAATTTGTCTCTCTGACTTTCCTGGGAACCACTTTCTGAACCACTTCATGGCTAATCACTTTGCGGTTCTTCCCCGCATGAACGAAAGACTTGAAGCGATAATTTCTCATTCACGTATTGAATATCTTAATGTGGTGCTACCCAAGCGAGTGCTGTAAAGCAAGTGCAATGACAAATGGGAATGACTGTATCAGCGATTGTGGCTAAAGAACATGTGGCACGCGCAGACCTTTGCTCTATGGTTATTATCAATTATTTATACAACAAATGCAATGATGATAACAGATGTACGCCGCGGTCTCATTGTGTGATCAATTAAATTAATTAATACGACAAATGAAAATAATTAATATTTTGCTTAAATTGCATTTTTAATGTATACTCGCTTTTAAGTAAAAAACATAAGCACAACCATCCTCTAGAATAATGTAAATGATTAATGAATTCGCTTATCGTAAATATATACTATCCTTGGTACTATTAAGATTAATGTAAACATCAACCGGTTATTCAAATTATCTTTGTTAGAAACACTACTCATCATTGACATAATACGCAAGATAAGAGCCATGTGTTTCATGATATCTGCGAATATTATATAACAAAAATAAATTGTGTATTAATGGAATCGATCACGCTTGAGGTGCTAAAGGAAAGAAAGGAAAAGGAGCTAAGGGAAAAAAATTACATACTGAGGTCACTGGTGTGTATAACACGCCTATTCGCCTTAGACTACCTCATTGGGCAAACTGCCTGTTTACTAGCAGGAGGCCCAGGACTGGCTGTGGGACTTTATGGGCCAATGATATATTTAAAAAAAATACGTGATAGTTTTCGAGAGAGAGAGAAACAGAGTGTTAAATAATACTTTGTCAACATATTTATTGTATTTTATTAATAAAATAATAAATGCGATGCGACCTTCTTCATGTTTGAATTGTAATAGACACGTGCTTACACAAGGTGATGTTATTTTATTTATTTTCATATGTCATGTTAAGAGGAATTAATAAGTTAATATAATTAGTTGCTATAGAAACTTATCATACAATATTGCAAATGAGTATTTAGGTGATATTTCCAGAAGTAAAAGACGTTAGATTTACCTAATCTAATGAATTATTCTCTTTAGACAACCGTGTTGTTTTAAACTCTTGCTTTTTAAGTAAGCCTAAAATTTTCTTTTACATACATTAATTAACGACCCTAACCAGAGATTCTCGCAAGCGAGTTTTCTACACTGTATCCCATTTTAGTCCAATGAGTGGGACTTGTAGAGACAAGTATCTGGTTTATTTTGGGAAATATAATATACAGTAGAATCTCGATTATCCGAAGATCATTTATTCATTTCATTTCGTTCTGGATCATCACATCCGATCATTATTGATTTGACGGCCTAACGAGACATGTTACAACGAGTTCATTCACCCAACGTGTAGGTACTTCCGCCCTCATTAGTTTGCGCGATAGTATTTGTTATTTTTTCATTTTATTTGATAGCGTTCAACTGATTGTTTGTATTTTTTGTTTACATTTCTGTTTATGTTTTGCGTTAGAAATCTATAATGTTTAACCCTAGAACCGTACCCATATTAGAATTTACATTAACGGTACCCTGGGATACTGGTGCACCCCACAAGCAGCGTGCCATGTTCTGTCTTTAGCAGAAGCGTCGTCCGATTGAAGCATCCACACTTCCCCCCGCCCCGCGTAAATACCCCGACGCGCGAAACAAACAGTCAAAAAGAAAAAAGTTATGTGATTAAAAAATAAAAATCCCGATTTGTACCCCAGGGTACGGTTAGCGGTCTAGGGTTAAGCGAAAAAGATTAGTGTTATCTTTAATGACAAAGTGAAGATAATTGACAGTTTAAGAAATTGTGAATCTGGCAGTAAATTGCCGCAAATGTATGGTGTAGGAACTGTAGGAACTTCTACGATGTCAGATCTCAAAAATAATTCTGATACCATATTGAAATTCACCTGCGCGCTTGAGACGAAGAAAAAATATCATAATGCAATTCTGGAGAACGCAGTTTTTATTTGGTTCTTACAAAAAAGAGAAAGCGGGCAGCCCATATCTGGACCTCTTTTATGTGAAAAGCATTGGAATTTAATCAAAAGCTTGGTGGTGATACTACTTTCAAGGCGAGCTGTGGATGGTTAGCAAGATTCAAATCTAGACATGGAATACGCGAATTGGAAATTTAAGGCAAAAAACGGTCTGCCAGCGTTGCTGCAGCCGACTCATTTGTAGACGAGTTATGTTAAAAGCATTTTTAGATGAAAAGGAACACGATTTAGATTTTGTATACAATGCCGACGAAACAGGTCTTAATTGGTAAGCTCTACCAAGCAGATCACTTAGCATCGCGTCGTAAAAATGCAGCACCGGGGCACAAAGTGTGTGAGGATAAAGTTACGCTTATAGTTTCCGCGAACACATAGATTGTCACTGTTACAAAAATGTCAATATCCCCTTAACTTTAAGCTAACCAACAAAAAGCATGTATGAACACATATTTTTCTTACTTGGTATGAAAATACATTTATTCCTGAAGTAAAGAAATTTCAAAAGGACGTGGGAAAAGAGGGTGATGTGTTGTTGTTGTTAGATATTGCACCAACGCACCCTTCCGCTGAAACATTAAGTCGAGAAAATGGGAAGATAAAGGTAATGGGAAGGTAAAGTTTTTGCCCCCTAACGTAACACCAATATTGCAACCTATAGTCCAAAGTGTCCTTGAATCTTTAGAGCGTTTATATAGAAAGCAGCTACTGCGTCGTCTTTTGTCAGAAGACAGCAGTGAAATAGAAACGAGGTTGAATTTTTTTAAGAAATCAATTTAAAAGATTGTTGCTATATGCTAGTAGAAGCGTGGAACTCTGTGGAATCGCAAATATTAAAAAGGCCATGAAATAAATTATTAAAGACTCCATCCAATTCAACAACCGCACGACGATTTCAAAGAAATAACAGAAGCAATAAAACTTCTTAGCATTAATGAAGAGTGTGACGAAGAGAATATCAAGGAGTGGATTCCATATTTTAACTGATGAAGAAATCATTGACGATTTGAACAGTAACCAGAAAGAAGACGAAGAAAAGACTGAAACTGGTGCTGTATGTCAAGTACCATCTCACGCAGAAGTTTTTGACACACTAGGTGTTACTTTTAAATGGTTTAAAAGACAGGACGAGTTGGATCTCAAACAGTTATTACAACTGAAGTGCATCAGGGTCTTGGCCGCAATGAAAAGCTGTGATTCAATACGTCAAAGATTGATAACAAATTATTTCGAACCAAAATTTAAAATTACGTTGGTATTATGTTATTCCTTATCTTTACAAGTCATATTTTTATATCGTGTTGATTAAATGACATAATATGTAACCCTTTCTATAACAAAAAGTTATTAAAATTTAATTATTGTTTTGTTGGATTTTCGATTATACCCCTGGTTTAATTGATTCGGATAATCGGGATTCTACTATAATAATGATATAAGTACTGTAATAATTCAAACAGCGCAATTAAGTCCCAAAGTTGATAGCATATCACTTGTGTTATGGGTACTAGATAAATGATATACTATTTAAATCCTCTTTTGTTAAATAAATACATGTTATGTAGCAACACCCAGACGCGAGACGGGAATCGAACCCGTGACACCCGCAAGCGCACCAATGTGCGTTAGCCGTTACGCCATGGATGTCGCCAATTCATCTAGTATATTTATTACAAGCAGTAAGGATATATTGCACCAGATATATATTATTTGAGGTCAAGCATAAGTGTTGTTAAACAATGGAGTAATGCATGCAATACTAACCTAGTAAAGGATCCAATCGATCCCTGAAGCTTTTAGCCCTAGTGGCTACTGCGGGACCTCTCCTCGGTATCGGTGATTCCCATTCACATGGCTCTTCCTGTTAAATGAGAAAACGTGCTTATATAAACAAGCATTAGAGTAATTTCGGAGAAAAAAAGGCAAAAAATGTTTATCATTGAGCAAATCATGTCACGTGCAAAGAGACAGTTTTATTGATTTGTTTCTTCCTCCATTGCCTTTTTTAATTTTCTTCTTTTAAGGCTTCTTTATAGGTTATATAAAAACCAGGCGAATGTATGATAGACACTACTGAACTAAAATGTTCGATGCTGTATTAAGCATTACCAATCGAATCAGGAACGATTTAAATGATTAGATATATTTCAGTGTACTACAAAGACATGTAGTTGTATTAAATAAAATATATATTAAAGAAATATATCCTGAAATATATTGAATTCCTACCGCATCATAAGCTGGCTGCTCGTTTGAAGGCGGTATCAATCCATCCCACTGTGAACTGTCCCAAGGTTCACAAAAAACTGTCCCATCATCACTGGCCTAAAAAATTAATAATTTTATAAATTAATATAACTTTATGAAAGTTCTTTCGGCTTTTGTATTATTGTGTATTTCAATACATATACATATCATATATCACTATTAAATAGGCTCGAACGACTAGCCTTCTTGGAGTCATAAGTGTAATAAAGATATGTTGTGGTTATGAAAATTAGAAAATGCAAAAGTATGTATTTGTGATTCGTGGTTCCGGTTCTCTTTCAGATTTATTTTATAGCTGGAGCTCAGCCGACAAACTTACGGCCCAGCCATAACAAGTGGTCACCGTCTTCTATGAACATTTGTAACACTAGATGCATTGCCAGCGCATTGCTGCCGGCCTCTAAGAAATTATATAATGCGTAGGCATTCTGCATCTGCGGCAATCTGATATGATTTGTTTATGATATTTATTTAAAATTTAAAAAAAATATTCTACGTATGTTTACCTGTTCAGAAAGAGGCCTCAATTCGTGTACATTATCGTAGCATGAGGCGCGAGGTGGTGACCTCACCTCTTCTGGTAGAGCAACCGGTTCCAGGTTTAATCTTAATTCAGGATATCTATAAAAAAATTGTATTAATTTGCAAATTATGTTTTCAAATATGATAAAGTTTGATTGTTATTTCTAAGGAAGGGAGAATATATACTAGGCACATCAAAAGAGGAAAATTAGGCTGTTGTTTTAATAATTAACTTGATGCCTTTTTTATAATACATGGAGGTAAAAGTATGTATTTAGTTATTGTAATATAATTTAATAAGTACCTCTGCGCAACGACTTGGTGCACGGTCAAATGTTGGCCACCATCATCAACACCGCTCAGTCTACTTTCTTGTTCAGCCAACGACGGGAACATGCCGCTCTCGTTGCTCCCGTTTTCATCGTTCTTGCCTGTAATGTTATCAATGACATGTTTTTTATGTATAGAGGTTAATCGTCTGAGTACTGCAATAGAGTTCGTACATTTGAAGCCTAAACCCATACGTCCATCCCACCCTGATTTGGAAATGATAAAAGGATTGCTAGAATTCGTTAAATACACGATTTGATGTGAATAGTTTTAAAAAATAGCAAAAATCAATTTATCAGTAATTAATTATACTGCCTTAATAGTAAAATTATTTTAAATTAGTAATATTTAAACAAAAGACTATTTAAAAATGTTGATAATATTACAAAACACTATGTTATGTACTTTAACGCCTAGGCAGATTTTGTCCAGTATCAAACTGTCAAGTATTATTTTAAAGCTATAAGAATATATCAGTGAATACTTAGAATTGAGAGCTGTATAGCTCAACATATAACAGGGCTCGTTCAGTAGCTATGTAAGTGGTCTAATACAATCGATCACTATGCAGAAAAAATATATGTAAAGCAAAGGCGAGTATAGGCTTGTAAAATTGCTCTGTTAATTTAATGAAATTCAAAAATTAAAATAATTTGTCTACTAAGAACGAAAAAATGATTGAAAGTGCAAAGTAGGTGGTGAGACAGCGACATTTAGAGCTCTTTCAAACATTGTCTACAATAAAGATGACGCTAGTATTCACGAATAATCACACTGAGTTCTGGAATTAATGTAACGTTGGAAAAAAATTGATGGTCATAAGAATAAAACTCAAATTTTATAATAAGGAAATTCAAACAGTAAAGACACTGAAATGTCAAATTAAAATTTAAATATTGGGAGTGCATCAAAATATAAAGTGCTGAGAAGCATTCTACAGTGCCTACAAAAGTTGTGGCAACACTGACTTATGAACTCCCAACTGGAATCAAGAGGCCAAGGTTCGTTCTTGCCTGGCTTGGGTGCGACGCGGGGTGGCTGCACCGGCTTGATCTTCGGCTTATTACGAAGGCACACTAGGTTGTCCACGGACGATGACGTATTTGGAGATGATGCTGTAAAATGAAAAAGTAACAAAAATGATATCCGATTGCATTCTTATTTATGGTATATACTATCAAATTTTGTAACATTTCAGAAGTCTCGGCCAACAACAAAAGTAGGGCTACCTCACACTTTCGTAAGTGGTCGAAAAATGTGACTAATATACAAATTATTTTTCAAGTTCAGAGACAGCAAAGGAAAGGCATTGTTCAGTTCTTTCGGGGTTGAGAAGTCAGGCGACAGTTACATATATAGTACTATTATCTAGTGACTTTTTAGTCAAAAAATTTATAAAAATTATGAAATTTCATCTATAAAATTACTTACTACGATAACGAATAAAACCGACAATTACATTTATTCTATAAAAATCGTATATTATTCGAATTAGATTTTAATAAGCCTTATTTAGCTGTTCGTTTTCAGAAATGATAATTTCGACTTCAGTTAATATATAATTAATAATTTGTTGTTGTACTCAATTTTTTGACATAAACGATTACTAGATTTCATAAAAGTGACTTACGGGACAGTTCTTCGATGCTATGCATATCTCTTAGTGGGTAATACGGGTGATTCTGATTAGGGGGTTCCGAATAACGTTGCGAAAGATTCACTCCTACTCTCAATAGCTTTCGTCGTTGCACTGGTGGTAAAGCGGCCTGCAAACAAATACATTTTTCAATTGTTTTTATTTTAAATCAAATGGTATAAATAAATTACGATACGGTTGGCTCAGTGTCTACTTGACACCTACGCTACGATCTAGTCGTGTCTGTTCTGTTTGATCCCCAGTGTGCATAAAATATTTGTATATTACAAATAGTCTGGTCTGGGTGAATTTGTCCGCCAATTGTATTACTGTAAAAAGTTCTGCGGTACAGGTTTTACTATTAAGCTAAGAAATACTCTTAGTACTTGTTGGAGATCTGTTTTGAAAAAAATATTTATACGCTACATTAATTATTAATTTAGTCTATATAACAATTATACAGCTTTATAAATTTAGCCTAAATTGAGTTTCTTGCGAAGATCGGGTCATTTGTATAATATTGGTTTTAGCTCAACATCAGAAGAACTCGATAAATAGGCACTCACTTCTTTCAAAGCATCCACAGGGTCAGCATAAAACGGACTTCCTGTATTATCTTTATCAGAATCTTCACCAAATGGTTCTTGATCATCCTCCAATTTGACAGTTTCCATACTTTCGATATTTGCATTTTCCCTATTTTTGAATGCAGCCTCTATTTCTTCAGTCAATTTTTTATTCATATTCATAGCTATATTTAATTTATCAGGCCTTTTAGGAACAACGTCTCCTTTACTATTTGTTGTCGCTATAATCTCATTAGAGTTTTTATGAGTTTTCTTCAAAGATCCATCAGATAACTTCCTTTTCTCATTTAAACTCTCAGTTGAATTAATTAAGTGTATATTTTCTTTTTCTAAAATTGATTGAGTACTTTTAGCTGCATTTAATTTAGCTGTAAAAAGTATACAATATTATAATAATTATATATTGAGCTATAAATATAAACAATATATGTAAATATAAATATTTGTATTGTTGTTGAATAGATGGACGTTTGTAACACAATCTCACCAGTAAGGTTGAAAATTGGATGAAAAGAGATCATCCCCACAGGTATGTTGGTCATTACACGGATAATAAATACCAGCTAAGTATCTGCGAGAGGAAGAGATCTCTACATACTTTTTTGTAAATAAATACATATTATACATAAACACCTAGACGCGAGACGGAAATCAAACCCGTGACCTCCACAAGCGTACAGAAGTGCGTTATCTATTACGCCACAGAGGTCGTCACTTCGAGAGCGAATCCCAAAATAGAATCCATCTCGTTTACGACCATACCATATTTATACAGGAATAGATACGACTCTCAAAGGCAGATAAGCTATTGCGCCTGAGTCAAAGGCAAAAGAATTATCGGCTGTTCTTCCTATGTCTGTCATAAACATTACTGCTAAATACCTAGAGAATATTTTAAAGGCCAGGAGAAAAATAATCGATGAATAATCATTGAAATACTTAAGCACTCATAAATCATAATTTTTAGTTTCGTAAGTATTTCTTTCATGAGCTTTTTTAAAATGCTCCTGAGACTAAAAACTCAATTATTTTATATTACATAAAAAAAATTACATAAAACGTTTGACAAAAACAATACCTGCTTTCCATAATACAATTATACTTTGCAACTATAATATTAAAATCTAAATATAAGTGTATCAATGTAATCTAACAGGAAATAAATAAAAAAAAACTCAGAGAATGGATTTACAACTTAGGTATATGAATAAAGAAATGTTTCTTCTATCTATTATTATTGGCCGGCAAAGTAATTATCCTCCCATCCTAGGCGAGCTCTTTTAGCACAGAAACAGATTTTATAAAAATATAACTATCCCGGAAAATATGCTACTTTAGGATTTATCCCACAACAACGAAGTCGCAGGTTAGAACTAGTAATAAAACGAAACTCGACTTACGTAAAGTATCAGGCAGCAGATCTGGTCTTTTGCTCTTCATTAATCCATTGCTTGAGTTATTATCATTTTCAGATTTTAAAGGCTTAAATGTTGAGCAATTATTACTTTCGGGACCCCAAATATCTTCATAATCCGACACTTTATCCAATAAAGAACTCCTGTAGTACACGCCTGGCGACTCTAGTATGTCTGACTCCTACAATTTAAATTATAAATAATAAATCGCGTGTATATGGTTAAGGAAAAATATATTATATAAAATATTTACAATGTTTATTTTTGAAAATTACTCAATATCATGCTGTTAGTTATGATTACAAATACCACTCGTTGATTTTTGCCATTCGAATATTTATTTAAATTATCTTACCTGATAATGTCTGGACTCCTTACGAAGGGAGTGTTTACTCCTCCTCGATCTACCAGATGGCGTAGTACTCGCAGTGTTCGTATTTGGAGACAATACCTTATTTCTATCTTTCCCCATTACAGGCGAAAGAACTGATTGGTTTGAAGTGGGGGATAATACATTCTTTGTAGATATTGGAGAAGTTATTGATACCGGTGAGAACATTTCACTTTTATTTTGACTTAACGGCGAAAATACACTGCTTTTTGAAGATATCGTATCGTTTGAGACTGGTGAATTAATTTGACTTGTAGGAGAAAATATGCCGCTTGTGACAGAGTTCGTGCCGTTAGGTGAAACTAATTGATTTGGAGCAAAACTACTCGATTTTGTTAACGTGTTTACGATAGGATCTACGGATTCTGAAGTATTTGTTTGAGACTGGGGTTCATTTGGTGAGCTTGGTTCGGTATTCTGCTCAGTCATTTGCCTTTTGAAGCTTCCGTGTAAGCTGGCTGTCATCGCATTAATGCACTCTCCTTCTGGTGACATTCGGTGCATCATATTCTATATAGAAACAGATATTTTGTCAGTATGTTTAGCTTTTTACAAAATTGTGTTATCATTATTAAAGCATATAAAAACACCAATCATGCTATAAAATGCTATAAAACACATACACACCATGCAATTTATCACAAAATCCTCACCTGGCCATCTCCGTTACATTCAGCAATATTTTTTACGCCTTCTACTATATTGAACACAGAGTCTGTGTTATTGTTATTATTGATGCCGTTAGATGCAAGCGTTAGTTGCAGCCTGTCAGTTTGTATGCTCTCATTGATTTGATGGTTATGAACTTGTGTATTATTCACACAAAATGTAACAGTTGTAGTGACTGTTATGTTTCCATTCTGTGACGGTTTATTAATAGGACTGAAAGCGGTTTCTGATTTAGGAGATATAGGCTTTGCTGGTTTGGTCCATCTAGGAGGTGGAGGAGGTGGGGTAGTTTTCACATTTTGTGTGGGTGAATGTTGAGTGTTTGATGATGGAAATGTATGCGGTTGAGTTATATGAGCCTGAAAATGTGAAGCAATTATTAATAAAATATAATGTATTATAGCAACATCGATAAGCTTCTTAGAATAAGTTAAATACTTACTGTGCTTGAAATGAGGTTTAATGTATTTGGTGGGGTCGGTCGTGGTGCTCTAACAAACGTGCCATTGGGCTTCGCTGGTGGCGATGGAGCAGTTCTGCCTTTAAACGTACTGAGGTTCTGACTTTGTTTCGGTGGGGAACCAGACGTATCTATTGGCGACATTTTTAATACAACATTCAGTTCTTTATCAGGACTTAAGATGTGCTCTCTAGAATTTGTTCTTGTACCTAAAAACCGATTATTTTAATGAAAACCTGGCAAATTTGAATTTGGTAGGTAGGCCACAATTTTTAATATAATAATGAAAACGAAACTATATTATAAAATCTATATTCTAATGATAAATTAAATTGGAGTTCGATCGTTTATTTGTAATATTCATAAAGCGCTCCAATTATTTGCGTATTTATTTTTCTTAAAGATATTAGATATTTATTATAAACTTACTGGTATTAAAACTGCTAAGACTAGATCCAGTATCAGAAGGCGTCACTGCCATTGGCACAATACCATTAGACAACTGACATGGAGAAGTTGGATGATTTACATTACTCTTTGGGTTTGCCATTGGATAGCCCCAAAACTCTTGTCCAAGCAGAGTTAAAGAACTGAGTTGGTGCCTACTCTTCGCCTCACGAAGAGCTCGAGGAAGTTGCAGCTGTACTGGTAATTCGTCGCTGAAATATTATAGACATGTTATAATACGAAATAGAAATCTTCTAATGCGTAACGGTTTGTACTGTTCTACAGCTCCGGCTGTTTGTGAGGACCTATTTTCAGTAGGGCATCAAATCAGATCGTCAAATTATATGCCTATACGTTGATTGTGAAATAGATTTCATACAAACTTAAATATATGGCTAGGTATTAAAAAATACAAAAGAAGTCTACAGATTACTGTGTGACGTCTTTTAAATGGCAATACTAGTCAAGACAAGTTAAAAAATGATATATGTATATGTATAAAAATTAAGAAAAAATGCTAGAAATGAGAGAAGATGGATACAAAAAGAGGAGTAGACCAAAGAAAAGATGGATGGATTGCTAACAGATGATATGGCGAAAAAAGGTGTGAACGTTGAGATGACAACAAGTAGTACTCTTCTGAGTGAAAGGATAGAACATGTTGTGCCGACCCCATATAGCTTGGAATAACCTGGTCCCGGTGATAACTCTAAAGGACACTATATCAACAAGATATCAGAACTCACGGCTAAAATTAAAGTTTACACGTTTAAATATATATCATGAGCAATATGATATACTTACCAACACTGAGAATAATGTGCGATCAGTTCAGGTATATTGTCGAAGCGATTGTGTGAGGTTTCAAGCCCGATGCGACCGCCAGAAGCTTGGATCAGGTAATGCTCGATGTAGGGACCCTTGTCGGCTGGAAGTCGAACGCTTATGGCCATTGTATCAGGTTGGCTGGACTGTCGTACCACAAAGTTCTGGAAACGAAGATAAATTGATAAAATTAAGTTCAAAGTCACTATCACAGAGCAATGACCAAAAATCAATCCCGCGATGTCTCCACGTAAGGCTTTAGGTTGCGACCAGGGTTTTGTAGTCGATATGCCGATGCGACCGCCGCTGGCCTTAAGATCTCGGCGAGTATCGCAAAGGTGGCCGCCATAGGGTTAGAACGGTGAGGCCAACATAGCACCGTCGACTTCCCCCGGAGCTTCGTCGTGGTACTGGTCATTTGGTTTCAACGGTATAAAAAAAAAGATTTATAGTTGCTATAAATTTTATGAAAATTCTTATAAAAAAAAACAAGGTTATGGTACATGAAACCATACGAATGCGCACTGCAATTGTGTTTGTATTATATTTAATTATTTATATTCCTGATAGTTGTCCCTTCAAATGCAATCATCATAATCTAAAAGCTCTTACCCCTTCTTCTTTTCCTTGTAGCAAATGGAAAGCTCCTGCTCTTTGAATTCCAGGTAGGAACCACACGGGGTGAGTCCTGATCAGTCTCTCTAATAGGCCGATGTCACATGGTGGTTGCTCTTCTGAACACGATCCCGACGAGCCTACTGAAGAACAATCACCTCGTGCACCTTCACCGTCTGATGATAAACTTTCTCGACTCTGTAAAACGTTATAAAATATTTTTTAATTATTTATTTAGAATCAAACAATATTCCGATATTGGGTTCAGGACTCTTAAAAACGTAAACAATGTGGTTTCATAGAATTATACGAATTTGCGAGTCACACAAGTAATCTCCGTTTTAATTATATTGCTATCTTTTCAAAAATAATTGTCATCATATTAAGGTCACCGTTTCTAGTTTTGCCTTCCACTTTATATCTATAGAATTTTTGATTTTGACTTTACTATTTATCCCATAAGAATTAAAATGCGTTATTGTGTTTGCTACTACCACCTGTAACTGACTTTAATATGATAATTTGTTTTCTAAAAGTCATCACCATGTTCCGTACATCCCATATAAGGGGATTTTAATATTGGGTATATAATGTAGTACAACACCTTTATAATACTAATATAATACTTCTCCCGAAACAAAGACCATTTCGAGCACAAATTTTGGGGGCATAATTATTTTACAGCACCTACAATCTACATCAAAGGGTGAAAATACCTATAGTAGCTAATTGAAATGCTCTCGTACAAAATATGAACAGGTATGTATTAGCCAGTCCCTTTAGGGAGGCCAAACACAGAATAGTACAGAGCACAACAGTTGAGCTAATATAAATTTTTTATCACGTCAATAATTTTACAGCTTTTAATTATACAATTGACAATATAGAACCAGAAACTGATGATATGATAGCATCATCAACGAAGTAATTCCTGATTGCAACCAAAACTGCTACTTTGGAGTCAAATGACTGTTGAGTATGACAATAAAGTGCTTTGCCAGAATCTTTATTCTTTAGTGAAATTTATTTTTCTTACTATAATAACAACAATATAATAACCACAGGAAAACAGATTTCCTTATAATGAGCTTCAGTAGCTATTACTATCTGATCCTGCAAACTCTGAATTATAAACTTTTCAGGGCATCATCCGAAATACTTATGTAGCCGGGGGGACTAATTTAAGTTGAAGATTTTATTTGAATTAAGAAATAACTTGAGGATCTTTTTTTGAAGATTATTCACCATAACAGCCTTTAACAAAAGTTCCTATATTTGTTAAATTATATTTTTTTTATAAAACTAGGTATTCGTATATGTAACGTAGTAGGAAAAATAATTTATATTTATGTAAAATTATCAAACGGATTTGGAGTTTGGCTATTTTTTTGTCTCGGGGAAAAAACCTCTCATGACGGGTTCCTCCGGCCCGGAGGGACCGAGGGATATGTGGGACTCCAGGAAAGATGTTCAGCCATCCGACTACCCACTAAAAAACCCCGCTGTTCTCCTATCGCTTACGCCCGGGCCTACGCATATGTAAGACGCATTGAGCGTAGAACATGGTAATACTCGTTTACGAGACCGAAAGAGGCCACGAGCCGGTTACGAGTAACTATCCGTGCACCGCAGCGTCGCGTGTCAAAACACACTTCAACAACGGGTACACTGAGCATACTGCCAACTACGCAATGAATGATTCATTATCACAACAACAAAACGATTGTTGGCTTGGTCCAACTCTATTCAACATTTGAAGAAGAGTTTCTTCTTTGCGCTCGCGTTGTTAAGCTTATTTCTATACTTAGTCTTTTGTGCGAGCTTAGAGACGGTACAAAGCCCATGTCGGTATCGCTTTTATGACTTTATACCTAATTCACACAACGTTTGGGTAAACATTAAATTTAAGTTCGCTTTTACGTTTATGTTTTTGCGGAAAAGTGAATTTTATGTTTCTAACTTCTTGTAAAATATTCTATGAAGACAATATGTATGTGTATTTTAAGTTACAGACTTTTCTTTTTTTATTAATTTTAGCCAACTACAATATTAAATGAAATATTTGTAAATTATGGCCTGTGACAATCCAGTAAGTCCTTGTCTCTGAAATGAAATTAGTATAAATCCGGATTGCAAATAAACTTTTATCCTATATGGTGATCGATCTCACAAATACAGCCATACAAGGGCACGCAACCCACTGAACCAATACTAAGAGTTAGACCTTCATGATTCTTGAATGAGGTACTTGGACATATAGCGCTTTAGTTTTGTCTTGTCCTCCTTTTTTATCAATATGATCATTTATTACACGTCTGCTACGTTTCATTACTCCCAAATACTCCACAAACTAGAGAATTGACGTAGAATTTACATATGTAATGTATGATGCTACAGCTAGACATTTGGATACTGAATTAAACAGATAAGGGTCGAAAACAAGATTTTCCATTGAAAGTTTTATTTTTAAATATTAGAAGAAAGAAGAAGAAAACAAGTTTATTTTTAGGACAAACATACACAAGTGGAACAAACACGTTAACACATACAAAGATAAAAACTACCACTAAGTAAAAAGACAAGATATACATATAAGTCCTAAAAATTGGATCAAGCTCAGCAAAATGTCGATCTGTTAGACCAACGCTGATCTTCCGCTTGAACCTAGAGCGAAGTCACGGCAAACTAAACAATGTATTAAACGTACATATATAATTTACAAATTATTATAAAATAAACTTTATATAATGAAGAATATTAGCATACCTACGGATGTGTATGATTATAATATGTAAGATAAAAAATAGGCCTTAAAACAATATGTACTAGAATTATATTATGCTAGTGTCGTGTCTATGGCCCGCCTGGGATTTTTGGTGGTCACCAAGAAACTTCTTCAGTTTGACCCTAAACCCTTGAACTGACTGCATACTTTACATTAGGTTTATTTCGAAGAGTTATTTTAAAAAATAAGAAACCAAAAATGTATGAAACTTTTATTACTTTCATGAAATATCTATCTTGAACATACATTTTCCATTTATTCTCTATAGTATTTAGTTATCAATGGTTACTAATGATGGCTGCTTTCAGAGACTCTAAGCGGATTAATATGACTTTATTACTCATATTATTTTATTTACTAATTGACTCACACAAATGTAACACAATATACTGTGTAAATTGTATAGTTTATTTATGTTTTATTATTTATTTAACACTAGGATTTCTGTAAAAACTCCTCCCATTCTAATAAATACGTTACATAATTATGACTTTATTTAATATTTTATTTTATTATAAAAAAATATTGACATGTTTTTACGTATAGACTTACGCTAGTATTAACACCCAAAATAGCCATAGCCTGTCCCTTAGATATTAGTCCCTTCCAGTGACTTCAACATTACTGTTATTAATACATTATAAATTGTAATACTATAGATATTGTGGTGTCTGAAATCATACCAAGAGGTTCTCGGTCAAAGTGCAGATGCGTTGCCACTCCTAGATACTTTTATTTGGTTAATGATGCTCAGTTCATACACAAAGAGACTAAATAACTAATTGCTTAGGGCTTAATTTTGGTTTTTACAAGGACGACTGTCGTCTTGCAATTTTAAAAGGAAAACCGAATAGTGTTTATAGCTTTCTGTGAGCTAGTAATGTATTTGTCTCCTTTTACGACTCCCTTCTATCCTTGATAGATAGTTGATCACTTCTATCCTAAAATGTGATGCTATTAAGGTTATTTGGAAGATATCAGTTTTTATTTTTTTATTTGTACATATGATATAAAAACAAATATTGTGAAAAGGAAAAATGGCAAATATGCGAGATGTTTCAAATAAACGTTACTTTGGCGTATGGGTTTCGTTTTGGGACAAATATATTCGATGTTCACTTCAAACAGAAATAAGGCGCTTTATTCACCAACTCGGAAATGTTATTACCCGATTTCCCTGCAAAAGGTTCCATCCACTGCTCCTACAAAGGCTAGCAATTTCAAACACGCTCATCCATTCTCGTTTTAGTTGCGTATGTTTTGTTCTTGATATTATATACCCCTTTTGAGGTTCCGGCTACCTCCTTAATATAAGCCTGCTTCGAGATAAAGTTTGGGAAAATATGCTCAACGGGTCCGCTTTCATTTTCCGCTGATGCTTTTATGAATTTTGAAAAAATCCGCGGTCTTTTTCGTTGATATGTTTATTTTGGAATAAATTTCTTTTTGTTTGCTGTTTTGACTAGGTTTGCGTGAATTATGATACTTATTACTTAAATAAAAATATATTTTCTATTTTAACATTGAAAACTGTGGATTGGACAGAATATTAACGGAGAATAATCTAAATTGTTTTTAGTTGATGCTGAGAGGTTTAACTAAATATTCACGACGGGTTGGTCTCGGCATTTCAATTTAAAAAGTTATATGAATGTTAACATGAGCATGTCATATCAAGAGTTATCAATGGTAACAAGAACCCCCTAGAGATTTGTAGGAATATGTATTAGAATTATCTTAGGCCAACACAACTTTTAGGAGAAGCCTCCAGCTGACAGCTAGGTTAGACGGGTAAGCCAAGCGTTTTCAAGTCATCTTTGGCGATATCTCAATGCTTGATGATGAAAAGCTTCGAGCAATGCCTGACATACAAGACGATGACAATCTATGATGTGGCGGTGGGGTGCGGCGTCTAGCACAAGGTCTATAGACGAAGAAGAGAACGAGTCCTAGAATAGAGTTCTCATGTACCATTAGGGCAAGGGGCTGAATATGCCGCAAGTGTAATATGTATGGGAACGGAATACTCAGCCTTCAAAAACCAACTTAAAATGTATTTTTTTTTCGTTAACTGATTTACTTTAGGTTTATTTCGACGGGTTAGTTTAAAAAATAAGAAACCAAAAATGTATGAAACTTTTATTACTTTTATGAAATATCTATCTTGAAAATACATTTTCCATTTATTCTCTATAGTATTTAGTTGTCAATGGTTACTAATGATGGCTGCTTTCAGAGACTCTAAGCGGATTAATTTACTTGGCTTCCCCGTCGAGTCTCCTTGAACGACAATATCTAAAGTGAAAATAGAAACGATTTATGCAGCTGAAATATATTAAAACATTTTTGAAACATTAACACCTTTTATTAATATTACACATCATAATTATTGCACTTGATAAAATCTCAGATACTTCAAAAACATGCTTTTTAGAGCCTGGGGTCCGTTATAGAGTGCCGTCATTACAAAAGATTACTATTTTGATCAGGACCAGACGATCTTGAGAATTATAATAATTAGTTTATTTTTATTGATAACTTGAATATAATATAATACACAAATTTATTTAAAAATAAGAGAGATATTAAATAGAATATGGTTATAACAAACTATTTAAAATTATTCTAAATGATAATGTCGAATTGTTTAAAAAATATCAATAATAAAAATCGGTGCAAAATCTTCTCCATAAGAACAACATTTCGTAATATTAATTAGTACCTAATTAATTAAATCATCTAATTTAGTTTCGCACATGTACTACCTACACTAAGTACTATACAAACTATCTAGGTACTTAAACTAAGTTTGAGAAACATATTGGTGTTATGCGTAAAAGTAAGGAAACTGGAAGATATCTCTGGAGCCGTTCCCGGAATGCGCTGACTAGTAGACTAGTAAATACTAACTTATTTCAGTAGTAATGATAATGGGTAATAACAAAATTAAGACGCAATGATGAGCTATTTAAAATCAAGCCGAGTATTATAATTATAAATTAATTTATAATACATTTCAAACCATTATATTAGGTATAGGTACAGATTAAACAATGCATTGAAATTAATTTATTGGTCTCCGACACAAATGACGTGATAAAATTAATTTTCAGCAATTCGCAGCCATAACACGACTATTTGAGGCTCCTTACACGACAAACTAATTTATCGACGATACCAATTGATCAATACTACTACGGTATGAATTAAAGGAGTGTTTAAATATCTCAATATCTGTATTAAGATGAAATTAAAAGAAAAACGGACTAACTCAAATAAAATAAGTAATATTTTCGTCAAGCAAGTATAACAAAATTGTTAATTTAAAAATTAAATTACAATAATATCTATATTATTACAACTGTTTATCCCAATCGATTAACAAGTATCACTTCAGCGATTAGGCTTTGGGGCTATTTATGCGTGAAACATTATTATAGTCAGAGATCTAAATGTACGAGTATTTGGCACCATTTTCGCATCGATGCCATCTTGTGACTTTCCTTTATTGTACAAATAAATATAAGGAACTGATGGAAAAGGTTAAGACCTTTGTAATTGAAATAGCTCTATTTCTCCCCTAATACTTGATTACACAATCAAATTGAAATAAATTTAATTATAATCGGATAAAAATGTTTTTCGTATAACTTGACCCCTCAGCACGGAAGCGCGACTATTTGCACGGGAAATTAAATCCACGATCGGCTACAATAATAACAGCAATGAATCATGCAGCACAAAGGCCTCGCAGGCATCCGTTGGTTGTTAAGGTGTTAAATTCAGGAGTACAATAGCGCGGAACCACAGCACCAAATATCACACCACCTCAATACGTAGCTAAGGATTTATGCGGAAAGTTGGAGAGCAATTAGTTTTCTTGTGTGGTGGCAATATGGGACCATCTATTATGGACGTCTATGCCAAAGAAAGCCATTATGTAACAATTTATATGAGCGGATGTGAAGTATTTAGCTTTAGTGTTTTTTGTAATTTGCAGTTAGGTCATTGTATGATGATTTTTCAAAGGGAAAGTAGAATATTTGCGAAGAGTGTTTTCAAAGTTATAGAAATTATGCTCTAATTGGATTTTGTAGGTGCAAGCAAGTGATGATCAAACTTTAACTTGATATTCATCCAGTCTAAAATTGCCAATTTATTTCAACTATATAACTCTTGTAAACGCGTTTCCGAACCAGTGATTAAATTATGGACGATAGACTAAAATATTAAAAATCATATACATATAATATTAGCTGACCAGGCAGACGTTGATTGTTATTTAAATAAAAAAAACAGAACTTAATTATATTAACCCTTATTTCATACCCTTCAAGTTTCATTTTCGCAACGAAAAGTAGGCTGTCCTTCTCCAAGGTCCAATCTATCTCTATAAGGAAATTTATAAAATTGATTTAGCGGTTTAGGCGTGAAAACTTATCAGGCAGATAGACCATTACTTTCACATTTATAATATTAGTATGTATAATATACTAAAATAATACTGATAAAATCGAAATGTGTTCTGCTTTGCGCAAATTTTAATATTTAATATACAATAATTTTATAAAATCATAAACTACTTATTAATATAATAATCGATGTAAAACACTAAAGTATTTTAAATAAAAAAATTCCCGAAAGTATTTTACATAATGTTATGGAAATTAAAAACCTCGATCAAAAGAGCTCCTTAAAGATAAACCATCGATAAGTTTAGCAGTTGCTCAGCATTTTGTGGTGACACTTATTCTAAAATCACCACGGAACTTCGCAATCTACTAAAAGCCAGATGCGTTCAGCCAGGTTCATGTAAATAAATACACTAAGATATTTATTCTATCTAAACTGAATTCCGTGTCAATAACGTGTGTCTTTTGCGATGTGGTATTGAAAAACGTGAATAACGGGTTCGATTTCCACGGTGGCTTAGGCAGTTTTCCCACTTAAACCCTAGAGGGAACGCACAGTGCCTGCTATTGTACAAGTGGGATTGGCGAGTTACACATATTGATGATCTTAGTATGCGGGTTTCTTTGATGTTTTCTTTTACCGTCAGTACGTGGATAGTGCACATTAGGTAAAAAGTGTGTTTTTACAAATCACACACAGCACAAGTGAAACACAGCGCGGCACAGAAAAGTAGGCAATGCAAAGGCCCACACAACACACATAAATAAGAAAGCCCGAACAAAGAGGAGACGAAGATTATAGGAAACACTGTATAATTGTATTTTATCTCATTCTCTCGCTGGCTAAATCCTATTGATGTTTGTCGTATGTTGTCGCTATTTCGTTTCATCGAATTTTCAAAACAACGACGCTAATAAAGTTTCACTTCAAAAAGCGTAAGTGAATGCCATTGTGGAAAGCGTACCCTCGTATGTAGTCTCCGTGTATTATAACATATAGCTTCCTCTTAATTTCATAATGTGGAATTTTTAATGACAATTCCTTATCGAAAGCGATAGTCCGGAATCTCCACATGAATTTTCTATGTAATCTATAAAGTGAGTAACGTATCAGGATTGCACGACTTTCGAACTAAGTGCGAAGTGGGAGCACGTGTGCATTATCCTTAATGCAAGCTACGTTTTAGCCGTAAACGGCAACCACCTGCGACCACACTTCCAGAATAGGGAAGTTTTAATTGCGTAAAAAGTTACTTGGTCTATTAAGTAAATGAAAATGTGGTAGGTATCATTTGTGAAGTGGTTTCTAAACAAAATACGGTATTTACGTCTAGAAATTATTTTAGTCTCTCCTCTCAAAAATAATTTTTCTATGTAATATTTGTTTCATACATTATGTATGGGGTATTATGAAAAATTTTGGTTATGTTGATCTCACCAGCCAGCGGATTCTAAACAAAAAAAAACTTGATAATCAACAGACGAGAGTCTTACCCAAGGTTATATTTTCATGGTAAGGGGGACAAAGATTTTTTCACCAAAATCAGTAAATCCAAATCTATTCTTTATTGATTGTAACCAAACGATTCTTACTATAACAAAAGGTTCATGACAGCTCAGTAGCATTACATCCGGAGACAAATCTAGAGGTAGGTACCGGATTCGAATTCAAGATGGCATGCACCGTTTAGGAAACTTTCGCCTAATGTGGATATTAGCGTAATTGCCATATACCAACGGTGAAGTACATCGTGAGGAAATTTGCATACCGAAATTACAAGTATGTGTAACCCGCCGATCCGCCTTAAACAAGCGTGGAGTTCCCTCCAAAAGGACGCCCGAGCCCAGCGAGCCCAGTGAGGTTAGGGCTATTATTATATAATAATAATAAAGGTAAACAAATGACAAGTAATATTATTCAATTCCTCGCTATATTTTCTATCCCGATTTTTCTAGGTGATAGATCCCCAAGCTCGGCTGGATGGCAACCATCTCTGGTCTATTAATTTGCTGCTTTAATAACGTTATGTTATGTTCTGGCATTAGTAATCTAGGTTTCAGTACTCTTGTGTGGACAACAATATGTTCGTGGTGCCCCGTCGCAAACAATCGGAGGCAATTAAAAAAATCGTAAGTTAGTAGCATTGTCATAACTCACGAAAAGTTTAAAAACAAAAAAAAAGAAACAGCATACTTTTGTGAAAAAAAAAATGGGTCTGTCAACTTTTCGTTATTTACCCAACAAACCCTTGCAACCGCGTCGTTGGAAAAGTTTTAACGAGGTGCAATCGAATACGGAGAACATGAAAAGTAACCAATTCAACACCGAGCGGTATTATAGTGACATATTTGCACTATAATAATAAATATTACAATAATACATAGTTCACTGTGTTCATATTCACTGAAATAATTTTATAATACTACGTATTTTAAACACTAATAGTCTATGAGGTCCCCTCATGTACAATAAATTGAATAAAATTAAAAATATTACTGAGTACAATAGCAAAATGTTAAAATCTGAATTGAAATCGTGGCTCGTGGCTTAACCTTAAATTATGAAGAAACTGAGAAATTACTAAGTATAATGAAATAGTTGAAATATAGGTTTGACTCATGTATGATTTGAGAGGGCACTAATTTCCAAGACACAGACTAATGTCTAGTTTGGACTCTAGGGTTCATTGAGTTATTATAATAATGTGTTATACAATAAAGATTTATTTATTATTTATTTATAGTCTATTTTTTATGACCTGAGTAGATTTTCTTCTTTAATTTGAAATGCTTAATCAATGCTAAGCCCCATAAACCCCTTTAGGTTTATTAAGGTTTTAGTAAATTAAATAAATGCTAATAAAAAAAAACACTGTTAACATTCAGGAGAATAATAACAATATTTTTCTTATTTCATATTTCTTCGAATTCAATCAAGCATAGCAAACAGTCGCGGGGATGCTGTAGGGCAGGGCGACTGCAACAGATGAGTCAGGCGGGCGTTTAAAATCAATAAGTCGACTCCGGACCCCAAGCCACTCGTGCTTTAACCGCCACTTGGCCGATGGGTATATTTAATTAATAGTTTAGTATTACGAATGATTAAAAATCAATTTTATGATATAACGTTACTTTGAGTGTATACGTCATCATTATAACATAGTTATATATAGCAAAATAGATTTTTAATTTCAAGACAGCTTTTATTGATTTAATAAAATAGCACTTTATGGCATATAAACCAAAAAAAATCTTTGTTTATCGTAATTATTTTCGTTTTAAATATACGAATCATTCATATTATGTTAACATTTATTTACATATGAACATTATAATAAAGATCAATAATTATTATCGTCAATACTTGATAAATAATTTTAGACTATTTTATTGCCGATAGATGGTCGCAGCTTGTGGAAAGTATGGTAGAAGAAGTAGAAGAAGAATCACTCCAATTCATACACCCTATAATATCGTTAAGGACGCTTACACCTAATTAACAGATATGAGTTCTTCTGTCACAGTTAGGGTTTCTCTTTGGAGGTAAGAAGAGATCAGTTAACGGAAAAGCTTTCACTATAGTTATATGGAAGAACAAGGTAAGTTTACATTAATTTCATCCAATCGCTTAGAACCGCTTGCATCCTGGCCCTACTTATGGCAACAGGATTATAAGTAAACCAATAAATAAAAATAGCATACTTTAACAATTCACAGAGTGTCATCTAGTTTCAAACTAGATGCAGCAAATTTAGTGTTACGGATACTAGACAACTTATAAGCTACTTATATATATTTTACTGAACACTGTAGTGTTCAGTAAAATGCCATTGAGCCAAGGAGGTCTTCCAAATAGAACGAACAGGGGTGGACGTTACGCACATCTTCATCCCCCCTAGGAATGACTGCCGGTGACGTTTTGGTCGCCAACCGGGAGGGCGGGAGGGCGAGGGGGCCTACCTGGTGCAGGCAGCGGGACAGTGTCACCAGGGACACCCTCAAAGATGGACGCACGAGCCGGGGGTGTCGCAAAGTAGTAACTAAAAGTCGATCCTGTGACCCCCCATAAAAGCTTTTAGGTGGCGACCGGGGTTTTTAGTGGGTATGCCTCCGCGACCACCCTAGCTATCTTTTATAAGCCGCCTTACGAGTGGTCACAGTACCAGGGCGGTGAATCCCACGTATCCGCGTCGGCTTCCCCCCGGAGTTCCGACGCGGCACTAATAAGGTTTAGTTTTCCCCAAGCAAAAAAAAAGGAGGTCTTCCAAATAATTATTATATACAGTGCAGTGATTATAATTATACAGGTTTGGTATTTTACTATAAAAATTGCAAGTCATGAGATGAGTTGATATTTAACTTATATGAGTTGAATATTTTATACTTCGCGAGGCCCAGTGAACCATTAAAAATTAATAGTAATCCAAACACTGCATAAACCGTACAAAACGCCTCTCATTGTGTTCTTATGTATTTATAATGGAGTCAGAGAGCCTTTCGAGCAAGATTGGGGTGTTGGGGTCCTGCCCCGGCTACTGACAGCCGACTTATGTGGTCTTACTTCCTTGGCTAATTAAAAGTTCCGGTTTAATGTAATTTTTAAATTTAACTAATTAAAAATATAAAATATATTTGTATTCTTTGCAACAATTTACTTTGAAAACTATTTCATTCGGTCCCTACGAAATACCTTCCTTAACAAATAATTTTATTTAAGTAGAATATATTTTGTTTCAAATATTCAATCCGTGCACATGAAAGTGTAACGAAATCCTCAAGCGAGTGTATCCATCGTGCCCATTGTTATACTAAATACAGGCAACGCTGCACTCGACGAATGCAAATTGAACCAGAGATCGTTTCGTATTTTTTAATCTACGGCGATTAAAGTCCACCGACCAGACGGCGAGAGGGCGATGCGGAAACGGGGGTCGAACGATAAAATCGCACCGGTGACAATGGCGGCCATTATCGAGTAAAAGTTGCACTTCCTCTTTGATTTTGCGTTAATTGGTATATGTATTTTTGTTGTGATTTTTATATCGATACAAACTAAACTTAGCCATATTCCACTTCTAAAGACTTCTGCTAGCTTAAAAGCTAAAGAGTCTGTGCTTATTTCACGTACCGTTTGGTTTTCCTTTCGAGGTTAGTATACAGATAAGTTAGTAACCATCATCATCCTAGTCTTAAATCCCGGTTGTAATCCAAACTTTCGCTAGAAAGCTGTGCAGGGTTTTCTTTCTGGCTTATTCTCCTCCAATTCGTCCGGTCGTCGGCATTTCTGGTATCGAGTCCGTAAGCACATATCACCTTTTATGACGTCAAGTCAGCACTCTCAGCAACTCTGTTTTTGAGTCTACCCCTACTCCTAAAGCCCGATGGGGCGGTAGGACTAGACATTTGTTCCCAACATAAGTAATAAATAATAAATAATTTAATGGTAAGTAGGTAAAAAGAAACTCTTGCACGTGGCCACATTTAATTCCTATAAGCCTTTGATATGTCTAACCACGAAACTCAACGGGCGCCATTGTGGGATAGCTGCTTTTAATACATTGTTAATAGGAAGGAAATTATACATTTTAACAATTACTGCATAATTTTTGTAAAAAAGAATTTTATTTTACAATATTATCTTATGTATAATAATAAAACTAAATATTATACTGTAACATACTTTAGTATATGCTTTAAGTATAACATAATTTTTTTATGAAAATATAGGTAATTAGAAGACTACATGTCTAATTATTAGCACTGTATTGCACCTGTGGGTCGTATAAATTTTTATAAGAATAGTCACCTTATTTACTTTATGTGTAATGAAATTTTAATATTATAATTTTAGATTGAATTATAAATATTGTAATTCAAACAAACAAAAATGAAATAATATTTTAGTGGGTATACTAAAATAAATAAATCTCTCACGGCCTGTCATGAAACGTGACAAGACAACCCTAACTAGGTGGTAGGACTCCAAGCTAAATATGTCGCCATAATTGTTGTGTTGCATTCCGACATAAGTGACTCAGATTTCAATTTCACTACGTGGATAGCAACGTGTTAGCGGTGCTCCTAGAACCGTGTATATAGGCAACTGTTTACTATTAGGTGGACCGTCAACATACCTGCTGTTCCACAGTAATAAAAATAGTAATATCAATATTCTTAAGCTTTTATTTTTATAAATTTACTTAATTTAAAATATAAGTTATATACCTTATTATACGATTCACTTATCTGTAAAATCTTCTGTAAAATAAAATGAACGTTCTTTAAAAAGTATCCTCCATACAATGCCGCACAACCCCTGTAATTAGAGGCACTCATTAAATTCAATGAACGTCACCGCGATGAGGGTATGGCCAAAATTCTAAGTCACCGCACATGTCATTATGTGGAGCAAACTGCAGTTTACTTCGTCCTAAACCGTGGGTTAATCGTCAACCCAATGGGCCAGCGAGTGTAATGTAATGTACCTTAAGGCGCTGACAAGTAGTCTTTATTTAATATTTAAGAATTAGTTGCACACAAATATACATATATCCATAATTACCTTCTAAAGTGTTGCAATTTACATATAGGCTGACTTATTTGCTCCGTACTCAATTTTCTAAACGATATATATCCAAATAATGTTTTTTTACAATTTTTGTCTGTCTGTCTGTCTGTTTGTTTCGGCTAATCTCAGAAATGGCTAGAATATTTTGACGGAACTTTCACTGGCAGATAGCTGATGTAATAAGGAGTAACTTAGGCTACTTTTATTTTAGAAAAAAAAATTGTTTTAGAATAAATAAAAAAGGATCTCATGACAAAAAAATATGCTATTCGACCAGCGAAGCGGGCGGGACCAGCTAGTCTATACTACTATTATAAAGAGGAAAGATTTGATTGTTTGTTTGTTTGTTTGTTTGTTTGTTTGTTTGTTTGTTTGCTTTGAATAGGCTCCGAAACTACTGACCCGATTTAAAAAATTCTTTCATTGTTGGGAAGCTACATTATCCCCGGGTGACATAGGCTATATTATATTTTCAAAAAAATTAGGGATCCTTACTAAAACTCCAATAATGTAACCCAAAGTGTAAAAAAATTACCTAAAATATTATTTAAATCGCGTGCATTGCGAAAACTATTGATGATAGAATAAAATAATGTACTACAACTTTGCATAACACATCATTATTTACAAAAAGTGTCGCGACAGCATATGTCTAACTATTATAGTTATGCCACAATAAGTGTTCTTCTATTTTAAAAATTTAATTGAAATGCCGCTCCTAGAAAAGGCTCTTTATTTGGATCTTGGTATTAATCCTTATCAAAATAAATTACTTCATATTCAAAACTGTTTCAATACCTTTAAATAACTTTTTGAATTATTCAATTCGGATATTCCATTCCAAAGATATCACGAGTTTAAAAATGTAAGTATTAGAAAAATGTTGCGTGGTAGCCGCTCACCCTGTTCGGGTTCGGGAGCTAGGCAGCACCTTATGCAATGTAGGCGTGCGGTACTGGGGTTTTTGCAAAAATTAGAATACTTATTATAAAATAACGAAAACTAAATAAAAAGTAATAACAAAAAAATCATTAAAATAAAAGCTCATAGAAATAATAATATTCAAACTTTCTTTATAATTTTATTTTTTTAGTAACCTGACGCAAATAGAAGGGTTTGCCCTCAGGGGCGCTCCTCTGTCCGAGGAGTGCACGTGTGTGCGTACCCGAGGTGCCCGAGCATCCGTCGCTTCACTCCCCTCTCCGTTCGAGGCGACAGAGTCCTACCTTTCTTTCCGTCTACCTCTTACATCCTTTCCAACTTAGCTCTTTGTTCGTGGCGTGGTCCCCGGTGGAATGGTTGCGAATACTGATTGGGGTCCCGGGTTCTACCCTGGGACCTGATTTGGTAGTCGAAACCATGCCTATTTCGACTGCGCCTGCACAGAGAGTGTTCCCGGGGCAAGAATTGCATCCTCGCTGTCGGTTGGTCTTGCTGGGCCGGCTACGACGTCAGGCGACTCTGCTTTTTCTGGAGTGTCGTCTGGTAGTCGTACCCACGCCTGACTAGCACGCGACGGGGATGCGAGTCCCGTCCGGAATTGGCCGTGGACCTGTCGCTCCCGGCCCTGGTTCTGTCCATGGTCGGGGGCGATCCTGGATGGACGGCCGTCGCCTCCTTTTGCGAGGCAGTAGTGTCTGCAAGGGAGGCGGCGGAACGGGAGCGGGAGTCCGCCACCGCACTCCCCTCCCGCCAACGTAGGCCACGTCGTCGGCGCCGGAGGGCGGGCAACGATCTCCGGCCGCCGTAGAAAGCGGCCGCGGGCGGCCCCTCGGGGGAGGATCCGCCACCCGCACTATTGCCGCGAGGGAGAAGGCCGCGTGCTGTTCCGCAGCCCCCTCAACTCCTAGAGTTGTTACAAGAGAGCGCCGGGGGGACGAAACCCTGACCCCCTGGCGCCAGCACTTTAGAAGGGGCCCGCTTTAAGACAAAGCGTGGGCCGACGCCGGCCCGGGCCACGAGATCGGCAGGCCATATATCCGTGGGCTCGGGCGTAGGCGCTAGGAGAACAGCGGGGTTTTTTAGTGGTTGTCGGATGGTCGAACATCTTTTCCGGAGTCCCTTATATCCCTCGGTCCCCCCGGGCCGGGGGAACCCGTCAAGAGAGGTTTAATTTTTAATTTTTTGTTAAATACCCATGCGAAGCTGGGACGGGCTGCTAGTAATAAATAAAATAAATGAATAGTCGAATACAAAAATTCAACACACTAATCACCAATAACTTCATAACTAATGTCTCCAGGAAAAAGGTTGCCTGGAAGAGATCGCAAGAGATACGGCTGTCAGTCGTGTATGTCTGTAGTTGTAAGATATTTTATGTTTATGGATAAACTGAGTATACGAAAACGAGTTAGTTATGTATCAAATTGATATGTGAATACATGTAAAATAAATTAATTTTAGGTGAGTGGTTATTGTATAATATCCATGCGAATGGCTCATTTTATTAAAACTTTTCCTGCATTTAATACTACTTCATTTGAGGATCTTTAATCTACCGGACCATGTTTTTTTTATTGCTGTAGGACAGCAGACAGGCTGATTTTCCGCTTAGAATTTAGCAGTTACCGTCACCTATGGGTGTTTGCAACGCCAGTGGCATCGCGAACACGCTGCTGTCCCATAAGGGTACAGGAACTTGGGTCATTAATGCCGGAACACACCACAAGGTTATTATGGCAGCATACTTAAGACCAAAGGTAGTCGTCATCCAGACGAGCTTGAGGCTCTACCACGTAGACGACAGGTCGATTCCGGCCGCAGAGGTTAGGTATTCTTTCTCCGCCCCTGTACGGTTAGATAACCATGTGCTATAAAAACATACTACTAGGTAAGTAATAATTATAAATATAATTAACTGCGTTAATCTCGATTTCAACCCGAACTGACAGATTGTTATCGTACACACTATTCAGCCTCTTAAGACTTTAAACACCCCTGCCTTTTCGCAATAGGTATTTATGCGAGATGACAGGGTGATATTACGTAAAAGTATGGAGACCCCGGTATGTAATTTGTTCTGTGAATATTAATAACGCAAAGCCTTTTAGCGTCTATGCATATTTTATGGATTTTCGAATGGTGAGCTTATAATGGGCCCTGGTGAATTTAGAGGCAATTTGTTGTGCAAAATTTTGTATAACTTATTAATCAAAAATAGTCTCCTATTTTATCTTTTATGTACGTGTGTGTGTGTGTGTGTGTGTGTGTGTGTGTGTGTGTGTGTGTGTGTGTTTGTGTGTTAAACCAATATTATTGTACTTGATTATACAAAAATAAAGCTATGGACGAGCAGTTATGAAACATTTCTCATTTGTATGGATTTATTTATGGGATATTTCAAAATGTATAGTGTGAATTATTATTATTATTATAAATCAGTAAAAACAAGTTATAATAGTGTTTCCTTACCCGTACTATGGGTAACTCAGTTGTTCTAAAATACCCACATATATATCTCTGATGAATATGTCACCAACATTCGCCGGTGGCTGTCGTGTCTTGACAGTGACATCTTCACAACATATAAATAGACACAAGACAGCGTAAGCATGCTGTTTATCATAGATTATATACACTATAGGTATAAAATCTCAAAGAACGTACAATTCTAAAGAACATCTCAGAACGCAAAGAATAAATTTCAAAAATTAGTGTAAACGAAATTTTACTTTAATTCCGGCTTTAATTATAATCTGTTAAATAGGACATTATAAGTAACGAAGGTTTTCAAAACAGCTCCTAGCACAAAGTGGAAAACTGCAACATAGGGCTTTTTATAAACATATAATTGGAACACACTTGCACACAGATCAAAAAGAACTATCTGCACGATCGTCTCGTACACTTGTGTAAGCAACTAGCCAAACTAACTAGTGTCTCAAAATTATTATTATGAATATTTCAATAACATCGCAAAACACTGAACAGCGCTACATTTCTACGAAACCACGATTGTCGGAAAGGGGTGAAAGGCACAAAGTACTTTCAGACAAAGGCACACCCACAATTAACTGAGAACTTTTACATTTCAAGAGTACTCCTGTCACAGTCTGCTATCATAGCCGACGTGTTGTACGCAAATGTTGTGGCAAACAACAGGCAATTATGAATACATGTTTTCAGATATAAAGTCTTTAAAGTTTCAAACATTTATGGCATTTTTCTATTAAATTAGAATTAAATATAAATAGATATACTGAGACAATATCACACAGCACCATCTAGTACCAAAGTAAGTAGCAGAGCTCCTGTGTTATATCTACTGGACAACTGATCCTACTCATGGAATTATTTTCTTCTGTTGAAAAATATACCATACATAAACACCCAGACTTGGAAAGGGAATCGAATTCGTCATCTCCGCAAGCGTTCCGACGTGTGTGCCACTGAGGTCGTTATATATGTACTGTACTGTATAAAATACAATATAAAGATTAAATGTATATGGAGTCCCATCAAATTTCTGAAAACTTCCGGGCCCATCAGATAATCGGAAGATGGTCTGTATTCCTTTCAGGATAGTGTGGATAGGCAGGAAATACCTTTGTTGAAACTAATGTAAGACTATTCTCTTAGGCTGTTTAAGGAAAAGTCACAAGGGTATGGACACGAAAGCTATTTTTGGTAACGGGGTGAAATGTTTGCTGCATACACTAACGCTTGGGAGCTTGCGCCAGGATAGTGTGGGACTACTGTTCAATGCGGTTGCATTGCACTATCGTGCTTAACCCCCCCCCCCCCCCCCTAATTGACAAAAGAACGCACGTCACTGGTAAACCTACTGAAATCACCCTTCTATTGTCAGACGACTGGGAGTAGGGACCAGAGTGGTTACAGTTGACTTCCTGCACCTATGTCAAATCTTTGGATACAATCGGACGATAATGTTTCACACAGTAAATATGAGGAGAAAGTAATGTCAACTATCACTGAAATAGGTGAAATAAATATTTAGTACAATATTGACTGATAATTTCTGTTTATTACTCATTAATTAAATTAACGGTATAATTTATTTTTAAATGCTACAAAGGATGGTGAAAATCAAGTAGGGTAAGTCATCAAGTATACGAGTATAATTTATCAAAAAATTATCTTCAACATTTCACAAAATTAGATTGTTCTTATTCCGGACTTGAGCTATTCATAAATTCATTCGGTTAAATGAATAGCTAATGAGTTATGTTAATTAAACTAATTTAATGAAGAGATGCTTGCTGCGGACCATCAGCTAAGTGAGAGTAATATAAGCTGAATTATTAATTTAAAACTAGCATTTAACTTCATTTTGCTCAGCATACCCCACCTAGCCTATTTATTTCTTCTAGTAAATAAAACTGTTTACTCAAAAAAGATTAAACATTTGTTATATTTTAGAAGACTTTTAAAGTCAGGTTTTTCTTTTTTTAATGCTATTTTGTAATTATTATTTGTATATTACGTAAAAACCTTAAATTTTCAACTGTTGTCCTAATTTATGAATAAACAGACACGCTAATAAAGTATTGGAAGCAACAAACAAACAAACAGCAGAAGCCAAAGCTCCTACTGCTTGTTTTTGAAGAATTGGGACTGCGATAAGGACGATAAACGGTTATCTAAATAGTAACGAAAGTAGCATGTCTGTCTAATAAACTGTCAACTAAATTTTTATAAAATTTTTAACTCCTTTTAATATGTCTTTCATGTTACACTCTTTTTGATTAAAAGGAAATACATAAATACATATAATCACGCCTCTTTCCCGTAGGGGTAGGCAGAGATCACTTCTTTCCACTTGATACGATCCTTACATACTTGTTTCGCTTCGTCCACTTTCATTATTCCCTTCATACATGCCCTTCGGTTTAGGGTACTCTTGACCTGGCCTTTTTTCAAGACGTCCCTGATCTGGTCTCGAAACGTCCGCCTAGGTCTACCCCTTCCAACACTTCCAATTACACTCGCCTTATACACTTTTTTTGTCAATCGTTCTTCATTCACTCTCAACCAGCCCGGCTCAGATAAAAACATCGATATTACATCAATCTTATAATTCTTTTAAAGTTTTAAACAGTTAACACCACCACCTAGCCACTACTTTGTCGTATTTGATATTTAATTTAAAACAAATCAACTTTTAATTCCACTTCAAGCTTCACAATTTCTACACATAAAACGAATTCAAGAAGCAATTTCCGACCGCATTTTTCTATTGCACAAAAGCAACATAATCGAGAAGGCAAACTTTTATTGGATGTTGAGATAATATCGAGTAGAGTTGACACTCGGGTTAATGGAATACAAAACCAGGTTCGTGGACTTTTGGAATTTAAAAAAATTACTCTTGAAAGTTTAATTGACAGTTTTATATCTTGGAAGAGAAATTTTTAAATACTGTATTTTATAGACTATTAGATGCATCAAATGATAAGGCAGTTTACATTTGTAGGATAATTTTTATAAAGAAAATGTTTAATGTTAATTTCAAAATATTGTTAAATATTTCCTGGATTATAAAGAGTAACTAAAATGTAGATATGTACGTAATCAGATGTAGATGTATTTCCTTCGGCAGATAAGACGCATCTAGAATTTTTTTTATAATCCACAAAATACGGTACCGATATATGTTTTTTTAAGTGCTTTAACCCCATTTCATATGAAATTTTCATTTATTATTGAAACGAAGAAAAAGTTCTGGGCGCTTTTTTGTCTTTCTGTAAAAAATCGGTTTAACTAAGGCGAAGGCTGCATGATTCTCCTATCAAAAAAAGGAAATCGAAATAGGGTTCTTATTTTAGTAAAAAATGTATTTAACGCCTTATTGGTAAATTAATCGGCCTATTTTTATTTCTAGTAAAGATCTTATGACCATAAATTCAGATGATTATTTCCGTGTAATCTTCATATGATAAAATTTTTATGTTTATAATCGTGTGATACTTGTATTTAAACACTTACCTATTTAACCTAGTGTGAATTTACGAAAAAATAGTTTTTTTTCACATTTCGATATTCTATACTTTTATAGCGAATAAATCGCTAAAAATTATATTTTTTTTTTGAAATTTTTGTGTATGAATAATTAATTATGTCTAAATATATCCTCAAATGTATAAATATTTCATGCAGTAGTTTTCTTTTAAAAAATTCTCAAAAATCGGTGTGCCCCACCTTAAGAAGCTTTTAATAAAGAAGGTTTTATACATATAATGGATTCTCCACCACGACAAAGTATCAAGAGGGAATTCCACAAACGAAACGCCCATTGATGTAACCACAAATTTAATTCTACGTCGAAATTGAAAATATTGCTCAGATGTAACATTACTCTCCCACATTCAGATGATAATGGATTCGGAATAGAAGGAAGCGATGCATATTGCCATTCGGCAATATCAAATTGTATGACAAATGGACGTATAAATGTAATCTTGTACCAATAAAATGTATGAGTTAGACGAGTATACGCAGTGTTATTTATATAATAATGTTTTATTTCCGCTTGGCGGCATTGAGTTTATTATAAATCTATTATTTAAATGTGTGGGTTCAAGTTATAACTGGGCACGGCGGGTTTCAGCATATTTACACAAATTGAAATTAAAGGATAGGTCGCACTGCGCCTGTGGTCTAGGAGAGGAATCAGTACGGCATTTAGTTCTAGAATGCCAAATGCACGAGCGTGACAGGTGTCACTTTGAGACCATAATAAAGACTAAACTTTCAGAATACACAATTAGTGAACTCATGGCAAATAAGTTGGACATGCCACATTTGGGACGTTCTTGCATTAAAATGGCGAAATAAGAAATATATAAAAACAAAACTAGATTACTTTGTATGTGTAAATAAATAGGAAAAAGTAATACATTAAGGAATTGAGAAATAGACTATATAAAATAATAACTTGACTAAAAAGTCTGTTAGGACATACAAGTAAATAAACTATAAAATAGAGAAACAAATAAACCTCTTACTATGTAAGAGCGATACAGTTAATATATATAAAGAATATTATAAATGTGAAAGTAACTGTCTGTCTGTTACGTTTCCACGCCTAAACTGCTGAGCAAATTTTGAAGAATTTCAGCTTAGAAATAGATTGGAACCTTGGAGATGAGAGAGATGGACATAGGGTAATGTTGTCGTGAAAATGAAACTTGATAGGGGTGAAAGTAATTAAGTTCTGTTTTCTTTTTTTAATATAGCAGAACATCGTTAACTAATTGACGTGGTCTATTAAAAAAATATTAGCGAAAAATTCAAATAATAGGTACGGTAATGTCGTGAACATAAACAAATATAACGTAGAATAATATATATTATCTAGAGATCGAAACACAACACCATCTATCGGATGTCTACGCAACCTATACGACAAACAATTTTATAAAGTTGTATCAATGAGACCGCCATCGCCATCTATTAGAAATTCATAGACAAAACCAATCTACACACTATTTTCGTATAACAAACATGTAATTTTCAATAACAAATATTAAGGTCAATAATAGAGATAAAACTATCCTATCTTTTAAGTTGGACCTTAATACACATAGGTAAAAAATGTGATCAAAATCGTTTCAATAGTTTCGAAGCTCATTCCATAAATATACATCGTGAAACGATATATGTTATATACAAATATAAAAAGAAATATTTTCTTAATCATTAGCGCTCAGTATTGGACAGTGACAATGAAGCGCCTTTATGAAGTCTCATTTAAAGTAGTTCAAAAGTTTAAGTTGCAGTTCAAAATATAGTTTCGAAATAGTTTATTCAGAAGTCTGAAAGTTTCAAAAAGACTCACCTGACTTAGACTGTCACCCAAACTGCCTTCCGTGTCGACGGGCCTGAACAATTGACTCGGTTCTTTGACTGGTATATCTCTAGATCTATGTTTCCTTCCTTGGGTTTCCCTCATAGCTTGACTCTGGAGTCTCTCAAAGAACTCTCGAGGTTTCAACGGTGGAGGTTCATCGTCAGGCGGCGGGGGAGGTGCAGGCGGTAATCTCGTGCGCGGTGAACTCCTGAGCAATGACCGTTCGTCATCCTCTGTTGATCTCTCATCATGATCGCTATCAGAACTTCTGCTGTCACGTCTTCTTATTCCTTGTAAATGTGGTTCCAGGAACGTTGCATTTCTGAAACAATTGATAATATCGTTAATAAAAAAATAACCTATAATGTCCTATAGCTGAACTCAGGCCTCCCTACAGGGACCCAGCAGTATACCCATCACACTTTTCCAAGGCCAATTAACGGGTTCCATAAACCAGTGATCACAGTATGCAGGTTTACTCACGATGTCTTCTTCCACCATCGGTACAGGACAGTCATAATATATACCATTATACAGAATGGGTAGACCCAAAAAGTGCTGGCTAAAAGTCGTAAAGGGCGATATACGTGCCAATGGACTCACTACCGGGGATGCTGTAGACCGTGCGAAGTGGAGAAGAAAAGTCAGAGAGCAGAGGCACCGACACGGAAGTTTGGATTGCAACGGGATTTAACCCTAAGGTGGTGATACACATTAGACAAGAAAATCTATCTGAGCTGTGTATACCTTCGTGGGACTCGAATCTGTGATCTCCGAGTATGATACCAGTAAGCAACCAGGCACCGAGGGTACCTGTGTATTTAGTTAATAAAATTAATCGTGTTTATTTATATGTAGTGTTAATAACCTTATTGTCCTGCTTTGAGTGCAATGATTCATAGCGGTCAGGTGCAAATTTACATTAGCGTTCATTTGGCAGACGCGAATTTGGACAATGCTCCCTACAAACACATTGGGCGTGTTGGCCAGACTAAAGGGACATTAGTCAAGATTTATTTCCACCAAAGGTACGCGGTCTGCCTGCGGCACGTAGGTATTAATTGAAAACCTCCACACGAGGCTACTTCAGAACGCGAGCGAGTGTGTTGGACATTTTATGAAATTACTTACTCGGTGCGATTGAACGGATTTTTGGAATGTTTCCCTTGACCTGTTAGGGAAACTTAAAGTAAACAAATTTTGTATTAACCATTTAAGAGATAAAGAGATGCAGTTTTATAGCATCGATTCGGACTTAATTACAAAAATGCACTTTCGTTGAGGGATAGTAAAAATATATTATAGAAATGCAAAAATATACAAATATACATATCCAACGCAAGATTAATGAAATAAATGATGCCATATTTTTCAATACACAATTTGATTTCAATAATAACTAAGTACAAACTTTAAGAGAAGAGTAATTTCACCACATTCGCCATGCTTAAGAAATATTCCGGGGATTTTTCACCAATGCTTATTGTTTTAAGCGTTAGGAGCGTATACTGCAAGTGACATATGTTGGGACTGTGTAATAAAAATTATAGTTAAAAAAATACTAATAAACATGCTTTCATAGTTAATGAAACTAAAAAGTAATAAACAATTCTTAACATAAGAATAAAATTATTGACGAGAAAGTTAATGTCACTGTTCGCATGTTCTTAAAAGCGTGGGGTGCTCGATATCAATAGTTATATTTACTAGTTTCATTCCAAAATGCAGGGTTAGTTTAAAAATATCGTAGTACCCACGCTTTTAAAATAGTGAACTTAGGATAAAAATTATTTTTTACTTTTTAGGTTGATTAACTATAAAAGCATGTTTTTTTATTTTTTTTTAAACTATAATTTATTTTTTGTCAATTCCCAATCAGTAAATAAAAGCGCCAAGTTGATAAAAGCGTGGTAAAAAATCACGTATGTCAAATTATGTTCAGGAAATATCAAATTAAATTAAGTTAGTTAATAAACAAACTTTACTTCTGCCGTTCTCTTTTAAGACCAACCAAGTCACTACTAGAAAATACATAAATTTAAATGATAATATAGAAAATAAATGTTAAGCTAACTTTGAGGTTGATAGTAATTAAAGCATTGGAATTCAGTGAAAGCTACTTTCAAAGTTTTTTAGGTAGATAGATAGATAGATAGATAACACTTTATTGTAAACCAATTATATAAACACAATGAAACTTATTTACACAATCAATGAGTACTTGACTTACAATGGGCGGCCTTATCGCTACAGAGCGATCTCTTCCAGGCAACCCGGGCTATAGAACATTATTGGTGTTACATTGATAGGTAATTAGTGTAAGAGTAATAATTCATTGATATTCTTTTAAAACTGGTTTTATTACTGGTCTTTGATGCCGTATTATGAATTTGACTGTGAAATGATTAAAAAATAAAGTAGTCTTATGTGTTTTATAACTCATATGTAAACGAACATCTATGGTAACTGATACAAAAATATTGGGTGCACATAACCTTTGGGGGAGTGTGAACAAATTGGCATCGCATCACATGTCGCCCCATGGTCATTACGGTATAATGACGTCGGGATGACGGCCATCGCAATTAATTAAACGTTGCAATTTGAAGCGACATCTTGCTACGTATCCCCGTTTTATTTCACTTTTTACGATTTGTGAGTACGTAATATTTATACGTTTTAGCCTCACGCGATATCTGGAGTTGATATAGTTAAAGTTTTATGTTTATTATTTCTCATTGACTCCTTACTTTGCTTGCCTAAAAGACTTCAATAGGAGCGATAGTACACTGCATACTGTTTAAAATATTATAGTTTTATCTGACATGTAAAGTAGTTAATTATAACAACCTTGGTGACACAACGGCTAGCGCTTGTCGGAATGCCTGCGGGGGTCTTCGGTCCGATTCTCGTCCAGTGTTTACGTATACAATATGTATTCATTTCCAAAAGGAAATTATATAACACAAGCATCCTTTTTTTTTCATCCTGTTTCTTACACTGTCTAGCCCCAAACTAGATGGCACTATGTGAATTGTCACTGTATATTTTTTATAAGTTATTTTATATTTTATAAGTTACCATAATTATATATTATCCATATCGTCGCGCGTCGTTGTCAAACCAATATCTGCTACGTGCAAACAGTTAAACTTTGAGATGTGGAGTAAAAACATTATCATGTAAAATTTCATTAGAAACAATTTATTTTAAAGTGCTTTTAAAGCAATGTAACGAATAGAATCACATAGCGGTATTAACATGTGCATATCAAAGTTTGGGTGGGAAATTAGTCATAATAGTTCAGTTCAGTTTTTGGAGGTGTGGCTCCAACGCCTTTGGCATTGATTTTGCCAATGTCCGAGTAGAATATAAAAGTAATAAGTTAATTGGCGAAAAAAAGGAGGGGGGGGGGGGTGTCAAGTAATATATACAAAATGTTGAAATCTGAAAAAAGTGCAAATCGCAGATATTGATCTGACACCGACAATCTATAAATATGCCAGTATATTTTTGGACGTTAATTTTTTTTTTATTGCTATAGAACAGCATACAGGCTGACGGCCCGCTTAGGATTTAGTAGTTACCATCGCCTATAGGTCTATGCAACGCCAGTGGCATCGCGAACACGCTGCTGTCCTATTAGGGTAAAGTGTAAGGTAAGTTAAAGTGTAAATCCCAGATAATAAAAAAATTGCATTGGTGATTCATTTTTAGCGTTAATTGATGAAAATTACATATAAATACTCGTAGATGCAAATGTTTCTAGCATTTTGGTTCTATCCAATATTTAATACATCACTACAAGATATTTTTTTGAGTTAGTTCATGATAATAAAAATTTTAAATCTATAATCAAACCTGGGACCCCTGCGTTGGCCGTAGAGTAGGATACCACTTAGCTACCTCGTACCCTTGCAGACCATACATGCCATAAACAAATTGCAAACGACAACACTCCGCACTTAATGAAAAACTTTGTCAACACGTACAATTGTGTCGAGACTTGGGAAAGCAACAGATTATTTGAACGCAGGACCTGAAGATTAATTGCGAATGCCGCACACGCACTACGCCCAAATATATTTTCTTTATTTAGGGGCGCTGTAACAACGGTCTTTAATTGCCACTTTTATTTCATTAAATTGGTTTATCGGATCTAAAATGTATTGCGCTACAGATGGCGGTGAAAGGTCATGTAAAATTAATTCTTAAATATATAATTTATGACTTATTTTGAAATTAAAGATACACATTAATAAATCTTACCAGACTATGTCTGACTATGCCTTGTTATAAGTTTTATTTTGTAAATGTAAACAGGAGTTATCTATATACATATTCTAAACCTTTTATATTTTACACTAGCTGTGCCCGCGACTCCGTCCGCGTGGAATAGTGACTTTGGGCAGAATTTTTTGGATATATCTTATGGTCTATTTTGGATTACAAACCCTATAAACCCTAAAATATAAATTAAATATGCAAATAGCCAGTATTATCGAATGCACCTGTTACGCTATGCGCCTCCGAAATACGTACGTTCGAACCTACAAGGTCCAGCCTAAGCTTAACCCTATTTCATATGATTGATGATATAAATCTGAGGTCAACTTAAATTGGATACAAAATTTTCGAAACTTATCATTTTTAACAAAAACTATTTCTTTTTTCTAAAATAAAAATAGCCTAAGTTACTCCTTGTTACATCAGCTATCTGCCAGTGAAAGTCCCGTCAAAATCGGTGCAGCCATTTCAGAGATTAGCCGGAACAAATAGACAGACAGACAGACAAATATTGTTAAAAATGTTGTTTTGGTATATGTACCGTGTATACGTCCGAATGCACTTAGTAAAAAACGGTCATTTTAATATTACAAACAGACCCACCAATTTTATTTATTTGTATATATTATTACTCTTCCGTGTGCATAACTTCAAATAAAAATATATCGATGAAACGTTCGAAATTTCCATTCCAACCGATCAACTCGGAAGGGCACAAAATTAAAGAATACTTTTATATACATCATACATTGACAATTCACGAATCATGTTCGATTGAGATTCAAATTCGTTCAATTGACAATCATGTTCCAATAGTACGCCTCCATTGTTGCATCCGTTGCATTCAAAGGGATGCCTTTGTGTCACACTGTGAATGCATTTTACGCAAACCCAAGCGAATTCTCGGCTCGAATGGAAAAGCGGTACAATAAAACTTATTGGTAACATCTAGATCTCTGCAGATATTTCCTCAGCTTTTATGCTTTATACGTTATATTTGATTTTATATGTACGTGGTAACCACTTGCTATTTATTACATTTCGAAAATATCTACGCACAGGGGCGGAGCAATAATATTGACCCCTGCGACTGGGTCAGATTATCGTCAAAGGAAACAAAATAATCATACCTAGGAGAAAGGGCTCCAAGCCCGACTGGATGACAACTTGACAACCACCCTTGTATTCTGTTCCGGCATTAGTAACCTATGTTTCAGTACCTCTATGCGGACTGCAGCGTGTTCACGGTGCCCCGAGTATTGAAAACATACGAGGGTGGATCAAATATAAACGCGATTTTAGTTAGTGAATGTCTTGGCTGGTAGGAATGGGCACGGGCTTCTAGTATGCTTGGGGGTCAGTAGGAGTGGGAAGAGCCAGTCGTTTCACACTCCCACCCGGTTTGTCAGTTACCGTCACGATGTCGGAGCAGCAAGTGTACCCTTCTACTGCACAACGCATTATTATAAAATTTCTCGCTCGTGAAGGAGTTCAAGCGACGGATATTTTTCAGAGATTAAGTGCACAGTCGGGGATCAAATATTTTCAGACTCGTGTTTGCTTGGCATAAGGAGTTCAAAGAAGGGCGAAACAAACTGGACAATGAGGAACATGATCGCCGTCCTCGGACCAGGATTACAGATGAAAACATTCGCGAAGTTCGAGACATTCTTGAAGACGATCGACGAGTTAAGGTATCCCAAATAGAAGAACAGGTGGGAATAAGCTATGGGAGTTGTCAAACGATCATCATAAAGAACCTAGAGTTCCGTAAAGTTTGTGGTCCAGATGGGTCCTTCGTCTTTTGAACGAAGATCAAAAATTGAGACGTTTGGAGGTCTGTTACTGTCGGTCTGGAGGCTTACAGCAAGGTTTGCGGAAAAATGTATCATCACCTGCGACGAGACACGAGTCAACCACTACACTCCAGAATCAAAACAAGCCAGTATGGGGTGGCGGAAAAAAGGGGAGACAGCTCCAGTGAAAGCCAAGACTCGACTGTCAGCTGGTTAGGTTCTCCCAACAGTGTTTTTTGATCAGCAAGGTATTTTGCTCATTGATTTTTTGAACGAGAGACGCACAATCAATGCTGCTTACTACTGCGAGCTATTTACTAAGGTGAGAGATGCATATCGCTGCAAAAGACGAAAACAACAAATCCGAGAGTCATCCTTCTCCATGACAATGCCAAACCTCATACTGCAGCTCTAACAATGTCAAAACTGGAAGAAATGCATTGGACTCAATTTAAACACCCTCCCTACAGCCCGGACGCCCTGCGATATTCATTTGTTTGGGTCGCTTAAGGAAACTTTAGGAGGCCAACGATTCTACAGCAATAAAAATAATAATAATATTTTAATGACAATTGTTATCTTAGTTGTGAGCCAAATTTTTCCATAATGCAAAACCCTTCGTACAATGTCCATAATAAACCCTCAAGGTAAGCAAGATGCTTTCATCATAATAGAGAAAATAATTAACGTTTTCCTCTCCACAAAAATACCTTTATCACAATAACCGCAGTTGTTTTTGGGAGACACGACGAATGCTTTTGTCGGTGACGCCGGAAGGCAGGAGGCAGTCACCAAATGAACGGAAACAAAAGCCTGGCCATTACCGCTGTTGGCGGTCTATGATAAACAATGCGGAAAAACATTCCGAGGTTGCCACTTATTCACATAATTTAGTTGAAGCTAATAAAATATTAGTTAGGGTAAAATAACAATTTCTTCTAATTTATAAGTTAGTGCAGTAGTTGATCCCTGTGGCTCAGCAGTGTACAATGGACTCTGAAGTACAAGCTTCGAATTAATTTTAATTTGCTGAAAAACATCAGACATCTTATCCGCGCAGGGGCTGAGAAAGAATACTAACCTCTGCGGCCGGGGTCGGCCTGTCGTAAAAGGAAACAAAACAACCCACCCTAGCTACGTGGTAGGGTTTCAAGCCCGTCTGGATGGCGACCACCTTTGGCCGTAAGTATGTCGCCATAGTAACCTTGTATTGCGTTCCGGCATTAGTGAGTTAGTGACCCAAGTTCCTGTACCCTTATGGGCCAGCAGCGTGTTCGCGATGCTACTGCAAACATCCATAGGCGACGGTAACTGCTAAATTCTAAGGGGGCCGTCAGCCTGTCTGCTGTTCTACAGCAATAAAAAAAAAGACAGGCTGACGGCCCGTTTAATAGTAAGCGGTTACCGTCTCCTATGGATTTTTGCGACGCTAGGGGCACAGCCAACACGCTGCCGTCCGCGAAGAAATTTTATGATGCCCTTTTTTAAATATCCGATGTCGCAGTGCGCTGGAAAAACCTCAGCTTTCCAGCTGAGGTTTTGGGGAAGCTCATTCCACATCCTCACTGTACGCAAAATAAACGTTCTGGAGAACCTTTGTAGACTGTAGAGGCTCCAGATAGTGAGGATGAACGCTCAGTCAATGGCGAGCAGTTGGGTGATAGAAAGTGGACGAAGGCACTATTTGAAACAATTTTTCAGAACACATCTTTATACAGATGGTAAAAAAGCAAAGAAATGCTAAGTTTCATCGAAGGCCAAGAATAAAACGATAAGGAGTAATAAGAATAAAATAATGAGTATAAGCCAGTTGCTTGGATATTATTTCAATAATACAAAGCTCGATTGCAGCTATTTGGGAGCTAACACTTCGAAACTCTAGTTAGATAAAAATCTATGAAAAAATATTTCATCACAGACGATTTAACTTACCCGCTATCTAAAGCATTTCGAGTGGTTTTTATCTTGGAGCGATAGTAAACATATTAGTCCGTAATGTTTCATTCGGCGAGTGACTGTCGAGAGGGCACTCGTGTCGCCAGATAACTGTGGCACTCTCGCCCGTCCACTTGAATCTGCGTCGAATGCGAACCGACCTGCGTAATTTAGTGAAGCTCTCGAAATAACATGTCTGTTTGCGATTCGGAATTCCTGATGGCTATTTAAAATAAATATAAACAATATTATACACGCGGGACTGATGAACCTGAGTCATATGAACAACTCGAAGGCTAAGAGTTGCTCACTTGAGACATAAATTTCAATTCCATAAGCTTTTTATTCCTAATTTTCGGTGTGTTCTCGATCAGAATAGGGCCGTTCTATTCAATGACAAAAAGGTGTTATTGCCTTAGCAAGTGCACACAGCAAAACTAAAATTATATTTGGTTATTCTATTGAGGTCGGAGAACAGAATAAAAAAAATACTGGGTATATCCCATATTTAATGCTGCTATCTTTTTTATTGTTGCTAAGTGCGCAGAAAAATAAAATATCCTGGAAGAGAAGCCATGAAAATGGACACATAGAAATTTCGCTCTGTGACCAAAATAACTTAAGAATACGTCCTACCAGTACTAAGAGCAGGTATACAAATTTTAAGTTGTTTATCAAGTGGGGTGGGTTATATTGAGCGTTTTTCTTATGAATTAGATTCCAAATAAGAACATCCTAAAAAAAAAGATTATTGACATAAATTCTAAAATCCATATTGAATTCAATTCTTGCCAATTGGCAAAGAAGCGATCAAGTCTAAGTCCTGGACTTGACAGCCTCTCGGAAAACGTAGTGTAAGACGCCCTTAGTCCGATGGACCGCTAAACCGTGAAACGGTCGGAGCTGGATGAGAAAAATAAAAAATCGCGCCCAAAGTTCTACAGTGAATGGCCACTGGTTTTCGACGACCTAAATATAAGCTGAATCCATCGAATGCCTGGTAGTGCAGGGCAAGGTTGAGGGCACCCGACCACGCGGGAGACCACCGATGAGGTGGACGGACCAAGTGAAAGGCGCCGTCGACGTTCCTCTGCACGAATGCACAAGGAGAGCGGCAATTCGCGAAGAGTGGCGTCGTATTGTAAAACAGGCTACAAAAACTTCAACGTGACGGCCACGACCACTCTGGCAAGAGTGTAACGCCAAAGAAGAAGAAATGTAAGCTTTCCCTACCACACTGAAAATCTTGTCAAAAGAAGACATTTCAGGTTCCAAACTGTTATCCGTAGGTACAAAACTAATGCTGTACATAAAGCTAAACAGACATAAAATAGTTGTGAATATTTGCATGACGTCGACGCTCGCTCTAATGCGATTATAACTGCACGTAGCGAAGCCCTAATGCAGGGGATGAAAACCTTTTAACAGTACGTTGTGGATTATAGTGTTATTAATTTCAAATTTAACAGTTTGTTCGCTTATATTAATTACTTCATACACTGCGTTGTGTTTTAATAGCTGTTGAATATTACTATAATAATTGCATAATTATTTATGTTTATTAAATACAAATAAGTTCATGTACATAAGCAGAAGTATAGGCCCTGATAGATAAATTTTAAATTAAATTAAAAAGGAGATTTTTTTTAACTCTTAACCTACAGGATAGTTGGAATTAACGTTCAGGCTAAAAGTTCAAAATTCTCAAACAAAAAGTCAAAGTACAAAATCTATTGATATTGATAAAAACATTAGAATGATAAACATAAAGCCTTTTGAAAACTTTCTGTAATTAATACTTTATAAGCAGTTGATCTGAGAGTAAAAAATGCAACATCAAGAAATTTGATATACAAGTTTACTCGCTAGGGGTGCGTCCTAGCAACAGATGACCCTACAAGGTTTATTTTGTGAGGTTTGGAGGTGAGATGGCAAGTGTGCCGATAAAAGCAAGCATCACCTATTCCATCTGATTTGTGCCTCTTTGTTAAAATGGATGTGAAGATTTTTTCCCTGACAAACTGGTTTTAGCCTGGACGCTTATTTAATATGAAATTCATCTTTAGACAACGTCCCGTAAAATAACTTTCATGTGTCAAGTTTCAATTTGCCGAGATAAAATGACTTTGTAACTCTTTTAAAGTTCATTCTACGATAAAAGGTTTTATATGGACTGAATAAAACATTTTTTCTTTAAAATTTTGTATTTTCTTGGATATACCATAAAAACGGAATTTCATAGAAATATTATTATTTAAGATATTTGTTTTAATAAAGTCAACAATAGTAACGTAAGTCAAAGTATTGCCATCTCTTAAATATAGAAGAATTCAAAGAATGCCCTACTTAAAAATTTAGTTTAAGAGAAATGTAAATATCAGAATCAGAACAATGAATACATTAATAAAGGAATTTATCACCGTCATCCTAGCTTTAAATATTAATTGCAATCTCAAACTCCTGTTTCAATGCCCAGGGTCCGCTATATAATTATTTATTCTTTACTTTACATGGTCTTCATTCAGCATTCAGTATCAAGGGATAGTGAGTCCATTCACACATATCAATCACCCTTATGATGTCAAGAGATCACTTTTGAACCTCCCTTCTAACGGGGCCTGGTGGACGCGTATGGTTAGATATTAGGTCCCCATGGACACTTACATGGGGACCTAATGCGCCTATGTGCACAATAACCTTGTTAATGCGGTTATTGTGCTTGGCCGTGCCAGTGAAGGCAACTTCTGCAATGTATTCGCAATGTCAATAGACTAGGGAAGCATCACTGTTTACGATGTTATATGTACCTTTTAAAAATGTTTATTCTATATTGGAACAACGAACACAGCGCTAATGCCAAAGTAAGTAGCAGAACGCTTAATTTAAAATCAGATCAAAATTGAAGTAGCTCATCGAAATGCAATAGTTCAAGTTAGCTTTCCAGAAATTTCTGTATTAATATATCACTTTTATGAGTGTAATATTATACATTGAATATTAAATTTAAGAGATAAGGATAGAGGACAAGTATTTTAACAAGAAATAAAAACAGCAATTCTCAAAAATCATCCATCAAAAATAAGAAGGGCTGCGACTAGAAGGAACATAGTGAGAGGGGGCGCAGCAGTAAAGACAAAAATGGGACCGACAGAGATAAGCATTGCAGTGATAAAGACAGACACAAGAGCAATAATGATCAGAAGTCCTCGTCATTAAAGGAGAAGGATCATAAGAGCTCGAAAGATAAAGATCACAAATCAAAAGACAGGGATCGAGATATGGATAAACTTAATGAGGTGTTGTGTTATGGGTACCAGAGAACTGATCTAACTACTACTTAATACTTTTAATTTATAAATACATTTTATTTATATACGCAAGGAATCAAAACTCTAAAGCGTGCCAGGCGTATCGACGTGTGAAAGCCATAGCACAAAAAAAGTCGTCTATGTATCTCGTCGTAATTTAATTATGGATTCCATTTATGAAAAAAAGCAACACTTTATTCCTCTATACCTAAATTAGATACAGTTTTGACAAAGGTAAACTGTCCTCTTAGTGAGAAAGGTGCTCTTATATCATTGAGCGTTATCAGAGCGGAAGTAATACACATATAACGTATATATAACGTAAATTTATTACAAACATGTAGTCAAGTATTTCGCATGAAGAGATCAAGCAAAAGTCAGTTTTAACCGTATTACCGTCGGTAGCCAGCGGCCCGTAATGACCCGTGTCGACTTCCGCTTGTACACAAGGTAAGTGGTATCCGAACACTCGGAGGTTCCAGTCTCGAATCCCATGATGGCATGCACCGCTTAGGGAGGATTTCTTCACGTACATGCATAACTGCCACGTGCCGACGGTGAATGAAGACATCGTGCAGTTACCTACTTACTGAGATCACCGGTATATGTAATCTGCCAATCCACAATGAGATTTTGAGTCATGCTTGGTATAACAATCACACGTCTATGATTAAGTCTAGCCATTTTCTCCGTGCGGGGGTGGAGTAAGAATACTGACTTCCGTGGCCGGGGTCGGCTTCTTGCAGAAAGCGACAAAACATCATCTATAAGCATGCCGCCAAATAACCTTGTGTTGTATTCCGACAATAGTGACGCAGGTTACAGTGCCTCTACGCGGACAGCAGCGTGTTCGCGGTGCCCCTAGCATCGCAAACATTCATAGGTGAACTGCTTACTATCAAGTAGACCATCAGCTTGTTTACTGTTCCTCAGCAATAAAAAAGCTTTCCATATTTGTAAGAGTACATTCTATGAGAAGAATGTAATAAGAAATCTATTTTCACTAGTCACTAGTCCTCAAGTAGTTTAGAATTATATTTGCAGCAAATCGTCCACTTTCCAGCGGAAGTGAAGTGATAACAGCGCCGTTAGGACGCTTATGATCACATCTGCATCCACTTTTGCAACTAGCTAAGTTTATATAACAAGACTTATTTTATCTGATGGGAATCATATGCGGTTAATTATTAAATAACTGATTACTAGGCAGCTAAATCACGGAGTTAAAGAAACACTAGATCCTAGAAAATACATATATTATTACAATAATATTAAGAGGTATACAATATCGAAAATTTCATTAGAAAATTAGAAAGTTAAGATTTTAGTGTACTTTTTCGGGATCAAATCGAATCTACGACTCCAATGCTTGGATGCAATCATTAAAATTCCAAAAAAAATCTATGGTTGGTTAAGTAGCAAATCAATTAAATAGCTATTCAACAGATTATTATTTGTGATAAATTTTGAAACAGAGGTAAATTAGTAATAAATTGTCCAGCACGTTTTATTATGCTTACGTTACTCTTAAACATTAAAGTATTCATTCATTCAAAACGAGAAATCATTATCAAAATCTTAAAACTATTACTTTAGAAAGCCAAATAAAGTTTAATCTCAGTAAGCACCTCCACGGGGTGTTGTTGCATTCTTCAATAGCGCTTTTGTGTGCTTATAATAGATAGGATCGCCCTTTGTAAGCGTTATAGGAGTTTTTTAATCTGAATAACGCGACCTGAGAGCAAATTGATTTTTTCCAAGCTGATAAAGTGAATAATTATGCAAAAGTGACGTCGTCGGAGCTTCTTAATCCGCGAGATTATAGTGGTAAGGGGCGATCAAAGGAAGCAAAATGGGAACATCCCTCTTTGGTTAATATATAATGAGAGTTTCATTTAAATCCGCGTGTTTACATTAATTTACAGTATAAATGTTAGGGATCTTTGGGTGGGATTGTAACGTTTATTCACGGGATAAGAATACTGTTTGGTTTTCATGAAGTTCATTAATTGAATAAGCGCATATGTTTTTTTATTGCTGCGGCACGGCAAACAGACTGTCTGCCTGCTTAACAGTTACTGTCTCTTAAGGACGTTTGCGACACCAGGGGCACCGTTGACATGCTGTCGTTCGCGTAGGGGTACTGGAACCTTATGCCTTATGCACGAACATGACAGAAGGTTGTTATAGCGGCATATTTATATAGACATGAAGTCGCCGTCATCCAGACGGGCTTGGGCTCCTACCACCTAGCTGGGGTTGTTTAGGCTAGCCTTTTACAGGATCGGGACCCCAGCCGCAGGGGTTACTTATTCCGCCCGTACATGGAGTCAGATTCAAAGGTTGGAATATATTTATTAGTTGAATTCCAAAAGTGAAATTAAAATATAAGTTATTGTTAACGATATAGACTGAAATAAGTGCTACACACTGAGCTACTATGGTATGGAAGGTTGCTCAGATCGCAACTGGGTAGACCTAAATGGACTTTTTTTATTGCTGTAGGACAGCAGACAGGCTAACGACCCGCTTAGAAATTAGCAGTTACCGTCGCCTATGGGTGTTTGCAACGCCAATGGCATCGCGAACACGTTGCTGTCCTATAAGGGTAACAGGTCACTAATGCCGGAACACAACATAAAGTTACTATGGCGGCACACTTACGACCAAAGGTGGTCGCTATCCAGACGGGCTTGGGGCCCTACCACGTAGTAAACGCCCCTATAAATATGCCACCATATAATAACTTAGTTTTATGTACTCCTCCTATACGAACAGCAGTATGTTCGTGGTGCCTCTAGCGTCGACGTTGAAATAGGTGACGGTAGAAGTTTACTGTGGGCCGTAGACTGTCTGCTATTCCTCAGCAATAAAAGAACTGGGAAGACATCAGTGGACTTCGATGGGAACTTCTTATGACTTACCTTATAGCTTTATAGCTTAAGGATTTATTGGCGTTTCTAGCATTGTGTTACGTTTTTGATATAGATACATAATTGGTATTAGATAGTAGTTTCTTAGAAGTTGTTCTTCTTCCTCCTGCCCTTATCCCACATTATATGGGGTCGGCACCATACGTTCTCTCCTTCCATTCTCCTTTGTTGGCCGTCATCCCAACATTCACACCCTTTTTTGACATATCATCTTAAACTTTACACATATCTTTTATCCATATTTTTTTGGTCTACCACTACTCCTGTATCCATTCACTCCCATTTATATCATTTTCATTGTTATATGGCATTCTTCTCTGCGCATTGCATGGCCAAACCACGCTAGTCTATTACTTTTAAGTTTTTCAATAAGTGGCGATACTTTCACACTTCTTCTAACATACTTATTTAAAATTTTATCCATTTTCGTAACTCCACACATCCATCTCTGCATTCTCATCTACGCAACATGTTGTTGTTTTTCTAAAACAATTATTTCATTATTCGATCGAAAAACTACTAATTAATATTTCTTCAAATAGCAGATGAAACAAAGAAGATCTTTGCGACTATCTCCTAGAGTAAGTAACATTCAGTGAATTAAGTACGAGCTCATTTAAAACGGTAATAATAGTGAACAATGTGTACCGCTAAATTATCTTTTGTTGTTTATAGACCGTTACGTGAAACATGTTCTAGGGCTGTAACTATAGTTGGTTCTTTAAAAAATTCTAAGACGTTCTGGTTTCTTTCAAACGCATTTTAATTAAGGTAGGTCCGTAAAAAATCTGTAATGACATACTTGTTACTTAAATATACTTTTAGATTATGCGAGCAGTATTATATTAGTGAAAAATGAGAGCGCCATGAAAAGGACATTATGAAATTAGATAACCTAGCAGGCTATGATTTTTTAAAGATATAATATAATCCAAATAGCCAGCAACTGCTATCGCAGGCCGAACAGGATATACAGGGTTATTGGTAATTCGACGTATTCCCGTTAGGAGGTGATAGGGGTGAGTCTATTTACGATAATTTTAACCACCCAGCTATGTATTATTATATTTTGTATAGTGCAGGGGCTTTATCCATAGAGGGGCGAATAAAGAATACTGACCTCTGCGGCCGGGGTCGGCCTGTCGTAAAAGGCGACAAAACAACCACCCTAGCTACGTGATGTATGCCGTCATAATAACCTTGTATTGTGTTCCGACATTAGTGACCCAAGTTCCTGTACCCTTATGGGACAGCAGTGTGTTCGCATTGCCACTGGCGTTGCAAACACCCATAGGCAACGGCCTCTGCTAAATTCTAAGTGGGTCGTTAGTCTATCTGCTGTCCTATCGCAATAAAAAAACCGCTTTCAAAGAAAAAAAACTGTTCCAAAACAAATTAATATGCACTAAAAAGTAAAAAAATAATTGCATATTCTTCTATAAATTAATAATCAACTTACTTTTTCTACTCATCAATATGTAGGTACGATCTATATTACGTTAATATAATGTAGTTACAATTATTGTAATTTTTGGAGTCGGTGTCACACGGGAAGCACCAGATTTCATATAAAAAAAGAATCATCAAAATCGGTTTACCCAGTCGAAAGTTCTGAGGTAACAAACATAAAAAAATACAGACGAATTGAGAACCTCCTCCTTTTTTGAAGTTGGTTAAAACAAATAATAGTTAAATAATATATAAAATCTACACAATAATATAAAAACAAACAATAAGTTATAAGATACATCACAAATCACAATAAATACGATCAAAGTAATAAAATTAAAATGATACTAAACAAGATTTAGTTTTTGCTCAAAAAAGAAAGAAATCGCTCAGGAAATTTATAATTGAAGTTAACAATTTTTTTTCACGTGTTTTGTAACCCTGCGGCATGCAATATAGCAGGCCAGCCAAGACGAGTGGCAAAGTGCACTGGCGAAGCTTGATTACGGCAATTTGTCTGCCACGCCCCAGACCCTTGTTCAAAGCTCCTTAAGCTCGACCGCGCTGTTTCACTCATATTTTGGACAATATTAAGGCGAAACCATATTAAACATGTATTTAAAAGTAGTCAAAGTATCATTACAAACTGTAAGTATTCGTTTCAACAAATTCACAGAATTATATTCTATTTTAGGAATATATCCATATTGCACTGTCAAAGCACCATTCATTTGCAAGTTTATTTGTTTCCATTCTAAAATTACCCGTATGAAATTGTTTCAAGTGATAATAACGCATATATGTCTTGGTGCTTTTAAATATAATATACTATACAATTTATTTATAGATATAGCAAATAAACGAAAAACATATACGAAAAAAAAATATACGCCAACATATATACGACATGCTGGTGTGCTTAAATACTAGCCGTGTAACTATTATAATATTTACAAGATTAAGTTTTATTTTTAAACATTTTACGAGGAGATTGTAAAAGAATATATGATTATTATTCAATTTTAAATATCAACTTTGATCAAAATAAACACGAATATAAATTAATAAAAAGTCTTGTCTAGTGAAAATAAGTGAGTTAAAGCTCATTATATATATAAATATTTATATATTTTAAGACTTTATGTATTCACGTTCAATTTCAGTTGGTGCTCTCTGGATGTAATTGTTAAATTGTTGCAAATACTGCTATCAATTCTAATACTTGATAATAAAGCTTTTATATCCACCATCAAAAGTTAAATTTGTTTTTTGTAAATTTATCGAAATATACCGACATTTGAGCATCTCAAAGGGTTTATACGTGTTTTGCTAATGAAGACGATAAATATAATATAATAATAATAATAATAAATGAATAAATTAGCTGAAGAAGAATAAGCAGTAATTTAGCAAAAAATAGTGCAAGTCTACCAGGTTGACCTAAAAGCAGAAAGGAGTTAATTGTTATTTTAATGTATTATTTATCAGAATTTATTTTCATAATATAGATAGATAGATATTTTATTGTACATTTGAGAAAAGTAATACATTGAAAGACCTATAATTAATAATATTGCACAATAGGCGGCCTCATCGCTAAAAGCAATCTCTTCCCAGACAACCCAGTACAGGAAGCAAATAATTTATTAAAATTGTTGGTGGGATAACCAATATATCTAACAATAATGCATTAATAAAAGTAAATTAATTACTGTGTCATAACCACTAAGTTCTTCAAAGTGCTCCTCAAAGTTACGAATACTTTGAATAGCTTCGTGCTAGACAGCCGTGTGGGGATATATTAAAATATTTCACAAGATAATGAATGCCGTTCTTCGCCATAGATTTCGTCTTATTAAAATTTCTTTCAGAATTTCACTACGTAAAGCTCTTACAGCAGTCAAGTAACCGCAGCCGGGCGCGTATACTTTGCATTTTATATCAGATTTCATATACATTTCTATGTAAGTTCGCTTTACAAATTGTAATTTTTTTCATTTTCTAATATGATTTTAAATATAACAAAACATAACTGGAATCATTCTATAAACATTGTACTGATAAAATACAAAAATTAATGTAGGTATAATATACCAAGTGTTTATGAACAAATACTTGTGTGAAAGCAAAAACGTAAACAAATCTTGATAGATATATTTTATTTTATACTCAGTTTATATATAACCCCGAGCATAAAAATAACATATTAATAAAAAAATATAATAAGTAATAAAAAGTTTTTGATGTAAATTCGATAGTATTTATACAAAATATATATTGTATCATTCATATAATATATGATATCATATATAATAAATATTTATAATCAATTGTTTAATTCTTCTTCTCTTACATTGCATAATAAAATTAAAAACATAACATATGTTTTCGATTCTGCGCACGTTCTAAATAGATTTATATTTCGATGTTACTAGTGCTTTCTTTTAATTAAAAATGTTGTCAGTACAAGCTGCCTTTGGTAATAAATTAACCTTGTTTTATTTTACTCTAAGGCGATATATAATTTCTATTTTCACATTTTTAGATTACGAAAAGATAGGTTACACATGTCGATCTAGAACAATTCCGTTTAGGTATCCCACGATATTTGTACCGTTTGGTTAACACATGTTATTCGAATTTCGTGAATAAATTAGGACAGAGATAAGAAGTTTTATTGTTTAAAAGCTTTTTTTTATTAACGGTGGGACTCATCTAGTGGATGATATTCAAATACGTATATTATGTTAGCTGGTGAGATGAAATGACGAAATCCGTAAGAGAACCAAAGTAAACCCATATATATAGCTCGTAAAATATGCAAGCTGAAGTGGCAATAGGCCGGTCACGTTTATCTCAGGATCAATGGACGTTGGCTCAAATCTATCCTAGAGTGGAGACTGTGCCTAGATAGGCTCGATAATGCGATGACCTACGCAAGGTTGCCGGCTGAGGCTGGATGGGAAAGGCAAGGGACCGACATTTGTAGCGAGAATTTAAGGAAGCCTACGTCCAGCAGTGGACCATGATTGGCTGATAACATGCTAGCTGGTGCAACCTGCGAAATAACAGACAGGATCAGGCGTGAATGCTTGCAGGTTTATGATAAACTGTAATTACTTTTGTAAGAGTCGGAAACGTTATATGACGGATATAACCATATTCGTAATGGGGAAATGCAAATCCACCAAACAAAATTACCACTTAAGATGCCAGTTACAGACAGAGTATATTTGTATAACATGTATTAATATTACGAGCCATACATCCAGTAGGAATCTTCTGACCAGAAGAAGGGTAATTTGAAAGAAAGTGGTTACCATGGTGGAAGCAACGCGTATGGTGACATAGATGCAACGTTAAGGCACGCATTGCTGCCGCGTGGGCCAAATGGCATGAGGTGACTGGTGTCATCGGTGACCCTAAAATACTGGTTAAATTGAAGGGACAGGTCTATAAGACGATCATTAGGCCTGTCTACGGATGTGAAGTGTGGCCAGTGCTGGAGCGACATAAGCAGGCTTTGCGAGTCACAGAGATGAATATGCTGCGGTGGACATGTGGAGTAACGCGAAAGAACCACGCTAGGAACTCTTGCATTCGCGGTAGCCTTCATATCCGTGACATTGCGGATAAATTGCAGGAGTGTCGCCTTCACTGTTATGGCCACGTTTTACGGCAACCGGCTACTTACATGGGGAACAAATGTCTGGCCATGCCGCCACCACCGGGCCCCGGCAGGAGGGGTAGACTCAAAAAGTGCTGGCTTGACATCGTATATATGCGTGCCAATGGACTGACCACCAGAGATGACGAAGATCCTGCGAAGTGCAGAAGAAAAAGTTGGAAAGCGGACCCAAGGCGCCGAAGCGAGAGTTTGGGCTGCAACCGGGATTCAACGCTAAGATGATGATGATGATGATGGTTGCCATCCAGACGGGATTGAGGTCCTACCACCTAGGTAGGGTTGTTTTGTTTATGACAGGCCGGGTCAGTATTCTTACGTGAAACGTGTGAAGTGATTATAATTTATTTTATTCACTTTATTAATTAATTCATTAATAAATAATCACTTTTTAATAATATATATTTTTATACATAATTTTTTGTTTGATTATATTCCTTTTTGTGATGATGTAATTTTGCCTTGTGCGTAGATCAATATCAGACCAGATCAGATCAGACCTCTGAATTTCACAGCTTCTAACTAAAAGAAAACGCTTAGAAGAAAGGCTTCTCGTTTAGTTTATAGATTCCTATTTAGAGAAATTTTGGGAAAATAATTATGAGATGTATCTTTATAACTTTTCTAACATTATTTTAGTTTCTGATGATAGAAAATTAAACAATAAATTATATGTTGTACACGACTCTTATAAAATATTAAATTAGGATTATGAAAACTACTTCCTTTAATTGATGATTATGTTCATTTGATAAGTAGCATAATAATGCAATTAAATCCATTATCTTTTTATTTTTTCATTTTATCGCATAACCTCAATTATTCTATCTACTGGGTACACTTCTTTCACTTATAAATAAATTAATTAGGATTTTATCGTGGATTCAATCAGTAATAATAATAATGTTAAGTTCTTAAACTAAAATGAGCAACTTTTAACGATCTTTAAAATAATTTAATAATAGTATTTTAGAATATTTCGTCCCGATAAAAACCTTCAGTGCCGCGTCGGAGCTGCACAACAAACACTCAGACTAATAACAGAAATTGAACTCGTAACCTTCGCAAACGTTCTGTGCAAAAACAAAACCGTTGTGACGGAGTTCGTCTTGTGCCGAAACACTAGTCTTTTTTTTACTTCACAGGCACCATATATGCAACATTTGGTCTGTTCTTCAAGGTTGGAGTGTTACGCCACGTTTGCCTCATTTATAAATCAGCTTCTTTAATCAAGAAAAAGAGGGACACAATACTGGAAGGAAACGATACACTCAAAAACATTCCTCTAATACTTTGAGCTTTAAAGTGAAATCTACAGTGCGAATAAATTACACTTAACGTAGAATAGAATACAAATTAAGTTTATAATAATAAATAAAATTAGAAATTTAATACAACTATAGTTTGTAAACGGTGGTTATCACTTCAGCCGCCAGCCTAGTAGTCTAGCAATAAAATAAATCTATAATCCCAAACTGTAGTCAAACTAGAACACTTCGTCTTTATTTATATTCGGTAAAGTTACAATGTCGTATTTCACACTTTGAATACACTCAAGCATTGACAAGAGTCCAGTTGCAACGAAAGATCAAAAGTCATCGCTTCCTGGCTATAAATCGTATCTACTGGGGACATCAAGAACGGCGATCTAATAAACTGCTAACATAAATAATATAAAGCAATATTTCATAGAACCAAATGACCTGAGTGTAAAATACATTATGTTGCTTGATGAAGATACGTATTTGACTTTTGCATTTGTACGCTTAGAGGAAATTAAATATTATGTAACATATGTATGTTGAACATGAATAATTGTATTACAGATGTATCCCATTGCTTTTGTATGTATATATGGTGAATCTTAAATAATACTGCGAAGCTTCATAAGAAATAATGGATTCCACTAACTTCTTCTAAACATTTTTGTTTTTAAATTGAAAAGCAGGTAGAGTACTAAAAAAGCAAGTAGTAAAAGGCAGGGGCAAGTACGAGGGTGGTCTGAAAAGTTTCCGACCTAACAAAGATACAAGACATTTTTTCACATTTTTTATTTTATTTTTCAACATAGTCTCCTTGTAACTCTACACACTTCTCCTAGCGATGCTCCCAGCCCTGTAACCCGTCCAAATAGTACCTACTCGGCGTTTTTCTCTGCAAAATAATTGTTCACGAAGGTGATTACCTCTTCATTTGACGAAAATTTCTGTCCTCCGAGCTCATTTATTTCCGCAAGTTCTGCCTTCAGCTTGTCAAGTAATGATGTGTAGTCATCATCATCTTAGCATTGAATCCCGGTTGCAGCCCAAACTCTCGCTTCGGCGCCCGTGGTCCGCAAGTAATGATGCGTAGTATGCTCCTGTAATGGTTTTTCCTTTTTGAAGATAATCGATTAAAATAACTGCATGACTATCCCAAAAAACAGTCGCCATCACATTCCCAGGCGAAAAACAGTTTTGCTTTTTTTGGAGCCGGTTCTCCCTTTGTAGTCCACTGTTTGGACTGTATTTTTATTTCGGGCGTATAATGTTTCATCTACAGTAATTAATCGGCGCCAAAAATTCGAATTTTTTGCGCCTAAACTGCACCAACAAAGCGATGTTTACACGTTTTTGGTCTAACGTGAGCAAATGCGGCATCCAACTCGTGGACATCTTTCTCATGTCTAAATGATGATTTAATAAGTGATAAACACATTCTTTTGACATGTTTACAACCTCTGCTATCTCTCTCACTTTAATTCAGCGGTCGTCTAGCACCATTTGGTGAACTTTGGCGATGTTTTCGTCGGTAGTTGCAGTTTCTCCAAGCTCTTACGGCCACGTTTAAATTCAGCTACCCAAAATTTTACTGTGGTAAATGATGGTGCAGAATCCCCTCCCCATACACAGAATCCAACTCATCTTTGATTTGCGTAGGCGTATTGTATTTAAAAAAAATATTTAATGACAGCTTAATACTCGATTTTGTCGATTTTCATAAAAACACTCACATCAACTCGCTCAAACGACTGTTAACATACATAACAACTGCGCGTCCAATATGGCTGAAACTTTGGTAACTGTCAACAGATGAACAACGAAATTCACTAGACTTTATTTACGAGTGCTGCTATCTTCATGTTGAGATCGGAAACTTTTCAGATCACCCTCGTAGATTTAGTAGAGTAGTTTGGGACTACTCGTGCAATACGACTGTGCACCTCCGTCTCTTGATTAGGAGACGCACGTCGCTGTGGTTCGGGCGGACAGTGTGAGCCGATCATAGCGACCTGTATGTCAGCCTGGGTGAATATGGCTTAATCCGGCTATCTTTGGTCACTCCCTGCCAAACAACGGATTTGATGTTTTGTTTTCAATATAATTTCAAGAGAATATCGAATCTATTTCTAGTACTGATTGGAATATTTTTATAGCATACAAACTTCATTGTGAATAACTAAAAGAGATAGTTTGAAGTTAATATTTCGACCAAAACAGTATTATTTATTTATACCTGTTAGTTATTATGATGTGGTTAGCAAGGATTTGACATGGAATTTGACAATAGTTCAGCTTTTTCGATTGCACTAAATAATTCAAAACTTCTAAATAACACAACTTTAAATTTTAGTTATTGGTATACAATGTGAGTTACAAGATATTTTAACCTTTTATTTGTATAATATTTACTGAATACTAATTATATTGAGGGATTCTTTTGGGAACTTAACGCTGAACCATGCACACCTTTTACTGTTTATGAATTAGTTTGATCCTTATCTACCCAAGAAGTAATCAATTAGTTAAATAGTATTTTACGACTTCCTGACTACACAGCACAACATGTAATAATATTTCACACTGGCATAGATATAGTTGTCAAATGATAATAAGATATGGGTATGCCTTTAAATAATGATTACTATAAATCAAATGTAGATATAAATTTAATACAAAAAAAAAATAATTAACTCGAAACTTACAGCTATATTTTTGCTTTCGAAATAAAAGTAAAATGGAAATAAATTTTTTGAAAAAGAACAATTCCGAAATAAATCCTCATCCTTATCAAAATCAGTGTTTCAGAAAAGGTGGCCATTCGTTCTGGAAGGGACATTACTCGGTGCAATGACGCAAGACGCTTTATGTAGTGTGAAACGTTAACGCATTTTGAGTCAGCAAAGGGGTTGGAACCTCCCTCTATCCTTTTTGGTTAAGACATCTGTTTTAAACTGTTTCTTTCTCTCCTAAATATAGAAGACTAAGGGAAAATATATTATAGACATAAAAACTGAATGCAAAATATTCCTTTTGAGTTTCATGTCATCTTGACACTAATAAGTTATCAAAATTCAAACTAGTCTTATAAAATAAATAATATTCGTGAAATATTTGGTGTTGTGTTACATTAAAATGATTAAATAAATTATTAAATGTACAAAAGTATTATATAAAACAATAACCATACTTAGTAAATTTTAATAAAAACCTCAACACCTAAGGGTAGATTAATGCGTAGTGGGTAGTAGCAAATAAGTGGCCCTAGAAATGTATATATGGGAATAAAATACAAAACTTTGTAGCACGTGTTTGCCAAATGACTCAATATTGTTTAATCAATAAAATTGGGCTTCGTTAATCCACACGTTATCTTTGACCTAGTTATCAAAATGGCCGACTATTTCATTTATTGAACTCGTTGGATGTATATTGCATTATACTATCATGTAAAATATTAACTCGTTTCTGCCAATGACCAATAATATTTATTCATTGTTGTTCAACGGCAATGTAATTTTTTTAATCAATGTAACAAAAAATGTAAAGAATAAATTATCTCAAATATTAACAAATCAGTAGCATAAGACTAGTATAATACTATGTCTAAAAGTTTTAGCCCTGTCTCTCTCCTTTACCTCGGCTATACGATTATTACAATTTTGCAAAACTTTCTATAAATATTTCACATTGTTATAACTTAAAATCTTCTTTTAAATTAAATGTATATAGTATAGTGTTCCTATTTGGACCTCACTGCCTCGATTCCAAAGATAAAACATGCAAAATATATCTCCGTGTCACCCGCACCCGCCCATGGCCTTCGCCCTTTGTCTTGACAGTGACAGTGACATATTCACAACCATACACGCGAGACAGGGCAGGTATACAAATGTACACCATAGACCAAATCGTATACATTAGATATAGGTTTCAATGAATACAGTTTTTAATACGTTTGTTCCTTACTAGAAAATCTTTCAACCCCCTATACAAAGCCCTCGCCCTTTGTGAAAGAGAGTAGAAAAACACTTTGCAGTCATTTCCTGTGAAAGATGTACCGTGGGAGGATTCATTATCAACCCTCACGACAAATCTCCGATTTTCTTTAGGGGACACACGATTTACAAATGTATACGTTGTCTATCATATGTATCGATTCTTTGGTCATAAAATGATTTTATAATATAGTATTATATTTCATTGATATTTTGATAGAGAAATAAACGAAATAAATTTGATACTTTATTATTTCTGCTTGAATAAGTAGCCTAATTTATTAAATTTATTAATAATATCAATTTTTTTTAATGCTGTAGGACAGCAGACAGGCTGACGACCCGCTTAGAATTTAGCAGTTGCCGTCGCCTATGGGTGTTTACAACGCCAGTGGCATCGCGAACACGCTGCAGTCCTATAAAGGTACAGGAACTTGGGTCACTAATGCCGGAACACAACACAAGGTTATTATGGCGGCATACTTAAGACCAAAGGTGGTCGCCATCCAGACGGGCTTGAGGCCCTACCACGTAGCTACGGTGGGTTGTTTTTGTCGCCTTTTACAACAGGCCGACCCCGGCCGCAGATGTTAGTATTCCTTCTCCGCCCCTGCACAGATAGAAACAATATACGGATGGTTATCCATTGAACAGATAACCATAGTATTAATTTAATAATTTTGAACTTATTGTGTCGTAAAATACAATATAATTGTAAAACAATATAAATATAGTTGTCGGCTATTCTCCAAAATTATATTACTTAGAAAATTCCATTTAATTACTATCTTAGCTCTTGTAATGTTTTTTTAAATCTTAAATTCACAAAAATAAGGCCATAAGAAGATGTTAAGAGGAAGACTATAAGGGTCTCAACCCTTTTTAAGGTTTGTTGATTTAATAAAACCTTTTTGTACATTTGTGGTAGTAGGGGAAATCTTGATGCTTGAAACCAAACACGTTTATTTTCTTTCTAAAGTGTGTTGGTAGACCTTGTTGAGTTAAATAGTTATGTATTTGAGTAGTGCATACTATTGAACTATATGACGGACAGCGGTTACAGTAGTTTTAAGACGTTTGCAACTTAAGGAATATTGTTAACGTATATTTGCCCTCAAAAATGGGAATTACGGTTAGATAAGAAAGGAGAAGAAGAGCCAGGAAAGGAAGTAAAGAAACAGGTATAGGTAAATAGAGGAAGATGAAAAGGAATACTCGTATTAATAACATTAAATTTTGAAAATAACACTAATATTTCAGGTATTTAATACTCTAATGTTATGTGTTTAGACAACGAATTCATAATAAATACGACTATTCTGGAAATATAGTTCAAATATATTTATACATTTCTTCTTAGTTAAGGTTGCCAGTGTAGGTCTGGATGAAATATTTAAGTTTATTAAATCCGCTATTAAGCGGGTTTGAGTTTTGGTTAATATTGTACTTCTGATTCTGTGTTTGAAACCGACCATTTAATCAAGGTTTTATAAAATGTATAAATTATTTTATTTACCAAAACTATATTATTAAACGTATAAAAAATACATTACATAATTTTTAATGTTTTCGAGTTTCAGTTTTATTTTAATGTGGTTTAAAATTATATAATTTTAAGTCTGTTTCCTACATAAGCTCGCCACAAGATTTGTCGTTTTTTATCTGACACACAAACACTTTTTTTTAAATAAATGTTATTACTGATATTTTTATTAATCGATACAAAAATACATTAAGATCTGGCAACCCTATTTTCTAGAAATAAATATGGCTTCTTGTAACCTACACTAAAGAGCGAAAGTAAGTAGTGACGGGTGATTAAACTTTGTAATAAATGTCACAATAAGTCTCGCTAAATATTTACACAGAACTCAACAGAAATAAAATGCTTTACAACTCATTTTGACGACTTCTATGGCTCAACAGCTATGTTTCGAGGCTGGATGTTTAGGTATAATATGTATATTTATTCAAAAAATAGTATATTATCAGTTGTCCCCAGTACCCATAACACATGTGCTCTGCATCTTTGGGATCATACTTTGGGATTAGATTTCAGCGTGTTATGGATTATCATATTCATTCATATTTTAAAATATATTTGAATATTTATATTTAGTATTCAAATTTATTTGTATTTAAGGTAAATGACACAGTGGTATCGGAGTGATGGAGCGGAATTAGTCTCCACTACCACTGGTGACCTTTAGATAGATTAGAGTCCAAGAATGGCATGGATCGCTTTTTTTTTGCCTAATGCACATATTATAATGTCAATCGTAAAGTTCCGACGTTAAAGGAAAACATTGTGAGGTAATATGTATACCGAGATCATGTATGTATAATCCGCCAGTGGTAAAAAGAATATATACAATTTTCAACATACTCCGAATGTTGGAAACTAACAAATATTTACAAACTTTGGTTGCGAAATAAACCGTAATTACCCTGCAACTGGTTCTAAAGTCTAAAGAGAAGTCACGAGACATTTTTATGCTCGAATGTACAAGTGGAGTCAGAAACACAACACCGCGGCCATCGTTCAACGTAAAAAATGCATGCGACTGTACCTTTTCCCATCTACTTCTCACGTGCAACGCATTTAAGAACAGATACTGTTTATCTTTCGTAATATGACAAAAAAGGTAGGTGCAATATCAGTATGGGCCGTAAACTAGAAATTGGTATACATAACATATTGCATACTTTTTACAGCTGGTATTTAAGCTCGAATGATAAATACTTTAAAATCATATAAGAATGTTGATTCTTATGACACAAACAAGAATTGAAATAGATATTTTCATTTTTTGTTTAGTTTATATAAGAATTTGATTGTACATTCTATAGATCATCAAACAGTTCAATTCTTGATGATTGAAGAATTTGCCTTGTTTTTACATTCTAGTACAAAATTCATAAGATGTCCTAACACTTTTTTAACTTTTTCGGCGTACAGGGGCGGATTAAGAATAATGACCCCTACAGTCAGGAGCGATTTGTTATAAAGGTCGATAAAACAACCCTAGTTAGGTGGTAGAGTTCCATGCCCGTATGGATGTAAACAAGAGCTTGGGCTCTAAATATGCCGCTATAATAAACTTGTTTTGTGTTGGCGGTGCCCATGGAATCACATATATCCATAGGCAACTGTAACGGTTTTCTATTAAGTAAGCCGTTAACCTGTCCACTGTTCCACGGCAATGGAATTTTGAAACGGGAATTTTGTATTTAATTATCACAAATAACAATAAACAACCTAATTTAGTAGCACGCGGTAATCATACTCTAAATCCAACCTCTGGGTCACGGGTTCGGTTCCCACTATGAACTTCTTAAACAGATTTTATCGCGAATATTAGTTCGCGTATATATTATAACACACTAGCCGATCATGCCCGCTCCGCTGAGCGATTAACAGGAAAAATTAAATCGAAAAAAATTAGAAAGGGTAATATCTTCGTAAAAAAAACAAAAAAAAAACAATAAAAAACAATAAAAAGTATCTTAAGTTACTTCTAATACCTTCAAGAATATGTGTATAAAGTTTCATGATGATCGGTTACATAGTTTTCACGTGAAAGCGTAACAAACAAACTTACTTTCACATTTATAATATTATTAGTATGATTAGTATGATTTACTATGTATTGACAGTGAAGAAATCATCGGTGTGTGTAGTCCATCAATTCACCTTAAACAAGCATGGCGGGCATACTATCGTTTTCCGCTAGGAAAAGATCTGAGCCCAGGATTTAATTTAAGAGATTTTTTTTATTGCTGTAAGACAGCAGACAGGCTAACGGTCCACTTATAATTTAGCAGTTATCGTCGCCTATGGGTGTTTGCAATGCCAGTGGCATCGCGATGGGCTTGAGGCCCTACCACGTAGCTAGAGTGGGTTGTTTTGTCGCCTTTTACATGCCTTTTACGACAGGCCGACCGCGGCCGCAGAGGTTAGTATTCTGTCTCCGTCCCTGCACGGATAACATTTTTATTACTAGTAACATAAGCTCTGCTCTCTGGCATTGTAAGAAAGGAACTATAAAAAGTATTAAACAATCGTGCCTTCCTTCAAACGTTTGTCTTGGTTGTATATGAAATTGTTACTTTATAGCTCGAGGTTAAACTGTTGTGTCAATTAACAGAATTACTGCATCTCTATGCGTCGAGGCCTTCCATAGTAACATTTATTGATCAAAAAGCTCAAATAACAGACCTTATAGATTAATTTGGTGTTTAGGTTTACGCCATTTCCTTTGTTGCCCAAAATGTTTTTCTTAAGGTGGAAATACTTGTTGCATACCCCACCGCTTAGAGGCTCGCGGCAGGGTAGTGTGGGCTCCCGTGCAATGCGCCCGTGCATCAACGTTGACAAAACGATGTACGCTGCCGGTGTACTCACTAAAACCAGCCCAATTAGCCTAGACCTAGCAGAAAATCTATGGAACAGCAGCGTATTCGGGGTGCCTCTAGCGTCACAAATACCCATAGACGATGGTAACCGCTTACTATTAAGTGGGCAGCCAACCCGTCTACTGTTACTCAGCAATAATAAAAAAGAAGTTAACATTCATCGTAATAGTAACAAGATCTTGTGGCCTATAGGTACCCTATTCAACTCGTATAGACGATACAAGCCTGCACACCGGCGCTGAGTCATACAAAATCAGACATTATTATAAATTCCCCACGGTCATAGTAGTTACACTTAATCACCGCGTACTCGTCCAGGTGTTTAATTGCCCTGGATAACTTCCGTGGTACAATTTCGGCGTGCGTGCTCAATTTGTTCGGGGCAATAAAGTCAAATGTGTATATTTAGCCACTATATAAATAGTGGTAGAATTTATGTCTGTAGCGGCATGCGGTAACTTTAATATATACAAAGTAGAGTCACCTTTTATATAAGCTTATATTTAGAAGCCACTCACTACACACGGCTAAGGCCTCCCGGTGACTTTTTACTTTTTAAACCAAGAAAAAACTAAAACTGATATGACTTAAAGTTGATTTATATCGGAACGGCTTCCGCATGACATTGAAATATACAATCTTTATATACCTATATAATAATAAAAATCTAAATAATAATAAGCCTTCAATAACATCATAGTATGCTCAAAGTAAAATAATGCTGCCCGTGTTATGGTAATGTACAAGGTAACACATATCTAGGCCGTTCCCACACATGAAAAATTGGTTTCCCTTGCCGGGAACACGAAACTTTTAAGTTGAAGTTGTTCATAATAGCTTCGACTATTCGACCACACATTGTCCAATTTCTCTCTGTTTGCGAAATAACTATTTGATATTGACAAATGGGTTTCACCACTATTTTCGTCTTTAATTAATTTTAATATATAGGTATGTTGAAAGTAATCCTAATATACATGATATCTATAAATACATAAAGTTACTACATACTACACAATTGTCTTTATGGACACTTTTTGTAAATATTAATGTAAAGTATAGTTTCGTTATTAACGTAGGTCCAATTTGGACTCTAATTTTGACCCACTACGGATTTTGTAATTGAATCTGACTCGTTATTATCAACAATAAGTTCAGAGCACTGAGACCGAATGAATTGGCCCAAACATATTTGTCTGTCGTGATATTGGCCAAACGCCAAGCAGATCACTTTCGGCAAGCTGAATAGAGACAAAATAAAGAGCGTCTGGATTGAGAAGACATGCGACCAATTCTGTGTGACTCACTTGCATTCAGAATGTTCCGTAGGCTGCAGATACTCGTATATACTTCAATTTGGGAGGCAAAATTACTGGATTGGTTACACATTAATTTTGACAATGTTTGTATTGAGATTTCTAAAACTTTCTAGAAAAGAAAAATTATAGGGCGTATTTTAGGACTCTTATTTTATGAATAAAATTATTTAAGTATTTCTATCTCACATATGGATGTAGTATGGACTAATATTATAAACATGAAAGTAACTCTGTCTGTCTGTTACGTTTTCAATCCTAAACCGCAGAATCAATTTTAATGATTTTCGATATAGAGATAGATTGGACATTGTAGAAAAAGACATAGGCTACTTTTTTATTTATATGGCAGAACAATGTTTGCTGGATCAGCTAATTCTTTATATATTGTTTTGCGATTATAGTCCGCGCTAATAATTGAAATTTGTGGTCTCATACATTGTAAATATACATGTGTTTGAAATATTTTATTTTAAAGTCATAACAGTAGTCCATATAATATGCACAATTTGAGTACGAAAAATATCGTAATAAAATATGATCAAACTGTTTTAACTAATAAAACATTTACATTAACTAAGAGTGATGAAGTCAAGGATCAAAAAAGATTCAATAAACAAAAACTTCAAAGTTAAATTGGAATTACATGGATGAATATACTAAGCTATTACGTTATTAGGTAGAGCTAAGTTTATTTCGTACAAGAGTCTATTTGCAGTAATTCAGCGGAGAAGCCATTCATGGCAGACTCTCGGATCCCGGGATTACACTAAAGAGAGCCCGCGAGATCGTGATTTAAGAACCTTGTTAGGTATTATATTTTAATGAAATTCTGTTTTAGTAGGCTATATGAATAGTGACTGTACTATAATTATTTATTGCTTATTTAGTGTCAAAGTTTATTTATATAAGCGTTATTGTTTTGTTATAATGAAGTTCCGTTTCTCCGCTCATCCGCCTTTCATAGACAGATACTATTTTTTTTTCTATTCTATTCTTAGCCTTATCGATTATAATATTCCAGAGGACATTCCAGTGATATGTCATTTTATTGAATGTCCGTTTCACGTATATGTAATATTTTTGAAGTACCTCCTTTTGAAATAAATTAATATAAATGGTTGTTAAGACTTTAGCTCTTCTCATATAGCTCTCTCACACAAAACACATCATCACTGCTTTTCTGGAAGTAAGATCAGACTTTGAGTCCTGAAATCGATATAACTAAGTTAAGACTAACGGACTTCCGTTTGTTACTTTGTAATGCCAGAATTGCTACGTCATTATGCGTCGAGGCCTTCTGTAGTACATTTTTTGTTGCTTGTCGTTTATCAGCAGGTGCACAATTTACCACGAAAAGTTAGTTTTATTGTGGTCTTTTGAAATAGAAACAAGAGCGTGCGAAAGGGAGCGCAGCGTACAAGGTTTCATTTAAATCTTTTGAGTCAAAGACATGTGTAACATATAAATCTTTTCTTAATTCGAGGAACCCATCAAGTGTTACTCTGATCATTGTGTTTTGTAGAACGCTTTAAATAATAATAAGTAGCATGTACTTATAAGAATGTTTCAAGGGTAGGTACGGTAAACAAGTAAAAATGTATACCTAAATAACAAGAATATGTATTATAACAAACAGTTTTTTACTATAGTTACCGTCACCTATAGATGTTTGCGAGGCCAGAGGTACATATTTGGAAGAGGTCCGCCCTGTTACAAAAGGCGAGCCGACGCCGGCCCGGGCCACGAGATCGGCAGGCCATATATCCGTGGGCCCGGGCGTAGGCGATAGCAGCGGGGTTTTTTTTGTGGGTAGTCGGATGGCCAAACATCTTTCCCGGAGCCCCACATATCCCTCGGTCCCGCCGGGCCGTGGGAACCCGTCAAGAGGGTTTTTCCCCGAGATAAAAAAGAGGGGTACATGTTGCTCTCTACATAAAAGTACTGGAATCAGGGTCACTAATACGGGAACACAACATAAGGTTATTATGGCGGCATACGTGACCATTCAGATAGTTTTGGGACTCTACCACCTAGCTAGCCTAAAATACTTTAGCTAATTCTCTAATTTTACTAATTCTGCGTGCAGGGGCGGAGTAAGAATACTGACTTCTGCGGCCAATGTCGGACTGTCGTAAAAGACGACAAAACATTTCTAGCTATGTGGTAGGGCCCCAAGCCCGTCTGGATGGCAACCACCCGTGGTCGATAAGTATGCCGCCATAATAACCTTCTGTTGTATTCCGGCATTAGTGATCCAGATTCATGTACCCCTGACAGCAGCCTGTTCGCTGTGCCCTTAGCGTCGCAAACATCTATAGGCGACGGTGATTGCTTACTATTAGGTGGGCCGTCAGCCTGTCTGCTGTTTCTCAGCAAAAAAAAAATGTAATTTAAAAAGTATAATTTTAGAAGTATAAATTTATTTTATACCTAAATATTTCCTACTATAATATACAACTATTTGGCACAAACACGTGTGAAGATAGTTTGCAAGGTCATTTGGCAATGTCTACGACACTTAACAATGTCCGATCGAAGAGTTCATTGTTTTAACGCTATAACTTTGATTCTAAATAAATCTCATGCCATAAATACAGCTCACTTTACTTGTTTCGTTTGATTATGTAAGCAGAACTTACTTTCATTTTATTCCTGTTACATTAAGATGTAAGTAGTAATGTAAAGCTTCTTAAGAGCTTTAGTAACTCGAAGTACGCTGCTGGGGTAAGAAAAACCCACGCGCTATTTTTTACCTCCATTCCACTCTCTTTACTTAACCATAATTTCACAAAAAATAGAAAAGTAGAGAAAGAATACTTAATATTTGTTTAATAATTGAAAAAAATGTGTTTATCTTTACAGTGAAATTACTTGTAAAGTATTAGTTGCATCTGACAGAGTTAAATCGACACTGTTTTATTGAGTGAAATCCTAGTTGACTATTTTATGCTCCTCCGTGACGCAACGGCTTATGTACATGGGAAATCCTGCGCGGGAGTGACAGGTTCCATTCCCGTCCTGAATATGTATTTATTTACGAAAGAAAAGTATATAAGTAGTATATCAGTTATCTAGTACCCATAACATAAGCGGTCTATTGCTTACTTTGGAACTACAGGGTACTGTGTAATTTTTTTCAACGTATTATTCATTATAATTTATTTTTCACTAGTTGACCAGGCAAACGTTGTTTTGCCATATGAATTTAAAAATGTAGCCTATGTCCAAGGTCCATTTTATGACTATACCGAATTTCATCAGAATTTGTATAGCGGTTTAGACGTGAAAGCAAACAAACCAACTCACTTTCGCTTTTATAATATTAGTTAGGATTACTGGGTAAAGTTTCTAGAAAGTTACGAGATAGCTGAGTGGTATTTCACTCTGAGACCAATGGACCTCTAAGGTCCTTGGTTCGAATCCCACGGTGGCATGCAATGCTCAGGGAGTGTTTCTTGCCTAGTGTGCGTATTATAATACCATTATTGCCTTGTACCCACAGTGACGAAATCTGCACACCGAGATCACTGGTATGTGTAACCCACCAATCCATCTTAAGTCCAAGTCCAGCAGTGGGAGGCTATGGGCTGTTATTATTATTTTTTGTAGAAATACTAGACATGTGATTGGACCAGTAAACCGACACCTTAAAATGGAAGAAATACCGACATCAATAAAACATATTATTTACTACAAACTTAATATTTGTTACTATACAAATGTCCATAGATAACCAACCTTCATGTCCAGATAAGTAATATGTAAACAGAGTCGCTTGCCTTAATATCGGCGGGGTCATTGACACGAAGATAAAGCACAGATAATGCAATTACAACACCCATTTCTAATACGTCAAGTGCGTATCTTTGTTACTTGATTTATCACGAGTTGTGCAATGTCGAAATGTGAAATTCATAGAGGTTTATTAAACCTTTTTAAAATTTACATACCAATAAAATAAGACGTTTTATATTTGCATGATACATTATACAAGGATATTACAGCTTTATTCAGTCATGGGAATAGGGAAAATTAAATTTATGTTTTACTAGCTCACCCGGAAAGGGTTGTCTGCTATATGAATTAAAAAAGGAATATACCCTTCTTCAAGGTCCAATCTATGTCTATACCGAAATTCAGCAAAATTGGTTCAGAGATTTACGCGTGATAGCATAACAAATAAACTTACTTCCACATTTATAATATTAGTATGGATTTAAGAATTAATTGATACTCGTTGTAAACTAGCCAGAGCACCTAAGATTGCACATTCAATACTTTATTATGGAAACTATTTCTCAATTTAAGACATAAAAAAGGATATACCAACATTTGACAACTTCTCTGGTAAAATGATATGGCTATTCTCTGCACAGAGCCACTAAAAATTAGGGTTCATTTCGATTCTCGATAGGGTTAATTTGAACTTTTTCTGTTCTTGGTAGTATGTATAGTTGTGTATAGATAGATATGTTATTAAAAAAAGAAGAACAGAAAAAAATTCTAGCATAATACCAAAAATGTGATATTAGGTATATAAAATACTACGAATCTCGTTGAGCCCGTCGGTTGAGCTCGAAAGCTTGTGTTAATTGAGTTTATTATTAGTAGGTTTTTGATATTCAATAAGCGATCTATAAGATCTTATATATAGAAATAAATTATTTTAATTTTACATCAGCCATACAATGGCCAAGAGCGTACGAACCCACGACCTTTTAATCGAGGACAGATCCACAGCCAGGAAACCACAAACTTATTTTATTATAAAAGAAAATACGAATTAGTACTCAACTAGTTATAAATCACTATATCAGTGTAAAGCATAAATAATATTTGTAACGAATAACAAATCAATTCGCACAAAATGGACACATCGGCCCCACCAATAAGACAATATCTCAATGTCACGCTCCGACGGAGTAACAGCAAAACAAATAAAATGTTACGATAAAAACAATTCAGTTAACTGTAGTCACTTTCGTATTCTTTATTAAAGTTCACGGAACCAAATTATATAGAGGAAAAATAAAAGGAGCCTATAAAAAATTTCTTCCATTCCTCGTTGATATAATTTTGTTTGTTCTCATTCGGAAAGAAAATGGTATTGTGAACACAGATCTAATTTATAGGAAGTTGGTTAACATAGCATCTGTGTGAGTAACAGATAAACAAAGCATAAAGATTGTTATCAAAGAAATTGTGTCAAAGAAAATAATATTTTATTTCAATAAATGTGGCTTGAAAGAGACTTCAAAGCTTGCAGACAATGAACGCTTAACATAAAGGTTTCGCGGGTAATGTTGCTCTCAAATTATATGTATGAAACTTCGCAGACTGTGGCCTTGCTAAGGATGCATCCTGTCTAGCGGGTCGTTTGCCAGCGGCACCGAGAAGCGGCGACAATGAATAAGTGGAAGCGATACGTAACCGTTCAAAGGCAAATTATGCATATTCCTTTCATGCTCTTTTACCTGAATGGGATGCACCAAGTTGAATTAATTTCACACATAATGCGCCTTGACTTTCCTTATCTTTTCTTTTCTTCTTTGACATAACTATGTAAACATTAACTAATGGGTGTTCTTTAATTCAAGCGTATTGGACCTACGGAGTCGAGACGTGGATACTGCACGAGACGTGGACTGGTTCACAAATTTCAAGTCACTCAGCGGGCTATGGAGTTGGGTGTATCTATAATGGACAAATCCCAAATAAGGAAAATAAGAGAACCAAATTAACCAGCATAGCTCGCTAATTATGTAAGCTGTAGTGGCAATAGGCCGGTCACGTTTGTTACTGCACAGATGGGCGGTGGAGCAAACGAGTCGTGGAGTGGAAATTGCTTCTCGGCAACGTAGTGTGTTGCCGGTCGGGCTGGATGGGAAAAGCAAGGGATTCGAATTTGTGGTGCAAACTTGGGGAGTCCTGGGTCCAGCATTGGATAATGAACGACTGACAACATCGACATACATACAAGCGTTTGTGGTAGTCGTCTGGATTGCGACCACCTTTGGTCTTAAGTATGCCGCCATAATAACCTTGCGTTGTGTTACGGCATTAGTGACCCAAGTTCCTATACCCTTGTGGGACAGCAGCGTGTTCGCGATGCCACTGGCATTGCAAACACCCATAGGCGACGGTAACTGCTAAATTTTAAGCGGGCCGTCAGCCTGTCTGCTGTCCTACAGCAATAAAAAAAGCGCAAATTTATTACGTTACAGCATAAATACCCGAAAGGAGATGATAAAATTGAGGAATATGTAAATTTTCACAAAATATTGGTTCCTATAATTCATGTGGCAGTCAACACCCGTAACGATCAAACTGATGCTATTCTGGAAATAACCAAGCCCGTTGTCATTACAATGTTTCCAAGTACAAATGAATATGCATCTGTGAAGGGTTGGACGAGGCGTAAAATATGAGCAACAGAACATCTCAATGGGTTCGAGTAAAGCCACAGGATGATAACATGGGCCCGGCGTAATAGTCCTCCTTGTGATAAATAAGGCGGCGAATTTCAGGGTCTACCTTCATTGTTAACCTTAGTGGGCCGTCTTATGGCCCTCTTAATTAATTTGAAACTTTCTGAGGTCTCCTGTGGCGGGCAATTTGAATAATAGCTTGGATAGGGTGCTCAAGCTTAATTTTAATTGCAAATATTTATGTTAAACGAGCCCCCAAGGAGGCGTCGAATAACTTTCTAGAATATTGCAAAGTATGATATATTGTTTAGGAAAGCGTCTTCGTAACGATAGAATATCTTTATTTATTTTATCTTGATTTGCATTGAGACTAATTAGGATGTTATCTGCATTCTATTTATCTTTATATATAATTCTTTTAACATATTCTTCTTTATATAATTTTTCTTATTTATATTTTTAAATTTACCTTTAATCTGTCAATTCCGTTTACCTGATAGTAGATATAGTATGTATACCTGAAACAAAAGTACAATAAAATATTAATAAACCATTTATCTACAAGAATATAACAACGAAGAAACATGAGTTAATAAATATTCCACGAAATATACAACTTTACGTACGGGTAATAAATTATAAATCATTTAAATCAAAACCAGTGTAAGTGGTAGGTGGTAATTAATATTATAATTACTATAAATACACTACTGGGGCATCTCCCAGAGCCAAAATACCTGTCATGTTTGTCAGTGATCTCCAGGTTACATTACTATGTCTTCGTTCAGTACCACGTGGAAAATATGATATAGATTATATGGGTATTGGGCTAGAATAGCTTAAAAGGTTTCATGTTCTGAATTGTAAATCGAATAATTCACTCTAATATTTTAGTTAAAAAAAGCTTTATACTCAAATCAAAATATAAAATTAGTGAAAAAGTGTAAATGTAATTATGGAGCTAGCTATCATGTCATAGTAGAGAGCTGTTATCACAAGCACATGACTAACGGATCAGCTGGGTAATGAGTAATGACACCGAGCTGCGACATGTCAAAGAGCCAACTAGACATAAGTTCATTTTAATCTACCAGCCAGCGTTTCGAATTCGGAAGAATGAAGTAATTTTATATTTTGGGATTTTTGATTCCGATCATAAATAAAAAAGGGCTTCTATATCGTTTTACCTATAGTTATAGAAAGTAACACAAAAAAATTGGGTTAGTAATCATTTTCAGTACTCCCGAAAACAACAGATTAGACCTTTCAGAGATTGGTGGTCAGCAGGAGACAGTTGGCTCGATGCCCTAAAATAAAACGTGTCGCTTAATCTGTTATATATATATATATATATATATATATATATATATATATATATATATATATATATATATATATATATATATATATATATATATATATATATATATATATATATATATATATATATATATATATATATATATATTATTGCTGTAGGACAGCAGACAGGCTGACGGCCCGCTTAGAATTTAGCTGTTACCGTCGCCTATGGGTGTTTGCAACGCCAGTGGCATCGCGAACACGCTGCTGTCCCATAGGGTACATGAACTTGGGTCACCAATGCCGGAACATAATACAAAGTTATTATGGCGGCATACTTAAGACCAAAAGTGGTCGCCATCCAGACGGGCTTGGGGCTCTACCACGTAGCTAGGGTGGGTTGTTTTGTCGCCTTTTACGACAGGCCGACCCCAGCCGCAGAGGTCCGTATTATTTCTCCGTCCTTGCACGAATAAAATATATAATATAAATATATAATATGGTATATACGTAAGATTAATTTGAGTATGAAATATTTGGGAGGACCCCTTAGACTTCAAATATTAGCTACCTACCTTAACAAAATGAACAACCAAAATCAAGAGACACTGAACAATATTTTCACAGTAATTAAATTACGTAAAAACTTAAAAAGAACAATGCACATTTCTAAAGAAAACTTGAAAACAGCGTAAAACACTAGTTGAAAGCGTTAAACTAGACTATTGACTATCAGTAACCAAGTATTGAAGATTTCAAAGGAATTTCGCACGGCACGCTTCTGTTTGCCACTAACAAATAATATCTTCAAAAATTTAATTTATCACGATAACAATAAGGTTGATAATACGTCTAGATTGAAGAGCGTGTGAGACTCACGCGATGTCTACCGTATACTAATGCGTTCGATTAGGAAAATCGTACAAGTCTTTATGCCAACTCCCGGGTGGCAATGATCGACAGATATATCGCGTATTCATAAATAAACTGAATATGTAGGTCAAATCGACATGCTGTGCAGTTTATGAGTAATAACTGATATTGTTACATTTGGTAATTAACAGTTTTATTGGCTTTTAGGTAATAAGAAAGTTATTCATTGTTTTCTTACCCAGCTTGGTGAATATGTATGAAAAATCATGATGTTTACTTTCAACAGATATATAGAGAAATTGTTCGATTTTATGATTATGGATCGCATTTAATTGCAACACCAGTTTTGTCAGTTACCTAAAGTCAGATGAATATATTTGAAAAGTGCAACGATGATGATGAAGAATGGAGGATGCAGAAGAAAGGACAGTGAAGACCTACACCGAATTTAAAAGAGCTAGTTATAGAGAACGTTGCATATTGGTTTCGAGATAATTTTGCACAATTGTTTTTATTTATCGTTCTTAGAAATAATAAGTCCTTATAACAAATACATAAGTAATCTACAAGAATAATCGATCAAACATGTGCATAATGCACGGTGCGGTCGATTCCAGTCATGTGCATGGTGCGTTAACACCAGGTGGCTCCCACGGTAATGTCCGAGAAACGAACCGTAACGCCGCTGTATGGCTTTAATTTCGTATTTATGCTGATATTATACTAAATTAATTTCCGTCGAATAATCGAATATTTTTCTTCTATCCGCGTAGGGATGGAGAAAGAATACTGACCTATGCGGCCAGGGTCGGCCTGTCGTAAAAGGCGACAAAACAACCCACCCTAGCTACGTGGTAGGGCCCCAAGTCCGACCAGCTTTGTTCTTAAGTATGCCGCCGTAATAGCTTTGCGTTGTGTTCCGGCATTGGTGACCTAAGTTCCTGTACCCTTATTCCCATAGCAACAGCGAGTTCGCGATGCCACTGGCGTTGCAAACACCCATAGGCGACGGTAACTACTTAATTCTAAGTGGGCCGTCATCCTGTTTGCTGTCATACAGCAATTAAAAAAAAAATGAAAAGAAATACGATCATGTTAGTATTAAATCTTAAACCTATTACTATGGTGCTAGTAATCCAATTTTCTGCTTATTCACTTGCTTCTCTGGAAGTATGTCCATTGATTTCCATATTTTACGAAGTCGTTTCTTGGGTCACCTTCCAGACAGATGCGGGCATATTTCCATTTATCTTTGTATCGCCTAGTCACAAGTCATAAAATGCAGATATATCAAAATTAGAAAAAACAAACTCACATTAAAAAAATTGATCATAAATATCATTGTAATTATCTTAGCGTTAAATCCTCGTTGCAACCCAAACTTCCAATTCCAATCAGATATAAAATAAATTATAATCTATGAAATTAAATATATAATAGAATAGAATAGAAAACTCTTTATTATTCACCAAATAAAAATAAAAACAGCTTAAAATCTAAATTTACAAAAAAAGGAACAATCGGCGGTCTTATCGCTAATAAGCGATTTCTTCCAGACAACCTAACCAGAATCACATTAGGGACTAAACAATGGCGGTGTACATTAACAATATAACAATATAATTATACAAAAAAAAAAAAACAGAAATAAAAAACAAAATAAGTAATGAGAAACAATAAAAATTACATTAATACACATATATGCGACAAACAATTATATAAATATATTGATATTTTTGGTAGAGACCATCAAAAGGAAAAGCATGAGTCATCACCTACCGAGCAAGAAACAAACTAACGAACAAAATAATAATATATTAATTGTGTCTCAATGGTCTTGATATTGTGGACTATAATATAAAACCCTTAGTCTATCCATAATTATTAATAGCCATTTTTTAAACGTTTTACATTAGAAGTAAACTTGTTTAGCCGAACAATTTTTATAAAAATATAATTAACAGTCATAAACACGCAAATCAGAACAAACTACATATTTGCAGATTATTCAATATAATGCCATCCCACAACAGAACCAGACGTGTAGTCATTTTTACACGCTTTAAATTAGCCTCACTTGTATGTATGTTTGTAACAGACTCTTTGGGGGCGATTTTGACCCACTTTAAACGGCCAGATTTCGTTCAAACTTTGTAGATATATTTAGGGCCGATGACAATGACATAATCTGTATAGTTTGTATCATTATCCTTACCAGGATCCTCAGGATTAATGAATTTCTCGTCCGATCACCGAAGTGAAGGAGCGTCGGGCGTGGTCAGTACATGGATGGGTGACCGCCTAGGAAAATCGCGTGACGGTGGATTTTTGTTCTTTTTTATATGTTTTAACTTGACCCGTGTGTAATTCGATTGTTTTCGGAATTCGACTCGATTTTTACTTACTTTGAACAACAAAATCAAAATTTTGCCGAAACGCCATCTGGAGCATAATTAATAACATTGCCAGAAGATGGCGTTAAATTAATAAAAATATTTACCGATTGGATATTGACAACAAATAAATTATATTATCACGCTTTTATTTTATAGTTAATGAAAATAAAAAGTTAAAAATAAATTATAGTTTAAAAAAAAACTAAAAACATACGTTTTTATAAAAAATTAAACTAAAAGGTAAAATATAATTTTCAATAAATTTCAATTAAGGATAGTGGGATTAACAAAAATAAATTTAATTTAAATTTATTTAAATATAATTTTTTCCTTTAGTTTGATTTTTTATAAAAGCGTGCTTTTTAGTTTTTTTAAACTATATTATAAATTTTTTCAGTTCTCTTTACATACTTTAAGTACATTGCTTTATCTAAATATGTAGGTATAAGAAGGTAAATAAATTCATAGAATAATCCAATAATGCCATACTTCAAACAACGTAAACAGTTGTTAACGTTTTTGTATTTGAATATAACGTGGCGTTCTCAAAGGTGAGCCATGTTGCGAATAATTTAACAATGGGTTAAGAAATGTTTGTAACGGTCATTGCCCTAGTATACAACTTAACGATGAGGGCATTATATTTATTTATTTTTTACTTTATATTGCTTTGTAGTATTTATATTCCCAAGTTTTATTGTTCTTACAAATGTTTTAGATGATGAATTACACGTTGGACTTGATAATGATGTTGGAAAAAGAGTGAGGGAGGGGTTATTTGTATAATCAATTTCTAAGAATGCCCAAAAGCTAAATAAAAATATGATACCTAAAATATATAATGAAATTTCATGACTAAGACCTCAATCTAAGATATCAACATTTAAAATTCTAAATTCATTGTATGAAAAACTGCTTGCTTGCTTAAACAAAATTTACAAATATCAAACAATTATTGTTGGGGCTGATTAGAGAACGTATGATCAAATTTTCTGCAATGTTTATATATTTAATAAAATACAGTTTAGGGTAATACTCGTAAATCCAGTATAGCTTGTCAACAGTCGTATTGCTGGCACGGTGCTGCGTGTATTTAAAAATGTGTACTAACTGATTTCAACGTGACAGGCTTGTCATTAAAGCAAATAATGATCATTATTATTATATCGCACTCTTTCTGACTAGATAATTATGAAAGAATGCGATATACGAGATTAGTTTTGTTATATGAGAATGTTTTTAATAGATTATTTTGTTTACTTTTAATATCTTGATGGTACTAGAATACTTAAGCCAACGAGGGCGTGCAAAAATGTTGTTGTAGCAAGTAAAAATTACTCACATATGTAGTCGACGGTCAGTTTGCAGCTCGTTGCGCACGAAACACTTTCCGGTTTTTTGTTTAAAATGCAACTAGGCACTGAGTTTCTTTTATAATGGAACTCATTTATGTCTCGAACTTAAATACATGACTGATTTATTGACCCTTGTTTTTCAAGAATTGCAAAATATGAGGTTCATTATTAATACAAAGAAACACGACTTGAGTATTAAATTAATGAGCTAAGAGTTTCAGAATGCTCAAAAATATGGCTAGAGATATACCATCATCTAAAAAAATAGTTGTTAAAGACCACAAAAAAAAGTATATAAGTAGTATATCAGTTGTCTAGTACCCATAACACAAGAGCTATGCTACTTAGATTGGGACTAGATGGCGCTGTGTGAATTGTCACAAAATATTATTATTATTATTATCATCTAACAAAAATTGGTAATATTCCCTTTTTCTTTACGGAATCGGCTGTAATGATCAATGTACATTATGATTTTTCCTTCTATATTGTAGATCTTCAATGTTGATCTATTTTTATTTTTATGTCTAGGTGGTAAAGTTCCAAGCTCATCTGTCATAATAATAAGGTTCCAGTTTACAAGACGGCAGCATTTTATTGGTGCCCCTGGTGTCGCCAACATCAATAAGCGACAGGAACTGTCGATCAAGTGAGCTGTCAGCTAGTTTGCTGTTCCACAGCAATAAAAGATCTAATTAAAATATCAAAATCTTAAGACGTAACAAACGTTTAATAACATATTACACTTGTTATTTGTTTGTAGTCTAATCGACGCATTGTTATGCTGGTTTATTACCTTGATGATTACTAGAGCGACGCGACCGCAAACTTGATGTTTGGCAACCGCTACTGAGGTTCGAGGCCACTGCCACTAAGAGATAATCTGAACGTAATTATATAAATAACCGAATATCAGATAACTGACCTTAAGAAACAATTACTTTAAATATACATAATAATATCTGACATCGTATGTTTGTACCTTGACATAAGAAAATTAGTATCGATTTTGAGGCAATGTAAGATTTTAATTACAGCTTTCAGTATCATAAAGGAGTTTTCTTTTTTACAAAAAATCAACAATAGACAATCTTTATTCCTGAGGAACAGAAGACGGACTACTTAATAGTAAGCAGTTACCGTCACCTAATGATGTTTGCGACGCTAGGGGCATCGCAAGCACGCTGCTGTCCACATAGAGGTGCTGGAATCAGATTTACTAACGCGGGAAGGCGGGAACACACACACAACACAAGGTAATTATGGCGGCATACTTATAGACCTGGAGTGGTTGCCATCCAGACGGGCTTAGGGCTCTACCACCTAGCTTGTGTTATTTTGTCGCCTTTTATGACAGGCCGAACCTGGCCGCAGGGGTTAGTATTCTTACTCCGCCCCTGCACGGAGAAAAGTGTTATCCAAGTGGGAATCAAAATCGTTGGGATGTGATTAAGTCTTATTTATAATCAAATCATACCTACAAAGATTTTCATGTGTCTATGTTTAGTGGTGATTATCGAGCTAGTTATACACCCATAGGAACACCATAGAACCTACATACACTACCGTGCCGGATCATTTGCGCGCCGTTAAACCAGCTGTGTCGTGTCACTCATCACAATACTTTTTTAAATGTATTGGCATCTTCATCAAGTAAAATAGCTATTTTTGTATCATAGTAACTTTAATTTAAACTAAATTAGAATGATATTAATAGAAAATTATATAACAGAACTATATTTATAATTACATAAATATATCTTTCTGAGATCTTGTTTATTGAGTTACATAGTAATAATACTGCAAACTCAATTGCACTGAAATTACTGTTTATACTGTCATAATTGTTTTATCTGTACAGAAAATTAAAGCGACAGCCAGTTAGGCCCATAAAGGAAGTACGGGCGGACAGGTAGACCGCAATAACTTGGGTTTTACTTATGATATAAAATTTCTTCCGTCTGTATAGATAATATTTAGAAATTGTCGTGTATAATATGACATACATTGTTTTATTAGAAAAATAGGTTATGTTCTAAGTTCCACCCCACCTTCGTCCGAAGCACACATACGAGCCCGAGGTAATAATGGCTGCTGCGTTTGAATATTGCCCAAGAGAAACTTATTTAGTATGAGCTACTGCAAAAATAAATTGTTTATGACTTTTAGCGAACTTATTTGCCAACTAATAAACCTACTGTAACAAGGAAATTAAACTTCCATCTTCTTTTTACATTTTGTATGAATACCAAGAATTGATAATTTTAAAATACATTCGAGGCTTACAGCGCTTTGGCAATGCCTCAGGTGTTGCAAACATCCATAGGCGACGGTGACCATCTGCCATCCGGTGCGCCATTTGTCTGTCTGCTGAACTCTATATAAAAAGAAATGTTACATGGTACAAGGATAAATTCTTGTTTATATTGACGAAACAAAACAAGTGAACTTTTTATCAACGAGTTCAAGGTGCATTGTGTAATACACTGCTACTGAAATTTCGTAAGTATGCAGATTTATTACGTCCATTTAGTATATTATGAACAATTAAATAAAAAAGAAACTATTACATAAAAATAAATTAAACTTGAAAGTTAACAAGAAAAATATTAATAAATGAATGATTTAAGGAGTTACTTATACCATAATCGCATAATGAATGGATACAAGCGCGAATGAAAGAAATGAAAATTAAGATGTTAGACAAAGAATACGCGACAAAAATACTTTTTGATATATGTTTTTTCATTCTATATTAATAAATATTTCTAGTTAGGTGCAACAAGATCGGAGTTAAGTACAAATTTTACACTAAAGGACATTTATACAATACGTATGAAAAAAAGTAAGTCAAAGACTATATAATTTATGTAAAAACTAAGCAATTTAACTTAAGATCAAAATTTGGTATACTTTAAAGAGATAGCTAAACTTCAAAAGCAGTTTCATATAAATTTAAACAATAAGTTATTTTCTTGAAGATTCTGTTCAATTTACTGTAATATACCTGGTACCGATTGAAAAGATCGAGTACTCAAAGTGACGGAATAACGTGTCTTAATCGAACAAATATTCAGGTCTGGAAATATATATCCGTCAATTTGCATGATTGTGAAAAGCAATACAAGTCTTCATCCATTGCATGGAAACTGAGTTTAAAAAAAGTGCCCTTGTTGAGAAAAATGACGTTAAAAACTTTTTCTCTTACTGTCTAGATAGTTAACAGATAAAGTAATAAAACGAACCGAAGCTCCAGGCAGTATTAAAACAATAAAACTTTGTTATACTATGCAAATTATAATGAAGTGGACGAATTAGTTGAGACCATTGCGAAATGCTAATTGAGGGTATTCAGCAATTTTAGCAACTTATTTTAATTCATTTGTGTAAACAAACGGTGAATAAATTTCCTTATAAGTGTATTAATAAGTATACTTAAGCATAACTTGAGTATTTGATACAAATGTGCACTGTATGAAATTTATTAAAGACAAAGTTAAGCTAAAAATTATTTTAGGCAGGCAAATAAAAAAAATAAACTAAACTTGAATTTCGGAGGCCATTGTTTTTGCCTCTTCTATTTTATGTTCGATTTTTTTTATTGCTGTAGGACAGCAGACAGGCTGACGGCCCGTTTAGAATTTAGCAGTTATCGTCGCCTATGGGTGTTTGCAACGCCAGTGGCATCGCGAACACACTGCTGTCCCGTAAGAGTACAGGAACTTGGCGACATACTTAAGACCAAAGGTGGTCTCCATCCAGACGGGCTTGGAGCCCTACCACGTAGCTAGGGTTATTTTGTCTCCTATTACGACAGCCCAACCCGTTCACAGAGGTCAGTATTCTTTCTCTGCCCCTGCACGGATAAAAATCATCTCATTGCATTAGTATGCTTTCCTGGGATATTTTTTCACTCAATTTCCCGTGTTACTTTCTCCCCATCTCAATCTCCCCTGTTTTGAGATTCAGCAGCACGCTGGGAATTTTGATGTTGCAAAGGTCTCTTTGCAACTGTAGTGTATGCGATTTAGTCTATGGTATGCATTTATGGCACTATCCCGCATTCGTGGCAGTCTTCATGCCATGACATTGCGGATAAATTGCAGGAGTGTCGGCTTTGATAGTACGGCCACGTTTTACGGCAACCGGATACTTACGTGGGGTACAAATGTCTGGGCATGCCGCCTCCTGCCGGGTGTTGACGTCGCAAAGGGTGATACGCATGCCAATGGGCTCACTACCAGAGATGCTGAAGACCGTGCGAAGTGGAGTAGAAAAAGTCGGAAAGCGGACCCCGGACACCGAAACGGAAGTTTATGTTGCGACCGGGATACAACGCTGGGATGATGATGATGATGTATTTATAGCATCATACGCTGTCTCGTGTGTCTATCTATTGTGAAACTGTCACTGTCTAGACACCAAAGACACGTGCGTGTGTGAGCGAGAGATATACGAGTATACCTACATCAGCGAATGTACGTAAACACTGTCAAACCAATAAGGAACCCATAGCGACACCTACTTCTTAATTGTCCTTCTGTATACCACACTCCGTTAAAAAGCTACCATTCGCCCCTTCTACCACCGACATAAATAACTTATAAGATAATAAGGAAAAGATTCCATCCGAAAAAGTAGCTGTATAGAAATAGAAAAGCGGGAACGCGGAGAATGTTTTCGTTGAATCTTAATCACGATTGTGTAAGGATATAGACGGTTATGGATAATAGAACAAATAAATCAGGCGCGTAAAACTTTATTCCAAATTAAAGGGATACAGGATAGGGTTGCTATTTAAACTATCATCTATACAAATAAATAAAATTGGAGGGTCTGTTTGTAATATTAAAATAACCACTCTTTACTAAATTCATACGGACGTATACACGTTACATATACCAAAACAACATTTTTTACAATTTTTGTCTGTCTGTCTGTCTGTTTGTTCCGGCTAATCTCTGAAATGGCTGCACCGATTTTGATGGAACTTTCACTGGCAGATAGCTGATGTAACAAGGAGTAACTTAGGCTATTTTTATTTTAGAAAAAAGAAATAGTTTTTGTTAAAAATGATAAGTTTCGAAAATTTAGTATCCAATTTCAGTTGACCTCAGATTTATATGATCAATCATATGAAATAGGGTTCAGCTTAGGCTGGACTGTTTAGGTTGAATTTCCAATATAAGTTAACCTCAGATTTATGTCATCAATCGTATGAAATAGGGTTTAGCTTAGGCTGTACTTTGTAGGTTCGAACGTACGTATTCCGAAGGCGCATGGCGTAACAGTTGCATTCGATAATACTGACTGTTTGCATATTTCATTTATATTTTAGGGTTTATAGGGTTTGTAATCCAAAATATACCCTAAGATATATCCAAAAAATTCTGCCCAAAGTCACTATTCCACGCGGACGGAGTCGCGGGCACAGCTTGTTTATTTATAAAATAGGAGAGTAAGTTCTTAGTAAAAGATGAAATGTTGAAAAAGGTGTGAATGTTGAGATGACGGCTAACAGAGGAAAGTGGAAGGAGAGAACATTTTGTGCCGACGCCACATAGTTGGGATAAGGGCAGTAAGAAGGGGTATGTTCTTCAGTAACAAATCACTTGAAAACGTTCGATCGGTTAAATAATAATGAAGAGTTTATTGTTGGTATGTTTTACATTTGTGATATAACAGCTTCAAAATATATTTAAATTATTATTGTTTAAGTTGATTATAAACTTGGAAATTACAAAAAAAAATTTTTTCGCTACAGGAAAAAAATCAATTTTAACAATTAACTACCTTCAATTCACAACAGCTCACTCACATCGGAATGCCTGCATGGGTCACAGGCTTGATTCAATATATGAATCAGGGTGTTTATAGGTAATATGTATTATTTACAAAAGAAAAATATATAAATACTTAGCTAACCTATAATACGAGCGTTTTGCTGCTTACTTTGGCGCTAGATGGCACTGAGTAAATTGACTGTATATTTATTAATGTTAATATGTAACTACATTAAAATTTAATATTTTTTTCATTTATACCTGTACCAGATCAAAGCCTGTTCACTAGTCATAATAAACGTAATATATTGTAACCTACGATAATTATTTGATGAAACAAAATTTAATAGTAGATTAATGACGTGACGTTGCGTGGCCTATGTCTAAATATGAACTTCTATCAACTGACGATAGAGAAAATACAAGAACCCTAAGTAATAATTAAATAAACAATTCTACCTTCATCAACAGGACAACAAAATTGTGTCGGGATGAATCGAGATGAATGAAAGATGTGAACATAATTAGTGTTGGAGACTGACAACGCCATTGAAATATATCGTCTTGATACGTTTACTTCTACTCTTTCCGATTTTTAAAATCGCAGAAATAGCGGCGCAGTACGATAAAAATTGAGCCTTAACTTGACTGAGTGACTGAAACTTAATTTAATACCCGCTTTATTGAAATAGAGAAACTTGAACACGCGAGTTTAAAGTTAACAAAAATTTAAAACACGTGCAGTAAGTTTTAATGTAACTAAATGTTGATAGTAATGTAAAAATCAATTATTGGATGGATTGTCTAAAAGATGATATAGCAAGAAAAGTGTGAATATTGAGAAGACGACTAATAGAGAAGAGCGGAAGGAGAGAACATGTTATGCCGAACCCACATAGTTTGGGATAAGGGCAGGAAGAAGAAATAATGTAACTACTTATCTACTTTTTCATTGCCTATGATACCTGTATGCCCTGCCTAAATAGGAATCAGCTATGCACCCTAACGAGGGCGCTTACCGGACATTGTTGCCTAAAAAAGCACCTCTGTATCATAGGGATCAGGGATAGCAGAGCCTGCAAATTCTGTAACGAGGCAGATGAAACGCCTCTGCACCTGATGTGCTACTGCTGTTCCCTGATGCATAAACGTAATCTCATATTAGGAAAGCATATGCTGGAACCGGATGAGATACGAGCAGCTCCTGCCAAAAAACTGCTTCGTTACATCAACGAGGCAGGCTTTGCCAATGAGCTATAGTAATGTGGCGATCACAATAGTTCATTAAATTGGACGCAGTGATACTAGATTCGAATAAACTAGCATAGCCACCTTTCGAAATAATAATAATCTACTTTTTCTGAAAAATAAACATATATTTCGAGAGAGAGACTCAGAAGATTATTTCACGTTTATCCAGGCCAACCCTACTTACACAGAAAGTGTTTATTTTGAGTGCTACGGAGATCGGCGCCGCATTAGGTAACGTAAACATCTATTGTAATAATGTAAACTGTTGAATACTGCCGATGATATCCAAATATTATGTAAATAGACATTGGAACACGTAGGAGTGCTGCGAATTTGCGTTTTTTATTATGTGATGCCATTTTTAAGGAGTTTCTTAGATTGACCGTGAAAATCTGTATGGCAAGGCTTTTACAATTTACGGACACAAACATTGATGATAACGGAACATACCCATACAACGTGACCCGTTCAGGGTGGAGGATCTAGGTCTCCAAATACCACACTTGGTTACGGAGAAGAAAGGGTGGCCCTTAGGCTTTCGTCACGTAGTTACTATTCTTTAAAGGAAATCAAGTGTTTTTTAGAGCTAAATCAAATAAGGCACGCGGCGTTTAACGCTGTATTAATAAAGACATATAAGAAAGACAATATGAATAAAAAAAAAAATTTTAACTTCATATTCGGAAAAAATTATTAAAAAATCATTTGTTAATTTCTAAGTGAAAACTTGAGGGGGAAGGGACTTCTTCTCATATACTACGGATGCTCACCAAGGGGAGGGAGGGGTTTAAATTTTCCAAAAATATACACGTGGTATGGGTTTGTTCAGCAGATCAGAGCAGACACAACCCCAAAAGACCACTTACGTAGTTATTTAGCCAGTCATCTCGTTATTTAGCTCAAATCCAATTATTTATTTCAACATAAAACCATACAGGTCACTTACTTGTAAGGTCAACCTACCACCGTTTCCATAACGAAACTGGCTAGGGAAAAAACAGCGAACAAACTCCTCAGCGATTTTTTAAAATCTTATTTGGTATCTATAACTTGTTATTCAGTATAACCTACATTTAAAAACGTATAAATATTTTTAAAAAATCCATCTTATTATCGTATGCTATTAAGATATCTTATTCTATTTACTCCAAATACTTACAAATCAGCTTTATGAACCAGTGAAACACCCCAACAAATGCCTTAATAGGTCACATGACTTGCTTTCTACGGATTAAAATTAATTGTAGTGCCGTATAATTTGTTTTAATGAATTACACAATATTATATTTTTATAACCTGACTTACTTTTGTAATAAAACGCGAACAATATTAAAATGAACAAAAAGCTTTTATTTTTATACTGAACCTAGTGAAGACATTTTTCGTTTATACGAGTATCCATGTCACAAAAATAAACGTTACAAAAATGTGAGCATTTTGAATTTGTTGCGACCTACATAAAACCATATGTCATGCGCGCAACAATAGTGAATGACCGTGCGTATAAACAATGTTGAGAATCGTAAGTGTCACTTGGCTTACGTACTATTCGCTCACGAATTGTTTATCAAGTAGTATCATTGCAAACTTATTGTTAGTGACATCCATCGGATATGAATAAAAATTTGTATTAATCTAAAACTACACAATTTTTGAAGTGAAAACTTCTTTAGCGGCATTGTACTTTTTTGTGATGGGTAAAAAATGTTAAACTCGCGCCAGGTTACGTGGTCTGATCGAAAATTCGCAAGATTCGTAAGACGGAATTTTGCTCGAGTAATACCAAGCTTATTAATAATGATTAAGGTTTATTTTATAATGTAACTTTTAAATGATTGCATTAATTATACATATCTATTCGGATTGCGACTTTATTAGAATGAAATACAGTTGAGTTTTTGAAGTGAAAACTTCTTTAGGCGCGTTGAGCACTTTTTGGGTGAACAATTTTTGGTTTGTAAAGAAGTATTAGTGACCAATTTAAACTTTTATGCTTGATCATAAACATTTTTCATAAACCGAAAAAAAATATCTAATAGCTCGACGATACAATTCACAAGTTATTTATTTTATTTTCAATTCTATCGGCAGTCCCCAAAGACTGTCACGTATGTTTTTTTTTTTACTTTAAATTTAATCCTAAATAATGCTATGATAAATTATTAGTACATCTACATCGCTTTTAACTTGATAAATAATATCTCTAGATAAAAGGTTGCCTGGAAAATATCGCTAAGCGTTAAGCCGCTTATTGGGTATTTTTAAGTTAATTACTTTAGTAATAAATAAAATATGTTTGTAGTTAAATTGATTTATAATAAAGAGTTATTTATCTATACATCTGACACACGTAGTCATTTTCATTTCAGTTACATAAAAAAAAAATAACGATGAAACTATACTCATACATAAGTAGTAAAAAAATATATTTGAAACAATCGCGGTTAAATTGTGAATCAAAGGAAACCATGAGAATGAGTGAGTCATTACTTATTTGTTGATAATATATTGTTTATTATGGTTGCCGCAGACAGACGGACGCGTTGGACTTATCTAAAACATGTTGACAACATTATTCCTAATAATAATTCGTGTATTACGTTTCTATTATGAAAATACGTTTACATTATTTCTATAACATTGTATGTCTTAGCCGATGTGTTACTTACATGTTTTTAAGTTAAAGTAAATTATCCTATTATAAGTAGATTTTTATCCGTGCAGAGGCGGAGAAAGCAAACTGACCTCTGCGGCCGGGGTCGGCCTGTCATAAAAGGCGACAAAATAACCCACCACCACCACCTATGTGTCCCCAAGCCCGTCTGGATGGCGAACACCTTTGATCTTAAGTTTGCCGCCATAAAAACTTTGTGTTGAGTTCCGGTATTAGTGACCCAAGTTCCTGTACCCTTATGGGGCAACAGCGTGTTCGCGATGCTACTGGTGTTGCAAATACCCATAGGTGACGGTACCTGCTAAATTCTAAGTGGGCCGTCAGTCTGTCTGCTGTCCTACAGCAATAAAAAAACTACCCGTTCCCGCCCGCTTCGCTGGTCGATTAACAGAAAAAGTAAATTGAAAAATATCAGGTTTTCGTACGCATATTTATAAAAATCGTTGTTTCTTAAAACTTTAATAACTTCATATTAAATGGAGATATCGCAATAATTTTTAGATAAGGGCAAGTGTCAAAGAAATAAACCTTAGAAATTTTTTACTTAGAATAATTGAAATCTATCCAATAGTTTTGCCAAGATGCATATGTGCAGTTTCCATGACAAAAATCCATGAATTGGGCTACGAATTGCTCCCTCATTCGCCCTATTCTCCAGATTTAGCCCCGAGTGACTATTTCTTGTTCCCAAACTTGAAGAAATGGCTCAGCGAAAAGAGATTTGACTCCACCGACGAAATCATCTCACAAACAAATACCTATTTTAATGATCTCGACAAATCATATTTTTCGGAAGGGATAAAAAAATTGGCGAAACGTTGGCTAAGTGTAAAGTACTCAAAGGAGCCTGTTGAAAAATAAAATAACTTTTTATCTAAAAACCAGTGTTTCATTCAAAAAGTCACGGACTTATTGACCCGCCCTCGTCACAATAACCTCCTGCTAGGAGACACCTAACAGACTTCGTACTACTCGTATTGATTTCGGTTTGCAGGTTTCCTTACGATGCTTTATACAGATAATCGTACAGACTATGGCAAATTTTCAAAATATTATATGATAAAATATTTTTCAAAGATTGTAGTTAAGAATAAACCCTTCAACGGATTAATATAAATTACTTGATACCTCTTGTTCACACTAAATATAATTTCTAGTTTAATGTAGTTTTTGTTTAAAAATAGCATATTCTTATTAATAATCATCATACTTAATATTATGAATGTGAAAGTAAGTTTGTTTGTTACGCTTTCACGCGAAAACTAGTTAACCTTTTAAGCTAACTTTTTATTGGAAAAAAAAAGTTTTACGAAGATAATTACCCTTTCTCATTTTTTTTCGATTTAATTTTGTCTGTTAATCGACCAGCGCAGCGGAGCGGGCGTGATCGGCTAGTTAGTAATAATTATAATATTTTGTGTTGTCTTCAGGATTCCTAAACGTAGGTTTTAGAAACTCCCGCGTTTAAAATACTGTTTTTCTTTAATAACCTGTCAATTTTTAATATAATTTCGATACTGACAAAGTCGATGCCTAGGGCATTGGAGCAATAAACATGAAAAAAAAAACATTATACTATAAAATACAAAAAAAAATGTATTCACCGCACAGATTTCTAATCAGTGAACCGTGTATTAAAAGTAAAGTACAATGAATAGAAATACTGCAAGGGTGGCTCAAGCCTGGAGGGAATGAAAAATGCCACGTCGCTTCTTGTTGGGGGAAAATTATATACTCATCTCCTTACAAATAGATTGTAAAAGGCAGGGTGTGTGCAGACTTGTCAAATGGATAGGGGTAGCTCCTCGGGCTATCGTAGTTTCGCAGAGATCTAAAGGTATCGAACCTTCAAAACTTGTGTAAAACATTTCTGATAATGTTCAAGTTTTTTCTAACTATTATCTCATTTGATGTAAGTTTTAATATTAGTGGTTACTTATTATTAAACTTTTTATTTATAAATTTGCTTTGTTCATAAACATGGTAGTGTATATCACATTATAAATTATATATTTAAATTATAAAGGTGTTGTTCTTTTTATTATTTAAATAGAAGCATAACATAAATAAATAAAATATACTATAGATATCTGGGCCGAGCGTACCGAAGTGCGTTAGCCGTATGCCACGGAGGTCGTAAAATAATACGCCATCAATAATAATATACGTAATAAAACTTTCCATTTTACACGATTATGAAACAAATCTAAAGTCTATATTAATGTGTTGCAGAGATCGTATTGTTGATATTGTATCATAATAAGTGAATCTGTAGTGATTTGATTTGATCTTTTAGAACCGAATAAATATTTCCTCGATATTATTTAATCGTTTAAGAACTATTTCTTTGTGCGAGTGAATCGAGCTTTTCTTAATCAATTGACTATTCAATTGATAAAGAAAAGCTCGCATCAATTAAAAAATACATAAAAAGAATAGTTGACTATATCATTCAGCTATTTATAGTATATTTAATTTTTTGATGTGAAAATAATAATAAATAATAAAATATACTTTATTGCACACATTAATAATCATTTACATCAAATGATACATAGCACATACATAACAAAATATTTTATATTTTTCCATTGTATCAAGAGTTTCATTATATGAACGGAGCAAATATTAGATGAGCGATCGATTTCAACAGAGTTATCTAAAAGAGGGGAATATTTTTGTACCGAATCAAACTTCTTTCAAAGTCGGCCAGTGAGACATCCCTCGGGATAAAGGACACAATAAGATTTAACATAATAATGAAGAGATCTTTATTGACCCTTCCGTTATTGCTTCTAGACTACACACATCTTTAAACAAAAATATGGTAGACGGTCTGTTTTCCATTTATATGACGATGAAAAAAGGGCCGCGGTTTAAACGAATGAAAATAATACAATATTCAGTTTTTAAGATCAGTTTTACGTGATCTTTGCAATAAATACCACAGACCAATATTTATTTAAAATTCTTATTTCCGACTTATTGGAATCTTCAGTACATTAAACAAACAAACACTTCAGAAGTTTATAATATATTCAATCTCAAAATTTTACTTAGTTTAGATATTTGACTTATTAAGTACATGTACAATAATTATAAATAATTTTAATTTAATTTATTTAAAAGTATCGTTTTATAAAATAAAGTATTTTTTAATATTAATATTTTATAATATGAAATATAAATTATATTGAAAAATGTAAATAACTAGAAAAGAAAATAAATAAAGAGATAAATAATAATAGACTGGGACATTTCACTCGACGCAAGCCAGTCCCAAAATAGTCTAGCACTTGTGTCATGGATATTAGATAATTAGTAGTTATCTAGTACCCATAACAATACTTTTTGGAAATAAATATATAATATAATGAAACACCCAGACGCGAGAGGGGATCGAACCCGTGACCTTTCACTTGAAATCGATGCACGCGCTATTTCCATGGCATATTCAGCCAGTTTCACAAAATATTTTTATATTTATGTATTCATAATAATTTAGAAATTACAAATCGTATGTCCTTTCGAACTATAATTTTAGTCCAGGGCGACAAGTTTAAGATGAGGGTCAGAGTAAATAAGCTCTTATAAATATCGTTGAATTCAATTATGTAGGAAAGCACTCGAACCAATTATAAATGTTGTCTTAATGGAAGGAATCGTAAAGTAATTGAAGACGGTCTTTTGATAGTTTCGCTTAAATAATCACTCTTTTCAAGGACAGTTAGTTAAAAATGATGCGTGCCATCGATAGTTAATAAAAAAAATGCAATTAATTTATTATTAAGGCTGGGTTTATTAGATTTAAAAGACCTGCATTGCAGATTTTCATCCCTTTCTTATGTCTATAGTATACATTTTAGAATTACTTGGGATTGCGTGACCTAAAGCCAATTAGACCGTGTTTCACGTATTAGATAAATAAACAACTACGATAAAGGCGTACTAGTAACATCAAGTACTGTTCACGTTCAAAGTAGAACTAGAGTAATAAGATTTGTTTCTCATTATTTTTAACTAGTTTGTCTGCATTTTTAAGTTGACTTGTAACATTTTGCTCCTACGTTATGTTGGTAGATGTGTTTCGTTTTGTAGGCAGACATTATTATAAATATAGTAATTTATTTTTGTCTGTTTTGATTGAATAACTTAACATTAGCATTTTATAAATCCAGTAACGAATACTAGTATAACGATTTTGGCAGGAATAAATAAACTATAATAAATATTTTTAGAAATCGTCTATTGACTTTAACTTTGATCATGTAAATTTGAAAAATCTTTTTAATTTAGAGAATGTTAATATTTATAAGTACTACTAATACTACAACGATATGAAAAATATTATTTGTTATTTGCAAATAACAATATATATAATTTATGGAGAAGAAAATAAAGATTAAAAATTCCGTGCACCGAGTAGAAATGTTGTGGATAAAAATATGAAAATAATGGATTTTATTATATACATGTTTTCCGTAGTACAAGTACATTTTCTATGATATGAGGTGATGGTTATTAGGTTACTTTTAATACATTAATTAATAACTATCCTATACCAAATTTGAATTATAAAAAACGAAAACGATCGAATATTTCGTATATATATTTGGAAGTAGCGACAGTGATTGAGAAGCTGAAAAGCTAGCCTGGTATGGCTATGTAAAGGGAGAAGTAAATAAGAGAAGAATGTCATATAACAAGAAAAATACTAGAAATGAGAGTGGATGGATACAAAATGAGGGATAGACCAAGGAAAAGATGGATGGATTGTGTAAAAGATGATATGACAATAAAGGATGTAAATGTTCAGATGACGACTAGAGGAAAATGGAAGAACACGTTGTACCGAACCCACAGCTGGGATAAGAAGAAAATTTGGTTTATGCTTACGAATCTAATTTACCTTTATTGTCTTTTTATAAGTTTTCATTATAAATACAGAACTTCATTACCTGAAAAGAGAACAAATCAAATATTAGATACATAATATAAGTAATTTAATAAACTGCTACTGAATTATAATAATACAATATTAATTTTATCTCTGCGGTATTTATTAACAATGAGTTTGTTCCGTTAGAACACTAATTAGCTTTTAATTATATATTCGTTCCAGCAAAGAGTTTATAATCATAATACTACAATTAAATATGCCATATTTCATTTGTTTAGCTTTTTTACACGTGTTATTGAGGAAGACGCGCAAAATGCCTTTTACAATATTTAACAGCGGACGCTAGGTTCAAGAATGTAATATTTTTTAGTATAACTTCTTACTTAGGTAATACTTCTATACTTCTTACAGGATTAGATATAAACTCAAAATTGCAACTAAAGGAAATTTGTTAATCTACGAACTGTCAGATTTAGAATTAATTATGTTGAAGAAAAGTACCACCAAATTAATAGTATTTAAGGAGATAAATTTAATATTTTTTTATAAGTAACAAAATGGACAAAATATAAGTAACTATTAAATATATAAAATAAGACCACGCTAGTTCCATCTACATATTTTAATTCATTTAATTTAAAACAAATTTAACTGCTGACTGTCTTGTACCTCGATAAAAAACGGAACGATACCCTTTTTTACTGTTTTTTACAAAATTGATAAACTGAGCTAGCCAGAGTTACTGACTATCCCATAACCTTACTATAAAAACGCTTAAATAAGTCGCCTAATATTCGACTTATTGTCTAACATGGGATAAATGTCTAGAATTTCAAAAGGAATTGAGATAAGCAGTTGTAATTAATTTTGTATCAACTTAACAATAAATGCGTGATGGATGCTTTCCGACTTCTCAGACTGCATTAATTTTTGGTATGCAGGCATATGTATCTGTCTACGCTCATAGACAGACTGCATCGTAAGCGTAATTACTTTGAACTGTTTAAGCAAGATAATTTCGTCGGCACTCTAGATCCCTTAGGGGTCTCTAGAGAGGTCTTTCAACAGGTAACTTTATAGCCCTTGTATTATCGCGGTTAGAACAATTTAGTGAGTGAAGCAGGCTTGTTACTTTAATAACTCATTCGGGAGGGGAAGAGGTAATCAAATTTTATGACGGAGTTTTGCATTGTCGGTGGCAGCAGTCAATTTGTTGTAGACCAATTATATAAAACGAAGTACTGTAATGTCAATAGAAATTTTTAACCTAGTCATGTCTATTTTTTGACTGTGTGTCTATGGCGATGTTATACAAGAAGACACAGAACTTTATGCGGATCCCGGTCATTAAGGCAGAAATTGAACTTAAAACTGCGATCTAACGATAAAATGTTTAATTGCCATACGAAATCAAATATCATGTCGAGATTGCCCAATTTGTGGATTGAAAAAGACTTGAAAAATATAAAAACAGTATCTTGACTTGATTGCGGCTCAAATAAAAATAATTTCCTCGCAGTTTTTACAATATATTCAGCAATAAGGTACAATGACGAAATAAGGGCCACTGAAGCGTAACAGAGAGTTCCGCCCATGCGTAAAATAACTATTAGAAGGTTTATTCCGAAAGCAATTGCTGAGCATTGGAGTTAACCGGTACGAGTATGTACTCAAGTGGAATTGATTTCTCGATATGTCAGTGAATTTGGGTTACTGAACCTACTGACCCCTGAACTAGTGAATACTGTATCCCAGTGGACCAGTATTCCTAACTCCAAGAGACCAATAACACACTATTATATTAATTACTTAACCACAAAAAAATGTATTGCATCCTCCAGGAGGATTTAAATTTAAAACCGTAAATACATGTATGTACATACGAATATTTTGAACATATTTTGTTCATGAAACATAACATACTGTACATTTCAGATAATGTACCTATTGTTTACTTAATTAGTATGTGCCACCAGGACTTTCGGAGCTTAGCTCCTGCTGATGCAACCGGCTAATCGTATGACATTTTCATGTAAGGTTAACTTAATTCGTGGGCGTTTTAACACTAGTGGCAGAGCCAATATTCTTTAAGCCTTGAACATATTAAGTAAATATCAATAACATAAACCTACGTTTTATGTCTATACAGTGTAGATATAAAAATTGGTTAAATAGCATTTCATAAAACATTATTGCTTGAAGTATTGTATTTTATTCTGAACATTGTTCATGTTTTAATTACTCTTCAGCAGTCGTTTTACCATGACATAAGCTTACAATAGATTAATTAGTAGATTAGTAAAAAGTAATTTGAATTATGAACCTAATACACATAATACTGACTCAATAAAACACAATTAGTGCATAACCTGTCCCTACCAAACAATAAAAGCGCAATGCAAACTTTCGTATCAGCGATCCCGAATGATTCAAGATCGTCCAAGAACATTGACGGCCGATTAATGGACCTGTATGCACTACCAAATTCGGAGCCCGCATGGGGTCAATGGCTTTTCCCATGCGGTGTGCACACTCACGATTACGAAAGATTCTTCACAATGAACTATCAAAGACTACTGTTTGCGTGACTGTATGCGGCCTTTTAAAGGGGAAAAGTTTGGCAATTTTGGTGTTTATTAGTAATTTCGATCGATTCGCGTTTCAAAGTTTACCAATAATCTACCAAATAAAGCAAGTGTCTAAATATAATATACATAGGTATATACCTAGTCAGGTCATAAGTATTGTCACACAGTAAAAACTTTTCTTTTAGAATGCTGGCCACAAAAAAGTTTATTGAATTAGAATTCCGAATTGTTCATGAAAATAAAAATGTATAACTTTTAGAATTTTACTCATTTTTAAATATGGAGTGGACGCTTAAAGAAGACCGTGTTGCAGTTATTGCGTTACATCGTTGCGGTTACGCGCCAATTCAAATTTTTAACATACTGAAAAATTTGAATATTACCAAAAGATTCGTTTATCGTACCATCAAACGATACAATGAAGACTCTAGTGTAGATGACAGGTCAAGAAGTGGTCGCCCTCGGTCTGTTAGGACTCCAGCAGTGATAAAAGCTGTGAAGGCACGAATTCAAAGAAATCCCAAACGTAAGCAGAAACTGTTGGCCCTTCAGATGGGGTTAAGCAGAACCACGGTGAAAAGGGTGTTAAATGAAGACTTAGGGCTTCGGGCATATCGAAGAAAAACAGGACATCGTTTGAATGCTCGTCTAATGGACCTGAGACTGAAGAGATGCCGCGCTTTGTTGAAGCGGTACGCGGGAAAAAAATATCGGGAAATTCTTTTTTCGGATGAAAAAATGTTTACCGTAGAAGAGAGCTACAACAAACAAAATGATAAGGTGTACGCACACAGTAGTGAAGAAGCGAGCAACCGTATTCCGCGTGTCCAACGAGGTCATTTTCCATCCTCGCTCATGGTATGGTTGGGAGTTTCTTATTGGGGCTTAACAGAGGTACATTTTTGTGAGAAAGGTGTAAAAACGAATGCTGTTGTGTATCAAAATACAGTCCTGACGAACCTTGTGGAACCTGTTTCTCATACCATGTTCAATAACAGGCACTGGGTATTCCAACAAGATTCGGCGCCAGCTCATAGAGCGAAGAGCACACAAGACTGGCTGGCGGCGCGTGAAATCGACTTCATCCGGCACGAAGACTGGCCCTCCTCCAGTCCAGATTTGAATCCGTTAGATTACAAGATATGGCAACACTTGGAGGAAAAGGCGTGCTCAAAGCCTCATCCCAATTTGGAGTCACTCAAGACATCCTTGATTAAGGCAGCCGCCGATATTGACATGGACCTCGTTCGTGCTGCGATAGACGACTGGCCGCGCAGATTGAAGGCCTGTATTCAAAATCACGGAGGTCATTTTGAATAAACTTTAATGTCATAAGAATCTATGTTTTGTTAAGTTCATTTTGGTATATGAATGGTTACATAATTAATAAACTTGTTACAATTATTTTACATTAAACATGTGACAGAATTTATGACCTGACTAGGTATAATAGCTCGTCATATAAAAATAAAATGAAAAGATCTCATTGCTGGGCTTAGGTCTCACCCAAAAGGGAATGGATAAGGGATAAAGGGATATAAACAATAATTGGAAATTTTCTCCTCTTTAAGTATCTCTTTCAACAAGTCCTTAAATATGATATAATAAATAGTTTTTGAGTTATACAATTGAGTTAAACAAAAGTTATACAAAAAACGTCACATTTTTTTTTAAATCTTAACGTGTAAATAACAATTGCTGTTTTTTATCTGCTAATACATCCTCGAGATAAATTTTTCTAGATGTCATTCCGAATCGAATGAGCTATCGCACATATGTTTAGGATCTTTATCAATAATTAACACGTTTTTGAACTCGTTGACTAGCGAGACATAATCAAAATTTATTGTCAATTTAAAAAAAATATTTTTGTAACGCCAGTATTTCCAATCCACGTTATACATAATATAATTTATATCTTTAGGTGGCTGGAAAGGCGCCACGGCGCCCTGACCTTCCGCCTGACGCAGGTCCTCTCGGGGCACGGTTGCTTCGGGAGGTACCTGTGTCGCATAGGGCGGGAGATGACGTCGGGGTGCCACAACTGTGGCGCGGGCGACGAGGAGGACACGGTGAACCACACTGTCGCCGTGTGCCCTGCGTGGCGCGAAGAGCGCCGCGCCCTCGTCGCCAAAATCGGCGTGGACCTGTCGCTCCCGGCCCTGGTTCTGTCCATGGTCGGGGGCGATCCTGGATGGACGGCCGTCGCCTCCTTCTGCGAGGCAGTCATGTCCGCAAAGGAGGCGGCGGAGCGGGAGCGGGAGTTGACCACCACACTCCCCTCCCGCCAACGCAGGCCACGCCGGCGGCGCCGGAGGTTCGGTAACGACCTCCGGCCGCCGTAAAAAGCGGCCGCGGGCGGCCCCTCGGGGGAGGACCCGCCGCCCGCACTAGTGCCGCGAGGGTGAGGGCTGCGTGCTGTTCCGCGGCCCCCCTCAACTCCTAGAGTTGTTAGGAGAGCGCCGGGGGGACGAAACCCTGACCCCCTGGCGCCAACACTTTAGAAGGGGCCCGCCTCAAGACAAAGGGCGGGCCGGCGCCGGCCCGGGCCACGAGATCGGCAGGCCATATATCCGTAGGCCCGGGCGTAGGCGATAGGAGAACAGCGGGGTTTTTTAGTGGGTAGTCGGATGGCCAATCATCTTTCCCGGAGTCCCACATATCCCTCGGTCCCCCTGGGCCGGGGGAACCCGTCAAGAGAGGTTTTTCCCCGAGACAAAAAAAAAAAAAAAAAAAAAATATATCTTTAGGTGTATAAAGTATTATTTACGTATAATAAAAATAACCTTAAAAATAATTTTTTTCGAAAAGTAAAACTAAAATAATTTTAATTTGTGTAGTAAATCTTTTTTTTTTTTTTTTTTTTTTTTTTCTTTTTTTTTTGCGGGTAGTTGGTTAAACAACACGTATAGATATTTGCTCTCGAATTTTAATTTCAATTATTATAAAACATTATTTAATTATCAGTATTTATGCATAAAGTGAGAAAGTAAGTGTATCTCCTTGTCAGTGAGTGTTATTTCCTGTGCTTGACTATTTAACACAAAGATACGCAAGTCACTTAAATTATGGAATCTATTCACGATACTATGGCAGAAATGATGGAATTATTTCGAAATAAGACGACGGCAATTGAATCTCAGTTGCAGAAGACTACCAATCCAGTTACTGTAGAAAGTTTGGCTGCTGAGTTTACATCCTTTAAGGCCTTTATGATGCAGGCATTAAATGGACTTCAAAAGCAGATAGAAATACTTTCTAGTACTATGGATCGATTAGAGATGCAAAGTCGAAGAAAAATTTTACTTTTCCATGGTGTGAATGAAGTAAAAAACGAAAATATATTGTTATCTATTACTGAGGTTGTCAAAAGGCGACTTGGAGTTTCAGATTTCACAGTGGATCGTATTAGACGCTGTCACAGACTGGGGCGCCCTGTTCACAGCCAGAAGTGCAGACCTATAATGATCAAATTCCAGGACGTAAGTGAGCGTGACAAAATCTGGTTAAAACTAAGTTGAAAGATTCTGGAATTACTATGTCGGAGTTTCTGACGAAAGTTCGTCACGACGTTTTCATGGCTGCGAGAAAGAAATTCGGTTTATCTAAATGTTGGACCAGAGAAGGTAATATCTACGTGATGGGTCCCGATGATACTCGTCACCGAATTTCCTCACACAGTGACCTAAACAAAATCAGTAGTGATGACATCCCTAAGCCAACAACCGAGACTATAGTGCCTGCGGCTGCCAAGGCTGCTGGAGCCAAGTCAAAGCGGGCTGTTGCCGCTAAAAAATAACTTTATTTTCTATTACCAGTTTTCTTATTGTGTATCGGTTTATGTGCTATGTAATTTATTTTTTTTGTGTCTATTTCCTTCTTTTTGTATTTTATTTTTCCAAATTATGTAGGTATATTATTTATAGTTTTCCAGTTTTTGGTTTCTATCATTGTTTAATATTTGATTTTCTATTTTTTATGGATAGATTTACGCTAATATTAAACATAATGTAGGTATATAAATAACATAAAAGTAAAACATAATATTACTGTAATTGCTCCTAAAATATGTGCATTCTTACTGCGGTTTTTCCCGGGTTCGATTCCTACCATAGTAAATGTAACCAAACTTTTCCATAATTAATGCTGTGCTAGGGTCTGGGATCGACCCCAAAGTGACCACTATATGTATGTTATTTCACCTAGGCTTGACTTGCTCTGCTTTGGAATAACGATGTGCATGTCTGCTAATCTATTTATTTATTATTTAATAAATGTAAGTTTCACAAATAAATTGTGATTAGTGTTATATAAATTTGTTTTTAATTGAGTTATTGACTGTACACGCTTATTTTTATCTCTCCCGTATATCGTGAAATAACATATACTATATGTAATACACATACATGTAATAATGAATGTCTGTAGTCAAACAGTAAGTACCTATATATAAATATACCGTGTTTATCGAAAATGTTAATACCTTCTATATATTACAATTTAAATTGTCTTTTTTTTAAGCTTTATGTTATATCATGTAGACTCTAGTCGTTATTATCTTTTTCTTTGTTTATTATCATGATTTTATTTATACTACACTCAACTGGCAGGTGGAGAATTTGACTTTTTGTAGTTATAACTTAAAATTATATTAATATATATATTTTTTGTTTTTGGTATTTAAGATTATTTATTATTATTATTTTTAGTATATAGTATACGTACATATAAATATATATTTGGTATATGTCTATGTCGAGCATCTCAAGCAGCACTAGTGATGACTTCCTGTCTGTATATAGCGATGACAGTTTTTGTAGTCTGCCATCATTGAATTATATTCTAGTCTCTCAATTCTCTGACTTTCCGAGGAATTTCAATGCTGTTCATATAAATGCTCAAAGTATTCCGGCTCATTTCTCAGATATGCTGGCGACTTTTAATTGTAAAAACATACATGCTATTTTAATATCAGAATCATGGCTAAAGCCCTGTCTCTCGTCTGTTGCCTACACCTTACCAGGTTACCATTTGATACGTAATGACCGCCTAGGCTCACGTGGTGGGGGTGTTGCCATATATTTACGCAATTATATTCCTTTTAAAATAGTATCTCAATCAACACAACCGCCTCCTCCTAATGCAGGTGAACACATTTTTATTGAACTAAACTTACAACACACTAAACTATTACTTGGCGTATACTACTGTCCTTCATCTAGTATAAACTTTTTCTCATCTTTTGAGACTATCTTAGAAAATTTTATGCCCTCTTATAATCATACCATTATTATGGGTGATTTTAACACATGTCTTTTAAAACAAGATACACGTTGCTCATCCTTTAAATCTGTTTCCGAGTCATGTGGTCTGTCAATTCTACCCTCGAATGCCACCCATCATTTTCCCAACTCCACTCCTTCTCTACTTGACCTTATTTTAGTGTCATCCCCTAATTTAGTATTAAATCATGGTCAATATCCCGCTGACGCCTTTTCATGTCATGATCTTATCTTCTTGTCGTTTGAAATTCGAGCTCCTAAAGTGAATCCCAAATTACTGTTGCAACGCAATTTTTGTGGTATGGACATTGAGAATCTAAAAACAGACGCTTTAAACATTGATTGGACGCTTCTTACCAGCAGCAGTTGTATCGATGAAAAAGTCAATATGCTTAATGAGAACATCATGAAATTGTATGACAAGCACGCACCAGTTCGAGCCATCAAAATTAAGCATCTACCTGCGCCTTGGCTTACTGAAGAAATCAAGTTGGTATTGTCGAAGAAAGCTACTGCGAAAACCAGATATAACCGTCGACCAACTCCTTCAAATTGGGAAAAATACGTTCTGATCCGTAACCACTGCAATAAGGTGTGTAGAGATGCTCAACGTCGCCACATTCACGATTCAGTTCAAAACGGAGATCCAGCTAAAGTCTGGAAATTCCTCAAATCATTGGGAGTTGGAAAGCCGCAAAATAACTCGATTCCTTCAAACTTAAATGTTGATTCTTTGAATAGCCACTTTGTTTCATCGTCTCATATTGATAAGACATGTAAAGAAAGCACACTTAAACTTTTCTCTTCGCTTCCAACCCCAGATTATTCTCAATTTGTCTTTACTCAGTTCACTGACTGTGATGTTGAGAAAAGTATTGTATCAATTACATCGAAGGCGGTAGGCAGTGACAGTGTTAGCCGTAACATGATCCTCCCTATTCTAGATATTGTCCTTCCTATTATAACCCACATTTTTAATTTCTCCATTTCTAACGGCTCCTTTCCAAAAATATGGAAAGAAGCACTTGTCACTCCTATCCCAAAGAAATCAAATCCTATTTCCTTCTCCGACTTTCGTCCTATCTCCATACTTCCATTTCTATCCAAAGTCCTGGAACGACTTGTCCACAACCAACTAAATATATTTCTAAATAAAAACGATCTCCTTAACCCTTTTCAGTCCGGCTTCCGCCCTGGTTATAGCACTGTTACTGCCTTAGTCAAAATCACGGACGACATAAGATTTGCTATGGATGAAGGTCAAGTAACAGTGCTGGCCTTGTTGGACTTTAGCAATGCCTTCAACGCTGTTGACTTCGACATCTTACTTGGTATACTCTACTCTCTTAACATATCTCCAAAGGTAATTGAGTGGTTTCGAAATTACCTGTTTGGTCGACGGCAGCGGATTCGTGTTGATGAGTCTTTTTCATCTTGGTGCGATACGTCTGCCGGCGTGCCTCAGGGTGGCGTTTTATCTCCTCTACTTTTCGCAATTTTTATAAATTCTATCTCGAACAGTCTTAGATGCTCCTACCACCTTTATGCAGATGATCTTCAAATTTATACGCATGCTTCCATTGAAAAACTCTCAGATGCTATTATGATCTTAAACGAGGATTTATCATCGATCGTGGATTGGAGTAGATCTTATGGACTAGCGGTGAATCCGAAGAAAACTCAGAGTATTGTTGTTGGGAGTTCGAGGATGATTGCAAAAATTCGCTGGTCGTCATTACCTCCTGTTACTTTTGATGGAATCCAGATCCCAATTGCTGACTCAGTGAAAAACTTAGGAGTTCATATTGATAGAACTTTGTCCTGGGAACCCCAACTTAAAGAAGTCAGTCGCAAAGTATTTGCTTCTGCAGCGTCCTTGCGGAGACTGCGGAATTTTTTACCACACACAACCAAAATTGCACTGGCACAATCCCTTCTTTTACCCATCTTAGACTACGCCGATGCTAGCTATCTTGACCTCGCAGAATACCAGTTAGATAAACTTGAGCGACTCCAGAATTTTTGTATCCGTTTCATATTTGGGTTACGTAAATATGATCATATATCCGAATTTCGCATTAAGCTCAAGTGGCTCCCTATCCGCCTTCGCCGGAATACGCATATCTTGTCTCTTCTGTATAATGTATTGTTTGGTCCCAAGTCTCCTCCTTACCTTAAGGAACGTTTCCAATTTTCCAATGTGAATCAGGGAAAATTCCTCAGGTCATCGGTGAACATGAGACTAGAAACACCGCTTAATACAACCAAGTTTTATAACAAGTCATTCAGTGTTCAAGCTGTCCAATTATGGAACATGCTGCCGCTAGAAGTGAGACAAGCTCAGTCAGTATCCACCTTCAACAGACTCGTTAAGGATTACTACCTCAAAGTATAATATAAGCTGTTTTTATTATTGTACTATGTATGTATATGTGTGTATATGTATATGTGTGTATGTATGTATGTATGTATGTATGTATGTGTGTATGTGTATGCGTGTATATGTATATGTGTTTGTATTATATATTTTTATATAACATGTATTGCTTTAACAGTTTTAAATATATGTGTGTGTGTGCATTTATATGTGTATAATATTATTATAATTTTTTTTTTTTTTATATTGTGCAACAGAACCCTGCCCTAGTATTTGTGCCATATTTCTCTCTCCATCCCAAGGTTGTCTGGAAGAGATCGCTGTCAGCGATAAGACCGCCATTTGTACTTAATTCTAAGCTGTTTTTTGTATTGTTTCATTAATTATATTGTACAATAAAGTATATTCTATTCTATTCTATTCTAAATCTATGGCGCTAACCCTGATGGCGCAGTATACCATGAAAATGAATCACCCATGGCAATTAGGAAACTACGACCAAAAAAAAAAATGTGTCATTCGAACAAGTCTTTCACGGTTCCTAATGTTTTAAACTTCTACGTAATATATTTTTACGATTTTCAGGTCATAACGTTATAATTTATTTTTAATTAACTATTTTTTATTTGTGCTTTCATCATCGTTTGCATCACTTCACACAATTCAAGTTACTAGTCTATTAAATGTTATCTCAGTGTAGTGTATGCAATCTAGTCTATTGTACGCATTTAAAGCATACCTACGCTGTCTCGATTGTCTATGAATATCAGTCGCCCAACGAGTTTACGCCGGGGTAGAAATCCGCATCGAAACTCCAACTTTCCCCTGATCAAGGGGGGAAGACCCAGCGTCGCATCATGTATGTTAGTCAAAATGTTACTGTCAATTTTTTTATTGCTACAGGACAGCAGAGAGGCTGACGGCCCACTTAGAATTTAACAGTTACCGTCGCCTATGGGTGTTTCATAAGGGTACAGAAACTTGGATCACTAATGCCGGAACACAGCACAAAGTTATTATGGCGGCATACTTAAGACCAAAGGTGTTCGCCATCCAGATGAGATTGGGGCCCTACCACGTAGCTAGGGTGGGTTGTTTTGTCGTCTTTTACGAAAGGCCGACCCCGGTCACAGAGGTCGGTATTCTTTCTCCGCCCCTGCATGGATACAAATACAATAATCACGGGCGATTGTGTGCGATATACTGAGATACTTGAGTGATATAAATGGATATTGACAAGCTATAGAGAGTTACCCATAGGAATACTATCAGGCTTTAATTTTGGCATTATATCGTAGCTTCATATCGGTTCACTTCTACAATACTTCTGAGTAAAGAGTCACAAGAAGATAAATGAAATACATAGCTTTATAAAGGTTTTAGTTAGTTAAGGGGATATCTCTCAAAACTGAAAGAGAAATCAAAAGACGAAAATCATCTACCTGGTGAACTTCTAGACCTACAATCAAATAATATTTTTAAATATCGTCTTAAGAAGTTGTTAATTGAGAAATCATATTACAAAATAAGTGACTATTTGGATGACAAATTGTAAGAATGAATTGTGACATTATAACAATTCTAACAAAGACATTATCCTTATAATTAATATATATATATATATATATATATATATATATATATATATATATATATATATATATATATATATATATATATATATATATATATATATATATATATATATATATCATTTTAGACTCCACAGTGCTAAGAGCCTAAACTTGTTGTAATTTGTGGACATACGGACAGTTTTGTTTTTTATATTACTATTATATTTTATTAGTATACCATGTTCGATTTCAATAGAATACCTATCATATTAGAAAAAGTATGACAATGTGTCATTATAGTTATAATATCATATTCAATACTTTTTTTATTTGTAAGCAAATATTATTTACCAATTGAAGCGTGAACAATTCATGCGCGAACAATGAAATACAAATATTATTAAAATGCTTGAGAAACTATGAATATATTTTTCAGGACACGTACTACCTTATTATTATAAAAAATATGTTAGGTTAAAATATAATAATAGTAAATCTTGGTCTTGTTGTTGATTATATCTTATTTAAATTTAATATTTACACTTCGACGTGATTGTATCTAAATACAAGGCATTACTTATATAAAATTAATGTAAAATATGTAACTTGTTATATGAACCTTTCATGGGAATTAAAAATAATAAACCTCAGCCGCTAAACTATTACTATTATCTATACAAATAAATAAAATTGGAGGGTCTGTTTGTAATATTAAAATAACCGCTTTTTACTAAGTACATTTGAATGTATACACGGTACTTATACCAAAACTACATTTTTTACAATTTTTATCTGTCTGTCCGTCTGTCTGTCTGTCTGTTTGTTCCGGCTAATCTCTGAAACGGCTGGACCGATTTTTACGGGACTTTTACTGGCAGATAGCTGATGTAACAAGCAGTAACTTAGGTTAGGTTAGCAGTTACTTTTATTTTAAAAAAAAATGGTTTTAGTTAAAAGTGATTAGTTTCGAATTTTTAAAAATCAAATTTAAGTTGACCTCAGAATTATATCATCAATCATTTAAAATAGGGTTCAGCTTAGGCTGGACATTGTAGGTTCGAACGCAGTTTGTATATTTCAATTATTTATATTTTAGAGTTTATAGGGTTTGCTATCCAAAATAAACCATAAGATATATCGAAAAAATGCTGCCCAAAGTCACTATTCCACGCGGACGGAGTCGCGGGCACAGCTAGTTAGTTATAATACTTTTTTATAATGTTTTCTCACAAACAGTTCTTTTTTTACCGTCTATTGGACGGGAAATCTTCAGTTGACCTTCTTCAGTTGCACTCATACTTCGCTATGAGCTTAATGTTTGTACTCATTACTTTGAGCATTTTCTTTTGCAAGCTTATAGGTATTAAAGGTATTAATCTTTCTTTGTGGGGTTGTGGAGTCAGTTGGCAGTCGCTTTATGATAGTCAAATTTAATTATATCCTACTCCCTGTGGTTTCTTACAAAAAAATTGTGCGGTCGGGGGACCCCCATCAGCAACGAAGTTCCTTACGTTTTAAAAAATAAAACAGAAATAGAAAAACAATAAATCTTCCTGGATGACAACCATCCAAATATGCCGCTTTAATAAATTTGTGTTTTGGCATAAGTAATCCAGATTTCAGATGCATTTGAAGCCGATGCGTTGGAATTGCATCTGGTGATGCAAACATCCATAGGCAACGGTAACTGATTTTTATTAAGTGGGCCGTCGCGTCAGTCTTTTTGTACAAAGCTATAAAAAAGTGTGTGTGTACTTATGTACGCACGTAAGAAGTTATACTTCTTTGGTAAAAATCTTTCAAAAAATTTTATCCTTCGCGTTATCCTACGTTTGTAGAAAAAAATATTTTAGTTTATGATGTAAATAAATAAATACATACCGTCAATTAACCTTAAATTCTACAAAATAATATGTAAAAACCACTTTTATCACTTATAATCATATTAAATTATATTTAAATCAGTAAATTGTTAGTAAATATCAGTCACTACGATATATTATACAAATTTACTTCATTATTTTGTTGAATAAATTCAGTAAACTGAACGGCAATTCCGTTGCCCAACAACGGGAAACGTCTTGAAATATATTACATTGCAATTTATATTCTATTTAAATGTATTACAGTTCATTTTGGATAACAAAGATTTCATATTAAACACATTTTACACAGTTACGTGACGATTTCTACTATAAATCGCACTATCCGTAAGTCGCATTAAGGAACTTCATTCCAAAAAAAAAATATCAGGAAAGGGTTGCGGCCTGAAAAGGCTAGCAAATTTGTTCTATATATATATATATATATATATATATATATATATATATATATATATATATATATATATATATATATATATATATATATATATATATATATATATATATATATACAGGGTGACTTTGACAAACCCATCCAAATTCACACAGAAGAATCTTTAGTAAAAGTCATGAGAAACATGTATTTTAGTTTTGTATCACATAGTACAAAAATGTTGAGTAATCAGCATCACAAAGTCATTCAAAGAACTCGCAATTTACATAATACGGCGATACAGTGTGAATGACCTCGCCATCTGACCTAGTAAAAGGCCGAGGACGGCGGCATTGAACCGGGCGAGCGAATACGCACTACTCATTTACGAGGGTGTGACAGAGACAGGTAACAACAGGTTAACGTTCGCTGTTTGCACCATATGCTTATTTTGTACGATTGAATTAATTATCCTATATGAAATATTTTTTGGTGAAAATTTGACATACAATTTTTTTTACAAAAATGGGTTCCTTAAATGATGTTTAGTGCGTAAAATAAATTTGGACGGGTTTGTCAAAGTCACCCTGTATATATATATATATATATATATATATATATATATATATATATATATATATATATATATATATATATATATATATATATATATATATATATATATATATATATATATATATAATATATATATCATTACATAGAAATGTACCTCCGAACTGTAATATTCGAATACAATCAAGTGAAATATAGTTTACGGGTAAATATATCACTTTTATATAGCTCGGATTCTTCGTTATTTACCTAACTGGATACAAAACGGTAGGAACTAACGATGGTTTATTATTTACCACAGTACACCGTCCATAAATCGCGTTTAGCGATCGTTACCGTCCGCCTGTGAGTACTAAGCTTTATAACGGTGACAGTTTTACTGACTGTTTATATAATAGAGTCGTCTATATTTAGAATTGTAGAAAAATAGATTTGTAAAGATATTTTGTTGAAATTCTTTTCCGTCAAGTCATATTTCTTAACTATTTTAAGAGACGCATTTTAATCTTAGTTTTTTATATGACACGAATTTCAGTTTTTGTTTTCTAATCTAAATATATTTCATTTTGTTGGGTACCTTAAGAAAGATCATCGCTGTTCGCTCAAGCAGCATCCACGTATTGTTATATTTGATAGAATTTTAGAGATAAGGGAAAATGCGCAACCTTTTTACTCATAATCTTTAGTTTAAGTTTATTTGATTGCTACATAAGCATAGAATTGAAACTCGATAAATGACCGAAACCTAAAAAATGGATTTTCGGAAACAAACCAATCAATCCTAATTTTATTTTAGATATGGGTACAAAGATAAAAAGCCGATCGTATAATATTATAATAATTCACCTTATTAGAAAATTTGTAGGACTTATTGCCTGATATTAAAAGATATATGGTAAAAAGGTCTCTTTAGGTCGCACTAGTTGGTCTATTAATTACTAAGACAGATTTTATATGTTTTCTAGCTTGTAATTAGTAGGACGAGTAAGAGTCAAAACTGCGAAGTTGTCTGACAAGTGAAACACGTATTTAGGATGATTTAAAAACAATACCACTAAATATAGAACCTTATAAATTATAACTAATATGCCACAATTCCGTGTATTAAATATTTCTTTTTACCACGGTTTTAGTAACTTGACCTGTATGTATCTGTACGTATCATGTAACGGAATTTTCGGACTCGATTTTTACCCACGAACGATAAAAAAAAACAAAATGTTGTACACTTGTCAAGACCTAATACAATACACAAATTTAATAATTTTGCCCCATAATAAGGACTATTAGGATCATCAGGATTAATGCTTTCTTTTCCTTCTGCCGGAAGAAGGTGTTTAATTAATAAAAATGCTGGCAGATGGCGTTAAATTAATAAAAACACCGATTACCGATTGGGAATTGACAACAAATAAATAACAGTTTAAATTTAAAAATAAATTATAGTTAAAAGAACTAAAAAGTAAAAAATAATTCTTAACATTAAATTAATGACGAGAAAATTAATGTCACTGTTCTAAAAGCGTGGGGTGCTTTGTACGACGATATGTTTAAACTAACTCTGCATTTTTTTTAAATACACCTTGCACAAGTGTCGCCTTTATTTGAGCAATAAACAATGCAAAATCACTTATAAAAGGAACGAATAAAAAATGCTAAGCGCGAATTGAAATTCTCGGAACGTTTTTCGAGATTGAAGAGGCTTTTATGGAAATGGACCAGGCGTGCATCAGACGATAGGCGAAAAATACGCAGTACGGTTTACGTATACAGCAAGTAGATCGCAGTGAGCACCCACCCCGCATGCACAGTATTACACAGCCGGTTTAAATATTCACGTTGGCTTCGTGCAATTTAGGTACACCTGATGTACAATTTATTAGAGCCGGGTTCTAGGTGTATTGGCCGGAAAATGCAAATGTTTTCGAATAATTCTCTGCAACCGCGTAAATTGCTCTTCACTTCTATTCTAATAATGTTATAAAAAATTTAAACTATTTTATAATTGAGCTGCTAGAACCAGAGTAGCCTAACTACAAAAAGCATGATTAATAATATGAAGGAAAGTGAAAATGTGTTATTTTAAAATTCGTTTTTAATTAAATACTTAAATGAAGATGAAGTGTTTTATTACGAATTATAAATTATAAAATTACGGATTTATTTAATATATATTTTAAAACATAATATTTACTGGATTTAAGTTTTTTTTACCGATAGGCCACTATGGCATCAAGATGTGTCAAATTAATAAATGAAAACACAAACATAAAGTGTTAATAATCATAAAGAATAAATCATATTAACAATTTAAACCGCTCTGGTTTTGTAGATTATATTTTTTAAATTCAGAATATGCATATAGGTCAAAAGTTGCTAAAATTCAGTTAGCTAACTCTGGTTCTAGGATCTAGCTTAATTCTGCCAGGAAATCAAAGTTATTGCAGCTTATAGCTATATAGTTATTAAATTATAGCATTTACTTTATATTTTTATATTTGTTTTAGTACTATGTATAAAAATAATTTATTATGTCTTTGAATAGTAAAATTACTGTATATACTTTTCATATATTTTTAGCTATAAATTACAAAATCGTAAAAAATATTTTTGCTTATATTACCTGTCAAAATGAACTGTTATTGTAATGAAAACCTGGTGTATATTAGAGACAGGGTATTGGTGTAGTAATCCAAGCTCCGTGTCGACGACGTCCGAGGCGTAACAGTTAACGCACTAAGGTACGTGTGCGGAGGTCATGGATTCGATTCCCGTCTCGCGTCTGAGTGTTACAAAAAATGTATACTCGTATATGTAGTATGTAAGTTATCTAGCCTTCTTTGTTTAGAGCAGCGGCCTCCAAAATCAGAATCGTCATGATGTTGTCCAACCTCCGATCGGAGAGGAATGGGAAGAAGAAGTTATCTAGTACCCATAGCACAAGTGCTATGCGACTTTGGGACTAGATGGCGTCGCAGTATATTAAACAAATATTAACAGTTTCTGTAATTCCGAAATTACCTTCGCATTAGTAAACAATACTTGGTTATAAAATTCAACCTTATAATTCCATGTTTAAGATTTCAGTCAATACATTTTAAAGCAAATGCCAGACACAAAAACAAACAATCAACACAAGTAGCGTATTCGAAACTAATATCAGATGGCTGAATAAAAACAGAAAAGTTAAGGAGATGAAATAAATTAAGTGCTCGACGACCGGACACGTCCCCTGAGGATAACAGGCATCTTGTATTGATTTTAAACGGAGTAGGTTGCTACTTTATTTGATGTTGGTTATACTTAGTATTCTTACTTGTAAACGGAAAGATGTATCAATAACTTAGTTAATAATACATATTATAATCCTAAGTAACATTTTTGAATTTCGATATAATCATAGATTGGACCTTGGAGAAGGAAATAGGATACTTTTTTTTCATTCATATTCCTTGTCTGAAGATTTGCAAAATTTTGGCAATTGCTCTACTGCTATTCATGGACAGTGGGGCCGCTTACGAAATTTGTTTTAGCTGTTATAGCCTAACTTCAAAAACAATTGTTCTAATTCTTGGTCTAGAATAATACAATACTTTGGCACATAGGTAATGTTATTATCAAAATTAAATTTACCGCTATCGATAAAGCTTAAAATCATAACATAAAAGTTTTTTGCGAATTGGTGGTATCGTGTCATGGGTATAATGCATGTGCCTTAATCCTTGCTAGCTAGTTTTGCGGGTGGGAATAAAATATATTGTTCTACATTCAATGACGCCAGTTATTGCAGCAATAACGTCTTTCTAAGGAATCCATCCATATTTTCTCGCTCTTTTCTACATTCAATTCAAGTTTCATTCCCACAGAATATAAAAAGATCATTATTGACTTCAAATAATAGTTATACACTGATGAAGAGATTTGTTTACATATACAATCTTCTACATATTCGTAAATCTTGTAAACCCCTTTAAAGATGAAAGCAGGTGTCGACAATATTTAGCAATCGATCTTTTGGGTCAGAAGTTGTAAACAAATAAAGTAAACTGGGCCTCGCTTAAACCGTCAGCAGTAATAGTAAACATTTTGACAAGACAGGGTTGCTTCATAGTTTACTTTGAATATCGGTCAATGTAGTTAATATTGGATAGTAAATAATTTAATGCTTCTCAGTTATCAAATTTTACTATAAAAATAAATAGTCGATACTAAAAATTTTTTTTAGAACCATTAACTATGATGAAATTATCAATCGAAAATTTTATTATATATTTGGATGGTTAAAAATTAAATGTATGCACATATCGACTTAAATGTAAATAGTAATTAAGGATAACAAAACAATCAAAACTTATTTGAAAAAGTAAACAATAAAAAAATTAACACTGATCTAGGCAGTATATCAATTATTTACTGTACATGACAAAAATACGATTTTTGAACCACAAATACATATTTTATTAATTTTATGGTAAATAACAAACAATTCATTCGAAGGAAGATATCGAAATGATCAATAATTGTGAACAAAATATTATAGTATAATATAGGTACAACTCGTATATAATCAAAGAATAACATAAATTGGGCAAAACCATTATGATAAAATATACGATCCACGGGAATCACATCGCACGGATTGGCGCCATGTTTGATTTAGAATGGTAACTTCCGGTTTGATGGGGGGGGGGGGGTGAATTAAGGATATCTATCCCGGAAGGCTTCGCGGCACTTTGAATATTATTACGATAAGTTATAATGATCGTTGCTAATATTGGTGAGTCATAAATTGTTTGACATATGAATTTATTCAACAAGATTTATAAGTTTAAAGTAATGACGATTCGGCTATTACAAACCCCGAAGAGGACAAAATATTTGTATCATCAGACTACGAACTAAAACAGTTGTGGTCGTACCATATTGGTGTATTTTTATACAGCAACTGGTATATTACGCGTGGGCTCATAAGAATAATGAGATCTTATGTTGACAAAAGACGATAAGGTTGATATGTGTGGCATTCTTCTTTATTTACTCTTGAGAAATTTGAGGCTCATGACACCATTATTAGACCACATGTACATTTGGCCACATGTACATGTGGTGTGACATAGTTAATCCCGACTCGCCAATAATTGCCATGAAATGTAAAATTAAAATCAGAAGTTCACAAAAACATCTAAGAACTGCAGAAACAAAACATCTAATATTCCAACAATTCTAATAACTTAATGGAACTTTTACACATTAAAAAAGGTTGTTGTTATGGGGAGAAAGTATGTTTGTAGTTATCACCATAACATTACATTTGCGGCATTTGAAGTTACCTACATATTAATAGTTCAAGATTAATATTTGAATATTAATTTTGTTGTATTATATTGAGGTCTAATTTTTATGATTTTGAGATGTATAAAAACAAGGTCAATTTTTTTTTCTAGTTAGTTGATAAATTTATAAATAAATTTTAAATTAAGATTTAATAATAAACCGATATCAAATATAATATACAATCCCAATATTATTAAAAAAAAAACATAGATTACTAACATAAAGTTTTAAATTTACCGCTATCCTTACTAATATAATAAACGCGAAAGTTTGTATGTATGGACGTTTGTTACTCTTTCACGTAAAAACTATTGAATGGATTTTATTATAATAATAATAATAATAATAATATTTTGTGACAATTCACACAGCGTCATCTAGTCCCAAACTAAGTAGCACTTGTATTATGGGCCCTAGACAACTGATATACTACTTATATACTTTTTTTTTTTTGTAAATAAATACGTATTATACATAAACACCCAGACGCGAGACGGGAATCGAACCCGTGACCTTCGCAAGCGTACCGAAGTGCGTTATCCGTTACGCCACCGAGGTCGTCAATTTTGAAACTACAGTTACATAGCTTATACATCAGAATAACACATAGGCAATAATTTATAAAGATATTGTGGGAATTGTCCAAAATATTACGATAAGTGCCAAGTGAGTAGAAAAAAATTCTGCCACCTGCGAGCTATTTTGGTGTGCGCCGCAAAAACCATTACAGTTACACTTAATAATAAATAGAAATGTTTATCTTAAATAGTCCTACAAAAAAGCCTGCGACAGCATATATCTATTTTTTATGTGTAAGACATTATCGCCAAAATAGCGAACCATAAATACAATAAAAATTTATAATGTATTCCTAATGCACATTTGGTGTAACAATTCTTCTAACTATATATTCTACTAATATCCATCCGATATTGATGAAATGACGAATTTCCGTTTTGATATTAATTTGTACTTCATTTGATTTTTATTTAATTTAGCCCTATTAATTCGTTTTCTTCGGCTTAAGTTTTGACCACATTTTACACAAATATATGTAGGGGATACGAAGTTCACCGGGTCATCTAATTACATTACATAATTAGATTTTTTTTTAAGTTATACACAACTTTAACGTAAAAAAATACAAAAAATATAGAATAGATTTCAAATATATTAATTACATGGCTTGCAAAAACTTGACAGGCTATTATTATGGTCATTGTTGTAGGCGTTTTCTCGTTGAAGAACCAGATCCGCCCATCGCCGTATCCGGGTACAACGTATAATTTTAGTATTAACAATATGAAAGAGATATATATAACTCGTACTGGCGTTTTATTATATTATATAAACGTTTTATTCTCATTATATCTCAAGCTTACATATCGGAGTACGTTGAATGAGTATGGAAAAACTACGATAACCTTATCCGGCGCTTTTGTGCAAACAAGCTATTGAAAATAGATAGATAAATGTGGTGAAAGTTGATTTGTGTGAAGACGTCTGCCTTTTGGCCTAGTCAGTGTTTTTGCCGTCTGTGGATTAGCAGAAAGAGTAAAACAAGAGACATACAGTGGCTTTATTATGGATTATTACGTTTGCTGTTATAAGGCGACATGACAAATATTCAAGAATTGTATTATTATTTTTAAGGACCCTGTGACATATAAGGCGTAGGTTTACAGTATCGCAAACAAGGAGCTATATCACGGGGCTTGTATTACAAACATACAATTTAAAGAGATGTAGATCCGAACCAGAATAAATTATTTTGCAGACCATAGGTACAAATATTTTATCATGTGTGGATGTAACACACAGACATCAGCGTATTGTCTTGATACATTTATACTATTTCATACGTCGGCCCAATTTCAAAACTCAGAGATATTTTTTTTTAAATCTTCAGATGAAGTCTTGTGAACGAGATCTAATCAATATTTTTTAAATTTTAATTTTGTCAGTTACTGTATTTTGAAATTGAGAAGCCACATATTCTTTATACATATCTACATATTATTATTCAACTACCTTCGCGGCGCGACGGCGTTTGAAATCCTGCAAGTCTGATGCCCGTCCCAACTTTAGGTTATGTATTTGACGGCACGCGTGTGCTTATTGTTGAAATTTCGTCAAAATCAAGAGTGACTTGGTTTTTAAATTGACTTTGGCAGAGCGTCGTGTCTATGGCAACGGCGCGGTCTACTGGCTTTCTGACTTTGAGCGGCAACCGCGAGCGCACCGTGTCTGCGACGAACTGCTTTTAAATTGTATTTTAATTGTCAGTAATACATTGTGATTAGACTTTTAGATTTAGACTATTATTATTATTACTTACGCCTCTGATTCAATACACGCTTACATTAACTACAATGAGTTCTTGTGAAGGCCCTACTGAGCTTTTATATTTATAAAAAAATATATCCAGATATCTTTTACTCATAACTCATTATAATATTTTTTGATTTGCAAAGCTTAACAGTAATAGAGTAAAACATTCAATAAAGAATCACTACCGTATAAAAAATTCAATTTCGTATTGGTGGTTTGAATATTGCGTGAAACATTCGGTTGCACTCGAGGGTTACGAAATGTCAAACCGAATCAACTCACCATTGATGTTTCGGGCAAGTTCTACAATATCATGTTATTCGGTAAGTGAAGTTCGCTCAATGTCAAATTACCAGCCTAAATGGCCAAAGCCTAGACCGCACTGCGGATAAGTTATAAACGAATGTAATTCCGAATTTCCTTGATAATTAGGATTATATGGAATAGCATGAATTTGTGTATCCATGAAAAAATGATCTGTGGTTAGATACATTATCTTTTATCGCTGCGGGACAGCAAACCACTGCTGGACGTAGTCACCCCTTTTCCCTCCAAGTTAGCTTTTTCCATCCAGCTTGAATCGGCCACCAGGATCATCAATCACATCAGTGTTCACGTCTCGGCTCCGTATTAATACATATTATACATAAATATCCAGACTTGAGATTTGCAACCGAGTTTCCCGCAGATGTTCCAAAGTACAAAAAAACCATTGTGTGGAGGAGTTCTTCACGGAGACGAGAATAAAATCAACCATATATGTACTTATAATTATTATGTACTTGTTTTTCTTATGTTAAAATAATTGGCTTTCAAACTACTTACCTATGATACAGTATTACGCTATTCTAAAACAGTGCCAATGCAGAGCCCAATTAAAACACACAAAGTAAAATTCATCCGCAGTTATTAAATTCATTGTAATATCGAAATTTCAATCACTCAGTGATTGGGGAATAATCCAAATAGTGTTGTGAAAGCCGGTCGTTGCTGTTTATTAAATTCTGCGTAATACGAGGGGCAGTGCTATTAGGGTTGTCCAGGGAATATCACTGTCAATCAGTGTTGCGCTGTGGTTATATGATACCGGACGTGGGGCAACCCTTGAACATGATATTTGGTTAAAGTTTATACGTATATTACTAGATCATCTAGACGGGGGATGTTACTATGGTTTCAGTTTCGTATTTCCTGTAGTGTTTAAAATATTTTACTGCTTCGTATGCATTACGTCATTACACTAATCCGAGAATTAATAATTGAAGTACCTCACTTATATGCACCTTTTTCTACTTACATCGTTCTACATATACTACTTCTTGTTCTTCTACAAGCGTGTTATCTCTTTTCGAAGAACACTTCGTAACCTACCCTATAATGCATTTAAGCTCAGGTTCCAAAGTGTGACATTACGTTAGGTTTACAGGGACTTTTTATATAATTGCATAGTGATATAAAGAACATTCGGAAAAATAGAACTTAGGAACCAGTCAGTAACGAAACAAACACAATAGAGAATTACAGAACAAAATCTACGAAACGACATTGAAGCATTGCTTCAAAGATCGATAAAACGTCTCTTGTAAGTTTCTTCGTTGCTTCATTTTAAATTTAAAACAACTTGGTGATCGTAATCATATGTTACTTATTGTTAAAAAAGAGTTTTATTATAAATATAAAGCGTTGCAAAAATGTCAAACTATCAGATACGCTGTGTTTATGGTGGGTTTTGTATAATTTAATAGTAAATAAATTCAACATAATTTCAAAATAAAAAATCTATAAATCGAATGAAAAGATTTTTGTAATGGTAAACTCTCCTGATTTTTATAGCAAGGAATTATTGCAAAATAATTTTTATTAATTAAAAGCTTTATGACTCATTTTATATACCAGATACCCCACTTGTACCCCTATTGTCACAATTTTACCTTTACTTGTTGGAACCAAAGAGACACCGTCGAATTGATCGGATTTGCCTACGGCCAGAAGTGGAGCGCGCCAGTGCTTTTATTTGAACTGCCACCCAATATGTTATGGTATACGATACAGGTACGCAAACAAAAGCTTTTAGTTCCAAACCTTTATTGCTGGTATTGATTGAGGCTTTGAATTTATTTGTTTTGGTTTTTATTTATTTATGGAGATTGTATAAAATGGGGGAAAGAATACATAAAAACATTGTTCTAGTTATTTCATATAACATAACATCGATTATATTCCATCTAGATAATACTTGATATGCTTCACTGTATCAATTCTCTTTTGATTTATCGCAAATAAAATTAATGTTAAAGATTGTTCTGTTGTTATCGCACTCGTTGTGCTTGTTCTAACTTCCATTACAGATTAATAACAATAAGTAAGTATACCTGTTTCTTCTTTTCTAAAACCGAAGGTTACTTTTGCTCACTCAATAAACATTAAATGTCATAAACATCAGCATTTTTAGAAGGTAAAATTTTTGCGAATCTTCCTACATTAAGACGTTTTTTGACACTTACTTTGAAACTAATGGAATGGGTATTTTTAAATTTGACTGCCAACGCCAAGAGGAAAAAGACAGTTGCTACATGTAGACTAAATAAAATGTAATAAGAAAAAAATGTTTCTCCGTGTAGGGATGGAGTAAGAATACTGACTACTGCAGCCAGGGGTGGCTTGTCGTAAAAGGCGACCAAACAATCGTAACTAGAAGTAGGGCTCCAAACACATCTGGATGGAAACCAGCCCTGGTCTCTAAAACTGCTGCCATAACAACCTTCTGTTATGTTCCGGCTTAAGTGACCTAAGTTCCAGTCGACATAAAAGAACGTCAACTTGTTAAGACCCTGGCGTTGCAAACATACATATATCTAACTATAGGATGAACCGTCATCCAGCTTACCGCTTCACAGCGATAAAAAAAAGATAAGATTAAAGCATGATTAAAGCCTTCACAATACTTGTTTCCCCCTTCTAATGATCGCTGGTATTGAAAATGAACGATTTATCAAAGATAAGCATAATACATTAAAGGATGTTTCTTTATAAATATTTAATTTTTAGTCAAGTGAATTCAATCTCTTTAAAGCTTCTCAAACAACAAGAGGGTATTAGAACTTTTTATTAGCGAAGGAAAATTAATGATTTTTAAAAGAGAGCAAAATAATATAAATAATGAGGAAGCTGTTGTAACAAGACCCCTTTCGAAGTTTGTTTAGGATTTAGCTTTGTGAACGGAGATTTATGTTTGAATGGGACAGGATCGTGTGTCTACCAATCAGTTAATTAAAGATGTTTACAGAATATGGAAACTCTAGTATCTATTAAACTATTTTAAACAGGATCTTTTACATTTTATATAATTAACTTTCGAGAACGCTACGTAAATACGTAATGAAATCATAGAAGGAAGTAAAACTTTAAAGATATAAGTAATATCAACTTACATCAATTTACTACATAATTTAGGCCTCTTAGAAGAAACAATGTAGCTATCTATACTTATAAAAACGCATCGACGAAACATATTCAAATAAACAATCGAATGATTGCAAAACTCAAACAAAACTAAAAGTATTATTGAATATTTCATTTAGCTCATCCAGCACTATTTGAGACTAAATGTAGATGGACGCAATTTCACCCACAATGTTCGTAAACGTTACGCACTAGACTGGAAAGCGAAGATAATTGCAATAATATACAGCTTTCGATACAGTAATTACTGGTGCTCTCTGTTAATTACAGGTTTGTTATGCGAGGAATCAATTATTTGATAGTTAAATTATTTAGTCTGTGAATTACATCTGCTGATGCTGTTGCATCATCATACTAATTATACTAGTGGTTCATATCAATGACACAGCTAGCTCAGTGGACTGTGGGTTCGATCCCCACTAAAGACAAAAGAATCAGTTGTTCTGGGTCTTTAATTTTTCTTCTGGTAGGGCTTCAAGCCTGTCTGGATAGCAATCACCCTTGGTTTCTAAATATGCCCCTATAATAACCTAGTGGTGTGTTCCGGCATAAGGGGCACAGGGTTCAGTTTCCCTAAGCAGATGGCTGCGTGTTAGCGATGCTCCAGGCATTCCAATCGTCTATAGGTGGCAGTTATTGTTTACTATTAAGTGAGCCGTCAGTCTGGCTGCTGTTCATCGACAATAAAGAAATCCAAAGACATACTCCGTTAGCTCAATACTTTATCAGCCTGTGGAACGCCACAATTTAAATCCATGTGGCTGCTAATCGCAATGTGGAATGATCGAGTATGATCGCAAGCCATGCCAAACTTTTAAGTTTATTTAGGTATTAATAATTACATGAACCTATGATTAGGTACTGCTTAATTGATATCGGTATCTTTTTTTATAGAAAGTTGCATATTGAAAATTCTTATTACTTTAACGCCATTTATACGATTTATTTTGTGTACATAATGAAATCGGTATATGTTTTGTACAATAAATAATATTCTATTCTGTTTTACTTACAAATGAATTGAAAGTTTGAAGATTTGGGAACTAGAAATGTACCTGAAATGAAAGAAAAGGGAAATTAATATTCTAGGAACACCATTCAAAGTATAAGCAAGTTAAAAGTACCAATAATCTTATTTCTGTCCTTATTCCAACTTATGTGGGCTTAGTACCACATGTCCTCCTCCTTTCTCTTATTTCTTACTCTCTTCTGTAAGCCTCCATTCAATATCGAAATCCAGTGTTTGGACATTATGCTTAAAGAGTTAGTTCATTATCTAATAAAGAACATTAAAAGATGTTAAAGATAAACCTTTTCAAACTAAGCTTTGTCAGTTGATGAAAAGTAAAGGAAATGTCAACAAATATCACGCTGTAAACATTTTTTTTAAATATTTAAAAAATACTTCTAATAACAGCTACAAAAACTTAAGAAAATCAAATCAAAACATCCTTTTACGAATAATATTTTTCATATTCATAAATCACAGTAAATTCAGAAGTTCAGTGGACTTTAATTTTGTTAATAGAGCTTCGTTCCAAGCAGTAACCTGCGGGCGACAGTTTTGTAATTGCTCACGAAGTATGGGCAGCTTTAGTAGATTGTTGCTAGACCGACAACAATATTGATGTTTGAAATTCAATTAAAATCGATTGGTAAACTCGGAGTGTTTATAGCTAGGGTTTACTTTTGTAACCATGAGCGCATACTTGTAACCATACTTTTGAAACCTGCGAACAGAGCTCACCTGTATGGGTTGCCAATCTCCTGGGGCAAGTACCCTTTAGGGAAAGGGCCGAGCCCAATAGTCGAACTGTTACAGGATGTTATCTATCTATATACATAAAATGATAGAGGTCTGCAGTGGTGCGCGCATCACGGCAAAACTACTGGATAGATTTCAATTAAATTTTCTAAGTTTTATTTATTAGATACTCAAGTATCCTCCAATCCATCCAAGTATCCTTATCTAAAAAAAAAATGTTGCGATATCTTCACTGAATATAAAGTGTTAAGAATGTGTGTTTTCTTGCCACGGAGAAGTGGCAAGGCAGTGTAGGGCGCATGCGTACGAAAACTTCTCATATTTATTTGATTTACTTTTTTCTGTTATTTGACCAGCTAAGCCGGCGGGAACGGTTAGTTTCATGTAATATTAAACATAAGCTTCCAAACTCGGGATAGAAATCGTACCCGCTTCTCCGACAGACATTCTGACCTTTACGATACGCAAGTCGTCAAATTTAATTAGAAAAATTGAGCTTTCCTCGCCTTAGAGCATTTATCTTTAATACTCAGTGATTTCCAATAACAACGTTATAATCTGTTAGGGTATCAATCCGCTTATATGGTGCTTAATTAATGCCCGTGGCCAAACGCCCGGAGGCTTTTATCTTTCAATCGACCCGTCGCTCAGGCAACAACTACAATGCCTAGCTGCTTAATTAATCTAAAATCCATTACTGTTTACTCAGGCGTGAGAATTATGATAAATACTGAATGCAATGAGATTGCTTTGAGGTGCAACATTATATCGAGTCAATGATTTTTAAAGACTGTGGCAGAGACAAAAATAAGAACTCTGTTAACAATTTATGATATGCACACTACAATTGGAGTAAGCTAACGGTCATGGGTTCTACTCCCAGACTAATCTTATAATGGCAAGCAACATTTAGGCAGTATATAGACTATGATGGTAAATACCGAAATGAACTAGAAATACCGAGATCTATCCGTGCCTGGGCGGAGAAAGAATACAGACCTCTGCGGCCGGGGTCGTGTCGTAAAACGCGACAAAACAACCCACCCTAGCTACGTGGTAGGGGCCGAAGTCCGTCTAGATGGCGACCACCTTTCGTCTTAAGCATGCCGCCATAATAACTCTGTGTTGTGTTCCGGCATTAGTGACCCAAGTTCCTGTACCTTTATGGGACAGCAGCGTGTTCGAGATGTCACTGGCGTTGCAAACACCCATAGGCGACGTTATCGTCGCCTATGGGTTTTAGTAGTTATCTACTAAATTTTAAGCGGGCCGTCAGTCTGTCTGCTGTCTTACAGCAATAAAAAATAAAATAAACTGTAGATAGCAGTTGCCAATGTAAATCCATATGTAGACACATGATGTGCCTTTTATCACTAAGAAAAAGCCAAGGTAGTGACGCAAAATGACACTACACTTTGATACAAACAAGTAAAATACGACGATGAAATTTCAACGCGCGTGATACTTACCGCCACTTTATTGGGGAAGGAGCGGCGAATATTGACTATAGATGATAATTATATGGAGAATATAAATAAATAATAAATAAATATACTAAGATAGTTCATACAGCGCCATCTAATCTCAAAGTAAGTTGCTCAGCATTTGTCTTATGGACACTAGACAACTCATATGAGTTTCTGATGCTGTCTGACAGTACGTCTAATATCAAGCTGAACAGAAAAGGACTAAGGACGGATCCTTGGTGCACCCCAACTGTGTCCGATGTGGTCCGAACTACGGAATTGGAGTCACGATACATGTCTAGGATAGTGTCAATATAGGTCTCTGGAATCCCTTTAGATCGCACTGCGCACTAGATCATCACGCGAGGAATACAGTCGAATGCCTTATGCATGTCCAGAAAGAGGCAATGCAGAGGCGTATTCTTTGTCCTGTATTTCTCCGTGACAGTCCTTAGGGCATAAATAGGGTCCATTGTATCGTGACCAGGGCGAATCCCATATTGACACTCCGAGACAGTATACTCCTGTCGGATCCGAGAGTCGATAACCCTCTCGAAAAGCTTCATGGTGGCCATTTCATTGTCATCAATAAGAGAAATATTTCTTAGACTAAGAAGTAAACGCTTTAGATGTGACTACAATGGATATGTATGAAGAGTGGTTTTCAAACTTAAAGTAATAACAAAAGCATATTCTACGAAAATACATTTCAAACAAAATATGTATGTATAAAAATAATTTATTATGATGAGTTAGAACAAATCGGCAGACTGTGTTAGCAACGAGAATCCGTATTAATGGGGCAAACTGGGAATGACTCACTGTGATTAAATGAATGGGTTTACCATACTTTCTTCAGCATTTCTATCAGGCATAGTTTTGAAAATCCATCTTATTGGTAATTCTACGTATTCCCATTAGGAGATGATAGGGGTGAGTATTTGTGATAATTTTAATCCCCATATGCATTATGCTAAAGTGAACCATTTTTGAGTTATCAAGTCTTTTAGCTTTTTTCAAAGTAAGTCAAAAATGCAACATCAAAAATTTATTTTAAAAAAATTTATCAATGTAAATCTCATTTTTCTTCTGATTTATAAAAACTATTAAACACTGGTCAGGATTAAACATCATATGGTGAAGTATTTTAAATTGCGCCTGATGAAATATTTAAAGCAAAAAGTGAAAAATAATTCTTATTATAGGAATAAAATAATGAACTCTTCTTTTTTTCACTTTTTAGTTCGATTTATCATTAAAGCGTGTTTTTTAAATTATATTTTGTCAGTATTTTAAAAAATAAAGAAAATAACATAAAGAAATTAGTAACAAAAATGATATACTCATCATTAGTTTGGCCTTAACCCGTTCACTTGGGGTCGATAGTGTCAGTTAAAGAAAAGGGAATACAATTCAATATTATTTTATCCAAAAATTCTTCGCCTGTCACTTCACAAATCCTTATCTCACGCATCCTTTCTATCGCTTTTAGGTCTGTTCTTGCCTTTGTATTCAGTAATAATATAAGGTTCATGAATAACGTGCATTAGAAATAAGAAATATAGACATAAAAAGTGTTTAATAATAACATCATAATCAGCTAAACTAGCGCCAGTAGTAGATTTAGTGAGAAATAAATTTATATAGCTTCTGACGACAACACTGTACTAGTTTTAGAAATTGGCATAGATGATCTTAAAATGGTCTTAACAAAGATAAATGTACAAAAGTTAGAAATTTCTATACAGTTAGAAAAAACACGCTGCGTGAATTTTCACTTTCATAATTTTAACGGTATATTAATTCATTTCCTCTGCAAAACAAGTTTCTATCTGTAGTCATAACTAGCTTTGTTGCATACTTTTCTTGTTTTTATAATGTTTTGATTTATTATAAGTATGTAATTCATCCGTGCAGGGGCGGAGAAAGAATACTGAAGTCTGCGGCCGGGATCGGCCTGTCGTAAAAGGCGACAAAACAACCCACCTAGCTACGTGATAGGGCCTCAAGGCCGTCTGGATGGTGACCACCTTTGGTCTTAATATGCCGCCATAGTAACTTTGTGTTGTGTTCCGGCATTAGTGACCCAAGTTCCTGTACCCTTACGGGACATCAGCGTGTTCGCGATGCCACTGGCGTTGCAAACACCCATAGGCGATGATAACTGCTAAATTCTAAGTGGGCCGTCAGCCTGTCTGCTATTCTACAGCAATGAAAAAATATGTATTATGTGACTTTCAAGCACCTTCCAAGCCAAACATAGATCAATTATTCTCAAAGTTTAGTGATGAATTAAGAAATCGAGTAAAAAACAAGGTATTGACCAACAAACTTGGGTAAACAATAAATTACATAACAGCAATAGTTAACAACAAATTGTTAATAACAACCATTACCGAGTAAACATTACTTAAATGTTGAGTTTAGCAATTTTCTGAGCAATTAACTTCTAATCTTGGTACGGTTGCTTCCAATTACGTCAAATTATCGGGTAACGTGTTCTAGCAACAATAGTTTGTTAAGTTTTTTTTTTATAGTTCATTAACCTAATAATTTTGATCGATTGCATTATTTTGTCTATTGTATTTTGTTGTTGTCGAATGTTGTTTTTTACTTATTGATTCATAATATGTCATTTATTACATTAATTTTGAATTATTTTAAAAATGAGAAATTAAACTTTATTCACAATAAAAACAAATTATTTTGAAAATATTTTTATTTACAGTTGCGCGGTTCAAGCAATAAATAATAGGGCTATACGATCACTATAAGGAGCCGTAATAGGCGCGTATTGGTTAATTTTTCTTGATACTTTACAGGCTGTAAAGGAAAGGCACCGTTTGATCTCCTATAAAGGGGTTACCTTTTTGGTGGAGAATGAAAAGTAATTGGAAGGCATTAACGCATAATAGTGATGAAGACAATATATACATTGATCATAAACTGTCACTGATTATGTATACGACTGGAATTATCACATTAGGCACCACACAGACGGACAGTTCGGTGCTCGTTAGATCAGTTGAGTGAAACGCACGAGCTGTTTTATTGTGCAAATCAGTTGGTTCAATCAGCATAACAAACATGGTACGCAGTTCCGCCGGGCCAGGGAAGCATCGGGACCGACAGACCACGATAATATCTATTAACGGTTTGTTTATGTAATTTGAATTATATTTATAAATTTACGGTGATTGACGAAGGAATAGAGGTATGATAGAATAAATAAATAAATCGTCGTGATCGTAGAATAACGTCGGATTTGAAAAAAATCCAAAATTCACGTTTTACCATATTTGGATACTACATTGTCTAAATATTATTGCTACATTAAAAAAAATTACATGTATTTTAGATTTCAAATTAAGCAGTCGGTAAAGTGACGGATATGATAGAATCTCATAGTAAAATGACGCTTGTGTATTTTTAAAATGGCTGTCCTGTAAAGTTTAATATATGTCAGATCCGTCACTATTCTACGACTACGACGTAATATTTTATGACAATTCACACAGCGCCATCTAGTTCCAAACTAAGTAGCATAGCACTTATTATGGGTTTTAGACAACTGATATACTACTCATATACTTATTTTTGTAAATAAATACATATTATACATAAACACCCAGACGCGAAACGGGAATCGAACGCGTGACCTCCGCAAGCGTACCGAAGTGCATTATCCGTTACGCCACAGAAGTCATCAAAGCATTTGGATTATATTTCCTATTTTAAAATTAAATGTAAAATAGATAAAATTTTAACATATAAAAATATAAATTTATATAAAGTATTATTATAATAAAATGGCTAATTAACATTAAAAATATTAAAGACTAGCTGACCCGGCAAACGTTGTTCTGCCATATAAATAATTAACACCCCCGCAACCCCTCCTGGGGGTGGAATTTCGTAAAATCCGTTCTTAGCTGACCTCTACTTGGTGAAAAGAATATTCCTACCAAATTTCAAGTCTTTAGCTCTAATAGTTCCAGAGATATAGTGATGAGTGACTATATACGTGGAAATCTCTTATATATATTAAGATTTAATTAGTCCAAATATGATCATGCTTTAATAAAGAGTTCGTTAATACACTAAATTATTAAGTACCCTCCATTAAAAATATTTCTCACTTACGACATGGAGTATTTGAAACTAGGGAACATTATATCCCAGCTAATAGCATTATACTTACACATATATCATTACAAAAAAAGTATTACCATGCCCATAAATTTTCTGTAGAAAACTTCTATATATAATAATATTCTTAAACTGAAATTACCGTTAAACTGTTTTTATTACCGTAAAACTAGTATTATGTTCCGTTAAAATTTTTCCAAGACATTTCTAGTGTAAAAACTAAGTATTTTATTTATTAAGTAAAGGTAACTGTTTAAAAACGAGTATAGTAGTCAATACTCGTTTTATATTGCAGGTTGTTTTTTTTTTCAGTTAGTACTGAAAAGAAAACCTGCAATATATAACAAAAAAGCGATAGATACAGATTCAAAGAACTTCTACGTTCTAGCTTTGGCTGCTTGGTACTGGCCACACGTTCAGTGCTCACCAGACCATGTCGAGCTTTCGGCTGCATCGACTTTCCGACCCACGCCGATTTTAAGCTGCGAGATGAAAGCTACATTCCAAATGGAAATTCATGTATTTTTTTTTAAAAAGCGGAGCGGGGTGAGTGGCATTAATAAACATAATTGTACCATAAAAACAACCGCTTTTTACAATAAAATTAATTTGTTGATCACAGTTTTCGTTCTTATATATTTTTTTTAATTTTGGAAACAATTATATTATTTATTTACAATAGATTTACTTGTACCGCAAGGATTTTTACAAACCACCAAAATATTTGCAGAATTCAAAATATGTCAAATACCTGAGGACTGAACCCGATACGACAGTTCAAGGTTTATTATATGCTCACTGAATCAGTCATGTTGTCAATAATTCAGATTGTATTATGTAATAACGCTTTTTAAGATAAAGGCGAGATATCCTTTAAAATCGCATTTAATCATATATAATTATCGTTTCTCATTTTCTTTCTCAAATGTTTTCTTACATAATTTTGATTACTCCTTCGGCAGCTAACTTCACTTACATTTCAATTTCACTTTTCTTTATAGTGTCAGAAAAACAAAAACTCCATACCGTGGTGGGTATAGAACTGATGTTCGTGTCTTTTAAATAATACAACTTAATTAACACGTACTTGAAAAATATAAATAAAAATAATGATTTATAATAACAGCACAGAGCGTCTCCTGCTGAACTCGCGCCTCCCCTAGCGGAAACAGTATAGCCACGCTTGGCCAGAGCGTATTGGTGGTACACATACCGGTCCTTCACCGGTACGTGGCAATTATCATCAGTCAAACAAAAGTGCCAAGTGGTGCACTCCACTTGCATGCTCTAGATCGATCACCGAGTATAATATCACTGAGCTACCAGGTATATACCTAGTCAGGTCATAAGTATTGTCACACAGTAAAAACTTTTCTTTTAGAATGCTGGCCACAAAAAAGTTTATTGAATTCGAATTTCGAATTGTTCATGAAAATAAAAAAGGTATACTTTTAGAATTTTACTCATTTTCAAATATGGAGTGGACGCTTAAAGAAGACCGTGTTGCAGTTATTGCGTTGCATCGTTGCAGTTACGCGCCAATTCAAATTTTTAACATACTGAAAAATTTGAATACAACCAAAAGATTCGTTTATCGTACCATCAAACGATACAATGAAGACTCTAGTGTAGACGACAGGTCAAGAAGTGGTCGCCCTCGGTCTGTTAGGACTCCAGCAGTGATAAAAGCTGTGAAGGCACGAATTCAAAGAAATCCCAAACGTAAGCAGAAACTGTTGGCCCTTCAGATGGGGTTAAGCAGAACCACGGTGAAAAGGGTGTTAAATGAAGACTTAGGGCTTCGGGCATATCGAAGAAAAACAGGACAGCGTTTGAATGCTCGTCTAATGGACCTGAGACTGAAGAGATGCCGCGCTTTGTTGAAGCGGTACGCGGGAAAAAAATATCGGGAAATTCTTTTTTCGGATGAAAAAATGTTTACCGTAGAAGAGAGCTACAACAAACAAAATGATAAGGTGTACGCACACAGTAGTGAAGAAGCGAGCAACCGTATTCCGCGTGTCCAACGAGGTCATTTTCCATCCTCGCTCATGGTATGGTTGGGAGTTTCTTATTGGGGCTTAACAGAGGTACATTTTTGTGAGAAAGGTGTAAAAACGAATACTGTTGTGTATCAAAATACAGTCCTGACGAACCTTGTGGAACCTGTTTCTCATACCATGTTCAATAACAGGCACTGGGTATTCCAACAAGATTCGGCGCCAGCTCATAGAGCGAAGAGCACACAAGACTGGGTGGCGGCGCGTGAAATCGACTTCATCCGGCACGAAGACTGGCCCTCCTCCAGTCCAGATTTGAATCCGTTAGATTACAAGATATGGCAACACTTGGAGGAAAAGGCGTGCTCAAAGCCTCATCCCAATTTGGAGTCACTCAAGACATCCTTGATTAAGGCAGCCGCCGATATTGACATGGACCTCGTTCGTGCTGCGATAGACGACTGGCCGCGCAGATTGAAGGCTTGTATTCAAAATCACGGAGGTCATTTTGAATAAACTTTAATGTCATAAGAATCTATGTTTTGTTAAGTTCATTTTGGTATATGAATGGTTACATAATGAATAAACTTGTTACAATTATTTTACATTAAACATGTGACAGAATTTATGACCTGACTAGGTAATATAAACAACTTGATTATTATCATCATCCTAGTGAAGTCCATCTTGCAATCCTATTATTATATTTTATCCGTGCAGGGGCGGATAGAGAATACTGGCCTCTTCGGACGGAGTCGGCCTGTCGTAAAAGGCGACAAAACAAACCACCCTAGCTGCGTGGTAGGGCCCCGAGACCGTCTGGATGGCAACCGCCTTTGGTCTTAAGTATGCCGTCATAATAACTTTGTGTTGTGTTCCTTATGTATTTTCCTAACTTGGGTCACTAATGCGTTAGCATAATAATGGGTCACTTATATGTTAGCGATGCCACTGGCGACGCAAACACCCATAAGCGACGATAACTGCTAAATTATAAGTGAGCCGTCAGCCTGTCTGCTGTCCTACAGCAATAAAAAAAATCCGCTTTTCGCAGGTTGTCGTACATAATCCAGTGGCTTAATACCGTACGCGTAAGTACACCCTCATGTCTCTGTTTTATTTCATTCTTTATTATTATTTTATTTTTCTCCTTTGCGATTAAATTAATCTTTAAAGTATAGTAATGATTTTGGAGTATTTGACAAATAAATAAATAATTATTATTATATATGACTTGATAAACAAGAACAACATTAACTTAAACTTGATATGTAAATTAAATGTACATAAAATGTAAATGAGAAGTAATATTAGACCCCAGGTAGGATCAGAATTTGATTTGCTATATAGACATGAGCGATACCAGCTGCTCCTACTCATTATGATGGGCAAAGTTTGCGGTAAACGGCGAGTTGGACGGAGGAAAAAGTCTTGGCTCCGCAACATCCGAGTGGACAAATATCTCAAGCGTAGAAGAACTATTTCGCTTGGCCCAGGACAGGAAAAGATTCTCAGAGCTGACAGCTAACCTCCTATAGGAGAGGCACTTACAATAACAACATAGAAGCACACTGCACTTGAAGACTTACCTAGGTCACTGGTTTGATTCCCACGACTGCATGCATTGCTTAGCAATTTAACTTTTTTTTTTATTGCGTAGGACAGCAGACAGGCTGACAGCCCGCTTAGAATTTAGCAGTTACCGTCGCCTATAGGTGTTAGCAACACCAGTGGCATCGCAAACACGCTGCTGTCCCATAAGGGTACAGGAACTTGGGTCACTAATGCCGGAATACAACACAAGGTTATTATGGCGGCATACTTAAGACCAAAGGTGGTCGCGCCATCCAGACGGGCTTGAGGCCCTACCACGTAGCTAGGGTGGGTTGTTTTGTCACCTTTTACGACAGGCCGCTCCTCCTCCTCCTTTCTCCGCTCCTGCACGGATAAACTCTCGCTTATGTGCATAAGAAAATAAAATCCTTATATTTCGTGCAGATTACATTTGTATTGTTAATTTGTTATTAATTATTATTTAAATTTAGTTGTTAATTTTGATCATTTATAATTAACTCATGATAGTATTTTTTTATTGCTGTAGGACAGCAGACAGGCTGACGGCCCGCTTAGAATTCAGCAGTTACCGTCGCCTATGAGTGTTTGCAACGCCAGTGACATCGCGAACACGCTGCTGTCGCATAAGGGTACAGGAACTTGGGTCACTAATGCCGGAACAAAACACAAGGTTATTATGGCGGCATACTTAACCGCCGGCCGCAGAGGTTAGTATTATTTCTCCGCCTCTGCATGGATAAAAAGTACTATTGTTTTTTTTTATCTGCACTGCCGGTGAAGCCCCTCTGTAGATGAAGGCCTCCTCCAAAGATATCCAGTCCCCTTTATACTGGGCTACTTGAATCCAGTTGGGGCCGGAAATCGTTTGTTTTTTGAGCTCATCTTCCCACTAGCTACAGGTATAAATTGCCACGTACCGACGATAAAAAGACATCACAAGGAAACCTGCATGCATCACCGGTATGTGTAACCAGCCACCTTGCTATGGACAAACGTGGCTGGTATATTGTTAGTTCTTTCTAGAGGCAGCCCGCACCAGTGGAATGTTATAGGTTATTATTTTACAACCAAATAAAAAGAACAACGACGTAATCAGATATTTAGTATTATGATAAAATTCATTAATGAACTGCAGGTTACGAGATGAAAGCTTAAAGAAGCTTATTGATTTATTGAAGTAGTAATATATATATATATATTTATTGAAGTATTACAACATACCAAGTCAACGACCACGGCGGTCAGCCATGAAATAATTATAAGGTGAAATCGGTCCAGAATTCCATTATCTAAGTGAGTGACATCCCGCGAGACCCGGCATCCGTGGCAGCCGGGGACTCCCACTACGGCCAAGTTATTGTAATGAGGACGACAGGGGATATTTATGCCCCAGCACGCGTATGGAATAACCAATGAGAACCCAAGACCATGCGTACCGAATATACAAATATTGATTTACACCTTTTTGCCTGTGACTTTGTTTACGTTACCTTTAATTTATATTTCGTACAAACCATACAACTAATATTAAATTTATAATTTAAATTACATGACAAATATTGGTTGGTCTGCTTGTTTTAAAGTAATATTAGTTGTCTAGTATCCATAAGACAAACGATCTGCTGCTTACTCTGGACATATGAGGCGTGTAGTTGCAAAATCCGCTATAACAAATATTTCACCATAGTCGTAGCATAATGACGGATCTGACATACATTAAACTTCACAGGGCAGCCATTAGAAAAATCCACAAGCGTCATTTTACTATGAGTGCCTATCAAATCCGCCATTTTACCGACTGATTAATTTGAAATTCAAAATACATATAATTTTTTCTTTAATTTAGCAATAATATTTAGATTATGTAGTATCCAAGTACAGTAAGACCCCGCTTAACGCGGGGTATACGTTGCATCAAAGTAAAGCGTAATATGAAACAGCGTTAAACGAGGTTATCTCATCATGTAAATAATGGGGTTAGGGGAAGATGGGTAGAAGATTGGTCAGTTAGTTAACGATTAAATTTATTAATTATGTTTTTATAATAATAAAACATAAATGTATTTCTTACAAATATAGAATTCTTTGGATGGCTTGGAGGATTATCAATTAAAAGCAGTAAAAGCAGTTTCAAGTTTTTTTAATTTCGCAATAGCGTTTAACAGACGAGCAAACATATTCAGTGAAACAATTCTGGATTTTTTTCATAGTTATCTATGAATTTCTATTAGACTCCCAAATTACAGGTAAAGTTGATTTGGATATTCCTTTCATCGTTCTTGGGTTTTTGGAATGGTCAACAAGTAGTGATTTTAATTTGAAGTCTCCGCTTGCATTACCACACAGTAGAAGTGTTAAGCGATCTTTTGCAGCTTTAAATGCTGGTGTTCGTTTTTCTTCACGGGATAGAAATGTTCCTTTCGGCATTCTTTTTCTAAATAGGCCTGTTTCATCAACATTAGAAACCAATTCTGGAGGATAATTTCCTGTTTCATTTATTGTTTGTAATGTCATTGTGAATTCAGCCGCCACTTTCATATCACCACTTGCTGCTTCTTCTTTAATCTGTATGTTATGAAGATTATTTGGATGTTTGAATCTATTAAACTATCCTCGACTTACAACGAAAGTTTCACTTGCCTTAACCTGAATGTAATTAAAAATTCTTCTTGCTTTTCCCATTATAATAGATTGGCTTGATGGCATAATGCGTTATATTTCGTCGTCAATCCTTATAGAAAGTCGTTTTGCCATTAGCTCTATTCTATTATTTCTAGACACTATAATTCATGTTTCTTTTTGCAACGATTCTCTAGTCTGTTCATTTTGAGTACATTTCGAATTTGGCACGTGTTTCTAGCAGTGGTATTTCGTATTCAGATCTAGGTTTAAAAAAATGTCTTGTAATGACAATGTCAACGTAATTACTTCAAGGCAACGTTTTGGCTGTGTGAGTTACAAACGTTCATGGGCGAGAGTCCACTTGCTATTTATACAGGGTCGTTTACCAGCTTCCTGAACTATTTGTCTTCTAGCCATTATTCAAATTATGTGAGGTCGGTACAATACTCTCTCTCCTTCAACTCTCCTGTATTATGTAGCCAAATACTTTGTTTTTCGCCATATCATCTTTTACGCAATCCATCTTTTCCTGGGCAATGATGATGAAAATCCAGTATTTTTTCTTCTTTTACAACCAATTATTTTGAACTGATATTCAATAAAAATATTTAAATAAGAAATCACACAAATATCTATTTTAAATATAAGGATAATTAATTATCCTTCGGTTAACCGAAGACGGAAGGAAGATTCTTGGGTACTTTGGTCACATTGCCCGATGACAGCCGGATAACTTTGGATACGCTGATCGTGACGGGCAAGGTGGAAAGAAAGCAACTCCGTGGTCGATTACCTAGTCGCTGGTGTGACCAGGTAACCGTCCTCACTGGACTTCCAATAGCAACCGCTATTCGAGAAGCTGAGGACCAGACGAAATGGAAACAGCTTACGAAACAGGCCACGGTTGATTTTCAAGGACACGACCTTCAGTAATGAAAAATTAAATTAAGAAGAGAACCATGAAATCCAATCGCTACGACTCAGTTACTTCCAATATTTCATGATAAAAATGTTTTGAAGCAAATCTTATACGTTAATTACTACCCAAATTAACTTAAAATATATTTTATACTTTAAAAACAATTTAGCCATTAAGTTTATGAGGTTAATGTATACCAGCTGGATGACCGAGCTTTGCTCGATATTTTTTTTTATAAATTGTATTTTTTGGAAATTAAAAATTGATTTTCTTAGTCTAACCTCAAAGCAAACACTCATTGACTTCGTGTTACTTAACAACGCTGCTGGAATAGCTTTAATGTTGTTATGTCGTTAAAGCAATTAAAAAAAAATAGTATTATTATTCGCCGATAGATGTCAGGAAGAGTCACCTTTTTGTTATTTTTCTTCCAATAAAAAAAAGCGAATAAAATGACATTTTCTAGAAATGATTCCTAGCTAGATCGATTTATCGCCCCCGAAACCCCCCGTATACTAAATTTCATGAAAATTGTTGGAGCCGATTCCAAGATTCCAATTATATAAGTATATATATATACAAGAATTGCTCGTTTAAAGATATAGGATATATATTAATTGTTGGCTTGTCGTAATCTATTAAGTGGTAATCTGAATTTTTCAAATGTAATATATGATTGTAAATTTACTAGAATTATTTAAAATCATTTAACTAACTGTAACGTAACATAATATTTCGCATAAAATTTAAAGTAAAAAGTTAAGATTTGTGGTTAATCAATGTGATGTTTATCCTCATGAAGATGATCGATAGTACACTCGGTCGTGTGCGCGAGTGAATTGTGAAAAAGCAAAATGGAATATTGAAACTCATACTAACAAATTAACGCAACATGTTTGCCACAAAATTATTATACCTTTAGATTCATTCTCTTACTTATTCTCTTCTATTTTATAAGAATATCTGCATTCATGATATTAATTAAGACTATTGGCTCGCATGCTATCTATTACGACGACAAGCCACCACTTCTTAGGCATATCCTTCTGACTGGGGCCCGAAAATGGCGCTATGGACTATAAGTACATGCCGTCAGTATAATTATTGATAAGAATTGCTTAAATCGTAAAGTATAATTCGCATTCATATAATACGGACATCGGTAAATATTTCTTATTAGAGAGTGTAACACAAAGACTGAGATCCCCCCATGGATCCAAATTTTTGTTTATTCACTCCGTAAACATTACTGGCAGGTGTTGATGTTAGATCCTTTATGTTTATAAAGGCCTGTCCATGTTTACGAATATGAAAACCAATACAAATAAGCCGGTTGAAGTGGTTCTTTGAAACAACACTCGTATTGTATTACACGAGCTCACATTATGATAGTATCGTCTTCTTTTGCGGATATTTATTGCTAGTCTTTTCAGAGGCGACTGTATTTTTTATATATTGTATCCTTGCTAATATTATATATGTCATTTACATTTTCACACCTAAAATGCTCAATCAATTTTAATGAATTTCGGTACAGAGATATATTGGACCTTAGAAAAGGACATAAGCTATTTTTTATATGACCAGGATAACGTTTTCTGGGTCAGCTAGCACTCAATAAAATCAGCCAAGCTTTACGATTGATTTATATAAATAAATATCTCGAATTACAATTGCAAGTCAAATATCATTCATTGTGCTCTAGGCGTTGTCATATCAGGGAATCTCTGAGGATATACCCAGAATAGTATTATAGTTTCCATATTTAGTCCGCTGGCAACGAATTCTAAATCCTCATGATCTCAGTAGCTCAGAAAATAAAATTTGATTCCCACGATTGAAGAGTTTACGTTGAATTAATATTACATACATTTGTAATTTGTATTTTTGTGATTATTGTATTGTGAATTTGTAACACAAGGTGTAAAAGCAAGCAAATATATTTTAATATTAGTTGACCCGGCACGTTGTTCTGCCATATGGATTTAAAAAAAAAGTAACCTATGTCCTTCTCCAAGGTCCAATTTATGACTATACGTTGTCGTGGAAGCGTAACAAACCAACAAATTCACTTTCGCGTTTATAATATTAGGATATAAAAGCAAATGAATATATTTTAATATATTTTATAAAATATAGTGGATTTGTCATAATACTTTTTAAGCGTCTAGTATTGTTGCACGAATAATAAATAGCCCTTTCAACATAAACACCAGGACAATGGAAGAAGTGAGAATAGTAGAACAGTTATCATTAAGTACATTCAAATTACAGACATGTAAAAGGCAGACAATTAAAAAAATTAAACCAGTATTTATTTAAGTTTAAAAAAAACATAGAGATCACCCTCGAGAAAGAACTGCTTAATAGCTTCCCAAGCCCTGAAAAGGGTCTTTCAAGTCCGTACACAATAGTGCAAGATGTCATGTCTCGGAAGAAAATTATTTTCCCGCTAACCTTTTGTCGTCGTCTGGCCGTTTAAATATGGCGTCCGAGGTAAATATTATTCCGGTCCATTGTCGAGAATTTTCTCAGAAATACTCGAAATTTAATAAGAAAATATAACTTTTTCCGCATTGTTTCCTAGATTTACTTTCACCGAAATTGTGCCAATTATGGCCGCACAAGCGTGACTCCTTTCGCTTTTCTTGACGGATCGTGTTTAATATTATATTTTTACTACATAATAATAATGAAATAAATGAAACGAATTGAAACTTGCCTACACGGTAAGTTTATTTTACACAAACTTGAATACATTAGTGGACACCTATTTTGGAAAACTACATATCTTGTGGACATTCTGAATTCAAAGCGAATACAAAATTACTTATCCGCAAAAGAAAGATTCTCGAGACCGTTAAACGCACGTTCTACGCAATGACATACGGGAGGGAAGGGTCAGTATGAAATGTAGATTATCATGTCAACAATTTTTAAATTTAGTCGATGGTTGAAATTAAATACCTGATTACGACGTATTTTTCTATCATATGAAACTATATCGACGACCTGGCGTAGCGGCTAACGCACTTCCGTACGCTCGCGGAGGTAATAGGTTCGATCCCCGTCTCGCTGAGTGTTTATGTGTATATATGTATTTATTTACAAAAAAGTATATATGTAGTATATTAATTTTCTAGTACCCATAACACAAGTGCTATGCAACTTACTTTGGGACTAGGCGGCGCTGTGTGAATTTAAAGTAGGTACTCTATGTTTTTCTAAATTACGCCTAAAGTATTTTAAATTGCGCCAATTTATTTTTCCCGGTAAAAGCTTTTAAAATTCTTATTTATTTTTTCCTCGAAATTTTGGATATGAAGTCACCGAGTTAACAACAGTACACGAAACAGCGGTTTTCCTTTGATATTATGTTCATTCTATACATGTCAGTGTATGATTTTACGGGGATTTGAGCATTGTGTATCTCACTTGAAATATCGTTACGATTATTGTGATTTATGTATATAGAGTACGATTTACGGATTATTGTCATCTTTTTAAATCTATCAATGTTGTTTCTTGACATCACATGTAAAATTCAATTATCATCTTAGCAATTTATTATATTAAACTGAAATGAATATATTTATTATTTTGATAGATTAGACGATATAATTTATTTATTTAGATCTAATATATAAAATTCTCGTGTCACAGTTTTCGTTGCCATACTCCTCCGAAACGGCTTGACCGATTTTAATGAAATTTTTTGTGCTTATCCGGTATCTATGAGAATCGGCCAACGTCTATTTTTCATCCCCCTAAATGTTAGGGGTAGTCCACCCCTAAATTTTTTTTTAATTTTTTGACATTTTATTATTTATATGACAGAACAACGTTTGCCGGGTCAGCTAGTATAAATATAGATATGTCAATTAAAGAGCAAAGTTTTTTATATTGCTGAGGAACAGCAGACGGGCTGACGGGCCACTGAATACCGTCACCTATGGATGTTTGCGACGCTAGGGGCACCGCGAACACGCTGCTGTCCCATAGGGAAACAGGAACCTGGGTCACTAATACCAGAACACAACACAAAGGTTTGCGTCATACTTATAGTCCAAGGGTAGTTGCCATCCAGACGGATTTAGGTTATGTTTTGTCACCTTTTACGATAGGCTAACCCCGGTCGCAGAGTTAGGAGTAGTATTCTTCCGGCTCCTGTATGGAGATCCACCAATTTATAACGTCTATAATTTAATATCTTAAAATGCTTAAATATTGATGTATTGCCAATCAAATAGAATGTACAGATTCAGTCAGAATGACTAAACAGTTCTTTGCGGTGATGAAATAACGGAAACACTACTTCCACTTCCTAAAATACTGTTGCATATTAAATCAAAGTGTAGGCTTCATACTGATGCATTTTACTTCTAATTTACACGCTTTATGTAAGGCTTTCCACTAAGAATTTCACCATAGACGGTACATTCGTAACGTCGGTCATTCAATCAGCCATGTGCTGCTGCTCTCTTTGCTTTTGAAAAATCTCATATTGCAATGTAGAGAAAAACCCTTAGCCGGAAGGAAACTCATACTAAATCTGAAGCTTATGCAAATTAAACTTACCTAATATGTTACAAAATGCTGTAAAAGGGAAAGGCGATAACAAAAAGAACGTATCTTACCTAAACCTTATTATTATTATATTATATTCGTTTAATTTTTCTCCTGAAACGGTTAACCTCCTGAGATTTTATATTGCATTTGTAACATTGCATTTGAAATATAACGTCCATTAAAGAAAATAGCAGCGTATGTTGGGCTCGGTCCTCCCCCTAGACGAAACGGACAGTATACCGCCACGCTTGACCAAGGTGCATTAGTGAGTTACACACACGTGATCTTGGTATGCAGGTTTACTCACGATGTTTCCCTTCACTATCGGTACCTAGCATTTACATTAGGCGAGAAAACTGCCTAATTGGTTTCCTAACGTATACTATAATTTCTAAAATTACCTTCTTTACATTTTTATGCATTCGGTATTTGCATATAAAAGAATCTATGAATTATAAATATTTCATAAAAAATTAAAAAAGTTAATATTGTGGTATAGAAAAATTAACCGAAATTTCCGTTACTAAAATCGCTTCAATAAAAAATAATGTATTAACAAAAGCAGCGAATAATTTAACGTTGGTCATTCGTATATTAGAAACGGTTGTCACAACCGCAAATAGTGTATTGATGGAGTTAATTGTTAAAACTATAATTTTACATTCTAAACAATAACCAGATAAAATTAAGAATACTGACCTCTGGGGCCGAGGTCGGTCTGTCGTAAAAGGCGACAAAACAATCCTAACTACGTGGTAGGGCCCCAAGCCCGTCTGGATGGTGACCACCTTTGGTTTTAAGTATGTTGCCATAATAACCTTGTGTTGTATTCCAGCATAAGTGAGCCATCAGCCTGTCTGCTACCCTACTGCAATAAAAAAACGTAGTTACTGACATTTTTGTAGCTATCAATTCTGCTTAACAGCGTTTAAACTAGCAAGGAATGTTTGGAATAAAAATAAGCAAATACATATAGGACACCAGAAAATGTGTTAATAGGTTATGTCACAGTAATCAATACTCAACCATTTTTAAACTAAAACTTATATTGTTTAATTTTTAATCATTTATATTATTATTAATTTCTTTATTTAACGATTTCCGTGGCGCAACGGCTTTTGCACTTGGAAAGCTTGTAAGTGTCACAGGTTCAATTCGCGTTCCGAGTTTGGGAGTCTATGTATAAATATTTATTTCCGAAAGAAAAATATTATTGTATCCGGTTTCTATAACACAAGTTCTATTCTTCTTACTTTCGTACTAGATGGTTCTGTGTGAACACAGACCCAGTATAGATATTTACTATTTTATCTTCTCCGTGTAGAAGCGTAAAAAGCTACAAAAAGGAATGACGGGTATCAACACTCTAGAGTCTAGAGCGTAGGTATAATTGTGCAACGTTGATTCAATACTATATATTACTAAATAATAAAATAGATTACCCAAGCGCTTTATCACGTTACTCATATGTTCCTAATCAAGCGAGGCGGCTGCGCACGCGCTGTTAATTCGCGACTTCTCTAGTCAGTACCAAAACTGCTAAACTCCAGATATATAAAATATATATTAACATGAAATTTTAGCATCACAACTCGAAACAAGATACCAAGAATATTCATGCAAATTTCATCAGTTCGTTGAATATTAATTTAAAAACCTGTTTACATACTAATTTTATTTAGACAACAAACACGCAGTCAATAAGATCTGAGTTAATTGGTGTGGAAGTAAACATTGTTAATAAATAGAATGGCCAACCGCTAAATAGCAAGAAGATAAGATCACTGTTAGTGTCGACGAATCATGACGCGATAAAGCCTGCCCCTAATAAAAAGAATTACCATCCTCAAATTATTGGACGGCTTATCGAGCGAAGCCCCAAATTAAGTGAGCAAGAATTATAGACGAAGTTTGTTACAAGCAAAGTAAAAGATAAAGATTGCGATTAGATAAATGTAGCAAACTATTAGATCAACTGCTTATTAGTTAGGGTAAGTCATCAATTTTAAATTATGTACAAAGTCTATAATATCCTTGATTTCAATGTATTTAATGCATTAATTCCCGTTGCTTAAAATTTACGATAAATAAATAATTTAACGACGGTCAGTTATACAATAAATGTTTAGTATTAAGACATTGATAGAAATATTCAGATTTGAGTGAATTTTTTGCTGTTATTCATCAAACTGACGCAGTTGAAATCGTTTTCAAATGCATTCTGCATCGTGATATTGAGTGTCTTTATGCCATCCATCAGAGAAAGAATACATTACTTACTTACATTACATTACATACTTTCGTGTAGGTATATTGGATACTTGTATGTTCGAGTATAAAAATTCTATTATATCAGGTAAAAATTCGAAATGAATATTATTCAAAGGATGATCCTACTTTAGAAATGTAATTCAATCTTTATGAGATCCTCAATCCAATGTTTGTTAAACGTTTTGAGCTAATAAAAGTGATATTAAGGGAGCGAGACGATCGGGAGGAAATGAAAGCGACGAGAGAATGAAATTGGAAAACTTGTTACGGAATTACTCGAGATGAAAAAGGAGAAAATAAATACGGTATTGTAAAAGTTAGTTGAGCACGCGATGCTTATTTATTTGGGGGACAAAACTCGCGAATTTGCTGACAGTAATCATCTACAGTCAGCAGTGACATGATTACTATTATTTTATTAGGTTAACTTTTACATGGTAAACCGCTATCGGCTAAATTATACAAAGAGTAATAAGTTTTGCCCTTTCTGATTGGATTTAGTTTTAGGTACTCGTATCAGTGATTGATATCACACGACGTATGTTTTAACAATTATACGTTTTAAAAAATACTTTTTAGAGAAATTGTAATCTAAATTTACTCAGTCATTTGAAAGTACGTAGACTTAAGTTTCGATGGCATTGTACAAACCTTAGTGGTTTTTTGTGCTATTATTTTATTAAGCCAATGTAATAACTGTGAATTTGATAAATAAATTAAAAAAAAAAACGTATCGAATTGCCACTAAAATTAGCTACAGTTATAATTTCCAGCAATTAAATATTGTTTTAAAACATATATACTGTTTGTTGATTTAAAAAACCTATTTTTAATACATAAATATGGAAATCATCAAAATTTTCACAACTTGTAAATTAATTAAACGATTATTAGATAAAACGAACAATTATGATGTTTATAGCACTCACCTTTTGCTCCAGTTTCCGATTTCGGCGTAGCGTCTTCCATTCGTACTTCCGCTCCTCCTCACTTCATTTCCTTTGAACGTCTGCACACTGTTCCCGTTAGGCGTTAATATTCCGTTCGGCGTATTATTGTTCCGTTCCCTGTTTCTCGGAAACGTCCCGGTACCTGATCGAAAGGTTGCGAGTTGCGGAGGTTGTTCCAAATCCGGTGTGAACTGTTGGAGTGGAAGAGTCACGTTTCCACTCCAACTCTTTCGGTTAACGGCGAAAGTTTTGAACGTTCCATTACAGTTGGGCGATGGCGCAACTCCGCAGAAACTGCTGCGGTTGTGGCTGTTTTTAATAAACGAGCCGTTCTGCAGTTGAGGCTTGATCGGGACCAATGGGGACGCCTGATCAATGGACATCGTACTTTAAACAATGTAGATGCAAACTACATTCGATCTATCTACATTTTAGTCTGTAAAGGAAAGAAATGTCTACGTTAGGTGCTTAGAAATAGGGTTAAGGATATCACCGACAGATTGACATTTCACATGGTAGCTGTTTAATAAGGAAGCATTAAATCGTTTCAATACTGAATACAGGTTCGATAGTATTGTCAATAAACGGTTGCTAAGTGACATAGCAACTAAGACATAATGAAGAGGCCATCGCACAATAGAGATCAATTTGGGTTAATGGACGTTGAAGTTCCGCAACATTCTACCGACTAAAATTATATACGAAGGCATTTGTTAAACGAGTAAATTATGGGGACAGTTTCAATTAATTTGTATAATGCATAAAAATAAAATTCAAGTTTAACGGTAAAACGTACAGTTAGCCTGTAATTAGGAAGATTTTTTTAAGTATTATAACAACATATTATATATACTTGAAATATTATATGAATAGATATAACTGATGGATTTAAATTCAAATTCATAATCCGTATTTTATAATTAATCAATAATAATTTTAAAAATATGTAATAACCAATAAATACCTCTTTCAACATTTAACGTCATATAATCGAGACATCATAATGTAATAGTCAAGTTGAACATTGTTTACTCCGATCCACTCAACTGCAAGATTCGGGTTCGATATACGGTAGGTAGAAGAGAAAAGTCCTTTACAATGATTTCTCTTGTTTTAGATTGGGTCCAATTGTGAAATTTAGTAAAAAATATTTTGAGTAAAGATATATTATCAAAATATAAACATCGCAAAACGCCTGTTCTACTCGTTTAAGAGTAGGCGAATACTCTATAAGTATTGTTGATACTTTATTATTTTAGCTGATTGTATGTACTGGAAACTCTTCATTAGTAGTATCACCTTGACACAGTTACGTTCCTGTCAATTACACGCAGTACGCTTTAATAGCTTGATAAAAACGCTTTTTGTTTATTAACGTGTAATATTTTCGTCATGATACAAAATGTGGTAAGAAAATTGTTACCTTAGTGTTGTTTTACAGAAATGATAGAATGAAATTGCATATAGTATATAAGTGTAATATAACATTTTAAATTCTCACGACCGTTTTATATGAATTTTGTACACTTTTTATGATACAATCTTTAAGAACGTACTTCGTTCAATCTTAAGAATTTACTTGTGAACTTCACATGGTTGTAGATTTTAAAATAATATGTTATACTATTAATAATCTGAAGAATTTCCTTAAAGTTCAAACGAGCCGAAAGTGATAAAATAGTAAAACCAATAACAAATATTTTCACTGAATCATTAACAATACAATTATGCAATAACAATTGGCTATTTCAATATTGATTTAGCAGATCGGTGTCAAGTCAACAAACGTTCAAGTGACCCAGTCATCCGGGGACACGACAATTTGCGAGACGGACCACTCATGCGTCGATCTGCGCTCGCGCAGTTGTTTAATCTGTTGCGTAACTCGTTAAGCTCGTTTTGTAATCGACGTCCATGAAAGCCTTATATGTTAATAATAACTTAAAAACGATCTTTTCGTCGTTATCCGCTAGTTTATAAGGTCCAGTTGCTGAATTTTTCGTCTAAATACATTTTGCATGATATTTGGCATCTCTGGCAGTGAGGTCTTTAGACATAAATATTCACATGTACAATGTTAAACTAGAGCGTCGTCAAATCGTCCCTACCAAACTCAGGGTGCATATTTAAAAAAAAATTATTAGATATTATAATTAATAAACTAAATTTCTACCATCCGATCTACTCTATTTCACCCTTGAAATATATTTTTTAACAACAAAAATGTAGCTGAACCTAATCTTTACAGCGAAACTAACCTTAACACTGGTATGTAATCAAAGGATAGAATTACTTTACTAATTTATCTGTGAAGTAGCAAAATTCACCGCACTTTACGACTATCTAGGAAACAAATGGTATTATTATACAATATTAATGATTGCAGCTGTGAAGATGAATGTGAAAAATTGTAGCTTGAATCTAAAATAGACTACGCCTATATATTTCAACATTGGTAAAGTACAAATAAAACTTTCACAATACTTGTACGAATGAAGAGGATGAATGAATAACTATACCACTAAGTTTGGCAATGACAACACTAATATGTAGGTAAAGAAATACCGTGAGAAAACCTTCTAAATGCCGTATTGTTGAAACATAGCCCGTATAATTTATTTACCAACATCATTAACTATATATGTATATTTTTAAATTTTACGGCATTGAATGAAAAATCAATCAAGCAATGCATTGAAATACGACAAAATAATTAAAGCTAATAATAATAAGCTAATATTTTTTTATTGTTTTAGGACAGCAAACAGGCTGACGGTCCGCTTAGAATTTAGCAGTTATCGTCGCCTATGGGTGTTTGCAACGCCAGTGGCATCGCGAACACGCTGCTGTCCAATGCCGGAACACAACACAAAGTTATTATGGCGGCATACTTAAGACCAAAGGTGGTCGCCATCCAAAGGGGCTTGGGGCCCTATTACGTACCTAGGCCACCCTAGAAAACTCACGTTTTTTGTCGCCTTTTACGACAGGCCGATCCTGGCCGCAGAGATCAGTATTCTTTCTCCGCCCCTGCACGGATAAAATCATTTTTTCACACCCAGGCCACATTGCCAAAACTTTAAATATTATACTTTTAAAGAATTGCACTCAATGGCCAATAATCCAAATTGCAAGGTAACTCGAGATTGTTAGGTTATGTTTTCACTTTCCAAGTAGCAAAATGTATTTATTTCTACACAATGCCCAGCATATATTTTAAAGTTACGATAAATTATTCATTCTACTTTGTATTTAATTAAATAAGAATTTGTACTGACATAACGCTATCATTACGTTTATTTAAAAAACCTCTTCATCCATACAATCGATAAAGAAAGTTGAAAGGTGCACAAACAAGTTCCAAGTCAGCTGTCTGGTAGGAGCGCAAGAACAGGTGTAAGTATTTGCAAATTAAACTTTTATTTGTAACACTCATTAATGTTATAATAATTTTGATAAATTTCCAATGAATTATCCAACGATAACACAATTGTAGCAATATTATTATCAATATTAGTGAATATATTGTCTAAACTTTTAATTTCTATGAGCATATACATAATATTTCTATATAAACCTTATTAATATGTGTGTAACTTATTTAATTAGTTTATTATTAGAAGCGACTTGAACTTTTAGATAGTATACATACTATACTATACAAGCACCAACTGTAAAAATATACTAATTATTTAACTATCTATCATAACGTATGAACCTTATTTTGTACTAGCTGTGCCCGCGACTCCGTCCGCATGGAATAGTGACTTTGGGCAGCATTTTTTGGATATATCTTATGCTTTATTTTGGATTACAAACCCTATAAACCCTAAAATATAAATAAATGAAACATACAAACTGCGTTCGAACCTAGAAAGTCCAGTCTAAGCTGAACCCTATTTTATATGATTGATGATATAAATATGAGGTCAACTTAAGAAATTGGTTTAATAATTTCCAATACTTATCATTTTTAACAAAATCTATTTTTTTTTTCTAAAATAAAAGTAGCCTAAGTTACTCCTTGTTACATCAGCTATCTGCCAGTGAAAGTCCCGTCAAAATCGGTCAAGCCGTTTCAGAGATTAGCCGGAACAAACAGACAGACAGACAGACAAAAATTGTAAAAAATGTTGTTTTGGTATATTATGTACCGTGTATACATCCATACACACTTAGTAAAAAGCGGTTATTTTAATATTACAAACAGACCCTCCAATTTTATTTATTTGTATGTATGTATAGATGAGACTTGGGTATTCTATTTTTCAACTTCTAATCTTTTAAACTAACAGGTTTCATAACCAACAGCTTTGTTTGTGATCAATTAGACCTTTGCAATTCAAACAATGTTAACTATGCAGTGAATCACTTGAATAATGGAATGCAGTGCATACGTCTAATAAATTAATTGTCACACATGTGAGATTCAGTATACGTATTTTATTAATATTACTGGGACACATTTGCTTAATACAGATCAAATTGAATGATATTGAATGTGAATAAAACATTTTTGTAGTTGATAAATGATTTGTGCCCAAAAATTTGTTCGCAATTGAACTTCGAAAATCGAATTTCGTTAAAATTAATTCTTTTAAAGTTCTTCCACCCGCTTTAACAATACTCCCCTTTCCATCTAGAAGGCGGTCCTAGTCCAGCTGTTGGGCGTTGTAGCCTTTTAAAATATAAATTATTATTTATCCAGACCATTTTATTGGACAAAACAACATAGCTAGTAATAAAGAGTTTATTGAAAACAGGAAATAATTAAAAATCTGATATCCAAAAAACTAACATAAATTGTCATTTTATATTATTGTACTATTAGAAAATTGTGAATCATCAAACATGACAAAATAGGTATAAGATATAAAGATAGCCAACAATCCATGCAAATTCTATTGCGAGAAGACTTATTGTAGGCGTATACATTCTATTGAAAGATTGCCTCGACAAGATTGAAAAGGTTGAAAATAATGTAGGATTGAGCATGAATCCTTCCTCTGCTTTATTGAACAAACCTTGGCCTAGACTTTGAATAGTGGATAAAATATCCTACGTGACCTGTTGTACTAAAATCTATTAGTTCAAATCCTACTTTGTTTTCTACTCACGTACTTTCTACTTTTTACGCGATCATGTTAACATAAGATTAAAATGAATTGAATATTTTTTTAATAATTGAGAATCATGTTGTAATATATTCATTATTCATATTGTTACTAAGCATTCGAAGAATATTTTGAGTGTAAAAAGTGTTTTTTTTTTTATATCAACGGACTTTACTGAATGATTTGATATATCTGGCTCTATTGAGGGTACATACAAGTAACGTTCATATAAGACGACCTCCTGGCGTAACCGATAACGCACGTCGGTACGCTCGTGGAGGTCACGGATACCATTCCCGTCCAGCGTCTGGATGTTTATGTATAATATATATTTATTTACAAAAGAAAAGTATATATGTAGTATATCAGTTGTCTAGTACCCATATCACAAGTGCTATGCAACTTAGTTTGGGTCTAGATGGTGTTGTGTGAAATGTCTCAATATATTTATTTATTTTTTTATATTTTATAGAACTGAAATTGTAATTAATAATTGTAATCTTATTCCCCGCTCTTTTTATAGTTCCTTCTTTTAATTTTATGGGTTTTATTTTATTATAAATAATAACAGTCCACAACGTTCCACTGCTAGGCGCGGTCTGACTTGACATCTCCCTAAACGGAACAGACAGTATAACTACGCTTGGCCAAGGCGGATTGGTGGGTTACACACGCTGGTGATCTATGTATGCAGGTTTCCTCACGATGATTTCCTTTATTGCGTGTACGTGGTAATTATAATATGAGCAATAGATGAAGAAAAACAACCTAAGCGATGCATGTCACGGTGGAATTCGGATCCGGAACCTATAGATTGATCTCCGTGTGTCATATTTTCATCATAAACTTATGATTAGAATTTTGATGTAAATTGTTACTGTAAATTAAAGTAAAGCTTTTGGTTTAAAAAAACGTAAGTACGTTCGTGAAAATACAACATTTTTAAATTGACTTCTCTTTTGTTTATGTGTGAAGAGGATAATCACCTTGAAACCTTGAAAATATTGGTAAACAACGAGAATCGAGAAGTGATACCTCACTTAAGTGTATAAAGCATAAAAACATCAACTTATGCGAGCGTTATCATCGTGGTAGTTTATATTCAATACACGGTTTGCGCAGGAAGGCAAAAAACACAATGTGTCTTCAGCCTTCCGGCTCCGTCCAATATTTCTATTATTGATACTTAAGCAACCTTGTATTATGAACACGAATTAAAATTATTATATAAATTTGAACTAATTTTACTCTATACATATCATACTAACCGGCAAACGTTGTTATGCCATATAAATTTAAAAAATAAAAACAACTTAACTACGTTAACCCCTATTTCACCCCCTTAAGGTTTCTTTTTCGCGACAAAAATAAATACTGAAATCCATCAAAATTGGCACAGCGGTTTAGGCATGCAAACGTAATAGACAGAGAGTTACTTTCACATTTATAATATTAGTATGGATATATCATATTTTTAATTAAAACCATAGTAGGTACAATGTTATAATTCGGTGGGTATACAATATGCATGCACTTTTTATGTAGGGTTGCTATCCGTCCAGGTTTTCCCGGATTTACTCTAGTTTAGAAGCCGGCCGATGAGCGTCTGGGCGGGGTTTTGTTTGTAGTCCGGGTTTAAATTCAAAATTAAGCAAGTAAGATATTCTAAAGGCTATTGGAAAGATTAGAAAATACCAAAAACCTGAAAAGTAAAAAAGGCAGTTAGAAAATAAAAAATAAATATAAAACTATTCATAGTTTATTAGAACTTTATGAATATTTGTTTTATTTAAAAACAAAAGTGTGGTTAAAAAGTTTAAGTGCAATTTAAGTAGATTTAGTAGATAAGTTAAGGAGTATAATTTTTTGTTTTATTTACATACAATAAAAATGTAAGATGGTTTCTTTAAACTTTGAGATTTTAACACAACTCGACGCAAAAGAGTAGTATAGTTTTGTTTTGTTAGAAAAGTCTAATTTTGTCTTGTTTATTTAAGAAATGTAAGAAAACTGCTAATAGTTCCACAGAACTTTAAGAAGATTCTGTTTTGATTCTTGTTTTTTTAGACGTAATTTAGTTTAAAATTGTATTAAAATAAATAAAAGTTGATTTATGACCATCAAAACTATACTTTATTCTACTGGTAACTTAGAAAATATCCTCTGTTCAGACGTCCGGGTTGTAAGCTCCGAATTCTGGGGTTTTCGCGTTTCTTGTCCTGGTTGACAGATTTTTGAGATGGCAACCCTATTTTTATGTCAATACGGTAAGTAAAAAATCAAACGAATCTATAGCCAGATAAATGTTATCTAATGTTACATCAACTAACATGTAAGTTAAACTCAACAAATGCTAAGTAACTTATTGACATGAGAACAATTTTAAATCTAAATACAATCTCTGAACCAATTATACATAAAAAATTTTGACTACACTACATTCACGTAACCATCATAAACGGTAAACGATCTTGAATTTGAACTCATAACGTTACGGTTCTTGAAGATAGCAGAAAAGATTATGCAAAAAAAATCAAGGTTAAGTCAAGCACCTTTTTTGTCCAAATTCCTTACAACTCCAACGCGACTATGACTGCGATACTCACAGGTACTTTGGTGAATTTACTTGATCTGTTGTATCTTTTAAAATTTATTGCTATTCGAAATCACAAGACGTTTACTCTATTGCACTTTTCGTTATATTGTTACAAATATATTTCGTTCGTTGTTTGGTTAGTAATAAGGATTAGTATAAACAAAAAACAAAAAATTGTACTCATTTTTATAGGGTTATTGGTAATTCCCGTTAGGAGGTGATAGGGGTGACTATTTGCGATAATTTTAACCCCCCATATGCATTATGCAAAAGTGAACCATTTTTAAGTTATCATGTTTTTTAGCTTTTTTCAAAATAAGTCAAAAATGAAACATATAAAATTTATTTTAAAAAAGTTTCAATTTAAATCTCATGTTCTCTTCTGATTTATAAGCCGCATTGGTATTGCAGCCTTCTTAGAGCATATAACAAGGTGCAACAAGGGACTTAAAAGACCAACGGAAAACAGTCGCTGTTACTTAAATACAATATACAAAATTATGAATCCATGGGTAGTCATATCGCTTAAGCAGCGATAAACCATACGACCTAATAAGTAAAAACAATAACTATACGATTGTTGTGGAAACATAAAAATATAAAAATATTATTTTATACATTTTTTGCAGTGACATTGACAATTTAAAAAATAAGATATCTTATCCCTAAGATATAGTGGTACACTAATGGACCATTTTTTAAATTAGCTTGTTTATTTTTAAAGCAAATATTTGTAACAATCAAGAATGGTGATAAATTATATGAGCTTGAAATTCAGGTCAGGCCGAATAAACAAACACACCACGTTGACTCCAAGCAAACTAACGTCAACAGCCTCCAGTTACCTCGGTAGCACAAATGATGGGTTGAATACTGATCGACATGTAAGGTAACACGTTTTTTTTAGATACATTTACATTGGAAGTGACAGAATATATACCGTATATATTTTTAATAGGATTTTATATAGATCTGATACTTTGCATGTGCAACTAAAATAATTAATAAATACTAGTACTACTAGTACTAAACTCAGTTAAGAAGTACAATTTGATTTTCTTTCTACCTTCAGCCCATCTGATAATATGCCCTCTCTCCCAAGAGACAAAAATAATTGATACTTCCATAATTTTCTTATTTTAATTCTTTTGTAAATATACTCGTATTTAGTTTCTACGAGCGCTCAAGTTTTTCATAGTTTTATTACAATTACTAAGTTATTACAGTATGTATATTGTTAGAATGGCACGACATTATAATGAATTGGCAAGTAACAGCACTGATCTTGATATATTTGAAAATAGTTTTTTTTAATATTGTAAATTAGTAAAACATATTCTTAAATAATTTATATTTGACCAGTTAATGATACATTAGATTTAATTAGATAGTAACTTATATGTGTGTGAGTGTGTATGCGTGCTTTGTGTGTGAGTATGTGTCAGTGCGTGTGTGTTATGTGTGTATCAATATATACACACAAGGTTTTTAGGCATTTGTTGTTACAATTTTTCTGTATGCACCTGCTTTGAATTGCAATCCAGATTGTTATGTTGAATATCTAAGCTTATAATTTCTTTGGTTGTAATTTGTATTGTGCATCAATAAAATAAAATAAAATATACAAATGAAATATAAATAAAGACACAGTACAAGCATAAAATCACATGAATTCATAACAAGGTTACTTAATTATCTTTAAACACAGAAAGTGTCTTAAAATGGAGTTAATAGTAGCAAAATATTTTCAATATTGCAAATATTATTCATATATATGTCAGATTGTAATTGATTTTTTGAAAGTTGAATTCCGTTGTAATTATATAACTGATGCAAAATTTAATTAATGCATTTTATTAGTTTCACGCCGTAATCGAAAGTAGTAGCTGAAACTGTTAACTGACTTTCGCTATACATCTAGAATTAAATTAAAAAGTTATACAAAATAGCAGTAGTAATGGACTACTAAAAATTAAAAAGCTGAAAATAACTTTCTAACTTTTACTGATAAAAATACAGGAGACTGAGCAAAACAGATATATTATATCAACGTCTTAGAACTTATTAAAGATCATAGCAAACGTGTGTCATTAATCATTGCAAAAATTGTCTGATGAACAAAATTAATAGTTCTTTTCATTACTCAATGATTTAAAGATAATATTTAAATGCATTTACCTAATGCATAATAAGATCTTTATCTAATTTAAGAATCAGAAAAGTAAAATAATGACACGATAAAAATGCGAGTGCCAATAAATCGCTAACCATAAACGGATCAAAGAGGATAAAACAATAAAATACCTAACCCAGCGTGAAACCGATTGATTTCTTTATAGGGGTCGTTCTCTTCGTCTAGTAATGGTACTTTGCGATGTAGTACATTGAGAAAAAAAGCCCAAACTCTCATCTATGTAGGTCAAATAAACGAGGAGCATGACAAATCGCTTCCATCGGTCTTTTGCTTTGCTGCGAGTAGGGGCGAGGAGATAAGACTTAACAGCACTTTAAACGAAATTTCGAAGAGGAAAATGTGTCGAGTAATATTTGCACCAACTTTCTACGAAGATACTTTACCAAATAAGGGATGAAATACATTAATAATCTGTATATGGTTAATGATATTCGCCAGACATTCTAAGAATTTAGGCACATGTTGAGACCAGTCGATCTGTTGTCCAAGCGGGTCGTATGAAGTCTAACCGCTATCCGCTATACAAGGAGTTGTATAAACAATAGGACCTCATTGTTTTCCGGAGCGACCTTAACTGTGAACATTAGTGAATGTTCCGCCACATATAAAGAGGTAATTAAAAAGCCATGAATACCCGCAGTAACCGTTGGCGAACGCGCAATAATTGCAATTAGAGATTCCATAAAGCGAATAGAATTTCGTAATAGCAGATGTTTATAGATAAGAATTTTGTGTTATGGATTATTCGTGTTATAATTTTCTGATAACTTAAGATATATTGCGTATTCGAATAACTACGACTGCAGAGTCATGGTATTTCGTAACCACGATCGGTCACATTCCAGTGCTGCGTCGCGTCGGATCAATGCCCCTAGGATAGACCTGCTTCTATTACTAATGATGCTGATTGTGCTGACTTAAATACTATATTTGTCAATACTACAATATTGGTTTTATTTGAATAATAAAATACAGTAAGTAAATTTTACGCGAAGGTTATATATATCAAAGATTAAATAAAAGAAGCAAAAAATATTCTAATTGCCAAACACCTAAACATTTAATGAAAATTTTGTGCCAATTTACAGGTGGATAGTAGAAGTAAACTATAGGATATTTCTATTTTAGTGTCAGTTAAATGTGGTGTAACTTGAAGCCGGAACATGTTGCGAAACTGTTGATGAACACGTGCGAAAAGGAGGCCACTTACGCAATCAACAGAAAACTGTTATCAAAGATTATTGCCCGGCTAATGCAACTCAAATATATAAAGCTCACGCTCCGTTCGCTAACGGCATCTGTGAAAGCATTGTTTTGGTCAATTTGAATTATCCAAATAAGTAAAGTAATTGTAAAACGTAAAATCTTATTCTATTTCTACAACCTATGAATCATCTAAAATTTGTAGATACAGCATGGTATACTAGGCCTACTTGGAAATTCTGTTCATTTCCTGAAATCGTATGTAATCAGAAATTATTCTTTCGGTATTTACTGACTTGGACATTTTACTTTTATGCATACAAAAGACAATCTTCTTCATATGATGATAATATACTGTGGATTATTTATTTGCCACTTATAGAAACTAGCCTTAGCGAGCTCAAACAACCATGGATATATTTTTATAATACATAAACATATGGATTATGGACGTCGCTTCAAGATTGGACAATAGCTATTTATATCACATAATCTTGTTATAATGGATATTGTTCCATTTAGGGTGATACATTGACCATTACGTATCAAACGTTGATATGGACTTATGGTGGAGATCAAGATCGAAATTAATGACGCGATAATCGTTTGGGATCCTGATATATTGTTAATTTCAAAAAATAATACAGTTGCAAATCCAATATGAGAGGGGAAGGCCAATGTCAACGACCTATACCCCATTGGTACAACAATGGGACAGATCAGGGAAAAGGGGTCTTACACCATTACGGACCCCAATTACGGGTTCAATAGAGGATTGAATGTTGTAAAAACCGTATTATATTCACATGGCACGCGTCTAACGTACAAAGTAATCCAGTTATTAACAATAAGTAATTTTAATCCGTAGAGGGGCGGAAAAAGAATACTGACCTCTGCGGCCGGGGTCGGCCAGTCGTAAAAGGCGACAAAACAACCAACCATAGCTTTAATAACTTTGTGTTGTGTTCCGGCATTAGTGATCCAAGTTCCTGTGCCCTTACGGAACAGCAGCGTGTTCGCGATACGACAGGCGTTGCAAACACCCATAGACAACGGTATAAGTAAGCGTCCAGTACACAAGACTCGAGCTGCCATTTGGAGTGGTAGACAAATTGCTAGCATACTGTTGTAAAGGGCTGGTATGCAGTGGAAAATAAAGTGAATTGTAATGATTTAAACTTGAAGAATTTAAAGCGATGATAATGATATATATTATAATAATGGTTCTAGAGGAAAAGATTCACAAAGAAGTATTATTTAAGAGGTAACAAGGAACGTTATAAATTAATCAGGAAAAGGAAGCAATCTGCTAAAGAAGTATCACATTACTCAGGTCTATGCTTGATTACAACTTCCTACTATAAAATTGTGAGTGTGAAATGCTAGTTCACCAAAAAATTATGAAATCCTTTATTTATCTTTATCTGTTGATGAAGATTAATTAAGAATTAACGCTTAGATGATGACTCGTGTAAGCGTTTAATCCTGTTTACAACCCAAACTTTCGCTTTGGTGCACAGAGTCCGCTTTCTGAATGTTTCTTCCTCACTTCAACATTATTTCTCAGTGAGTCCCTCAGCACGAGCGGGTGATATATTTTATTAGTAGGTAGTCGTAAAAGGCTACACAAAGCCTACAGATATACGGCTAAAGAAGAGCACGATCCGGTTTTACTTATCAAGTTAGGGAGGTTAGGCGGCAGTTACTCTTGTTAAAGCCAAAAATAGCCAATTCAAATACTTTATTTCAGACAATGATATCACATTAGTGTAACTTAAATTTTACAAATAGCTTTTCTTTGTTTAATAATATTATAATCTAAATTTTAAATTGCATGATAATTATGAAATTATAATGGGCTCTCAATGATTTGAGCCCATTTTAGGATTTTTATTTCATTCATAATTAGTAAGTTACATTACTCTATACGTATTATATATATATATATATATATATATATATATATATATATATATATATATATATATATATATATATATATATATATATATATATATATATATATATATACTACATATTATGTCAATGTTGAAGTAAAAGTAAGTATCATATGATACTTTCTCAAAGCATTTTTATATGCGAAATTCTAGTATATTCACATGAGCTTATATTAAATCAAATTTGCACTGAATTAAGTGAGCCTGTACCAAGGGCTCGGTTAACCAGAGGCTGGGGAGAACCAACGATCAATTTCAAGGACCCCTCGCCTTATTCAAATCCCTTCTTTGTCTTTTGAATTTCATACACTTGGTGATTTACAAAACTGACTATGATTTCGACTGCAATCTATATAAGGTTTGGCTAGATTCGTAAAACATTATTTATTTAGCATTGATCTCAAATAAATTTTAAAGGAATAAATAAATAAATATTTTTGTGACAACTCAAACAGCGCCATTTAGTCCCAAAGTAAGTAGCATGGCACTTGCGTTATGGGTACTAGACAACTAAATGCTACATATGTAGATACTTTTTTTATAAATACATATTATACATAAACACCCAGACACGAGACGGGAATCGAACCCGTGATATCCGCAAGCGTACCGAAGTGCGTTAGCCGCTACGCCGCGGAGGTCGTCTGAATGTCATATGACATTAAGTTACAATTTACTTAATTAACTTTCCTTGCATAGAGGGACTCCTTTTAATAATATATTTTAGTTATTTTGTTATATTTTTTAAGGTTTTTAGTTTTAGGTTCATTGTTCTAGTAATATATTTCATACTATGTATATTTCATTTATTTGTATAGATGTAATCTTTAATTTCCTATTTATGTTATTATTGTAAGTGCTTGTGTTTGTCCTATATAATTACTAATTTTTATTAACTTTACAGTCATAATAAAATGTATTTTTTCCTTTAACTTTTATAAATGATTCATAATAAACAACTAACGCTTGACCATTCCGATAAAATGATAACGAAGTAATCGGAAATATTGTAAATTTAAGTTATATTACACATCTTGCCTTTTAAACCGAAGTTGTTCTTAATACTAGGGAAATAAAAAGTAGCGGAAACCATTATTTTATTTATAATTTTGCGAATGAAGAGCTTACTTAATTATAATTTTATTAGCACAAACAAGAATATAAAAATACATTTTATGTATTTAATACGTAAAGATAAAAATAGAAAATACTAAATTATGTAGTAGCTAGCGTATATATATTGTGTAAATTAGACAAGAAGATTTTCGAAGCACAGGTCACTCTAGAACTCACTCAGTAAATAGTGAACGATATTTCGATGCAGGGTTTCCCTTTCCGGTTTGGGGAATAAAACTGTAGTCGCTTATAACCCAAATTCAGACAAAATTATTTGATGTTCATATGGTGATATTTCTCTCAAATAGATTCTACGATATAAAGTAAAATATTTAGATATAATTGGAATTACCTACTTCATGTTCAGTAATGTTATATTTATTACTTCCAAAAATTGTAGTACGTCATTTAAATAATAAACATTTGCAATTAGTACAAAACAGCTATCCGTGCCCCAAATATGCAATTCTTTCATATGCACATAATATGGCTTGTAGATAAGACTTATCAGCAATGATAATGCCCCTCTATCGGTGATATCATTAAAACTACAGAAACACGTAGCAAGAAAGACAATTAATAAATAGTAAAAACAGATAACTTAATAAAATAATAATACCTACTATAAAACAAAGTAGTCGTAAACAGAATCCACTAAATAAAATACACACTAAAGCATAAAAATTAAAACTTTGCAATAACAAAACTACAACAAACTTTGGATTAATTACCGCTGAACTAGTAACTTATAAACACCACTATCACAAAATCGACGACAATATCAAATTTTCGCGTGAAATTTGATATGTGCGCAACGTATTATGATCGGCGACGTGTAGCGAAACAACACGCGCTGCAACGACCGAGCAACAACTGGCGTTTGAGTCACGAACACGATGGCCGGCTGTCTACGTCTCGTTCTAGTACGCATGTCCGGAATATCCCTACATCCACTTCAAGTCCCTTTTCTGATCCATCTATGCGTATACCATCATAATTGATGCATAATACGACAGTTGTAATGAGCATAAAATCCACGAAAGCCACAGTATCTCAAACGGCTGTAATATTAGAAAGAGATAGTGTTATAAATATGGAGGCAAGGTCGATCGTGATTATTGCAACATCGCTTTATGTACAGTTACACCTGGTTTGGAAAGATTAGGTGATTAAAGAATTGATGGGAACAAGCATTTACAATTTGGAAGTGAAATATTTCGTTTTATCAATACTGGTTGTGATCAATGAAACACAAATAACAACATTATTTGTGTTTACAAATAATTATTCTATGACAATTTATATGTATCCTGTAGATTGAAGAATTTTAAATTTATAAAACTAAACCCATATGCCCCAAAATATATTATATAAATATATTTATAAAATATATATAGTAAGTTAAATCAAGGAGAATTTTCGAAAACTAGATATATATTGTTATTATTATTATTATTTATTTATTTCAGACAGTTACAAAATCATGTCCATAGTGGGTTAGTAAATTATAAGTAAACTTAAAAATCTATTGCTATTAAACACAAATATAAAATGATCAAAATGTCCATGTCGCGACTGGTGCGTGCAGCTGTACCCAGTGGCGAATCATTGGGCTATCCCACCGATTGCATAAAATTGCCACCATACTGTGAGGGCTATCACGGAACCTAGCTGAGGTAGCTGCGCAACGTTTACGCATGAGGGCCTGAAAGCTGTCAATAGCATTTTCTGCAAACATAATCGATGCACTACAAAAACGAGGCCACCCCAACAAAATCCTGAGGGCGTCGTTATACTGCACTCGCAGGGCATCGATTGCCGCCCGCGTGTACCTCAGCCACAGACTACAGGTGTAGAAGGTTTGGCAATAGGCCTTGAACAAAACCAGCTTGACATCCCGTCCACACCTTGCAAATCTGCGAGCCAACATATTGCATCGGACAGCTAAAGCCCTACGTTCTCTCTCAATATCTAGGTTATCACTTAGATCCTCGGTCAGCCAGTGGCCCAGATACTTAAACTGGGAAGTACGTTTAAGAGGAGTATTACCAACATAAACTATTGGCACAGAAGTGCATATCTTGGAGCCAGCCTTGAAAACCAGCAACTCGCTCTTTTTGGCATTATACCTGAGCCCATGAGATTCTGCGTAGCGTTCACAAATACTTATGAGTTGCCTCAGTGCACCGATCGATGGGCTCAGCAGCACCATATCATCAGCGTAGCTAAAGTTATTGACGCAAACTCCGTCGATGTGACAGCCAATGTAGGCACTGCTGAGCTCCTCAATCAACGCGTTGACGTACAAGTTGAAAAGACATGGTGAGCTGATCCCCCCTTGTCTTACTCCACACTTTAGCCTATACAAATCAGACGTCGCACCAGCCCATTTAACAAAGTTCATCTGATTTTGGTACCAATATCTTAATAATTTTGTGACAGCACTATCTACTTTTGTTTCATTTTTTAGTTTCTCCCATAATATATCATAGGATACCAAATCAAAAGCCCTAGATAAATCTAGAAAACACGCATATATAGGCGTTTTTCTTTGTGTGTAGTATTGAATTGAATGATGATACTACGATGTAAATAAATAAAGAAATAAGGTCTGTCTTCCTACACAATATAGCCTTCTAATTTTTTTATGTTAATAGACTAAACTTTTTTAAGAACTATTTTTGAAAATTTTACACCTACATACTTTAGGTATCTTTAAATATTATTTTATTTAACAATTATCAGATAGTTTGAATTTTGTTGTCATACAAGATCTCTTTAGGAATTACCCAATAAAAGATAAAATTTACTAACTTCGTTTAGCCCAAGGAACAAAAGAAAGAAAGAAATTATGTAATGATGGCTCAATTCAATTTTCCTTTCGAATGGTCACCGAAAAAATGCCACTCACAATACAATCGTATTTATTTGTTTTTATAATAATGACTTTTGACATATATTTAAATAATATATATAATAATATTATGAGTAATAAAAAGGAAAAATAAAGTATATCTACTTTTTTTTTCTGTGAGCAATAAAGAATATTCTATTCTATATCACTTATTTTATGTAATTTTACATATTGATAATATTGTAAAATTTTGCAAATCAGAATCCATTTTTAATGCTTTATTGTAATTTACATGAATAATAAATAAAATAAGAGACTGTACAAAAAATTTGAACATACGTAATTTTACATGTAAATTAAAAGAAACCCTACCGCTATTAACGAATTTATTCAAATTACCTCAGAATGTTTAGAATTTAATGGATGATACTTTCATAACCCGTCGTAAAAATATTCTTACTTTCACTCAATGACACATATGGGTCGGATAATGAAAGTGAGCATTGTCACTATAATACAATGGACTTCTTTGACTGACAAATGTCGTTCCGGTTATTTGGATTACTTTGAAATTTGTTATCAAAGTTTAATAGATATGTTGTACATGTAATTACATGAACTGCTTCCTTTAATTTTAACGGAGGGGCTATAAAAATATAACAGCGTCGTAAAGTTGTTTATTTGCCACTACATTAGCAACTTTAGTTATTAAGACCAAGTCTACGATCTTATCACGAGTATTAATTCCGGTTGCATCCAAAACTTACATTACGAAGTACACTGCTGAGTTTTGTCTCAGAAAAAAATCAACCCGAAAGCAAATACAACGAAGGATTTAATTTATACATGAATGAGTAAAAGCTGCTTGTATTCTACGAAGCAAATTAAAACTTTTTTTATTGCTGTACGCCAGTGGCATCGCGAACACGCTGCTGTCGCTTAAGGGTACAGGTACTTGGGTCACTAATGCCGGAACACAACACAAGGTTATTATGGCGGCATACTTAAGACCAAAGGTGCTCGCCATCCAGACGGGCTCGGGGCCCTACCACGTAGCTAGGTTGGGATATTTTGTCGCCATTTACGACAGGCCGACGGAGAACTGAAAAAAGTTTCTCCTTCTTCTTCCGAAAGAAGAAAGAAACTTGGCTATACTTACTTTTAGGAATATGTTTTTTTGTTTTCTAAACTAAAATTAACAAAAAGCTTAGGCACGCATAGTATAAACGATTGATTGAGAACGGATAAACCGACATTTAAAAATGTGTAGCTTTATTTGAATAGTTCAATGATGCTATTAAAAAAGTATATAAGAATATATTTATCCTAATAAAAATATATGGATATAGTTATATTGGATGGACACACATCAAAGATATTGGATAAATAGTGTCTTTGGAATTGGGCCCTTACTCGAAAGATAATCCAACTAAGCCCACTGAGTCGCATATAGAGCCGTATAAGCAAAATTCGCTCTAATTTTAAATAAAAATAAAAATTACTCGTGACTCGTCATGCTATCATATGTGGGTAAGGTTTTATGCCTACTTGTACAGTAATAATTGTCCATGTTGATCTGGCTAGAAGAAAAAGTACTTAATCATTTTTCTAGTGAGACGTAAAAGACAAATGTATCATATTCCACTAACTTATAGATCACAAAGGAAGAGTGCCGTCCAAGTTTATGTTTGGTAGGCAGTTAGTCAGATGAAAACCTTATACAACTGCATCTAATTCTTCTATTTCCTGTCTTCGTTTCCATAGGAAAAATAAACTTCATGGAGATTATGAGATAGAGACCATGATGAGCGACTTAAGGCTCAGTCTTCTCATAATCAAAATATGTTCGGCAGAAACCTTTAAGAATTAGTATATAAGTTACAATAAACGGACTACTGTATTTGAACACATGCCAAATATGGTAAAGTACGACAAGCATTTGAAGCTCAAAACTATGCATACCACACTGACAACAATCAGCTAATTTGTAACTCTAAATTCATCGCGCACGAACTCGTCGCCATTGAACCAACCAGCTTATGTTATGTTAATAGAAACAACATATTAACATGTAACTTAATTTAAGATTAGCTGTAAAAATAAAAAAGACAATATGGCTTAGCTATCAAATAAGTTAATTTACTTTGACAATTGATATAGCACTATCAAGGCCTAAAGTAAGCTGACTCTTACGTTATGAAGCTACTAGAAAACTGTTAGACTACTTGTAAACTTTTATTTTGTAAATAATTAAATACAATTTGTGCAGCGGTGGAGTCAAAACAACAAACAACGTAAATAACTACGTGATAAGCCCATCTGGATGGCAACCTTACTCTTAAATATGCCGATATAACCATGTTTTGTGTTCTGGGATTAGTGACCCATGTTCCTGTAACCCTATGGGACAGCAGCGTGTTCGCGGTGCCCCTGGTATCGCAAACCATAGGTGACGGTAACTATTTACTATTAAGTGGGCCGTCAGCCTGTCTGCTTTTCTTCAACAACAAAAAACATTATAAATACATTTTTGATGCAAGAGGAATAAAACGGTACATGCGTTAACATTATAGTACATAAATAAAAAATGCTAGAAATTAATCTTAAAACATATTTCAAAACAAACTTGTCAAAATATCTTCATTAAATCCAAAACAGGATATGAGCGCTATTAACCATAATCCAACCAAATTAGCTAGCCAACTTACTTACCACAATATTACAATGATATATCACGCCAAGTGTGAAATGAGTTTAAACCTAAAATCCACTAAAATATTAAGTTCCCTTAATTTGTTACGATTTATTGCATTTAAATAAATTGTGACTAAAACTAATGTCACATTAAAAAGCTGTAAATTTCAATTTGCAATACAAACTAGTTTGGTTTTATTTGCGCAAAGGCAACGAACAAACATCATTGTTTTCCGCAAATATCTTAAAACAACATTACATGGATGGATGAGACGTGTAGACATTTCATCCTGTACGAAACTGCTTTCTAGCTTAGATTGCTACATCTAACTTATTTTAAAAGATTTCTTATATAATTATTTCATTATTTATGTTTAATGTACATAACAAATATACACAGATTTTGTAGAAAATTTTATTCAATTTATATTCTTCGGCTGATTCTGTTACTAAAAAAATTAAGTGAATACGCTTCCACGCAAATATTTAATAATTGATCAAATGTAATTCTGGTCATAGGGTAAATAAAATAGTTTATTCCTTTTATAATGAAACAAGAGCACGGAGCATTATTGAATGGGTCTGATTACTGCCATTACGGTAAATCTGACATTTACTTGAGGTAATAAAAAAATATGCCGACTCAAAACAATGCTTTATTTTATTATCTGTAACCCTTCTTAATTAAGAACAATTAAGACGTTTGTGATGCAAACACGCTTGATAATGATACCACCGATATATCTTGTAATTTATTTGAAATTGTGTTGTCATAATACAATTTTATAGATATCAAATAGTGAAAAGGTTAACTATAACCTAAGTAAATGTACAAGTCAAAAGCTGCAAATTATATTTTGTACTCCAACTTTCCGTAAATGTATATCAAACTCAAGCACATGAAGGGATCCGCGGTACAATCTCTCGTGTTTGCATTGGTTTGGCAAACATCGGGTAAAGAGCGGAAACGTTATTACAACCCAGAAACTGTACCAGTAAACGCCCACAGCATTTTATCTATCCACTATTTGCATTTCCATTGCTGCTTCGTTTTTAATCTCACTTTCGTATTTGTAATAAAACGGTCGATGAATAGCTAACGTTGAATTAATAGCCGAGGTAAGTAAATTTGATTGTATGTTGGATTTCGAGCAAACTCCTCTTATGCTTTAATTTTAATGATCTGGATATTAAGTTGTCATGTGTAAATATTTGTTTTATTTATTTGTTCAAATATAAACTGATCTTATGCAAATATAGCTTTTAACTCAAACAAGTTCTTAAAAATTAATTTTCCAAATTTTAGGTGCGTGTTTAAATCATTGTTTATTATATGTTACTAAATATTGAGTTTAAATATAATTGCACAAAATTATTGGAATAATTGATGGAATACTAGTATTACATAATTTCCCAATTTCTAATATTTTCCCGAATTTTGTCATTTAATTGGAAAAAAATTGTAGTAATTTGCATTACAGATACTTCTCGGAGATTAGTCTCTCATTTTCTTGACTAAGAAAGATGTGTATGTATTAGGTTTTAATCGGAGTGACCGCCTAATTTTGGAAGTAGAAACCAAACGGTAACCTTATTTTGTCATCAATAAAAAAAGTAACCTACTGTTCAGCTTTTATAACTCCCTAAGAAAATAATTGGATAGCATTTATACCTTATAAATACGAAAATATTATGACCAACTAAAATTAACATACTTGACTAAACTTGGCCTTTAGGTCCATTTAAATATAATAGTCACAATCAAATAACATTATATTTCTTTAGGACATACATCCCAAAGTAATGTGCATCCCCAAATACCGCAAAACATTTTGTCCGGTACATTATTTCAGTGTGGAATTATCATAAACCGTCCCCATAATGTCATAAAGCCATAAATATGTTGTAAAACCATAAACGGTGGCGGCAGCCATGAAATAAATTATCTTGAATTGGCCCATTTTGCAGCATAGACCACGGCTAAAGTTGTTGACATCAAAAATGAGAAAAACTTTGCGCGATAAGAATATAGACTGGATATTACATAGCCTTAATGAGGTTATACAAGTAGCAAGAAGTAAGAACTGGTCTTTTTTTATTAAATATCATTATAGAAGATCAATTTACTTTTGCTAATCCAAAAGCAGCAAAAGATTATATGATCTTTTAAGTAACTATATGACTAAAAAGTACTTGGAGCTCCGAAAGTTATGGATTTAACCTTGGAATTTTTTAGAAGAAGGAAAGACAATAAAATATCTCTAGGAGCGAATACTTAAACTCACAGAACTGGCAAAATAACTGAAATATCTTTAGCAAATTTGCACTGCAGGTATCCCGGTTCGCATGAAACGTTCTAGCAATGCGAACAGAGAGTTGGCCATGTTGATCGATTATATAATTACAGAAGTAAAATGGAGAAGTTCAAGCTACACCAATACAAGGAGCGCATTGCCAGTGAGATCTAGTAGGGCAATTTAATTCAATTGTTTATTTTAATAATTGTTAAGTATGAACGTATATACACATACTTGAATAAAAAAAGGTAAATAAAAAAGGGAATTATGACACGTACGCTTCTCTTTTTCGTCAATTCAATTATATGGTTAAATTACATACAAACAGAGCTTCTACTTCTCTTTTTCCAAGCAATTACAGCCAATGGACCGAGCAACATTCCAAAAACCTCACTCGGTAGTCAAACATTATGTATAAAAATTATAAAATTATTTATTCATAGATATTTACATATAAACACAATATTAAACTAATAAATCATTCTATTCATGAAAATATTAAAATGTATTATAATATATCGTAATAAGATCTTTACTGTCATACTAATTAATAAACATTATGATGAAAACATAATTTTACAATTTATAAGCGTGTGTTTAGTATTTAAAGACTAGTGGCCAAATCTATAATATATTAATACAAAAAAAATCGTTCACGTTTGTCGCAGGGCCGATGGGCGTTGGAGCAAACGTATCATGGAGTGGAGACCACGTCTAGGCAAACGTACTGTAGGACGCCCCCCCCCAGCCTGAGAGACCGATGACCTGCGCAAGATTGCCGGTCAGAGCTGGATGGAAAAGCCAAGAGATCGGGATTTGTGGCGCGAACTTGACCTACGTCAGGCAGTGGCCAATTATTGGCATTACATAAAATACATATTGTAATATAAATAAATATTTGAATTGCAAGTACATTAGATTAGATAACTAATATCTCCTTAAGACAATTAATAACATTAATTAAATTATACCATTAACACATCGTAATTAATGAAGACGTGGATATCGTCTTTGTGATATTATAATTAATTTATGGTTATAAGGATTCGTTACATGCATACGGAATGATCTTAATTTTGCATAAATTAATGTCGGAATGAATTCAAGTTATGGAACATTCAAATTCGTTAGTACAGATATAAATGATTTATCTAGATGTTTTAAATTAGCTTTCATTTTACATCGTAATTTAATTTTTAATACTGTCGGCTAGCAGGAAGCCCGGATATGAATCATATAGAACACCTACGGGATGAGTTGAAGAGAGTCCGAGTGAAAGATCCTGCTCCGGAAACGCTTGGCCAGCTTACAACAGCTATACAAGAAGAGTGGGATAACATCCCACAACACAAGATTGTGACGCTTATTCATTCCATGAGACACCGCATCCATTCACTGATAAGAGTCCGGAGAGGAAATACGAGATACTGAATAAACTTTATTAAACATTTTTGTATTTTACATCTTTGTTTCTAACATTTAACATTTTTTTTAAGAGTAAACAGACAAGACAACAAAAAACAGACTTGTTGAACAAAACATAGATATAGAGCTAAAGAAATTTAATTTTAATTTGAAATCGTAATATTCGTTAAATTATAATATCTTATAATATCCGCAATTAACTGGCATTATTTATATTTTTGATTAAATGTAAAAACAAAATTAAACTCATCCAAAACAAAACTTTAGAGGTGTTTCGATTTTTTTATGAGAATGAATATATTCTATCTATGAGATAATTTAATACAATAACTACAATAATTTTAATTCCCTAATTATACTAGCTCATGACCCCAAACTGACCTTAGATTCATCCTTAAGGATATATATTATTATTACTAAAAAGTTTTAACTATCTTATATTACAAAATATATGCACTTTATTCACCGCTCTTGTTCAAGCCAGGTCATCGCACTGATAATCATAATTACAAGGGAAGTATTTTACTAGAACGTCCTGTTTTAAATCTTTTACACATTTTTAATCCCCATTTATTGTGTTCTTTTACCAAATTAAAATCGTTTGACATAAAAAAACGTATTTCTATTTTAAATATCATAGCACGATTACAAATTTGGTATTTATTATTTTTACTAGTTGACCCGGCAAACGTTGTTCTGCCATATATTAATAAAAAACATTTTGTAGTGGACCGAATCCTATTTCACCCCCTTCAAGTCCTTCTACAACGTCCAATCTGTGCCCATACTGAAATTCATCAAAATTTGTTGTGCGGTTTAGGCGTGAAAACGTTACAGACAGTTACTTTCACATTTAGTATGGATATTAGAATTTAATACAACAAGTGAAAAGTATCAATCAAAACAAGTATTTGTATTATTCTTATTACATTAACGTTTTTCAGCTAAAGCTTTCCAAAAAGTTCAGAGCCTGCTTTTGAGTCATTTATCGAAATGTGTGATTTAATAACGTGTGATGTCAACACTCCAGACTCGAAGGAAAAGTCTTTGTAAAAGAAAATAAAACCAATACAGTGCAAGGGTGGCTACTGAGCGCATTCCTTTTATACTTTCTTATTGATAATAATGAATGCTTGCCACCCTCCATTACTTCGAAGTAATAGGATTCTTCAGTCTTTGTTTTACATTGTTTAATTGGGTGGGAACTTATGATTGGAAATTCATTTCATATTTTGAAGTTAAGTGAAATTTTTAATAAGCGTTGATAACGAAAATTTAAACATTGATTACGAATGTTCCATCACTAATGAGGGGTACACCATTACGGGTAGATGGAGAGACGTTTGACAGTTGAGACGGTTGCCGCACTCTTATCCTATTGAGAGGTTATATATATACGAATATACTACAACTCTTAAATAGGGTTTTGAGTTAATTTACTTTATATAACAGTATTGATTAAGTGTATACATTGATTGAATTTATCGCGGGCGGAGAAAGAATACTGACCTATGTGGCCGGGGTTGGCCTGTCGTAAAAGGCGACAAAACAACTCACCCTAGCTACGTGGTAGGGCCCCAAGCCCGTCTGGATGACGACCACCTTTGGTTTTAAGTATGCCGCCATAGTAAATTTTTGTTGTGTTCCGGCATTAGTGACCCAAGTTCCTGTACCCTTATTATGGGACGGTAGCATGTTCACGATGCCATTGGCGTTGCAAATACCCATAGGTAATGATAACTGCTATATTCTAAGTAGGCCGTCAGCTTGCCTGCTGTACTAAAGCAATAAAAAAATATTCGTGTTCAGATCACGAATTGGTTTGAATGTAATGGTGTGTGTGTGAGGGGTTTTGAGGGAGTGTAGGACTCCCCGTGCATTACGCCAGTGTGCCCCTTTCTCCATTCTGGGGACGCGCATCGTTGGTAAACCCACTCAAACTACCCCAAAGTTCTTTCATGAGCTTGGGACACCGGGAACGCGAAATATTGATGAAGATCAATATGATTTCGCGTCTCAAAATAGGGACATTGATGAACCTCCAGAATCTTCTCTCAGAAAGGCGTCGAAGCTACGGGTATGTGTGTGACTTTTCCAAGCGTAACGCCCGCGATCGTCCAGGAGACCTTCCAAGTACGAACAACGTACAAGACAAGTACGAACCCTATAACAGCCCTAATTTTGAAGTATCCAGACTACATGATCTTATATGTATACCATTATCTATAAGGCATTACAATAGCTCTGGTGATAAAAATCTGCTACAACAAATGATAAGATAAGGAGAGAGAGAAACAAGCATAAGAACGAATTTATATTACTTCCAGGTGGGTATCACTATATATGATCTGCCGATTTTTTATGATCAAGTTAAACACATCTATTTGATCATTGTTGAATTTTCGACACCAACGATCAAAATACGAACGCACGTTTAGTTATAAAATAAGCCGTGTAAGCCTTAATTAGCTAAATTTTGTTTCAACTTCAATTTTAAATGCAAATGAAAATAGAAACTCCGGCTTGTTCGTTTAGTTTCATTACAGTTAGTTAAATTAGACGTTTAATAGGATATACTGGAGGTAAGTTCTGAATAAGAGAATAGGACAATTAGCAAGCGAAGAGTCTGATTGTTCCAACTCGGTACTGTTTAAATTATATTATAAATGCAATTAATGAAGAAAGTAAAAAAGGTAGTAAAATACGAGTAAGTTTTTTATGATCTAAAGTACATTTTTATATTACCTTGGAGCAGCATATAATAGTTAAAATAAATATACTGGGAAAATATACACAGCGCCATCTAGTACCAAAGTATAAACACTTGTATTATGGATACTAGATAACAAATATACTGCATTTTTATTTTATTTTAGGAATAAATACACATTATACATAATTTTTTTATTGCTGTAGGACAGCAGACAGGCTGACGGCCCGCTTAGAATTCAGCAGTTACCGTTGCCTATGGGTGTTTGCAATGCCAGTGGCATCGCGAACACGCTGCTGTCCCATAAGAGTACAGGAACTTGGGTCACTAATGCCGGAACACAACACAAGGTTATTATGGCGGCACACTGAAGACCAAAGGTGGTCACCATCCAGACGGGCTCTGAGGCCCTGTCACGTAGCTAGGGTGGGTTGTTTTGTCGCATTTACGACAGGCTGCCCCCTGCACGGAGGCTAGTGATGGTTACCATCCAATCGGACTTGGGTACTACTTAGCTAGGGATGTTTGGCATCTATTGACGACCGCTCAGGCCACAGCGAGCATTATTCTTGCACCGCACCTGCACGGAGAAACATATGCTTGCACCTGACACGCGTCAATTTCAGATTCAATGACACCGATATTCAATAATTAAGTTACCTAAATAATAAATATATTCATATAGATATTTGACTAATATGTTAATGTTCTATAATGCTTATTATTAGGGGAGTATTAAATTTACGATCTAGAATATATGAAGTAATGTAAGTATTAATATACATGTATATTTTAGCTAAAGCTAATATTTAATGCTAAAGCTTATATTTTAATTATTAATTATTTAACACTAAAATGTAAGTGGAATTATAATTTATGAGTAGGTGAAGTAACTTAAATGAGGAGTGGTCTGAAACAAGGCGACCTTCCATGAATTTTGTCTAGGTTAGTCTAGAATGTTACTTAAAACTTAATTTATATTCTAAATGTTGCTTTATTTCATATAAGCTAAGATATACTTTATAATATCCTAACTAATATTATAAATGCGAAGGTGAGTTTGTTATGCTTTCACGCCTAAACCGCTGAACCAATTTTGATGAATTTCGGTATAGTCATAGATTGGACCTTGGAGAAGGACATATAGGTTACTTTTTTAAAATTCATATGACAATACAACGTTTTCCTTGTCAATTAGTATATCACACATAATAGTAACTCTGTCTGTTACGTTTTCACACCTAAGCCGCTGAACGAATTTTGATGAATTTCGGTACAGAAATAGATTAGACCTTGGAAAAGGACATAAGATTTTTTTTTGTTTATATGGCAGAATAACGCTTGCCGGGTAAGCTAGTACTTTATAAACATCTATTTAGGTAATTTAAATATCTATATATTATATTCAATACTATTATAAATAAGTTAAATCTCATATAAACCTGTTTTTGCTGTAGGCTGACTGCCCACTTCAATTTAGCATTTATCGTCGCCTATGGTCATTTGCAATGCCAGGGGCATCGCTAACACGCTGCTATTCGCGTAACGGTACTGGAACCTGGTCACTTATGCCGGAACACAACACAAGGCTATTATGGAGTCATATTTAAAAACCTAGCATCGACTGTGGGTGATCAAATAATCATAAGAAATATTAGATCAAAAAAAATAGTTTTTTGACTCAATTATTAATAATTAACTTTTTCTACCACGAGGGATCATGTGTAAAAAAAAAACAAAAGGAACCAAGAAAAAACACGAAGAAAATCTGACGGTTAGCTGACGTGGTTATGTCAGCCTCACCGTTCAGCCCGACGGCGACCGCTTTTGTGCTGCTGGACGAGAAGTAATGACCGATAACGGTAGCAATCGCATACCGACTACATCTAAGTTGTAGGAAATTCTAATTAATACCTAGAATCTGTTATTTTTATATTACTTATTATTTTTACGATATTTAGCATGACCCTTGATGACGTTGATAAAAGCTGGCGCCATTATCATCCTTATCCAGTGACATTTTATTCAAATGATATGGATTTAAGCCACGTTCTGCAGCGAGACAAGTATATTTACGCTGCAGCCAACAGTCTTGTAGAACTTCAAAATTATAACGTACATGTTGTGTTTTCTCGGGCGTATTTCGAAAATTCACTAAAAACCTCTCCAAGCCTAACCTTTATGGCTGTGTACTTGAAGCTACAATTCTCTGCGAAAAGTTGTATACCCGCAGTTGATACAAATAAATATCCAAAAAAACCATTTCATTACTATTAAAAATACGTCACAAATCATTAAAAATAACACCTGACACTTTCACAGTACAAGAGTGATACGATTTATCAGCTACGTGTAAAGTAAATTCTCGACTAATTAATAAAACAAGAAGGCAAGAACATGAAAACACTTTCATATGGAAATCATCGAAAGTTTAGAAAACATAGTTTTACTTACCAGAAGATCGGTGCCTAGTTAAAAATGAGATTAAAACTTGCTTACCTGTAACAAAATATAATTGGTTAATAAAAAAAGTATAATAGGTTTAATGAAAAGAGCGTTATAAAATTTCTTCGAGGTCGGCATCGTGTTGACAATCTCTGGTGCTGCAAACGTTCATAGGCGACGATGACTACTTGCGATCGGTCAATACCGACTCAGCTATAAAAAAAATGTCCAAATGGTGGCCTAGTTTTGCCGCCTCTGTTGTGTGAACGAACTTATGCTTGTTCATATTTTTTTCTTATGCCAAAATCACACGTAGAAGTGAGTGCGCCTGACAAAAAACGCATATCTAAAACGCAAGCACGTTGCATCACCGTACTATTTATAAAGGTACCTACAGACTGCCTCTTTTTAACTTGTATAAAAGCATGTTAGTATAAAATAACACACTATTGTAAATATGTATTAAGTTAGAGATGTCCTTGTGTGAGCACTGGCAAAATCAGATAGATCTTGCCCTTAATACGAGTGCGTTTTAGTTTGTGCCACAAATGTATATTTATTATATTATACAGGGTTACAGGTTAAGTCGACCTAGGTACTTTAGGAGGTTGTAGTTTCCATCATTACTGACTGATTTGACCACGAAACACCATACCCTAAATCTAACCGTTCTTAAGATATTGGACTTCAAAGGTTTTTTATAAATATTCCCGAATTCCGTCTATTAGATTTATGTGTCCAATTTTATTTTTTTAAGATTTTTATGTAGTAGATAAGTTACTTTATAATCATCATCATCAAAAAATAGGGTAATTTAACAAATTGAAGTAGATGATTAGTTAATTGACGAGCAAAGAAAGAAATTTGTACTAAGTGGTTTTTTCCTTGGGGAATATTAAACAAAATGTATGGCAGCTATTTTGCAGATATATTTGAAAATATCTACGTACTTCCAGCTATCCAAAAAAGTGTAACAATTTAGGGTGTTAAGAGAGTTCATAGAAAAAACTTGGATTGCAAGACTTCGGGTAGTAGTAAAAATTAACGATGCTAACCCTATAGAACGCAAAATAAAGCAATGATAATATGTACGTAATGTTATTTATTATCGTTTAACATTAATTTATAATTCATTTTCCACGTGTCCGACCCTATTTTGCACACATATTCTCATTATTTTTCTAAATCTACTTTTTACAACACCAGTTGTCAAAAGCCTTCTCATTTTATTCGCCGCATCGATTATTCTCTGTCTCAAGACATCAACAGATGTTATTGGATGAAGCTCCTTGTATACGAGAGACTTTATGTGTCCCCATACATAATTCCATAGGAGTTAGGTCTGGATTTCAAGCCGGAAGCCTAGTCTACTAACTAGTATGAAGAATACATAACACCTTATCCCGGCCGCCGCGTGCCGAATGTGTGTTATACTTAGAGACTTAGAGAGACAGGCTCTATTTCAAGGTAACGTTCAGACCTGGGTAGACCACGTATTAATGATGGTGACGAAGAACAAAAACACGATGAAATAGTTCAACGTTTTAGATTGGATCCCACCACTTCTACTAAAGCTGTTGCCCGAGAACTTGGATTCTCACTATGGAAAGTGTGGTTTACGGTGAGTACTACCGACCTATATGTTATTATTTTGTAAATTTAGTATTAAATAGTTCAGGTTTCTTTTTTTTTACTACTATTACTATTATAATTTTGTTAACGTGACGTCATTTTCGGATTGTAACTGAAGATCAACAACACTGGTTGTTTAACCAGTCATGCTGAGAGAACCTTTTTAGGATTATTTTAAGTTACGTTTTATGCTTATATTCCATTTATAAGTAGCTCTAAATAAATCTTGTTCTTCCTTTCTTTCTAAATATCAATGATATTATGTACAATAAAACAGCTCATAATATCCCACTGCTGGTATTACACACAATTGTAGGTAGAGCAAGAGTAATCTAAAGTCAAAAACTCATAAAACAATGTTTCATATGAAAACTTCGTTCAGATGCTCTCAGAACTTGCCAGACGATTCTTAATCCAGTTAGCGTTAAGTAGGCGCGGCAACTCAAAAAATTATCTCGAAAGCAATTATAGTCTTAAGTCGCGTTTAATTAAAGACGGTCACGGAACTGCCAAGGGGACCTTTTATATCGAAAAAATAATGATCAAAGCGTAATTTCAAAGTTAGACTTGGATGTCTTCGAGACTATTCATTAACTTTTAAAGAGCTCCTTTAGAATTTTTATTTGGTATAAATAATAATTATATTACTATAACAATATTATATAACATTTAAAATTTTATGTAATAATTATTATTCTTATTTGTTATAATATTCATACATATTCTGGAGATATCTGTGTCGAATAGGACGGGAGTTGACGTCAAGGTACCAACATTGCGGTACGGGCGACAAGGAGAATGCCACAGCATTCTCACTCACACAGGGCGCAAAACTCCTCTCGCCATGGTGGTCTGTGGACCACCATGGCGAGAGGAGTTTTGCGCCCTCGTTGTTCCCACCATACGTAATTTTTATTCCCAGTCTTTGTTCTAGCTATGGTCAGGCGGGAATCCGGATGGACAGGTATCGCTCTCTTTTGCGAAGACGTTATTTCCGCAAAGGAAGCGGCGGAGCGGAAGCAGGAGCTGGGTTGCCAGCTCTATACAACGCAGGACTAGATCCTGGCGCTGGGGTGCGACTCCGGGGTGGATCCAGCGTTCGCACCTATGCTGCAACAGTCAGGGCATGTGTGCTTCACGTGCCGCCCTCAACCCTGGATTGACACAGGAGAGTGCTGGCGGTCGAAACCCTGACCTCCTGGCGCAAATCATAAAGGGGTCTATCCTAACACAAAGGACGGGCTGGTATTGGCTTGGGTTACAATATCGGCTGGCCAGTTAATTTATAGGCCCTCACTTACTCAAGGTGGTAAGAGGATAGTGAAGTTTTTAGTGGGTTATTATCATTTCCAGAGTCCCACGTACCTCTTGAGTGCCCGGGTTAGGGAGACTTTTATCAAAATTCATAACAACATTTCAATATGCTCAGGCATTTTTAAGCCTATGTTTAATCACTTGTGATTAACGATAATTAAATTACCTTTTAACAAGATTTTATTTTATAGATATTATAAAGTACTTCCTAATATATTGGCTCGTTCGAGAGAGATATAACATGCTATTATATATTTACTCTAAACCCAGATCGTAATATATGTCGATATCGATGAATGTCGCTCATGATCAAACGATCATCATTTGTTTGACGTGAAGGAACAAAGAGGGATCTCTGAGACGTCTAATTGAAACAAATATTTGCCGAGAAATGGCCCGTCGAGGGGTTTCGGAGAGGATACGCGTATCTAAAGCGTTGTAATATTGATATTTTTATCGATATCACTTTCTGGATTATAATACGAATCGTATAATATAAATGTCAGCACGTATACTGTTGAATGTTCCATTTTTAAAACTTCAGGGATATTTGATATTTAGTTTACGTAAATCTTGGGACTTCGAATTGAATATATTAAAAATACGGTTGCCCCATCACTTTTGTAAGGAATCGTAACAGTGATAATTATAGTATAGCAATTTTTTTACAGCGAGTAGTTTTCACTTCCTTTATAAGTTTGAGGGTAAGCATGCAGTCGCCGCTTTAAAAATGAAATTTCCACCACTTTATCATGAGTTTACGCGTAAGAAAAGAAAATGTTACAAAAGTGCCAACTATTTAGGACAATATTCAACAGCGGAACTCTGATCTCTAAAATATATGTTTCGAATGCAGTAACCAGTATGATCTTTTTACTTAAAGACAATTTTTGTATCTGGTCAACACTAAAACTTCGTATATACTTAATGTAGAACGATAGTTGTTTGATTTTAAATTTAGAATATTAGTTCCCGTATTTTTATTACTACAGGACAGAGTACCACTATATATTTAATAACAGCTCATAGCGTCCCGCTGCTGGGTTGGGGCCTCTCCCTAGAAGGACCTAACAATATAGGTATATTGTGATTACCACGCTTGTCTAAGGCAGATTACAGGCAGGTTACATCACGATGTGTTCTTTCACCCACGGCACGTGACAATTATGCTATATAATTTGCACATTAGTCGTAAAAAACTGCCTAAGCAGTACGTGCCACCGTGTGATTCGAAACCGGGACTTCTATAGTGATCTCCGAGTGTAATACCGCTGAACTACTTATTTAATAAAATATTTATATACCGTAAATAACAAATACAAACTCAACGTAAAGAAAATATAAGAGAAAAATCTTATGTTTTAGAGTCCAGTCCCTGTAGGTTTGGGGATAGGGGCTTCCTCTGCTGATTACAACATATACCATTGATATTCACAGACGGCGGATAGATGTCGCTATCTTGTTTTGTTACGCTTTACAGCATTAATTTACTATTTGTATGCAGTATCGTTCCAGGTGCGGCAAGCCTTTAGTTAGGAATACTTGGTTGTCCACTGCCTAGGAAGCTTTCAAGTCAACGACTTGTTGGTCGGTATCCGACCCATAATATTTAGCAAACGCTTCATAATAAAGCAATAGCTAATATTTGCAATTTATTTATTTGTTATTATTATTAGTTTTAAACATATCGATGTTGCAATTATATTAGAAAACTGTAACCAGTGATCACTATTTACCATCATACCGTATTCCAACAATAAAAAATTCAATTTTATAAAAAAAAATAAGGCAGTTAATTCAAATACTGGTAAGCAATATTTAATTAAACTATAGAATGAAAAATATATCTGAGAGAAAAAAAATTAAAAATTGAATAACATCGCAAAGCGAAACCAAATATCTAAAAATAACGGAAACGCGGTATCGATATCGTTCGATATCAGATCACTTCCCTATTCCGATATTTCTGTTATATTAAATCTAAAAGCTCTTTCATTTCTAATCAATATAAGGAAATCATTTTTGTAATGTTTAGTGAATAATACGGGCACGTTTTCTGCTATAAATTGTTTGAAACAGGGAACAAGTGATCTATCTCTTCTCGTTATTAAATTGAACAGGCGTTTTGATAAATTGTTTTCAAATATTTTTACGTAGGTACTGTATATTTGAAAGACAATAAAGAATGAAAACACAAAGTAGAAGTTTTGAAAAATGCGTTAAAAATTCTACAAAAAGAGTATGAAAGCCTTAACAATTAAACAACACTAGGCCATAACAACATAACTGCTGAGCTTGGACTAAGACCTAACGGGGGGGTTGGCCTCTAAAGCAGATCCACTGGTGATCCCAGCGAGCTGATTTCTTAACAATGTTTTACTTCACCGTCAGCATTATCATTGCAGGGACGGAGAAAGAATACTGACCTCTGCGGCTGGGGTCGGCCTGTCGTAAAGGGCGACAAAACAACCCTATCTACGTGGAAGGGCCCCAAGCCCGTCTGTTCCGTCTGTCTGGTTCCGGCATTAGTGACTCCTAGTTCCTGTACCCTTATGGGATAGCAGCGCGTTCGCGATGCCGCTGGCGTTGCAAACACTCATAGGCGACGGTAACTGCTAAATTCTAAGCGGGCCGTCAGCCTGTCTGCTGTACTAAAGCAATAAAAAAAGCATTGGATATTATGTAATCATACGAGTATATACAATTGGTGAGAAAACCTATCCAAAAAGTACACGACATCGTATTAATCGAACTAAAAATAGATTGGACTACAATCGTGATCCAGCCCTTATGTATATGGAAAACTGAAATATTGCCCGTATTATTTTTTTGGTCCGTGTTAATATAAAATTTAGATTATATTTAAAGTTAAGTGGTTTTCTACTTTCATTCTTATATTATAATATCAGAAGATTCATAATATTTTACAAGACACTTTCGTGTTATTAAATATATCTGAAAAGTTACATCTTCTTGTATTATAAACATCTAGTGGAGGACAACGTTCTATATTTTTTCTCTTCATCATATGCCAATTTCCTATCAGTAAGACTATTGGAACGTATATTTTTTTATTACTATAGAGACTGACGGCTCACTTAATAGTCGCTTATGGATAATTGCGAAGCTAGGTAGAGGAATCTGCGTTACGTATTCCGGAACACAACACATTGTTATAGTGGCGTATTTAGATACTAAGGGTGGCATATTTAAGATCCAGACGGGTTTGGAGCTCTACTACCTAGCAAGGGTTTAGTTGTCTTTTACTGTACTCGGCCGCAAGGGTCATTTATACTTCGCCTCACATGGGTAAAAATATGTATCTTATGACATAGTTTAAACATTTCATATGTATGTCTCTCACCCATTGATATATCTACGTTGAAACTTCTATAAAATAATATTGCATGATCGGTATCGCAAAAAAACACAATTCATAAGAAGCTATGGAGATAAAGTGCGTTGATATAAACGAAAATAATTTGTGGCTTGTACCAACACCGGCGATATTGCAGGCCTTGATAGAATGTTGCCATTTATTGAACGAGTTGCGTATTTACGACCAAATTATGTGGTTCTGTTTGCTCTTACAATATGTCGAGATCGAAAAGGGACATGAACTTACTGCTGGCCTCAGAGTTAGGTTTAAAACAGTTTTTTATCACAGTTATTATATTACATTACGTTCATACAGTTACAGCATAAAAAAAACCACCTAGGTTTGTGAAGTGCCATCTTTTTTTAGGAAAATCTCTAATCGATGAGTACCCATGACTCAAGAGGATCGGATATATGTGGAACTCCGGGAAAGATGTTTAAAATCAGACTACCCACTCAAAAATCCCCGCTGATCTCCTATCGTCTACGGTCTGGGCCCGGGAATAAACTGGGTGGCCGATCGCGTAGCTCAGGCTGGCGCCGGCCCATCCCTAATATTAAGGCGGGCCTCTTACACTGATTACACCAGGGGCCAGGGTTTCATTCGCCGGCGCTCTGGATTTCTGAATCCTGGATAGACGCTGGAGCCTTAACTCAGCAAACGGAACATCACTTTGGGCCTCTAAATTTTTTTGTTGTTTCTTTTATATCTTTTGAATTTCGTTTACTTTTTCGTTTTATATTTGCGATACAATCCTTGATTATAGAATAATTTTCCTTTGGCAGATATGTTTGGAACTTCATTTCGCCAATTGTTCGATCCTTGCATATAGGGTATTTGAAAGGTATTCGCCTCCTGATGTTTGTTACCTACCCTCACTCTCGGATAAAAATTCTCTGAAGACCATTCTCTGCGCCGTACGCAATTGGCTTCAGTTACTCTTAACTCTCATTAGCCGTGCCATAAGATTGTGTGTTCAGTGTGCGTGACATTTAGCTGGTGCCGTGTAACAGTTCCTCTGCGAGCGGACCTGAACCGATCTGGAAAGGGGCGGATCAAGGTCAGTGCGAATTTCTTCGCCCACTGCAAGGTATCGTGTATCTTTAGCCACCGCTCCTCTCCCCTCCTCTCTGATACAGTCCACTGCTCTCGAGCTATCCTTCTCATTCCTGTACGGTGCAATCTCGGTCCGTGACCTATAGTACACCAAATAATTGATAATATTATGATTTTTAACTTTGCAGGATCGTCTGGAGCTATCCAGACCATTAAACTGTCATGAAAATAGATACTAGTACAGGTCATTTTAAGTTTATATATCATAAATTATTAAATAAAGGATGTTATTATTAAATAAAAAATGAACAGATAGCAAATGATTATTGATTAGTATTCTACAACAACTTAAATAAGGTTAATTTATAATTTATTATATAACATCTTTCAGGCCGCCTAAAAATTGCAGATTTGCATAGTTCATGAATTGTAGAAGGAATGAGTACAAATTTTGTGATAATCCTCACACAAGATCGTTATTATCAAATTATTCTTCAAATGTTGAAGCTTACCTTAAAATAGTTCGACAAATGATTAAATGGCACATGAACATCAGTGAATGGCTAATCTAAAAAAATGTAGTGTACACGTGGTAATAAATGTGCTTTGATATCAACAGTTTTGAACAATATCGTCCTCTGGTGTAACATAAATAGGTTTTATACTATTACTTCGTAAAGTAGCTGTGAAAGAAGTTTCACAATTTAATTAATGTCTGTCCGATGGCACTGTGTTTTATCCGCACTCACGTTCTATGAGTTTTTTAATTTTTATTTAACATAATGGACTTTAAACACGAAATTTCAAAGAACTTTCTTCAATTACTGGATAGCGTATAATAATTTACGAAATAATTTAAATACTAATAAATTATTCAAAATAATTTTATAATAAAAAAAGGAATATTTATAATAAAAATAATATAATATAATATAAAATATATATTAGTGTTTTCTTTACTTCTTCTGTATTATCTTTTATTGTGTATATTTGTGTTATTATTTGCCCATTTTTTTTTCTTTCAATTGAAGTTCATTTCACAGAAGATTAATAGATTATGAATGATTCGGGAAAGTTTGTTTCCGAATTTACTTTGCCGAAATTTCGTGCTTTAACCGTTTACCACAGAAATCGGTATCGATGGAAATGTATTGTATATAATTTTTGGGATAAAAACCCTTCGCTAATAACACTAAATTTAACACAGAAAAGTAAAGCTCTACGATTATACAAAAAAAAATCTCAGCCAAGCATTGCATTTTGAACATAGATACATTTATGTACGGTGACTAGTATCACATTGGAGAACAATCCTTGCAATAAAACAGGGATGACAGTGAAAATAAAAGTAGATAGTGGGACAAGAAAAAAAATGAATTTCAAAAATATAATGCCTCACAAGCTGGTAACTTATATATCAGATATTTTTTTAGCACTGATGAAAACTCCTAGCCTAGGACTTTTACTTTACTTTTAATAAATATAAGACAACTGCACTCAGCTGCAACAACTGCTTGTTCGAGACAAACTATTTTCAAATATATTTGTGATTAAAGCGTACAAGACAACTTATTATAGGTAAACACTATGTCAGCTCTGTAAAGTTAGAAATACAATATACATCATCGTGAGCTTAAATGTTGCATTTGTTGGAGGCAGAACACAAATAAAGGAACTTGTCATAATATTACAAGCGTAACAAAATGTCTTGTTTATGAAAAGGTTCATAAATAGATACAGAATGAACTAACTTAAAGCCGTGATTTAGGCCGTATCTAATTAATTATTAAAATAAAAGTAATTGTTCGCAGTAGACATTTATGTCGAGTTAAATAACTTTTAATTAATTCCATTATTTGAAATTTAAAAAAAAGACCGAAGAGTTAAATAAACTTCATATTTTTAATCCATTTATTTAGTTCCGATATTCATACCAAGCGTCAAAGCTTGAGATCCGTTTCGTCTATCATGACATTCTGCGTCATTTGTTTCCCTTTTTATTTGTTCTTTACCTAACTAGAAATTTACAGTCTCAGTCATTTCCACCTTTGCATGTCTTCAGATAACACTTTCAGGTGCTAATTGTAATACAAATAGAATATATTGGACTCCGGCATATGTTCTGCAAATTCTGCATCACCGCAGGACGTGGTGCAATAAACGCCTACGTCGCATGTCGAAACAGATGCGGATGTATAAAATCTGTGTCCCACTTAAATCTAAGATTTTGAACGCACAAGTGTTCACAACCAATAGTAAATACATGGTAATTATAATAATATGAAAAATAATTTAATTACCTTTATATTCTATATATAAATACGTATTTTTGTACACTCGTAAATTTTAGTCATTTCAATTAGACCATTTAATACATTTGTACTGCTTTCATTTTACACGAATTCCATTCCAATTGCATACGGAGCTTTCATCATGAAGTTATTTGTTCATTTATTTCACAGAGCAAAACTTTATGGTGCCTTCGGGCGAGAATTCCTTTTCATCAGTAAATATCAATAAAACAGAAATGCGTCTCGACTTATTTAAAAGGGACAAAATACAAAATGGAGAAGAAAAAACTAAAGAACGGGTGTTGGATATAGAAAGTAAAGTTTATTAACATTTGTATTAATAAAGATTAAAAAGGAATTTGTTAAATCATTTTAAAGTGAAAATAAATCATTTTAAAATAAATGTTTGCGATGCAAAATATAATAATGCACTTTAGACAGGTAAAATATTAAATTAAAAGTACATTAACCGTGATACATATGAGCGTTATTGAAAAGCCAGACTTAAGTAAATAAGTTAACGACGTGCACGCTAGACATGTTTAGGACACTCTGTCTAGCCAGCACTTCTCACCGGCCGGGTTGATTGTCTAAATAATTGCATCGTTGTACCCCAGTGAAATCTTGTTACGTGCCCTGAACATGTTTTATGAAGAACGTGTTATAGTCCGATATATGTAACTACAAACGCATAACAAATCTGTCTACAAAAACAAACCTCTTTTTCAAATTAATGTACTATTTTAGAATTCGCAGTCATTCTCATTCTTTACTCTTCTTCTTCTTGCCCTTATCCCAAATTATGTGGGGTCGGCACATGTTCTCTCCTTCCACTATCCTCTGTTCGCCGTTTTGTTCTCAACATTTCACACCTTTTCACCATATCATCTTTTACGAAATCTATTGATCTTTTCTTTAGTCAACCTCTCCTGGTGCATCTACCCACTCTCATTTCAACCATATTCCTTGTTATATGACATTTATCACTTTGCATTCGCATTCTTTAATCATTTTATCAATTTAAATATTTTTAATATTTTCAGGATCAAAAGTCACAAGTGTATTTATTTATCCTCCAAATAAATCTATAACACAAAATCATTTCTATAAACCAACAATCTAAATAAAAATAAAAATAAATAAATCTTTGTTATAGGTAGGTAACTAATTAAGTAAGGTACTAATTAAAGCCACGGCTTTAGCTGATCTCTTATATTTTCATATATCACAGAATAGTATTTTCTGGCTGAAAAACATAAGTAAATGTACTTTTAATAACATGCCTGCTAAATTTCCTAGTGTTTCACGTAGCAGTTCAGCCGTGTAATCCACACCAAAAAAATACGACAGCTACAATAACTACGTTAGTAGCTAGCTATACACGGTCGTGTCTTTGGGTTCGATTTCTCACGTGTCTGTCAATTGTATTTGAAAAATAGCTTTACGGTTCAGGTTTTTTAAAAGTGAAATAGATTTTTTAAGCTACAAGGCAATTAAAGCTTATTTTTAATATATTATTGTACTTGCTGTACTTCTGCGATTTCAACTGCATAACATTTGAAGTACAGCACGCGTAGTTTTAGACAATCTCGCTACATTCTATCCACATCTTCAAACTAAATTAGTTTGTGACTATTATAGAATCTATATTTCTGATATTCACGGAAATGTCTACTATCCTGACCTTCCAGTAAAAAATGGCTTCAAGAACATGAATATACCTCTAAATGTATACTTACATTAATAGCTATTTATCGAATATTCCCGTTTATTATAAATTCTAACGCTACGTTCCTTACTTGATGCAGTACTTTCACATACAACAAAGCTATTATGCCTCGTAATTATTAGAGACTCCAGAAAAATTAAAACATTATTTTGATAATCGGACAAATTTGAGAAAATGAGATCATGCTATTAAACAAAATTAATGTTAAAATTTTGCCTGTGCTATTAATCAATCTTCGCTACTTTTCTTTAATTTAATGTTTTTTAATTATCAATTACATCCTGTTGTAAAAAAAATATGCGATACTTATAAAAATTACTAATTTTATCGTCGTGTTATATTTAAACATCATCGTCAACTTAACATTAAATCCCCTTTGCGACTCAAACTTCCGTTTCGGTGCGTATAATCTGCTTGCGTACTCGTTATATATTATACTCGTTCGTACGGTCCACGGCTTCCTTGTCTATGGTACACATGACACTGGTATACATGTCACTGGTTACGACGCCAAGCCGGAATTTCCTGAATCTCTTTTTGGTGGTATGGTTGGACATTAATTCCCATACCTATAAGTCAACCGCTGTTCAACTAAGGTGACTCTTCTTCAGTTTGTTCGGACTATAAATAAAACGCATAAATAAAAGCAAACCTGTCACGCGTCTAGATTTATTGCAAGAAATAACATAAAATAAATAATTGTAATTAATACACAATTATAAATACAAATTGTTATACCACTGGTTACTACTCGTTACCTAATTGTTAAAACTTCGTTAATTCAATTTCGAAAGCTACAAGGTGTACATTGTAAGTGGTAACTCTCATCCACTCGAATGAAGACAGCAATGTGCTTAAGGCAGTGAATCTAACCATAAATCTTGTTAATTTTGATAAAGCTTATTTAAGTAAGTTTGTGCATAAAGCGTTGAGTCACGAACTTGGCTTAAGTTAGGCAATTCGCACGGATTACTGACAACGTGGGGAAGTTTCAGATATTTGTTTTCTTGTCGGAAAGTTATATAACTTTTCATTGATTTCATAAAGTTTCTGTAATAAAAATTGATTCAGAACTTAAAATGAATGAGTGTCATGGCCACGTAACGATATAATCAAACGCACACGGAAAAAGCACATTAGTTAATTCAAAAATTTAACCATGCCTCATGTATTCCAATTCCTATATTGGTAAACTCGAGATTTTCTTCAACGAACAGAGGATGTTTTATAAACAAATCTTGATTTTAAGACTTTTATTTCATAGCTCTATGAATAGTGATTTTACTAAAAACATCGCCTATCACTTTAACGAACCAAGAAAATGACGTTTTCAGGTCATAACTAAATGGATGTTATGAAATATTAAATTAACTTCTATTCGAACATTCGATACTGATGAAGAAATTGACGTATCGTTGATTACGCCAGATTTGTTTAAGTCTCTTATACATCAATGATTATTTTTAAATAACTTGACTAGTGGACTTGTCATAGTCTATGCACTACTTCTACTATTATTCAAAGAAAATGTGGCTAGCCTTCTGGGGACGTCTCCACAAATTTATAATGGTTTGAGGCTTATAACTAGTATAAATTACTAAAATGTTTATTTAAATTATACAAGAAAACTATCATAGTATATAAATATGGCCGCCTGGTTTCAGTTGTTGAGTAGAATAGAATCACTCAATTCTGTACCTAATGTAGCTGGTACTTACGTGGGGATTAAATGTCCAGTCATGACGTCTCCGGGCTCGGAGGTGTAGATCCCAAAAATCTGACTTGACGTCGTGAAGGGTGATATTCGTGCCAATGAACTTACTGCCAATGATGCCGAAGACCGTGCAAAGTGGAGATTTTAATGCGCTTTTGGCATCAAAGAAAGAATTCGACACAAAATGATACAGAAGATTTGAAGAAGGTGGTTACCGATAATGTAAATCTATATTAACTAATAATGTAAATGATAATGTAAATCTATATTAAGAATCTATATTAACTATTCATTTCACAGTCCATCTGTAGAACGAGAAAATTCTAGGATGATATACACAAACTGAATGCACTTAAACAAACTATTTCTATATTTAAATAACTCAAACCAAGCGGCAGTGCGGAAATTCGTAGTAAACCATGTATACTTGTCCGGGAAAAGTTTTAATGGACTTATGGGCAGTAAACTTAGTTTGCGAGCCCAGAAGGACCTCATTACGTATTTAATAGATGTTTCCAAAACAGGGGTGCCTTATTTGTTTATTATATTGGACATGTAATATCAAATATTACTCTTATAATATTCAAGTGAGTTTCTAGGTTCTGCACTTTTAGCAACCAATATGAATGGCTTGGTACAATTATATAAGTAGTTGTATATACGACTACTTATAATTAGAAATAAGAAATATTTTTTGTTTGTAAATTATTTGATAAAGACCATCAAATATTAGTGAATTTAATTCACAGCGGTCTTAATATTGAGATGCATGTATATTTTGTGTCACTTTTTTTTCTATTTTTGAGGAACAATAAAAAGGCTAAACGGCTTTCTTAACATTAAGTAGCTTCCTGTGGATGTTTGTGATGCTAGGGCAACGCGAACTCGCTGCTGTCTGCGCAAGAGTATTGAAACCTGTTTACTAGTTCCGCGTTACCCAACACAAAGTCATTATGCTGGTATGTTTTAAAACAGTTAAAGGGGTGGTTGCCATCAGGTCGGACTTGGAGCCCAACCACCTAGCTGGAGTTGTTTTGTCAATTTTTACACCAGGGTAACCTCGGCCGCAGGGGTTAGCAAATGTCCCAAAAATAAGGGGTCAAATCTAGTTGTAAGACCTCCATAAATACGACCGTAACTATCATATCATCCGTACTGTTAATTTAAAACAAAAACTGGCTTAAATTGGATAGATATATAACTCTTTATTGCTTACATTTATAATGCTTATATCTAGGACAGCACAATAAAACTAGACAGTAAATTAAGTAATGACAAAGTAATAATGTGCTCTTCCAGATAACCCAGCTGGAAGGAATTAAAGGAAGTAATATGGCGGTGAAGGTTATTTACAATTAAAAGAAAAAAAAATACTTCAAAGGTAAAACTTTTATTTGTTTAACACTCGCAATCGTTTTATAGTGCAACGACCTAGGTCCGAAGAAACTGCACGCAATTTTGTTTTAATGTCCCTGAACTAGATGAAAACTGTATCGCAAGACTTTTTAACAATTGACAACACAATTGACGAGCATTAACATCTAGATCAGAACAAACTATTTGCATCATACAAATAATTTGTCCTCCGTAAGGATTGAACAGACACTACCGCACCAAACCTTTTCTGTTGCCACAGAGCTCCAGCTGTATCATTGATTTTATCTTATACAGCCTTATACTATAAATTTTCTATGTATCGTAACAAGCAAAAAGAGAATGTCTCGGAACAACATACCGACCAAAAAAGAGGCACAGAAAATTTACTCTCTTTTTGTATTGTTATAGCTGTAGGACAGGCTGACAGCTCGCTCAGAATTTAGCAGTTACCGTCGCCTGTGGGTGTTTGCAACGTCAGTGGCATTGCGAACATCACGTCACTGCTGTCCCGTAAGGGTACAGAAACTTAGGTCACTAATGCCGCAACACAGCAGCATACTTAAGACCAAAGGTGGTCGCCATCCAGACAGAATTGGGACTCTACCACGTAGCTAGGGTGGGTTGTTTTGTCGCCTTTTACGACAGGCCAACCCCGGCTGCAGAGGTCAATATTCTTTTTTCGCCCCTGCACGGATAAAACTCTGAGACAATACTCTTAAAAAAAGAGAACATAACCTACATTGGGCTATAAGTGCACATTATGCTAAAGACAGTTATTGTTACATACTGATTATATCTGAAATATCAAAATGGACTGTAAAAGATAAGAAAGTGAGATAATTCAACGGACAATGCACTTTATTGCATAACACGTTCCTCGCTTCTACCTTAACCAGTTCGTTGCAATTATATTATCCTCATTTAAAATAATTTTATTTTCATCTTTATTTATTGTTATTAAGATTTATTTTTAACTATTCAAGAAGGAAAAGCATCATGAAAGGTTTTCCTTTTGGGTTGATAGTTCGGAAGATAGACGAGACATCTATAATATTTAAAACGGATTATATTCGACCTCATTGATCATTAATTTTGATCGGTTTTCACATGAGTAGGAAGGACTGTATGGGAAACATATATCTTCAAGTTGATTTAACATCCTTGACAACCAGACTATATCTTTGGCTAAATTGGCTGTACAAGTAGCCTTGTACGGTGTTGTATGGTCTGAAAATAACTTGTTCTGAATTAGGTCTAGTTATTACAAATGTGTGTTTGTCAAAAAGTGTTGTGGCGAAATGTCTTTTAAAAAAATACATACGAATGATATAATTTTATTAGGTAATATAACGCTGTGTACAGTTATTGGAAACGTGACCATAAGGTCAAATCTATAAAGATTCGCAAAATAACTTTTCTGTTCGTAAATGAACGATTGTTCATATTCAATCTATCTATATAAATAAAAATGGATCTTCGAAATGTATGTACGCTCATCACGTTCGAACGACTGCGCCAAATTAGATAATTCTTTGTTTTATGTATTCGTTATTGTTAGGACAAGGTTTGTATAACATGAAAATTATAAATTATTTTAATGTTATTATTATACAACATAGTCGTACTCATGATAGCAGATCAAGTGACAGTTGACTTCAAACTGTGACTCAATCAATGCTTCGAAATGTTTCGTGTATTTAGAGTTTTATCATAGTGATATTCATTGTTATCGATAAGAAAATGCCAGCAGTGAGGCGTAAAAATATAGGCCGTCGCACGCGCGACGCAAGAATCTTCGAAGCAATGAAACTGAAGAAGATCTGTGTTATGGTTCCTACATTACTGATACACTACATAAATAGTTTTTTTTAGTAAATAAAATACATATTGCCATGCAGACAGGCTTGCGGCCCTACCACGTAACTAAGGTTGTTTTGTCGCCTTTTACGACACCCTGACCCCGGCCGCAGGGGTTAGTATTCTTATCCCGCCCCTGTACGGAGAAATTGGGAATTGATCTATCAGAAAATCATTCAAATCCAACAACTAGGCGAGTTATATTTTATTTTCTAAATATTTGAACTTCAAATTCCTGTCCTTTTTTTATTGCTCACGAACAGCAAACAAACTGACGGACCATTTAATAATAACCAGTTACCGTCGCATACAAATTTTTGCGACGCTAGGGGCACCGTGAACACACTGCGGTCCGTACAGGAGTTTATTTCTTGGAAAGTTCACCCAATGTCGCTGAGTAAGGGTTGCCTTTCAAGAGTCCATATTTACAATATAAAAACACGTATAATAAAAAACATATTCCAAGTCTTAATCCCCGTGCCCTCAAACTTAACCGTATAACCCAAAGGAAAAGCACATTAATTGAAATCATTAATATTTCAGTTCTGTGCCTTCGGCTTGACCTATCGGAGATTACCTACCTTATCTTTCGTGCATATTTGCCCAAAGTTATCGTATTTAGGCCTCAATCGAGGCTCAAGAAAGGGGAATTCCCCTTGCGACTATGGTTTCCGTGGTGCCGGGTAGCACGTACCGCCCAGGTCCGTGAGTTGTCAGTACGCTATCGTTTATTGAGTAGTGTGTACGTGCCCAAACGTTGTTGTAACGTTCGAAGATTCATAGAATCTTATTTAATAATATTTGGTGTTTAACAAATAAGTATTTATCAGAAAAGAATTACCCGTGTTTGTAAACCAGAAATAAAGGTAAGATATCAATGCCTTGCGTTTCAGTTTTGTTTTAGGTTACCTTTACGGGTCATCGGCCGGTCGCGCGCTGGCGCTCGAGGAGAACGGACGTGTGCGTGCATCGAGCTCTGCTACTCCAGTGACGCCCCGCTGCGAGCGGGGCTGCGTGATGTAGCCCCAGACCGATGTGCAGCGCAAGCGCTTTTTAGTATTGTTATTGCTAGTTATTAGTTACAAATTGACAATTTTAGGTTATAAGTGAAAGAATGGAGGTAGATAGTGAGTGGAAAACGGACGATAAATCGCCGTTTAAGAGGATTGTGTTTGACACAGCCCCAATTAATTCCAGTAATGGATTAGACACAGTGCAATGTTTTTATTGTAACATCGTTTCGGAAAAATCTAACTTTTACGACTGGATTGGTGATCAATCCATGTCTAAGAATCACAAGTGCGCGTGTGAACAAGTGAGTGCTGTCAAAATATTTATTCGCAGTGAACTGGAAAGGATCTCAGATGGTTCCGTTAAACTCAGCACAAAGTATGTGCATTACCTCGCAAATGCGAATAAGCTTAAACAAGGCAAGGGCCCGCTGTGTGAATGCTCAGGACCGTTGTTCGTTCAAGTGATCGCACAAAATGAATTCATTATTCGCGAAAGAATAATATGTACATATTGCACGAAGATGAGCCGCGTTGAGTTCAGATGCGACACCATTAAACCTATGACAAAAAAGCAAGTCGAGGGACCGTGGACCCCGGCTGCTAGAATAAGTCACACAAAGGAGCAATCTGCAAAAGATAATCTTATGAAATATAATAAATCTAGAGGCATTAACGCCGTGGTGTCGCGGGATGTGAAGCAAGCGTCACGTGATAAGATAATTCCAAACCGGGGTTCACAAAGCGCGGGAATTCGACCGCAGCCAAGACCAGCCCAAGAACATCGACCACGAGTACAACCGAAGGCGGCCGCTATAGTAACAAGCAACATGTTTTCACCGCTTGATTTTGATGAGGAAGAACGAGACAGGGAATCTGACGATACGGTCTCAGTAGTGAGTGAGGGTGGAGGCACCAAGAGACGGAGTGTTCAAAAGCCACGGGCGTCATCTATGGGCGTCTCATTAGCGCATCTTCCTCTTGATAACACGGAACAGAGCAGTGCGGTGAACTCTGCTCCAACTGGATCAAATAAAAATTTGACGAAAGATCCAAGAACAAAGCGATATCCTCCATTTGTATGTGAATATGACGCATGGATCTCGGATAAAAACGAGTGGAAGGCGGCGAACGAAATTGCTCGAGTGACTAATTGTGAAATACGCGCAAATCCAAAGAGCAAGAAAATCACATTTATTCCAAAAAACAAGGAAGCTTATGAAGCCATACAGAGGCGACTAAATGAAAACCCAGACAAATATAATTACTACACATACGGTTGTAAAGACGATCATCGCCCGGCAAAGAAATTAATAGCTAAAGGGATCCGTGCCGAAGGTTACACAGAGGAAGAAATCAAAGCCGATATTCTTGCGAGATATGGAATCAAGATGGAACGGGTAATTATTATGAAAAATTCAGCGTTGATTCTCATCTTCCCAGGTGAAACCGACATGCGAGTAGCCCGCGATATAAAATTTATCTTAAGTCAGCGTGCTACAATCGAGAAATACAAGGTACGAGACACCGCGGTGACACAATGCAAGCGGTGCTGGCAATTTGGTCATGTGCAATCTCATTGCCGACGTCCAGAGCAACCAGACTCTGTTGAGCAACGCGAAGATGGAGATGTGTGGCATGTGTGCTACAACTGTCACGAAATTGGTCATACAGCAAGACAGGCAAAATGCCCGCTATTCCAGTTAGAAATAAAAAAACAGAAAAACAGGCGACAGGCTTTCATCAAAAATAATGAAGGACTTACACAAAAGCCCACAAAACAAATTAATCGTTTGATAGAAGCTTCGAACATAAAAGCAACCGCAGCCACACGGGTCGATGGAACCAGCTATGCAGCAGCAGCAAGCACCTCGAGCAGCCCTAGAACCACACGCAAGCCCCCTGAGAACGAATCCAAGGCGAAGGCGTTACCTGACTTACTCTGCAAAGCGAAAGAGTTAATGAAAAGTTTGCAGGCAAAAGGTTATCCCGCAGAAACGATTTTAGATTTCGTGATTGAGCTCATCAATGGATAATTTGCCAAATACACTCAGAAGAAGAAAACAGTGTGTGAGAATCGTACACTGTAACATTCAAGGAATTCGCAACAAACACATCGAGCTCAAGCAACTGGCAGTCAAACAACGGCCGGATATTATTATAGTAAACGAGTGTAAAGTAGATTTTACAAAGTGTAAATATAACATTCCAGGTTTTAACAAAATTTACGATGCTAGGGCAACTCACCTTGTCACTGCAATGTACATAAAGGAAGGTCTTCGCTGGAATCTAACGACTGTGATTCCAGGCGTGGATGACGTTGATCGTCGTATTGAGGGAGTAGCTATCAGGTTGGAAACGATTGACGGTGGTATCATCGTTCGAGGGTTGTATAATCCACATTTACGTTTCAATCAAATTCGGGCGGACTGGGAAGCTCTGTTAGAAGATAATACCACCTCGATCAACGTGGGGGATTTAAATTTGAGAATGCAACAACTTGGGCATTCTCAAACACAAGCCGCAAGTGCGCTGGTGCAGCGGGCCATTAACAACAGAGAGGCAAAATTGGTGCATACTGGCTTACCTTCTCGACCTTGCCATCAAGGAAACGGAATACTTGATATCGCACTGGTAACACAAGAGGCCATGGAGTACACTTATCGAACGAAACAACTCGATTCTATCTCGTCAGATCACTATCCATGGCAATTGGAAGTTGATATAGTGGCACACGAACATGTGCTACTGAGGCGAAAGATGAGAAGCATTACTGAATCTAAGGAATCTCGCATCAAATTTCAAGAGTTAATCGAAGCCAATCTTCCAGTAATGGTGCCAACCACTGATGCCGAGGCCGATTCATGCGTCGAGAACTTAGAAAATATACTTACTGCGGCATTAGATAAGATGGCACCGCTACAAGAGTCAACACGACGGGAGGAACTGCCAATAAACATCCAATACATGATACAACATCGCAACCGAAGCAAACTAAAAGCTAAAAATGCACAAAGAGGACATATTCTTCGTCGGATATATAACGCTGCAAAGACCATACTGAAACAAGCGCTGCAAGAGTATCGAGAGACTCAATGGAACAACGTCATTGATAGCCCTGAGAACAACTATGCCAAGATGTGGACAATTCAACGCTCACTGAAGGCCAAGCCTCAGCGTTTGCCTGATCTACATGGAGATGTAACTGAAGAAGAAACAATCAATACTTTGGTTGACACAGCAATAGTAAAAGAAGCAAATGTGGATGACACTCATAAAAATTTTGAGACCTTCACCCCATACCAACCGCTGGCCGAGACCGACGTAGACGAGGTAATACGAGCTCTTCGCCTCTTCAAGAACAAGAAAGTACCAGGCCCCGATCAACTAAGGGCTGACGCAATAAAACTTGCTGGGCCGGCCATATTATACCGCACTGACAAATACAATAAACTACACTCTACGCACAGGATATTATCCAAGCCGATGGAAGCTGGGAGACTGTATATTTCTACACAAACCAGGCAAACCACATACAGAAGCCGCCTCATATCGTCCCATTACGTTACTTAACATTATGGGTAAGCTGTGCGAACGAGTTATGTATAGTAGAGTGCTTTCAGAAGTGAATCGTTTGTATCTTATCCCAGAATACCAGCACGGTTTTACAAAAAATAAAGGGACAGGTACTCAAATTTTACGAACTGGTAAGGTTATCACAGATGCTTTGGCAGAGGGCAACAGTGTAGCGATGATTTCTACTGATCTCAGTAAAGCTTTCGATTCCATAAATCATGCAGGGCTAAGCAGGAAACTGTTTGACGCTGGAATGGCAAATAATGTGATTAAGCTAATTGAGAATTACCTGAAAAATCGGGAGGTTCGTGGTAGGTACCGAACAATGTATGGAAGAAGGCAGCCGGTTCCGCACGGGGTACCACAGGGCTCAATTTTGGGGCCGATCCTCTTCAACTTATACATGAGTGATATACCCAAGACTCACATCGCAGGTATCACACTCTCACAGTATGCTGATGATCTATGCATCCTAAATGAGGCTAGCCAACCAGATACAGCAGCGCGGAGAGCGACATGGGCTGCTGAGACGATTATAAACTACTACAAGGAATGGGGTCTGCAGTGCAATGTGAGCAAAACAGATTGCATAATGTTTACAAATAAACGCAAATTCAATCGCACCATACAACTTCATCATGAGGCATTACCAATAAAAAGTAACATAAAATATCTTGGAGTGCATCTCGACCAAAGATTAGTGATGAAGGAACATGTAAAAATGACAGTGAAAAAAGTGAGACAAGTGCGTGGAATGCTAGCGCCCATCATAGGATGGTATAGTAAAGTGTCCCTTGAAACAAAACTTAAAGTGATCAAAGCAACTATTCTACCAATTATTGATTACGGCATTGTACAACTATTCCCTAGGGTGTGTAAGTCTAAGCTAACTGAATTAGAGAGGCAATATCGAATGGCATTGAAGACAGCGGCTAACCTTCCTCGCAATACGAGTTCAGAAGTAATCTGGGAAATGCTTGATGAGGATCCGTGGTACATACGTGCCAGGGACCTTCATGAAGACATGCTCCGCAAGTTAAAAGATCAGCAAATCCCTGGACTTACACTCCCTGGTGATAAATATAATAAACTGAACCACCATAATCCTATGTTGCCTAGCCTGCGCGCAGGCGAAATTGATTATGTTGATAAAAAAGAAAGAGGCAAACCGCTCTCCAAGCGAACGGTCCCTCCTCGTATCCCTATCCTTTAGCCTTAAGACTGATGTAAATAAAATATATAGCTTAAGCGTGAGCCAGTTCATGTATGAACTGAGCCCTATTGACTTTACTCTTAGATCTTAGTTTAGACATATAGGTAAATAACATTGCCTGAACTTGGCAGGCTATTGAATTGTAACATTAATTATAAAAAATAAAGTTTATTCTATTCTATTCTATTCTATTCTATTCATCGGCCGCAGCAGTAGTTATCACTCGCGACACGCACCCGCAGACGTAAGGCTCGAGGAGCCGCAACGGCTCGCTCTGCGAAGGCTCGACTGCTCAACTTGAGGCGCAGCCGCCTATTGAAACTCCGCTAAGCAGCCCTTTCGGCTCTAGGAGTACAACAACTCGGCTCGCGACATGCAGCCGCAGACGTAAAGGTTCGAGGAGCCGCAACGGCTCGCTCTGCGAAGACTCGACTGCTCAGCTTGAGGCGCAGCCGCCTATTGAAACTCCGATAAGCAGCCCTTTCGGCTCTAGGAGTACAACAACACGGCTCGCGACACGCAGCCGCAGACGTAAAGGCTCGAGGAGCCGCAACGGCTCGCTCTGCGAAGGCTCGACTGCTCAGCTTGAGGCGCTCCAATAAGCAGCCCCTTCGGCTCTAGGAGTACAACAACACGGCTCGCGACACGCAGCCGCAGACGTAAAGGCACGAGGAGCCGCAACGGCTCGCTCTGCGAAGGCTCGACTGCTCAGCTTGAGGCGCTCCAATAAGCAGCCCCTTCGGCTCTAGGAGTACAACAATACGGCTTGCGACACGCAGCCGCAGACGTAAAGGCTCAAGGAGCCGCAACGACTTGCTCTGCAAAGGCTCAACTACTCAAGTTGAGGTGCTGCCGCCTATTGAAACTCCGCTAAGCAACCCTTCGGCTCTAGGAGGACAACGGCACGGCTCGCCACACGCAGCCACTGACGTTAAGACTCGAGGAGCCGCAGCCGCTCGCTCTGCACAGCGGCTCGTTCTGCAAAGGCTCAACTGCCCAGGTTGAGGCGCAGGTTATCTTTGCGGGTCATCAGCCGTAGCAGTGGTTATCACGGCTCGCGACACGCAGCCGCAGATGTAAAGGCTCAAAGAGCCACAACGGCTCGCCCTGTGAAGGCTCAGCTGCTCCGGTTGAGCCGCTGCCGCCTATTTAAACTCCGCAAAGAAGCCCCTTCGGCTCTAGGAGTGCCTCTGCAGCCGTTAGGTTCGGAGCGTTACTGATACCGGCATTGAATCCTGGCAAAGCATACTAAAAAGGAGCGATTCTGTGTGTGGCATAGTGTCCTTGTGTTCAATAACATAAGCTCCTAGTACGCCTGCTTGCAGACAACCTGTCTCAAGCGGTTTAACTTGTAACCCTCTTCTAACATCGGATCTCCTTTACTGTGCAGATGAATGTCCCGAAGTTAGCCTTCGTGACCATAGAGGAGTTGATAGAGGAGTCAGCAGAGACTGAGGAACAAGACAAGATCTTAGACAGGCTTAAGCTAACGGCAGAAGGTGGCCTCCACACGATTGGAGAAATTGGAAAGTAGTAAACCTCTCCAAGGAGGAGATTTTTGGGGACGATCTAGATCCTCAGGTGCTCAACAAATTAAGATTTGCCTTGCTTACAATAGCGATCGCAAGAGCCTTAAACCCGTCAATCAAGGATCTTCCGGAAAAACAATATCGGGATTCCAAGGTTGACTGGGCTTTCTGCAGAGCCCTGATTATGAGTCCACCGGCAGTAGTTAACAAGATTAAAGGTTCGGCAAGTCAAGCAGAAGTGTTCTTGCACGCATTAAAACCCTTGAAGGAGTTTTTTGTTTCCCGCAAGCAAGCGGCAGACTTGTTAAGGCCTGCGGATTCTTCTTCGAAAGAGGAGCAGAATGAAAATGACTATCCGTTCTGCGGAGGTCAGCTAAAAAGCTTCGTCAGCCACTGGCAGAAAATGGGAGCTCCGGATTACATCTTAGAAATGTTGAGAGGTAACAAGATTCCCTTTGTCAAAAAAACCGATTACTGAACCGTTCTCAAAGGAAAATATAAGACGGTTTGGGACCAGAGGGTCTTGGCAAATGTCGCTGGAAATAAAGAAACTTCTAAAAGCGGGGGTGTTGGAAAAGGCACAAGGGTCAAAAGGATTTATTTCGCCCATGTTCCTAGTCCCGAAGTCAGAGGGATCGGTAAAGCAGATCTTTAACTTAAAACAGTTAAATCAATATCTCCAGCCACACAAATTTCGTCTAGTCAATCAGCGTCAAGTGCCCTGGTTCCTCCGTAGGTACGACTACACGCTAAAACTGAACATTTCTCAGGCTTACTTCCACGTGCCAATTGCCGAACGTCATCGAAGATACCCTTGTCTGGCGTTCAAGGACCAGGTTTACAACATGACGTGTCTCCCATTCGGCCTGGCGACAACCCCTTTAGCCTTTGCAAGAATCAGCAACTGTTAGCCAATGTTTTTCGTCAGTTAGGAATAAGAGTTCTGGTATACTTGGACGACTTTCTTATTGTGCATCAGGATGCCCGGATCCTGCGGGATCATGTGAAAATATCTAGGTTGGGTAGTAAACCTAAAAAAGTAGGTTACTACCCCAACAAGAAAACTGGAGTTCCTGGGAATCATCTGGGACACCGAGAGGAACCTAAGGATTCTACCAAAAGGCAAGAAAGTCCGTATTTTGGGTGTTATCGACCGGATCTTGGCAGAAAACAGATGGGACTGGCTGAAAGGGATGTCGCTTTTGGGCCAGTTCAACTTTGCAGCAATTGTGAATCCGCTAGGTTGACTTTTCTCGAGGAATTTGCAGAGAGCAATCTTAGAGCTCCCGGAATTCAGACCGAAAGAGAAAAGAGTGGTCCCATTGTCAGCGGTAAACGTCTGTGTTTGGTGGAAGCAGAACATTCACCAATCGAATCCGTTATTCCCAGATCACCCAACAATATTTCTGTCGACGGATGCGTCCGAGAAGGGCTGGGGATTTCACCTGAATGGTGAGATGAGATCGGGTCAATGGTCGCCGGAGCAGAGGCAGTGGCATGTGAACCGCAAGGAGCTTTACACCGTACTGATAGCTCTCAGGGAATTCGAAACGGGGCTGTGGGGCAAGTCAGTGATGCTGCAGTCTGACAACAAGACGGTAGTGGCCTACATCAGAAAGCAGGGAGGCACCCGGTCCAGAATTCTGCAGGAAGTAGTCAAGGAGATCTTTATCTTGAGCCACCAAGCCCAAATTCATCTGGTTCCTTTCTACCTGCCAGGAGTTTACAACTGTTGGGCGGACACGTTATCACGGGGAAAGCTTCTCACGGACTGGCACCTGAATAACAACGCGACACAGTTGGTATTCAGAAAATGGGGAAGACCACAGATAGATCTGTTCGCCACAAGCCGATCAAAGGTAGTCGAGACGTATGTCACACTGGAGGTAAACGACAGCGAAGCAGCGTTCATCAACGCGTTCAGCAGGCCTTGGAAGGTAGACTTAGCCTGGGTGTTTCCCCCTCCTCCACAAATCCCGGAGGTTCTACACCACTTGAACTCAGCGAGAGGAGTGTTTCTGATTGTGGCACCTTGGTGAGAGAAAACATTCTGGCGGAGTGAACTGAAGAGCAGGAGCTTGGCAGCTCCTTTCCAAAACCTGAAGCACTCACTGGTGGATGTAGCAACCGGAGAGCCTCCCCAGAACGTGAGAGACCTGTGTTTGGAGGTTTGGCGAATACGGGGTGGGCCGATTTAGTGTCTGGCCTAAGTAGCCCTGATGCGGACCTCGTGTCATTCTGCTGCTGTTAGCTTCGGGAAGGCGTGTACACTCTTCTGGCGATTGGCGGAGATAATTACGTATCGCTACAAGAATCTGTCACCTTTTGGCCGATCTTTGGGTCCAAGACTGACAGTGTTTGGCACGGGCAGTCTGGGTGGAAGCTGTTAAGGTCTAAGTAGCAAGTGTTTGACTTGATCTTCTGGGTGAAGTGATTAATAGAAGTATCAGCTGAGAGGCGCAAGGCAGTATCAAGCTTACTTAAGCTATTCATCACGACAAGAGGCAGGGTGGCGGAGGCTTCGTAATTGCTGGCTGGCTAAGCACAATTTTTAAAGACCTTAACGTTGGCGCGAACCCGGGATCCATCCGGTCGGCAGTGGCTTCATATTGGTTTGAACAAGAAACGGGGCTAGATGAAATCTTAAAACGAGGCAACTGGCAAGGTGCGATGAACTTCTTCAAGTATTACTGTAAAGAGGTGCAGAGACCTAAGTCAAAATCTCAGAATCAAACAGTATTAAGTGTATTTGAACCAGTCAAATAATTTAGTCAGACAATTTAGTTACGCTAGACTTATATGTTACGATTGATTCTTTGATACTTTATTTCTTCTCTTAATCTTTTATCCTTGTTTATTACTTAGGTTTATGTTCTGTTTTGTATGTCGTTGTGCTAAATAAATATTTAACTAGGGTAGATGGAGGTAATTCTTTTCTGAGTCACAGTACGCTGTTGGTGCCGGCAGAATCTAAACATCTCTCCGATAGGTCAAGCCGAAGGCACAGAACTGAAATATGAAACGTTTCCTACCCTGAAGGAAGGGAAACGGTTATTTCAGGTCTTGCCAAGGCTTGACCTAAGCAAGTCCTTGCCGTCTCAAATCGGAATATGTACTGACAACTCACGGACCTGGGCGGTACGTGCTACCCGGCACCACGGAAACCATAGTCGCAAGGGGAATTCCCCTTTCTTGAGCCTCGATTGAGGCCTAAATACGATAACTTTGGGCAAATATGCACGAAAGATAAGGTAGGTAATCTCCGATAGGTCAAGCCTTGGCAAGACCTGAAATAACCGTTTCCCTCCCTTCAGGGTAGAAAACGTTTCATATTAGACTCTAGAAAATGTCACAGTGCTCACACGAGTGGATTCGAAAAGAGAACACGGTTCACAACTCCGTCAAGAGGTGGCGCCACTCTAGAGTATTTTATAAAATCTTTTATTAGTTTTCTAAAATCGTTTATCTTTAATTATTTTATTGCTGTAGGACAGCAGACAGGCTGATGGCTCACTTAAAATTTAACAGTTACCGTAGCCAATGTGTCCACACCAGTGGCATCGCAAACACGCTGCTGTCTCATAAGGGTGCAGGAACTTGGGTCACTAATGCCGGAACACAACACAAGATTACTATGGTGGCATACTTAAGAACAAAGGTGGTCGCCATCTAGACGGGCTTGAGGCCCTACCACGTAGCTATGGTAGGTTGTTTTGTCGCCTTTTACGATAGGCCGACCCTGGCCGCAGAGGTCAGTATTCTTTGTCCGGATATCCGCACGGATAAATGTCTGCATGGAGGGTATTTAAAAAAAATCCACTATACTCATTCTCCCCGCATCCCTCTCATATCCATCCTCCGTGATCTCCCTAAAGACATGACATAATAGTATTCACAGTTTTGTGCTGTTATTAAATAACACCCGAATCCGAGAAATCTGTCGATCTGTAACGTTTCAACCGCTGAAGCAATTTGGATGAATTTCGGGATAGAGATAGTTTGATCTCGGGGAAGGACATCGGCTACTTTTTTATTTATATGCAGAACAACGTTAGCCGGGTCAGCTAGTGTATGTATAAATGTAAAAAAACGTTAAATATATAAATAATTTTTCACGAAGAAGAGGCTATGTAGAATGAACTGAAAACCACTTGATAAAATCCCGTAGTGCGTCAACCTTCTAGTGAAATCGTGAATAAACTACAGGAGACCCAAATAATAGTTAATGGTAAAAATGATTGATATATAGACATAAGATCGTTAGAAGTAGTTAGGATAAGGTAGAACTGAAAAAAAGGTAGAACTGTTACCCGGCATAATAGTACGTTAGGATAAAATCTGGATTTAGCATCAATATAATAATATAGTATAGAATCATATAGTAAAACATAACTCAAGTAATAAATTACAGTGGCATAATGCCAATAGGTGATATAGGTGGCTGCCTCTTTGTTACAATTTCCGCCTAATTGCAGGACAGGTTCCTTCATCCATGAGCTATAATTTATACTTGTTGGCTACTTTTTGTTTTAAGAATAGACTAAGATATAAACTGAGATATTGTATGAAGACAGCAATTACTCTAGTCTTCTATAATAATACTATGAAAATGTTAGATTTGAAGCAATTGAATAATAATGAAACTATTGAACTCAATCTAAACATTATATAGGTATAATCGTTAAACTTGATTACTCGTATAATAAATTTAGATACAACACGTTATAGATTTTTACCTAAGCTCCAAGAAGCCTTTCTTTTATTATTTATTTTCTAAAAGTTACATTTTTGTATAATAAAACTTAGGAAATTGGAACATAGTTAGTCAGCTCCTTTCTCGCAAATCACTTTATTTTAATATTTAAGAATAATAATATATGCAATGTAGTTAGCAGTTGGTAAAAATAACTACTGAAAAGTAGCCGTTGTTCTCTTCTCCAGTTTGTTCAATTTTGGCATCTCTGAATGTCCATTGGCACGTGTCCTCCTTTCGACATCAAGTAAACAATTCTTGGACCTTCCTCTATTTCCGAAACCCGGCGGAAACGGAGTGAACATTTCTCACGAGAGCTCTACAAATATATGCAAGTGAGAGGCACTTACATAAAAAAAAATATGTAATGGGTTCGAATCAATAATATCTACAATCTATTATATTTAGAATATTCTACTTTATATCGTACTCTACAGTTTGCTTGTTAACATTGAGATTTCTTGTTTCATTGCATGATTAAATCCTATTTTTTGTTACGTTTAAGTAATTCACAAGTAATGTGTAGTTTACATATTTTTACTTTTACAAGAAAATGCATAATTACAGCTTACTTCAGATCCGGTTACTCTAGTTTCTTCGCAACCGTGATCTTCGCAGATACATATTTAGTCTTTTTTTTATTGCTGTGGTACAGCAGACAGGCTGATGGCCCGCTTAGAATTTTGCAGTTACTGTCGCCTATGGGTGTTTGCAACGTCAGTGGTATCGCGAACACGCTGCTGTCCCATAAGGGTACAGGAACTTGGGTCACAATACAAAGTTATTATGGTGGCATAATTAAGATCGAAGGTGGTCGCCATCCTGACGGGCTTGGGGCTCTACGACAGGCCGACCCCGGCCGCAGAGGTCAGTATCCTTTCTCCGCTCCTGCATGGATAAAGATCTGTACTGAATATTTTGTTTATATGTACTTTAATTTTCAATATGGAATTATTCCATTTACTATGGAGGTCAAGATTCATTTTACTAGTTCACAGTCAACAAAAGAATAGCGCAAGGTTTAATTTTGGAATTAAGACAGTCTTTAAAAAAAACAAATTAGTATCTATCTTTTTTAAATCTTGTGTATCTTAAAAACAGAGGGTCAAAAATAGATAACAGGGCATCAATACAAATCTATGATAAGACTCCATAGCGTATATACTCGTTTAATAAAACTTATGAATGCAATGTGTCTATTAATAACATTTGAGGAACTGTAGAAAAAAAATGAGGAAAGGAGACCCCGGGTATTGAATTCTGCCATTTACATTAAGACTAAAACTAACAGAAAAATAATTATTTGCTGCTTTTAATACACACTATAGGAAAATTGACTAGAACTACACAGCTAAATAATATTAGGTAAGTAGATACGTAACACATATTTCTATTAGCTATTAATATTTCTATTCATTGACATTTATTCCGTTCATACAGAATTCGCAAGATGAAGGCAGCCAGTGAAAATCAGCGTTGTATCGGACAAAACTATTACAAAATAATGTTTATTTTAATTAAGTGTGACATTGTTTATTAGAAATAACTTGCTGTACTTAATCAACAAATTATATTGTTACGTTTTTGTAGTGCATCGATTATGTTTGCAGAAAATGCTATTTTGACAGCTTTCAAGCCCTCATACGTAAACGATGTGCAGCTACCTCAGCTACGGTCCGTGATAGCCCTCACAGTATGGTGGCAGTTTTATGCAATCGGTGGGATAGCCCAATGATTTACCACTGGGTACAACTGCACGCACCAGTCACAACATGGACATTTTAATCATTTTATATTTGAGTTTACTAACAATAGATTTTTAAGTTTACTTATAATTTACTAACCCACTATGGACATTATATTGTAACTGTCTGAATAATAAATAATAATAATAAAGTAATCTGCAAAAATTCTAATTTAGACAACACTACGTTTAATCAATGTTTGCTTAGACCATTATAAATTAGCTAATCAGTCAAATAGAAATAGCAGCCGGTTCAAAACACTATTTGTTTCAAACACTGTCAGTGTACTAAGAATAAAATTTACCGAGTGATTGATGTAAATGATCACAGTTGCGATTAATTCATCTATTAGGACGGATGCCGTTTCCTTTACTTTGATCATTAGGTACATAGTATTCTCCAGCAATAAACGAGTATGTTATTAACTTTCCGTTTGAAGGTGGCATTAAGATATATATCATGTGGCTAAGACCGAGTACTTGCTCTGAAACTACACTGGTATGAATATCACTCAGTTGATTGTACGGAATATCCGTGCAGGGGCGGAGAAAGAATACTGACCTCTGCGGCCGGGGTCGGCCTGTCGTACAAGGTGATAAAACAACCCACCCTAGTTACGTGGTAGAGTCCCAAGCCCGTCTGGATGGCGACCACCTTTGATCTCAAGTATACCGCCATAGTAAATTTGTGTTGTGCTCCGGCATTATAGACCCAAGTTCCTGTACCCTTACCTATGTGACAACAGCGTGTTCGCGATGCCACTGGCGTTGCAAACACCCATAGGCGACGGTAATTGCTAAATTCTAAGTGGGCCGTCAGCTTGTCTGCTGTCCTACAGCAATAAAAAACGGACCATGTTAAATACCTAGGATCTGTATTTCATGCGGTGATATCAATTATGACGTCAAGTCGTGTACGTACGGAAGCTACTCGTAAATGGAGTCAGTTAACTTGTGACATTTGTGACTTTATAACACCATCATTAAGCTTCTTTTGTAAGCATCATACTTACTAATATTATAAATGTGAAAGTAAGTTTGTTTGTTACGCTTTCACGCAAAAAGTACTTAATCGATCACCATGAAACTTTGTACACATATTATTGGAGGTATTAGCAGTAACATAGGATACTTTTTATTGAAAAAAAATTTCGAAGATAGAGACTCAAGAGATAAAGCTCCGGGAGACTTATTTTTATTACTATAACACAATTTTCACTGATTATTTGCCAATAATACGACCGAATTTTGCAAAACGACGTACCCATACAATTTATCTTATAATCTAAATTGCTGCTTCTTTACTAGTAGGTTGGAGTTTTAATCCCACTTAATATTAGGTCTTTACACATGAAATTGCCGTTTAGTATGAAAAAATTTAAACGAATTTTTTTCATGTATTTTTTATTTGTATTAATCGAAGTAATCACCCATGCAATCAGTGCATCTTTGCCAACGCAGTGGCAGTTTATTGATGCCCTTCTTAAAGAAATCAGCTGGACGGGAGGCAACAAATTCTTCAAAGGCATTTTGTACTGCCTCTCGGGTATTGAATTTTTTTCCCGCCAAGAAGTTATCCAAATTCTGGAAAAAGTAGTAGTCTGTAGGCGCAAGGTCTGGTGAGTAGGGCTGATGACGGAGAACGTCCAACCCCAGTTCTTGCAACTTGGACACCGTCTGCTGTGCAGTATGAGGTCACGCGTTGTCGTGCAGCAGCAGCGGAGACGAGCGATTGACCAATGCTGGATCTCCAAAGATGTGCCAGCTTCTCCATCATTGTGTTCAGTTCTTCACAGTACATATCTGCAGTAATGCTCACCCCGTTTGGTAAGAAGCTGTGATGAATCACACCGGCGCTAGACCACCAAACAGTGACCATCACTTTTCTAGAGGTAAGTTTTCGTTTAGGGCATTACGGTGCTGAACCAGGATCCAACCAACTTGCTGCGGTTATCAAACAGAATCCATTTTTCATCGCAGGTAACAATGCGGTTCAAAATTCCTTCATTTGTGTGTCTGTTGAGCAGTGCAAGGCACGTCTCGACGCGTACTTCGCGCTGGCGATCATTAAGTTCGTGGGGCACCCATTTGTCAAGCTTTTGTACCTTGCCAATTTGACGCAAATGGACCATTATTGTTTTGACGCTAACGTCGAAAGCTGCTGCTAATTCAGCCGTAGATTGTGTATCATCAGCTTCCACAATCGCCTTTAATTCGTCTTTGTCGACCAAAGTCTTCGGACGACCGCGAGGTTCATTTTTCAGGTCGAAATTCCCAGAACGGAAGCGAGCAAACCAATAACAGGTGGTGCGTTGGTTTGTAGTGTTAGCTCCGTAAACGTCGTTGATGTTGCCTGCCGCTTGTGCCGCGTTGCTGCCACGACGGTACTCATATTCCATAATTACTCGAATTTTTAACGTATCCATGATGACGAAAAAGATTGAAATGTGATGAAAATGTAACACTAATCAATAAAAAATTACTACTTTGGAAAAAGAATTCCATGTTTTAAAATAAAATTAATTTTAAATTAGAATTCTTAGCCAAACAAAAATTATTTTGATTTGAAATGGCCAGCAGAACAGCAGTTTCATAGGTAAAGACCTATTATTATAAACGCGAAAGTTTGTAAGAATGTATGTTTGTTACTCTTTCACGCAAAAACTACAAAATGGATTTTGATGAAACTTTTCTATAATATAGATTTATACATTAGAATAATACATAGGCTATTATTTATAAAGACATTGTGTGAATTATCCAAAATATAACGATAAATGTGATGTAAGTAGGAAAAAATTCTGCCATCTGCGATCTATTCTGGCGTGTGCTGCAAAACCGTTAGAGTTACACGTATATAATGTATGATGGAAATATTCTTCTTAAATAGTCCTACAAAAAAGCCCGCGACAGCATATACCTATCTTTTATGTATAGGCCATTATCGCCAAAATAGTGAACCACAAATACAATAAAAATTGATAATTTATTTCTAACGCACATTTGGTAGTAACAAATTGTTCCTTACATCAAAATAAATACTTAATATTAATAAATGTGGGTATAACTCTATCTATCTGTCTGTCTGTTACGTTTTCATGTCTAAACCGCTGAACCAATTTTGATGAATTTCGGTATAGAGATAGAGTGAATCTTAGAGAAGGACATAAACTACTTTTATTATTGTTATTTTTTAAATTTATATGGCAGAATAACGTTTGCTAGGTCAGCTAGTACTATCTAAATCGTTTGGAACGTAACGTGGCCGTTCAAAAAACAGCTAACACAGTTCGGTACGGCCGCGTTCACGATAGATGGCGCTATATAAATCGTCCCCAATATGTTTATGAACATACCTCATTTATTGAGCAGTATCAACACAGTACCTGAGTCATAAATATATGGATGAGTGACGGTTATAATTTCAATATGCATATGTCAATATTAATATGAAGTTGTCAATGTCAGTTGTTGTGACAGTCAGTAGTGCTTTTGTACAAGACATTATGTCAATAGTGTCAATCAGTCCTTCTTAAGACTGGGCTAGCGCCGGGTTTGTAAGTATGTATTGTATATATATTATGAGGACATTTATAAATAATACTCCACACCTATTTATATTTGTGAGCAAAGTATTATTCATATAATAATACAAAGATACCTTACCCAACAAAGAGACAACCTGGACCAAACCCAGTAGCGACTATTCAGCCAACATTATTAACAGTCCGTTACGTTGTCATTATAGCTTATCTGCAATCTGAATCGCTGTATATGAAGAGCATACAAGTATTGGAGTAGCTAAAATTCAAATAAACAATGGAATAGAAGATACTTAATCTCTAAACTTGAATTATGACGTAGAGTTAAAATCTACATACAACCTATATAGAATTTAAAAAATATAGAAAAAACCTACAATTTAAATTATAAACAAGAAGTTATATGATATTGGTTTATATTTAATTACAATTAAAATGTACACATTAAATAGAATTTTAAGCTAATAAATACCTAGGATCAACTTGGACCAACGTGGGGACAAATTGAGCTCTCTGTGGAGAATTCCAAGCCAAGCGAAAAGTAAGAGTGAGGTGACACTCGGCGCGGATACCAGGTTCCGCAAAGCTCAGCTACCACATGATTATGAGGAAGAATTCCTCTCAATGCGATATACTCAAAGATACAACAACCGACTTGGGCAGTTAGCCTAACCCTTGCAATGGTTTGCAATTGAGGCTAATAAAAATGCAATTCTCGTAATACCTCCCTAATAGAGTCCTATTTACAAGGTTTAATGCCGTTGCACCGATGCATACAATGAATACCAAGTGGTTGTGATTGGTTGTTGTTTTGCACAAACCTTTGTTTAGCCGCTTCGCAATAAAGGATAAAACGCAAAGCTCGTAATTGAATAAACGTTTTATTTATTATAAGTTATTCTATTCATGTGCTTCACAAAACGGGACTACAAAAGTAGAGAAAGCAAGAGATAATAATAAAGCTACCTTATTAGATTTCTAGGGAATTTGAAGGTTATAGATTAATTCAATGGCTAGGTCATGGGAAACGAAAAGTATTTTTTGGTGCCACATTGCTTGAAGACGAAAGTATTCGATAAGACTAGTGCGTATATTGAATTACGGACACAGCTGACACGTGGACATTCACATTAGAGCTGGTCCATAAATTTACTGTCGCTCAACTTCAATTTACTGTCGACTATGAAAAGAGCGATCCTTGAAGTTTCTCTGATCTAACACATATAATTCGTTATCAAGTGTTGCATGAGAGTACTAAAGTCACCTGAAAACAATTTCAGGTGACTTTAGTACTCTTATGCTTAGGCCGTCATACCTTTCGTAGAACCAATAACCGATGGAGAAAAACCAGTTTTTCAACGGAAGCGTATTGGAAAATGACCAGATTAGGCGGGGGCAACGACTTGTGGAAACTGAGCGGCAAAGGTTGGATGGGACGAGCTGAAGTTGGCCTCTGTTACCAGCCTTGGATCCTAGGTCTAGCAGTGGTTTTCGATGATGATGTACCACGACTAAGTTAAGCTTTAAGCTTCGGTTGCGAACGAGATAAAATACTTGGAAAAAGGACGAAGAAAACTTACTTATACCAGATGCAACTAAATAAATAAAATAAAAACTAAAAATAAATAAAAATGGAATTCTATGAATACGAAGCAAATCACTTAAGAATTGGTAAGCCTACTTAACTTTAACTTATTGATGAGAGTTGCTCGTGCTTGACTTATTTCCTCTAGTGATCCGTTTCAAAAATGAGATACTACTAACCTGTAAGCAAAGTACCTTCGTCGCACCGGCCGTCGTCCACTGGACAAACTGTCCAACGAGGAGGACCAAGCAGCTTCATTAGACTTTGCCAAAGCAGTATTTCGTGCATCCGCTCTCCTGGCACTCTCCAACAACACAGCTGTATATTTTGTTATTAGCATTGTCTCACGTTTATTCCACTGATCCATCACTTATACTATCACATCACTTAAAACATTATTTAGACGACTATTTCCGTATATTTTTTATTTATTTCATAATTGCACTGGACGTAGATATATTGAACTACATAAACAAATTTATCATTTATGACTTAATGCATATTTTAGGGTCTGAGACACTAATTTAAACTCTGATGATTGTATTAAAATTTGAAATCAAATTTCTTTCAGCACAATAAACGCACAATTTTATACAGATATTATTTATAAGAACCTGGGAAGTTTGGTTTTAAAGTAAATTCACTAAAAACCAGGTGCTATAGTTAGAAATTAATGTAGATATGTGCACATAGCGCACAACGTCGAGCTAAATGGAGTGCATGGTATACCAACCGTCACGGCATACTGACCACGGACCACCGCGTTCATTATAACCCTCTGTTCAACGGGATATTGTGAATTATGCGTGACTCCCACACGAAAACCAAGTAAATATAAGTACTGGTTTATTATTAAATTTATGAGCGAAAGGACTTTAGTAGCATATACATATGAAAATTGGATTCAATTTATATTATAAAACACAGATATTTAATCACACAATTTTTATAAATTGGATAGTTGTATGTAAGAGTTTTAATTAAATTAAAAAATGACACGAAACTATCAATTCGTAATTACATTATAAAAAGCAAATCTCTATTTATCGGTGTACATCTAATAATTACGTTAGTAATTATTATTATAACTATATGTTACCTGACAATAGTTTATACCAGGATTTCGTTGGTAGTACCACCTTTTTCGACAACCGTCTACTTACGTAGAAATGTCTAGCCATGCTGCCGCTTATCATCGGTAGGAAAGGTAGAACCAAGAACAGCGCGTTAGATATACGTGATGATATACGTGAATATGAATTCATCACTAGAAATATCGAAAACCAAATGGTGTAGCTAAAAGTCGATAAACTGACATCGGGCTCCGAAGCGGAAGTCACCGTTGTATTCGAAATTTAAGACTAAGATTGATTTGATGATGATGCGTTCGATAATATACATATTAAAAATCTTTACAACACAGAAAGAAACACTTTAGGTATATTTAATATCAGACAGAACAGATATGTAATGACTAATGAGCAATCACATATTCTAAATCAACGCATGGCATTTGTTAAAAGACTAAACGGTCTACACTATTTGAATATGCATGGAGTATCCCTCGGAAACAGATAATTGACTAAACGAGGAAGCCATAAAATTGTATGAATATTAATAGCAGAACAAAATGTAAAAGGAAATGATTTGATTTAACTTGTTCAAATCTCATATTTTGATTTTTACCAAGTGACTTTGATTTAATCAAGGTACAAATAATAATGCGTTATTAAATGTTTTGTTTCCATTTTAAACATAAACGGGTTTATTTAATATATCAAAATATTATGATAAGCATAAATAAATATTTAGAAGTAAAACTTTAAATTAAAATATGATAAAGCTACGAGTAACAACTTGAAGTCAGCTAAAGAGTATCTTGCATATATAATTCTTTTGTACGTGTTTAAGTCATTGAACTTTTTATTTCGTACAAACCGCATGGTTCCAGGTCAGAAACAAAAAGACCACTCTATCACTTTCCTATGAAGTATGAGGTGATAGTAGATTCCTTTTGAAAACTAAATTTATTTTTCCGCTTTTTTTTTATAAAATACGTTAAATTTCGGACACCAAATTGCAAATTTTGGATGCATACTTTGGGTACATATTTTGGGTTTCATACATAGACAAAGGTGATTTTGTTTTTGGGTGGGTTTGAATCGACCGGTTAGAGATTTAAATTCACTAATGGATAATAGAGCAGGACATCGTTTGTCGCACTTGCCGGTCCCTTATACAAAATTAAACAATTTAGTAAGGCACGGAAGCGTAAGCATTGTTGCAGCTAACGATGCGTTGCCAGAACTACCGGCAATTGTTATAAGTGGATTCAACAATTACCAAACGGAATGTCATTGACCAGTAAACATATGTCTAGAGACGGGTGCCTGATGTAATATTTCCTTTATATATTTAAAGACTTTTGAGTTTTTTAGAGTATTATTGACTTAGGTCAATAATATGCAGACAAGTAACAGCATGCATATTTTAAATTGTCTAAAACATTACAGAAAGTCCAAAGGGTTTCTCTAATATTGCAAATGGCATATTTACATTTTATCCGTGCAGGGCGGAGAAAGAATACTAACCCCTGTGGCGGGGTTGGCCTGTCGTAAAAGGCGACAAAACAATGGATTGTTTTGTCGCCCATAGGGTGGGCCCTAGCTACGTGGTAGGGCCCCAAGCCTGTCTGGATGGCGACCACTTTTGGTCTTAAGTATGCCGCCATAATAACCTTGTGTTGTGTTCCGGCATTAATGACCCAAGTGTTCGCGATGCCACTGGCGTTGCAAGCACCTATAGGCGACGGTAACTGCTAAATCCTAAGCAGGCCGTTAGCCTGTCTGCTGTCCTATAGCAATAAAAAAAATTTACACTAAAGCCTGTTTTCTGAATTTTTGCATATTTTCTTTGAGGTCAAAAGCTTTTTAGCAATACCCTTTGCAAACGTCTATAAGTGACTGTAACCACTTTGTATGATACTCGTCTATTGTAATTCAAATAAGAAAAATGGTAGAATTGACAAGATATACTCCTGAGGAAGTTTCAAGTACTATCTGTGACAAAAATCCAAATAAATGGATAGTGATAAGAAGATACATACAATAACTAGAATAATTTATATAATAATTAAAGAATTGCTTGATGCCAATATTACTAACCAAATACCTCATGTGACAAGAACCAGTGAAATCAACGCGTGACCTAATATAAGAAACTGTAAAAGACCCCTTCTAAGAATAATTTAACGGTTAATTATCAATGTGTCGATGATAACGGAAATGGAACAAGTAATACTAAACAGGACTTGGTAGAAAATTCTACAGGGATGTTTATATCAAATCGATTTTAGCTCAAGGCTGTAGACAAGTTCTGTTTATTCGACGAGTATACATTTATTTTTATTTGGAATGGACACCGGAGAAATGTAACATAAACATCTTCGTTTAAACATTTCATTATAAAATGTGTTGAAACTTTATTCTTGTAAGTAGTAATGGTTTAATAAAAACTAATGTTTACACGTCGTATCCTGCTTTTTTTTAACTTTGAGTGTGGGAGACGATGAAGGGACCTTAAACTATTGAAAAAAAAGATAAGAAACGAAATCGTATCAGTAACAAAAAATCTTAAAATAAATTTTTATTTCTATTAAATTGAAAAATATTATAAGCATTTGGGGCACAATACAAACAACTACTTATAACGCGCGCAAGTTCCAAATATATAATATAAAATTCTATTCTAAATAATTATTTAACAAAATTAATTTTAGACTATATTTTTACTTATGTCGCTCCCACATTTAAAGTCGTTCCAAGGACACTTTACAAATCTAAATCTGTCAAGCTATTTAGGCTCCAAGGGCATGCCAAAGAATTATTACTTACACTCTTAACAGACGTAACTTTCTGGTAAAACAGTAAGATGATTGATTCTAAATACACATTGACTTATTTAGCAATTAAACTACTTTGTTTTTGCAACTGATTATAAGTGAAAATGTGCTAAAACCTAGCTACAACCCTTAATAGTTAATTTCATAAGTACATAAAATAAAACAATATGCGTGTGTTAGAAATCAGTTACTTGCTATTCTGTCGAGAACTCTCCATTATTCCAATGATATATCATTACAGTCTTTTATTTCATTACAGTCATTAACTTCACATAAAAATGTATATGGTATAATGCAGTAAGACATTTTACGATATAGCTGATGTGGAATGCAATTTGGTGGAGAATTTCTACGCTTTGGGATATATACATGATTTTTATTTCCTTTTCACGACGAATATGAACTTGTATTGCAAGTTGTTTTGAGTTTTGCAAATTTTTGTCTAAAGTATTTTCATAAGAAAATATTTGGTGGTTCACACACTGAGGTATGTCACCCTGATCACTGAGTCTGTTCACCCTGATCACTGGTGTATGATACATGTCAATATACCGTAGTGTAACGTGGAGGTCATACTGTCCGTTCCAACTAAAAGAAGGTCTAAAATAAAGCAATGGGCCCTATTGTCAATTAATATGCTTAAAAAAAATTACTTAGAACGCAATATGGAATTAACCAGGATGATGACGGTGATCATTAAACAGATTTCTAAAACGATTTAATTAATTTTGACTGAAATTACTTTCCGAGATCTGCTAGGCTGTTGACTATTGCCACCATGACCGGCAACTTGCGCTTTATTACCTTCACCGTGCATATTAACCATAGCAAGGAGCATGGATGAATAAGAAACGAGTCATACTAGGTATTTCTTTCCTAGGTATTTCTTATCCGTGCAGGGGCGGAGAAAGAATACTAACCTCTGTGGCCGGGGTCGGCCTGTCGTAAAAGGCGACAAAACAACCCACCTTAGCTACGTGGTAGGGCCTCAAGCCCGTCTGGATGGCGACCACCTTTGGTCTTAAGTATGCCGCCATAATAACCTTGTGTTGTGTTCCGGCATTAGTGACCCAAGTTCCTGTACCCTTATGGGACAGCAGCGTGTTCGCGATGCCACTAGTGTTGCTAACACCTATAGGCGACAGTAACTGCTAAATTCTAAGCGGGCTGTCAGCCTGTCTGCTGTCCTACGCAATAAAAAAAAAACCACTCAGGAATTCCGGGACCCGTCAGCCCAGCAATGTCTGATTCCTTGCCTTTCTACTCAACTGGCTAGCAACAAGTTGCCAGTGGTAGCTACCAAGGCCATTGCTATTTCTGGAACATTATAGTTTCATTTAAATAAAATAATAAATACAAAGACATCATCATTCATTCAAAAACATGTTTCCAGCTGTTATAATAATACTTGAGATTTGAAGAATTTAAATTAGAAGATTTATTTTGACAACAGACATTTAAATCGAAATATTTCTTCTTTTGATGTCAAAGTGATATCATCCGTTTAAATTGTTAAGCGTCATTAGAAGTGTTTATATTGCCCTTTGATTTATTATTAAGCTAATTTCAAAAACAAGAAGATAATCAATTTCAAAATGTTTATATGGAACATTAGTGGAACTGCATTATTTAAATAATCTTTGATGATTTATCTTTGTATATTTGCATCAGCAAATATACAAAGTTTTACAGTTGTATATATGGGTTACTTGTATATATGGGTTTATCCAATAGGATATGGATAATTTCAGCTTACGAATACGTAAGCTGAAATTAGCATTTAAAATGCATATTAAGAATAAATAGTGTTAAAATTTAACAAAGAAATACATAATGTGAACGATGGCGTTTCGAGAAAATTAAAGAGACTAAAAGGCAACATATTATATTATATATTTTCGTGTATAAACAAGTAAAAGTATTATTTCAGAATTTTTATTTAATTCTCTTTGACTTTTTTTCTTTTTTTTTAATATCTAATATCAGTATTTTCAAATTACTGTCCCACTAATAATAAATAAATTTAATCAGAAAGCCAAAAAGTTGTGAACAAATATGATTTAATTAATTTATTAATTTCATATGAACAAAGAATACACTTTGATATGTCACATTATAAATAAATTGCCATCGCAAGCAAATGTTAACGAAATGCAAATGTCCCTCGGTAATCACGTTTGTTTGTGTATTATATTCGTAGTCGACAAAAGAGATAGTTCAGCTGACTTGAATGGCGTATGTTGCAATTGCAACAATATTGCTAATAAGTGTGACCGGCTCTAGTCTACAATACATTGTTTATTTGCCACGTGTAAGAAACTTAACCCTTAAATGCACATTGTTGCCAAAATTCTACATACTCTTTTTTCTTAAGATAATAAAAAATACATTAAATTTATAATAAAAATAAATAATAACATTTAATATTTTTTTATTTAAATGCTGTCCAAGTGATATTGCACTAGGAAATCATCTTAGAGTTCGAATCCCAAAAAGAGTTTATTTAATTCAATAAAAAAAACTTGTGCATTAAAGGGTTAAGTCTTAATAATTATAGGTACTTAAAGAAATGTACGTATAACCTAAGTGTTTATTTTAATCGCGATTAATAAATTATGGGGTATCCAACAAGAACAATTTTTTTTACAACTAAGTGGTCATGCAAAATAGAATGTATTAAAGTGGAACTAATGTGCTTGAATGCCTGTATCTCACAATATGTCACATGACGATCTTGCATTATCAGTTCACGCACTGCCTCACTGTTTTGTGGCACAACAACCGATTTTGGACGACCTTCACGGAATTCGTCGGCGACCGAACTACAACCACGATGGAATTCACTACACCATCTTATTTACATAAGAAATATGCTTGAATCAGTTTTAAAACTACACTATATTACATAAAAGAAATAACTATAAATAATATATTGATTAGCACAAAATGAAATAATGGAAGCACACAATGTTCCAGCGCTTGACTCGCACCTCCTTTTAGACGGAACGGACATTATACCAGCTATGTTTGTCCTATGCAAATTTGCGAAACATACCGGTGATCATGGTTTGCAGGTTTCCTCACAATGGTTCCTTCACCGTAGGTACACGGAAATTATAACATGCACATTAGGCGAGAAAATACAAAGATGTGCATTCTTTCCTGTGATTCGAACTTACTATCTTTAGATTGGTATCAATGCATGATACCACTAAGTCACTAGGTACCGGCATAAGCATTTATATAAAGAAGTAATTTTTAAGATATTTCTGAACTCGATTTATTAATAAACAAACTCAAAACCCAAAGTCTCCAATCGTAGTACCTCAAACTAAGTAAGTCAGAATCTCCCAAATACCATGTTTCCTGTTTAAAACTTTTTAATTTGTTCTAATGATTATGGGATCTGAAGGGAATCGAAAGAATACTTCAAATATAATAATATTTGAACCAACATGTCAAGCAATGTCTCCAGGAAGAATAAATATTTCCTCTTGATCTATATTTTATAGAAATTTCTCAAAAATGCGTGAATTTTTCTTTTCTTATTCTATTCTTAGATTGCTAATTATCGATTATTTTTCAATAACTTAAAATAAGCTTATCACAACAATCCTTAATAACACCTTTTTATTAGCTTAGTATGTATCTATGAATCTATGTAACGGAATTTTTGAACGTTATTTTCACCTCTTTCAAAACGACGAATTGATTTGAAACTGCACATTTATCAAGGACCGATGACAATGCAATAATCTGTATTTTTTATATCATTATCCTTACCAACCTCAGGATTAATGAATTTTCGGATCGATTGATTGGCCGGATTGGAAGAGTGACCGCCTAGGTACACCGCGTGTGATATTATCCTGACCTGTATGTAACGGAATTTTAGGACTCGATTTTTTTCCCACTTTGAACAATAAAAAAAAATCTAAATTCTGCCAAAACGCCATCTGGAGTTTAATTAATAACACTGCCAGAAGATAACGTTAAATGAATAAAAACACTACCCGAAGATGGCGTTAAATTAATAAAAACATTTACCGATTGGGAATTGACCACAAATAAAATATATTAACACGCTTTTATTTTATAGTTAATAAAACTAAAAAGTTAAAAATAAATTATCTATACAAATAAATAAAATTGGAGGGTCTGTTTGTAATATTAAAATAACCGCTTTTTACTAAGTGCATTCGGACGTATACACGGTACATATGTATACTAAAACAAAAAATTTTACAATTTTTGTCTGTCTGTTTGTTCCGGCTAATCTCTGAAACGGCTGCACCGATTTTGACGGGACTTTCACTAGCAGATAGCTGATGTATCAAGGAGTAACTTAGGCTATTTGTATTATAGAAAAAAAAAAAGTTTTTGTTAAAAATGATAAGTTTCGGAAATTTATTTTCCAAATTAAGTTGACCTCAGATTTATATCATCAATCATATGAAATAGGGTTCAGCTTAGGCTGGACCTTGTAGGTTGAATTTCCAATTTAAGTTCACCTCAGATTTATTTCATCAATCGTATGAAATAGGGTTCGGCTTAGGCTGGACTTTGTAGGATCGAACGTACGTATTCCGGAGGCCCATGGCGTAACAGTTGCATACGATAATATTTATAGAAGATATATATTACTATTTGCATATTTCATTTATATTTTAGAGTTTATGTTTGTAATCCAAAATAAACCATAAGATATATCCAAGAAATTCTGCCCAAGTCACTATTCCACGCGGACGTAGTCGCGGGCACAGCTAGTAGTTTATAAAAACGAAAAATTAGCTTTTATAGAAAATTAAACTAAAAGGTAAAAAAATTTTTTCTATAAATTTAAATTAAGGATAGTATGATTAACAAAATAATTAACTTTATTGTAAAAAAGCGTGGTCTAAAGCATTCTTGTCGGTGAAGCATCTTCTTTCCATTGCTCCTTTTTTAGGGATACATAGTGTGGTGGTTTCCCCCTGCCTTCCACACTGCCAAAACTATCAACAGTTTTATTTTAAATATCTCAAGCATATCATTTTTTTTTAATTCAACTTTTCAGTTGGTTTTATAAGACAATTAATAGCAAACAAAGTGATCGTAACTTAATTGAAACTGGGTCACCTTCGGAGATTACCAATAACGTATTGCTATCAGCAAAAACAACACCTTATTATGACTGCATTTGGGAGTACTTTCTAAGAAAATTAACAGTATATTTTACTTTTTTGATGATAAGTCCATATCTTGAATTTTGTAGAACATTAGTTCTAAGCTATTAGAACTAATGTAGTAGAATTTATGTATGTTTTTGAAGATATATTTTAAAGAAATTTAGTCAGGTATTAAATTATTGTGTACTTTATTGAAGTGTTAAATGGTGTAAATATATCAGTATTGAATAATTTGCTAGCTATATTTAATTCGTTACATATATATTTATTTATTTAGTTTAATATATCTTGCCAGTATGAATCATATTTACGCTTATATAAATAAACGCCTAACATAATTTTGCAAAATACTATTACGTGCTCTTAGTGGATTACAAAAGGCTTCGATTCATTGACCGTTACCAATAGGATAATGATATGTTGCCTTGACTTGAATTATTACAGGTCACCTGGGTTGACCTGTGTGCAAGTGTCGTAAACGTATTTTATTTCACAATCTCCTACAAATACAGTCTAAAGAAACTAAATAAATACTTATTAGTTTTGGCGTCATACGTGAAATAGACAAATGAAAAGTGAATAAATTAACTACAACGTGCTTAAACGAATACAATGCTAGTGTACTTTGATAGTAATAATGACATGGAATGTTCCAAATATGATAATAATAAATCTTAAATCAAGCGAACTCTGTAATAGAAAATGTGCTTAAATATTCTAGAATTTCTCCGTGCAAGGGACGCAGTGAGAATATTGACCCATAAGACCGGAATCAAGCCTATCGTAAAAAGCGACAAAACAACCCTAGCTTCGTGATAGGGCCCTAAGCCTGTTTGGATGGCAACCACCTCTGGTTTATATGTATGCCTTTCAAGTTACGTTATATGGACAGCAGCGTGCTCGCGGTGTCCCTAGCTTCGCAAACATCCATAGGCGACGGTAATACATAACGGTACGGTAATAACATCTTTATCAATAGGGGGAAAAGGCCACGCGGGAGATCTTCGTTGCAATGGACAGACCAAATAAAATCCTTTACCGGCATGCTAGTTACAGACATCGGCAAAAAATAGGTGTACCAGGCAAAAGCTAATACGGCGAGTGATGACAGGCTACAGACTAGACACGACCTTCATTAAGTGAAGTAGACGACTAGAAAGAAGAACACTTAGAAATCAATAAAACATATAAACAGGTTCCTATGATTGGATCAAATTGAAAACTTGCATGTTGGTAAAGCCATAAATTAATTAATGAACTAGAACTCGTCCGCATGTTTGGCAAGATGTAAGGTCTGGTTAAATTAGACTCAATAATGGTCAATAGACTTGTTTCGATTGATTTCTGTTTGTTAGATGTTGTTTTGAAATATATTTTTGATTATGTAATATTTATGGAATGATGTGAATAATTTATTGGTGAGATAGTACCAAAATCTAAATCAAATATTTATGTTTCAGACAGTAACATTCATTTAGATATAAAATATTTATTACCTGTAATTGATTCTAAGTCTGATAATTCAAATCAACAAAGTCGTACAAAATTAATAAAATTCGATATTGTATTTATTTTCTTTTACAATACTAAGGTAATATGTAATAAAGATGTGTTTACGTATTTTGAAATAAATAATTAAAAGATAAATTACACTAATTTTAATTTTTCGTTTCTACTGCCTTTTAATGATAAGGCAGATAATTTAATTTAAAATAAAGTCAATGTTAAACAATGCTCGTCCATTCTTCGATAACAATGTTTAGGAACTACACTATGCTACTACTAACAAGTTAAACAGTTCTCTTGATCCAATAAAGCCATTGTCGCAAGAAGTAATTACTTCCTGGTAACAATTGGTCGTATGCATCTTTAAGATGACATACATATGCATGATATGACATATGTATGTCTGAATTATATTTAGTATCATAACTTTGTTTAACAGACATTTTTTTAAAGAAATTGCTGTAAAAAGTCAATAGAGATTCGTTAAACAGATTATCATCCAAGCGTTTACCCCCGATACACACAAAGCATTAGAACCTCGGAGTCCTCTATTGGGTACGGTCACAGGATAAAACCTAAGCGCACCTTAGTAACTTAAACTAGGCAATCCCCAAATCTGAAAGCGATTGAGTAGACCGATTTTAATTATTTTCGGAGGAAAATTGCCATTTAAAATAAAGTACTACCCATTCAAGCATGTCACTACAATTACAGCACTACTCTATCTTGACGAGTGATCCTTTTTAGGAACATAAATGTTTTAAATAATCATAAAAAATATATTATTGATGAAATAAATACACAATGACATGATGTAAGTTTATACATACATAGAATTACAAAACTTCGGTTCTTTGTAGGTCGAAATTTTGGGAAATCTAAGCACATGTAGCGTATATGTGCTTAATAAATGTTTCTAACTGAGCTTAGATAAACTACACACCATTTAACAGGTACTAAGCATTGGTATTTGCTTACTGCGTAGTTTATATTTTTGGAAATGTTTACGAGTAATAGGCGTTTTCGAGTAGGTGTGATTATGTCATCTAAATCGACAAATCATAGAGTTGATTCATTATTCTGATAATAGGATTGTCGATGACTTAGATTTAGATATAGGCATATTTTAGCAATAAAATACAGAGCTCAAAGTAATTTATTTCTAAAGCGTAATCAGCCTCATTGGCTTGTATTTGTAGAAGTTTCGTCAAATTTTTGATATAGGAGAATCTGCCATAATAATATAGGTTTTGTAATTAGAGACTAAATTGCTTCGGTTAAAGTAAATATTTTCCCAACAATCAAACTAAGTAAAGGGTTGATGAAACACATATAATAATAACAAGCCATAACCTTCTATCGTAAAGAGGGGCTTTCCCGTATAGGAAACGAATGCCTAGTGTAGAAGAAAAAGTGCCTGAGGTACATACCATCGAGTGTGCTGGCATGTGCATCCCTTCAAAGGTGGTCTGGCTATTCCCATTAATAAAAGAGGTGTATATTTATGCACATATCTTGGCTATTATGTTTTTCTTACTTTATAACTATCAATCTGTCTATGTATTTCAAGCCAGATCGTTTTTATTAAATTTATAATATTTCACATCTGTCAACTAATAAAATCTGTTGAAGACTATATAAATCAATCTGATATCATAATGATTTGTATTAAGGAAAAAATAAATATAACAGGAGTATTGCTAGGTTGTCTTTTTTAGTTTGGGCATCTCGAAACAGTCTTACACAGTGCGAAGTTGTGGTAATTTAAGTCTTATTATTAATTTATTTAAAATATATATCTGAGTATCAAAAATATTATAGAAATATTGTAATTACAGATTTATTTCGTATAAAATATTTTAATTTTCAAGTTAAATAAATTCTATGAATCAGCCACTTTTGCCACAGTATTTATGAAAATTATAATTTTGGGAAAATCTGAGTAAAACTTTCAAAAAGTATATCTAGATAAGCTGTCAAAACAAAATGTAAATTGCAAAGGACCCTTTAAAGGATAGAATTATATCAAGTTAGTACTTGTTTGTGTAGGTGAGTGAATAAAATCCTTGTATAAATGATGGAGTTGATAACTTAAATTGGCTTCTACATAGGTCAACGTACTTTAATTACACGAAACACTAGCACGCCTAGATACATAAAATTTGACACTAAACCAACTGTTGTAACGAACAATAAATGCACTATATTAGTGTGATATAAAAAAAAACAAATGAACTTCACTTTTTACGCTGGTTCTATGTTCAAACACACGCGACTGTTGATGTTTATGCGGTATTTTTTTGCAATTGCGCACGCGTCTGTCTCGCTATTCAATCGTCCGATCGGAAACGTCGGCGCTTGCGCACTGTACGCAGCGAGCGCCCTGCAGGACGAGGGACGTTTAATTTGAACTTGTAACTCTCTCGGTGCAATTTGGTTTTATTGGTAGCTCTGCAATGCGCTCGATAGTCAATTATTTGGAATACCTTGAGGTGTTTGGCCTTTAGCCCAAATTATTTGTACTAATGATAGATTAGTAGACTTAAGCAATAAACGCATTCTTTATAAATATAACTAACATGTTTGTACGAAATACGAATGTTTTAGTCATACATTTATTTTTACTGTAAAAAATCTTGAAATAATAAATTTCATTAAATTTTAATTTTATTTTAAAACATAGCTATTCATTTTTGAAGAACAATTAACAGTTTCGATAAGATGAACAGAGGAAAAATTCTATAACAGATAAATAGTGGAAATGATATAGTAGCATAATAAAAAATATTCCGACAGATTCCTGTCTCTTTTTCCTGGATTAATTTCTTCTCTCAAAGAAATTAGACATTTTCTTCCTACTCTCCTAGTTTATTTTTATACATATTTATGGGTATACATATATTTTTATAATATTTTATATTTAACCAGGAACGACTGTGTGTGTCAAGTTATGCTCCAGGTATTTATTACGAAAGCAATCGTCAATTAGTCGCAGTAGCTACGTCCCACTTAATGAGACGCCTGCTGGTCTGCCGTATATGAAAATAACTCATATTAAATCTTCAATACACTGTCAATATCCTAATCCTATAAATATCTTCTTCTAAACATCTTTCTCGTTCGAAAGACTTCGAATGCCACGAGTACAGTAGTGTTAAAGGATAAACCATCTAGCCTACTGCGTCAGTAGAAAGAAGTCTGCCAGTAGAGGCACAATTCCCACCCGTGGTTCTTCCTTTTGTGAGAATAGAGTCACAAGAGTAAATATATTTCAATTTGGCTTTAAGGAGTAACTACACCATTTGCTCTACCAAATCTGAAATGAAAATCGATCTTAATCATTGTTTTGCAGGCTGCAAAAGGCGTATACCATTAGTAGATTTCCACGACTCAGTAGTCCGGTTTCTATTGGAGCTTAAACAGCCTATATCCTATTCAACAACAGAGTACAGAAAATCAACAGGGTCATATAGATCGATAATATAGCGTAAAAATTATACACCACGACCGGCAAAATCCTTTGATACCCGCCATCTCCTTTAGCGATGCAGTAAAAAGTATACACCGCTACCATAAAAGGGATATGTATTCAAAAAAAATATAGCTTTCCTCTTTAAAGGGATAGGGACGCTTTATGTGGAATAAAGTTATCTGGACGTAGCCTTTTATGGCCGACGATCGCGGAATGTTTTGCTAAAAGGTCAGAAAAAACGAGTTGGCCATTACATAAAATGGCTCGACGATGTCCCCGTGAAAGTAAAATTTATTCGTCTTCTATTTCTATTTATTGTATCAAATTAGCTTGTAATAAATCTTGCACGATATTGCTTCGTTAAGTTTAAAAATTAATTAAGTTTTTTATATTCATTATTTATTGTAGAAGTATATTTTAAGTATATTCCCGACTAGAAATGAAAGAAAGAAGAAGAAAAAATGTGTTTAATTTAGGACAAGTTTCATAATCAAATTATAGCATAGATATACCATTAATTAAAAAAACACTTGAACTCTAAAACAGCATTCTGATGGTTGTTGAGTCTAGCTATTCTTCTGTGGAGCCCTGGGTGATTTTACATAATAAAATAATTTTATAGTATAGGGCTATTCCAACATTTATCTAGAGGGTCGTTAAAAACTAGAGGCTAGAAACGATTTAGAATGCGTGCAAATTCTACCCTTGTGATAATACTCAAACCTCGTATCTTTTTCTCAAACTCTTTGGCAACAACTGGATAAATCGCTCAGAAAAAGAAGAAAGTACTTTCATGTATAGACAACGTCATCAGCCAATCATTATTCACTGCTGGATGCAGGTCTCACCAAGTCTGCTCCACATATCTAGGTCCCGTGCCTTCCCCATCCAGCCCCGGTCGACAATCTTGTGCAAGTTGTCAGCCTATTGGACTGTTTTACACTGTTTTTCAAGACGGGTTCCTTACTCCAGGACTCATTTGCTCCATCGGCCACCGATCCTGCGACAAACGTGAACGGGCCGGTATGCTAATTCAGTTTGCATATTTTGCGAGCTATGTCGGTCACTTTGGCTCTCCTACGGACGTCCACGTTTCGGATCTTGTCCTTAACAAGAACACTGGACATAACCCGCCCTATATCTAACTGAGCGTCGTAAAATATCTAGAAGAGTCTCGCCGTCAGCGTCCACGTCTCGGTCCCATAGGTCTTCATTGGTAGGACGCATTTCTCAAAAACTTTCGCCTTAAAGTACTGGGGATGACTGACTTTGGAGATGGTAGAAGAGAAGTCTTCATGAAGCTTACCAAAAGAACAACACGTATAAGTTAATCTAAACACACCATAATAAATGGAAAAAAATTATAAGTAAGCCATAGCTGGTATAAATATATTTGTCAAAATTGTCGGACACGAAGTAAAAAACTGGACCCAAACGCATTTAAGTATACCTCTAGACAGCGGTTTTCAGAATTAATATCAGTTTTACCTTCAATGCTGGCACCTTTGGGAGTGTACAGTGTAATGAACTCAAGCTATGAATATATATTGGTGCATTACATTGTACCAATTCACAAATGGATTTAGTTACCTTCTGGAAACGACGATGAATATTTGGGGATAGGAAAAAATTTGTGACAATTCACACAGCACCATCTATGCCCAAAATAAAAAGAAAACATTTGTGTTATGATTATACAAGTGATAGATTTATTTATTTTGTAAATAAATACGTATTATACATAATCACCTAAACTCGGGAATTGAACCCGTGACGGGATGTACGATCCCTCTCTCTCGAATTAAACTCGAATTTACATCCTTTTAAAGAAATAATACTAATTATACAAACACACTGCATCTGTAAAATTTCGGCGATAGGTTTTAATTCCACTTAGAACGCAATTAGAACTAAATAACGCTTGAAAAGAAATCGCATCTTCACGATATATAAAAAATACACTTAGATTTAAAAATAATTTACATCATACACAATACACTAAAAAAACCATTCAGGTACTTCACTAAATGTTTAAAATAAGAAATATTTAACTTGTGTTGTGGAAATGTTAATTTAACTATAACATTTCAAATTAAAAATATTCAAATAAGTATTTATAAAATGTATTAAAATATTCCCTAGAGTTAAATAAAAAGATTTTTTTAAGAAAACACTAGGTTATAACAATATTTTTTGGCTTTTCTGCAGAAAACACATTTTAAATGTGTGAAATACATTTTACATTTACATAAATTATATAAAGCGTATATATATACAGGATATCCCAAAAAATAGTGTCAAGTGGAAGTCCAGAGATAGAGCACCCCTTGGGGTATCCGAATCACCCCCATGTATGTTCTGAGATTTTTCATAGTTATCGTGTTATGATTTTTTTTCTGAATTTTTGAGAATTTTTGACCTAAAAAACTTAATTTTTTTTTTAAAGTAGAAAACTCTTTAAATTTTTTCTTTCTCTAACTATATCATCTTGAATTGTACTTTTAAGCGTAAAATAATCAAATTCATAACTTTCACCAAAATTATGAAAATATTGGTGTAAAGCCAAACATTTATGCTTGGTTATTAAATATTTAACTTTAAATAAAAAATCTAAACAGGCGCCTTCATGCTTTCTAAGTAGGGCTCAAGAATTCTCCAGACTCTCAGATTCCATAATTATTTAAAAAAAGAAGTACCTAATGGGCTACTTTGGCTAAAATCAGCCTTCATAGACAGCGTGCTGGAAAATTCTTACACATACTCTTTATGTTTGTAAAATATTTTTATAAATATTTTTATTTTCAGTCTGTCGTATGGTTACTTTTATCTTAAATACAGTTAAATTAAAACTAAACGAATAAACTTAAAATTACAGCTGTCTTAATAACTTGTCTATGGTATAACATTTGAAGAAATACTAAGTCACTTTTACGTCTAAAAGGTCTAAAACTCAAACAGCATACTTAATTTCTTTAAAGCCTGACTAAAACACTTTCCATTCTATTTATGTCCGGGGTTGTATCGTTGCATAATTAATTACGACATTGCCTTCTAAGTGCTGAGCTGAGACGAGACGTACTTTACAAGGTACCAAGATGCTGTGAGACACGCTTTTAATTTTACTTGAATATATTATTAATTTATCTATTACTTCCATTGTAAGGGCTCTTAGGACTGAATATTTGTTCAAGTTTTTTCCACGCCTGTTCATAGTATTGCTGAAGAACAGCAGAGGGACAGCCCATTTAATAGTAAGCCGTTACCGTATGGATGTTTGCGATACTAGGAGCATCACGATCACGTAGGAGTATAACAATACTAGATAACCTGGGTCACTAATGGAACAACACAGGGTTATTATGGCGACATTTTAACCGGGTTTGGTTGCTATCCAGGCATGGGCTCTACCATCTAGCAGAATAATTATATTCTTAAAGATAAATGCAGGTAATAACCAACTTCTGAGGTGCATCATCATCATCTTAACGTTGAATCCCGGTTGCAGCCCGAACTCTCGCTTCGGCGCCCGGGGTCCGCTTTCTAACTTTTTCTTCTCCACTTCGCACGATCTTCGGCATCTCTGGTGGTCAGTCCATTGGCACGCATATCAACTCATATGACGTCAATCCAGCACTTTTTGGATCTACCCCTCCTGCCGGGACCCGGCGGTGGCGTCATGGCCAGACACTTGTTCCCCATATAAGTAGCCGGTTGTCGTAAAACGTGGCCATACCAGCGAAGGCGACACTCCTGAAATTTATTTTTCATCTGCGTGACACGCAGTTCTTGCGTTAATGACCAACTTCTGAGGTGCATATTGTTGTGAAATTAAACTACGAAGGTCTTAATGTAGCCTAATGAATATGGTTTATTTTTAGAACAGCGTGACGCAATAGTAGACCGTTAAATACATAAACGGATACTAAGTAACAATAAACATACCTTTTGATATAGAGACTTATGAGCGCATATGGATATTTTTTATTGCTGTGGGACAGCAGACTGGCTGACCGCCCGCTTAGAATTTAGTAGTTACCGTCGCCTATGGGTGTTTGTAGCGCCAGTGGCATCGCGAACACGCTGCTGTCTTATAAGGGTACAGGAACTTGGGTCACTAATGCCGGAACACAACACAAGGTTATTATGGCGGCATACTTATGACCAAAGGTGGTCGCCATCCAGACGGGCTTCAGGCCCTGCCACGCAGCTAGGGTGGGTTGTTTTATCGCCTTTTACGACAGACCGATCCCGGCCGCAGAGGTAATATTCTTTCTCCGCCCCCGCACGGGTAGTATACGTACATGAACAACATATTAAATTGCATCTTCTAATGTAATCAACTCACCAGGACTTCCCCGATTCAATATTATACTGCTAACCTGCGCTACCTTTAAAAAGATGTATTCTTAAAGTTAGCACATTAATGTATAACTGCAGTTCCATTTAAAGATTCTGCTGTGTAACTCATTAATGTTTTCAAAGAATCAATAGTTGATATTACGAAATGTAATCAAGAATCTTATGTTACTTGCCCCTTCAAAGCTCAAGTGTGTCATTATTATTAATTACCTTAAGAAACGTTATACGGTTACACTTGATAGAGATTATATTTATGCATGTTTTAACCTTCTAATCATCTAATAACTAAAAACAATATAAATAAATGCAAGTGTGGGGTAGATCTAACCGTTTCTCATCTATTAATGGATTGTACAGAGTTTGGAAATGAAAAACGACTTTGTAATGTACCTAATAATCTAAAAGACTGTTTGAATCAAGATGGATATAATAAAACTCTAAAGTTTCTGAAAATGATAAATATGTATGATCAAGTATAAATTCATAAGGACCAATGTATTGTTATTGTTATTAATTTTACACTGTGTATGTAAACGTGGTCGCTAATGACCTGAGTTGTTAAAAAGCGACTTTAAATAAATAAATAAAAAAAAATACTTAATAATAAAGTAACATAAGCGTAAAGGATCCTACCAAGTACGCCGGACCATGAATCAACCTCATATGCCACGGTGCATTCCGCTTAACAACGAACGAGACTCTGAGGCAAGGCTGTCAAGGTGCGGTCTGACGACAGTGCCTTTTTTTATTAACTAAATATTATTTCTTGCTGATTTTTTAACGTCTCGGCATAAGATAAAGACGTATCACGAATGAGCACCCCCACTAATAACGCTAATATTAGTTTCACCTCCACTCAACAACACTGAGCTTCAAAAAATCTTTCAAAAGGACCGGAATTTTTTACTTGATTGATGATGAATGACAAAAATGAAATTCTCATCAAATTTGGAAATATCACCTGTCATTTCTTTAGTTACACCCACAAATCAAAGTTCGATATCTAAATTTGTAAATATTTTCTCTGATTTCGCTAATGATCCTAACTAATATTATAAATGCGAAATTTAATTTGTTTGTTTGTTACGCTTTCACGCCTAAACCGATGAACCAATTTTGATAAATTTCGATACAGTCATAGATTGGATCTTGGAGAAGAACATAGGACATACTTTTCTTAAATTCATATGGCAGAACAACGTTTGCCAGGTACACTATATTATTTATTATTAAGTTATACCAAAATATTTATTATTAAATTGCATTTTATTACTTAAAAATAATAAATAAGAAGTAAATAATAAAAAATCTATAAATGACATCTGAAATAAATTAATTATTATAATTTATCTGTTAATCTCTCTATTTTTTTACCTCTAAATATTTCTCATCAACTTTATATATCTTATCTGATAATAACTGCATTATTCACCGTGAAATTGACCGCTTCGGTATTTCAAGTATGCTTGAGTCACACTGTCATAGTTCCGTACTTATAACCTCAAGCATTTATCATTAGATGTTATTGTTATAATTTGACGATATAATTTGACAGACGTGTGATGGTAGAAAACATTCTACCCATCATTTGGCTGCATGCGTTCATGTGTTGATAAGTGGAGAAGAAAGGCAGAAAATGAAAGTACTTTTTTGCAGAACTGTTCGTAAGATCTGATGTTTCACCTACCACTTTGCGCACTTATTAGCTAGTATACGCGCGTTCCAATGTTCAAGCTATTAACGCTAGTCAAAGCAGTCTTCTTTAATGAATTTTAGGGATCCAAATGCAGTGAAGCCATGCTATCAGTGTGTACTAGACACAAACTTTAAGAGCCCTTTTGTGTGATTCAAATACAAGTATTGGTTAAAGCGTTAGAAATATTGGAATACCTTTTGTTCACCATAAGTCATATACTCGTAGATACAATATCGGGAACGAAGAAGAAAATTATGCATCAGTTAGCAATCGCTGACTTAATATTACAGCATTATTATGAAAAATATATAATAAATTCTCAATCATAAGAATTAACATTATAGTTTACCTTGACATTAATACTTATTGTATTATTATTCTTCATACAGTAAGTAATTCTACAGCATTGCCAAGAATGCAGTAATTCTCATCATCGATGTATCCAATAAATACTTATGGCGAGTAATGGTCAGTACTATTAAGCTTGATTACAACAGATGTTTATATAAACATCGTAGGCGTCTTAATGCAAAAAAAGCTGGATAATGATTGCAATTTGAAGAAAATATATAATTCTTAACGGAAATCAAGTCCTTCCGTAATATTAATAATAATATTCACAAACCGTCTTCATTAGATGATGTGAATGGAAGATTCTAGAATGTCCCAGTTGAAACCTTAGCCTTTGTTTCGGGTCCACTGATAAGAATTATTTCTTGTTCCAAGAGACAATGGAGGGTATACGGAATATAATATTTTTGGATTTAAAGAGTTGATCGGAATATATATTTTTGGATTTAAAGACGACAACAGTCTAACACCTTACCTCAAACACAAATTCTAACGATGTCTTGCAGTTTCTATATTGATTGGAACAAGCCCAGGACACATGGCAAAATGAGTAAAAGGGTTTACTATCGCAGAAGTTATGCCTCCACGTTACGGGTTTGGCTGGTGGTATGCCGTTGCAATCGCCTGCACACATCTGCTAGCTAACCTACTCTGCAAGCTACCTAGCACAAAAGCAGCCGCTGTATGGTTAGAACGCTAAGATCAACATAACCACATCGACTTCCCTCTCTATCTGACGTGGTTATTCGATGTTCACATCGATCATCTGATATTAATATCATATTGTCGATAAATGATTTGATTCCTAACTCTCGCTCAACATTACTTAAACAGTATTACCAACCCAACAAAACATATTGTAATATTACATGACGTGAGCGATCAGTACACCGCATAGGGGAGACACACATGAATGGACACCTGATAAATTATTATTTGCATTGTTTACGATAACACACTTAAAACCCGTTCTATAGAATGTATTATTACTTTTGAAGTGAATTAATGACTATTGCTGCAAGGAGCTTGTGTGTAGCTACTATAACTGTAATAACTACGTTGTTTATCCATCCTATTATATTACAAATAGGAAGGATTCATTTCGCATGCTTAATCATAAACTGACCTAACTCAAAAAACCTGTTTTTTGGGAAATCGCAAAAAACGTTTTGTTATTTACTACTTATCCCATATATTGACTTATAACTAAATAGCGGTAACTCAGTGTGGGAAAGAGATATCGAAATAAATCTTAGTTTGGCCGATAGAGGGCGTCGATACAATGCTGCCCGTTATATTATCTCATTTTAGACCTAAATCGTAATCGGTCAGTTTGTGATTAAGCATGCGATTTGTTTGTTGGTTACGCTTTAACTTAAACTCCCTTTTTCTACTTAAAAACTCTGCTATTAGAGTCTTATATAGTTTTTTATCCGTATGAATCCGGACAAGTTCTCAGTTAAATTATGACGACCTCTGTGGCGTAGTGGCTGACGCACTTCGGTACGCTTGCGGAGGTCACAGGTTCAATTCCCGTCTCGCGTCTGGGTGTTTATGTATAATATGTATTTAATTACAAAAATACTTTTATAAAATATATGTAATTTATCAGTTGTCTAGTACCCATAATACAAGTGCTATGCTACTTACTTTGGGACTAGATTGCGCTGTATGAATTGTGGTAGTATATTTATTTATTTACTATAAATAAAAAAAAGTAAATCAGATTGGAGTTTTAGATTTTAATCGAAGGTGGCTCGTTATTCCTACCAATGCAAGAGACTAGTCTAGTATGGCAAGTGTCTATTAGAAGGAAATTTTGTAGTCCCGATATTTTATAGATAAGAACTTAATCATACAACGCACTCTCTAAACATGTTAGCTATCGATCCTCAGAGACCTAGTAGAGCGCTTGTCCGACCTGAAAAATGAGTAACCGGTGGTCGCAAAATCATTTAGCTGCAGACAGGGAAGCAAAAGCCGCTGATGGCCAACGATAACCAAAATTGACCCACCAAGCCAACCTAGAAATCCGGCGAAGATACGTCAAACGTAATGGTATGTGTTCGTGCGGCTAGAGACTAGGCACTGAGGGGTTGCTGCCTCCTAATTTTGTACCGGAGTAAAGAAGTTAAGGCCCTAAACCTTCGCAACAAAAGACTGTGGGGAAGAAGTCTTAAAAACAATTTAAAACTCATTATATTATGAACACAAAACTATGACTTATACTAACTCCTCAAAATAAGCTTAAAGGTTTATATTAGACATTTCTCCCTCATCAGTTATGTATTATCTGGGATTTAAACTAACCTTCTCACGGTGGGAAGCCAGATGCAAAGCGCACAGCCACTAAAATATATGTTCAAGATTTTCTTAGTATTTTATTCTTCATATTTTTCATTTGAATTGTTATTTTTTAAATTACTTAGGGATAAAAAACATCCTTATTAATTATATTATAATTTAGTCCCCTTTCAGCTACCAATTGTATTTATAATCCATCCATTTGATCCATCCTCCACCAGTCATTTGAAAGAAATCGCAATAGGCAATAAGACTGCCAATCACATTGTTTTATCTACTAGTAAATATGTCTCCTATTGTCTTTGTTATAATAAATTTTAAATACAATAAAGCATGTTCTGTTCTGTTCTATTATGTTCTACATTTACAAACATCTTGTAAATACATTTTCTAAGCAATATTCTAATGGTTGGTGGTATCATCATCATCACTGCTTAGATAAGCAGTATCGCAATATACAAAACAAGCGAAAACGAAACCACAAAATTAGAACTTTACAGAAGTAAAAGTCAAGAAGTTTAAGATTAGATGGCAGTTGTTTCTATTAAAATTGCTACAAACCAAAAAATACTTCATTCCTTTTTTATCGCAAATAGGCAGAACATTAGTCCGGTTGCAATTCCTTTCTTCAACTTCTTATTCGACTTCAGAAGCAACAACGACGAAACTCTTGTTAGAACAGTATGTTTTCAGAACTTTTCCTCATACTACTTTGTTACGTCAGTATTTTATGACAAAACTCGACAACGAACCATATATTAGCGTCGGGTTAATGTTTACTTAACAAAAGATAAACACGTCGGCTATTCATTATTACTTACTTATGTGCGAAATTTCCAACTAATTTCCCTTGTTATTCCATTCAGAGCAAATAATAAAGCTGATTGGATATAAATTTGTATTATTTACAAATAGTTTTTCTTATCTATACTACTATTATAAAGAGGAAAGATTTGATTGTTTGTTTGTTTGTTTGTTTGTTTGTTTGTTTGTTTGCTTTGAATAGGCTCCGAAACCACTGATCCGATTTAAAAAATTCTTTCATTGTTGGGAAGCTACACTATCCCCGGGTGACATAGGCTATATTATATTTTCAAAAAAATTAGGGATCCTTACTAAAACTCTAATAATGTAACCCAAAGTGTAAAAAAATTACCTAAAATATTATTTAAATCGCGTGCGTTGCGAAAACTATTGATGATAGAATAAAATAATGTACTACAACTTTGTAGAACACATCATTATTTACAAAAAATGTCGCGACAGCATATGTCTAACTATTATAGTTATGCCACAATAAGTGTTCTTTTATTTTAAAAATTTAATTGAAATGCCGCCCCTAGAAAAGGCTCTTTATTTGGATCTTGGTATTAATCCTTATCAAAATAAATTACTTCATATTCAAAACTGTTTCAATACCTTTATATAACTTTTTGAATTATTCAATTCGGATATTCCATTCGAAAGATATCACGAGTTTAAAAATGTAAGTATTAGAAAAATGTTGCGTGGTAGCCGCTCACCCTGTTCGGCTAGCTAGGCATCACCTTATGCAGTGTAGGCGTGCGTCACTGGGGTTTTTACAAAAATTAGAATACTTATTAAAAAATAACGAGAAATAAATAAAAAGTAATAACAAAAAAAATCATTAAAATAAAAGCTCATAGAAATAATAATATTCAACTTCAACTTTCTTTATAATTTTATTTTTTTAGTAACCTGACGCAAATAGAAGGGTTTGCCCTCAGGGGCGCTCCTCTGTCCGAGGAGTGCACGGGTGTGCGTACCCGAGGTGCCCGAGCATCCGTCACTTCACTCCCCTCTCCGTTCGAGGCGACAGAGTCCTACCTTTCTTTTCGTCTACCTCTTACATCCTTTCCAACTTAGCTCTCTGTTCGTGGCGTGGTCCCCGATGGGATGGTTGCGAATACTGATTGGAGTCCTGGGTTCTACCCTGGGACCTGATTTGGTAGTCAAAACCATGCCTATTTCGACTGCGCCTGCACAGAGAGTGTTCCCGGGGCGGGAATTGCATCCTCGCTGTCGGTTGGTCTTGCTGGGCCAGCTACGACTTCAGGCGACTCTGCTTTTTCTGGAGTGTCGTCTGGTAGTCGTACCCACGCCTGACTAGCACGCGACGGGGATGCGAGTCCCATCCGGAATTGGCCACGGACCTGTCGCTCCCGGCCCTGGTTCTGTCCATGGTCGGGGGCGATCCTGGATTGACGGCCGTCGCCTCCTTTTGCGAGGCAGTAGTGTCTGCAAGGGAGGCGGCGGAATGGGAGCGGGAGTCCGCTACCGCACTCCCCTCCCGCCAACGTAGGCCGCGTCGTCGGCGCCGGAGGGCGGGCAACGATCTTCGGCCGCCGTAGAAAGCGGCCGCGGGTGGCCGCTCGGGGGAGGATCCGCCGCCCGCACTATTGCCGTGAGGGAGAAGGCCGCGTGCTGTTCCGCAGCCCCCCTCAACTCCTAGAGTTGTTACAAGAGAGCGCCGGGGGGACGAAACCCTGACCCCCTGGCGCCAGCACTTTAGAAGGGGCCCGCTTTAAGACAAAGCGTGGGCCAGCGCTGGCCCGGGCCACGAGATCGGCAGGCCATATATCCGTGGGCCCGGGCGTAGGCGATAGGAGAACAGCGGGGTTTTTTAGTGGGTAGTCGGATGTTCGAACATCTTTTCCGGAGTCCCTTATATCCCTCGGTCCCCCCGGGCCGGGGGAACCCGTCAAGAGAGGTTTTTCCCCGAGACCGAAAAAAAATAGAAGGGTTTAATTTTTAATTTTTTGTTAAATACCCGTGCGAAGCTGGGACGGGCTGCTAGTCTTTTATAATTATAACATAAGATTTCTACATAATATTATAATTGCTATTATTCTGTTTTTCTTATTACGAGTATTATATATATAACTAGGGATTTTAATTACAATAGATATTTATTTATATTACACAAACACTTACAATAATAACATAAACAGGAAATTAAAGATTAAATCTATACAAATAAATAAAATATACATAGTATGAAATATATACTAGAACAATGAACCTAAAACTAAAAACCTTAAAAAATATAATAAAATAACTAAAATATATTATTAAAAGCAGTCCCTTTAGGCAAGGTTCCGAAGATACTGGCAGCGTTCCCCCTTTGAATAGCTAGACTAATTCTTTGGCTGAGGTAGCTGCCAGCGCTTCGGTCTCCTGTGAAGTCGACTAACCTCTTTGCTATTTCCTTAAAAAGCCTTATAGCGCTAGGACCCCTCGGACCAAGGGTCTCGACACCGAAAAATTAATTATTATTATTATTAATTGTTATGATTTTAATTGTAATTAACATTGTCAATTTTATGAATAAAAAACTATGTTGCATGCCGAAAGTTTGAAAATGGGGTACTTAAAATATTCTTCACCTGTTGCGTGGAATATTAAAAAAGTAGGGCTTGTCATGTCTTTGTTGACTTTATTTAAAATGTTTATACTAATTTTTTAAATAGTATATAGTAATATAATCAATAAATTTGTCATCCGCCGATATAATTGTCTATTTTAAGATAGGTTATTATTAAATTTACAAAATTAAAAATATAAATTTAAATAAAAATATAAATATACTATGACAATTCACACAGCGCCATCTAGTCCAAAAGTTGACCCCAGAGTGAATATCTGTGTTGTACTACTTTTATATTTTATTTTTTTAACACCGAGATTTGAGACAATAATCGAACAAGTACAAATGCTCTTAATATAATCATTATAATATAATAATGTTCAATCCACACTAATATTATTAATTTGAAAGTAACTGTTTGTCTGTCACGTTTTCACACACAAACACACACTTTCGCAAAAACACATAGGTTTTCTTCTTAAATTTTTATGCCAGAACAACGTTTCGCTAGTATACTAATATGTAATTTATAAATGAACAATAAAACTAAATTATTTGTGAAGTAGGAACAAAACAAACCAACTGTTCAGTGTAAGTAACCCCGGCCTATTTCACGGCGTGATTAATTACCTCGACAATCGGGAAAGACGTTTGATGGACGTTGCATTGCTTTGCTGTAGAGGGCTGGCTCTATTAACTATATCTTTGAATATCTCAAGTTTGAGATTGGTCGTTGACTTTGACTCGTTTGACTCAAGTACCAGTTGGTAGTTACCAATAAACCTACTAACTCATACCACCTGAAAATTTCAGGACCTAAAACACTTCAAAATTGTTTTTATACACGATTTACATTACTAAGTTACTAAGCATATAGCATCAAGAATTCCCGAGATTTTTTTATTGCTGTGGGATAGCAGACAGGCTGACGACCCACTTAGAATTTAGCAGTTACCGTCGCCCATGAATGTTTGCAACACTAGGTGCACCGCGAACACGTTGTTGTCTCATAGGGGTACAATAACCTGAGTCACTAATGCCGGAACACAAGGTTATTAAGGCGGCAAACTTAAAACAAAAGGTGGTCGCTATCCAGACGGGCTTGGGGCCCTACCACGTAGCTAGGGTTGTTTTGTCGCCTTTTAGGATAGGCTGATCCTGGCCACAGGGGTTAGTGTTCTTACTTCGCCCCTGCATGGAGATTTTCAAGTATTTATATTTGACCCGCGGTCATTGTTCCTGAGTGTATTTAAGAAGTAATACTTTAATAAAGTAAAATATATGTAAAAAATAAATACAAGGGAAATACCTATGCTCAGTTGACCGAATACTATTTTTGACCACAGAAATCACTAATCTGACTTTACATGTTAATTTTTATAATAGAAAAACTTTCTTCAGAACCCTATCATACATTTAGCAATTCAATATTTAATTAACTATATTCGTATTACATAATATGAGTATACGAATAATTAAGGTATAAATAAAAAATAAATTTCGACACCTTTTTAACCGACTTCAAAAAAGGAGGAGTTACACTTATTATTATTTTTGAAGTCCCTCCTCCTATATTATCGTAATATAGATCGTACCTACATATTGATGAGTAGAAAAAGTAAGTTGATTATTAAGTTATAGAAGAATATGCAATTATTTTTTTACTTTTTAGTGCATATTAATTTGTTTTGAAATAGTTATTTTTTATTGAACTAATTTGGATTTCTTGTTTCGCTAGTTTTTATGATTATTCCAGAAAGATCTAAAAACTAAAGCTCACTTGATCTTCACGTGAGCTTTAGTTTTCGCAAGCTTAAATGCTTGCTATAAAGAGAGAAAAAAATAGAGCATAAAAAGCTAATAAAAAACATAATAGCTACATTTTTTTCAAGTTATAGCCCGTTGAAAATCACTCATAAACTTATTTTTAGATATATCCCTTAATTTTTGTGACAAGTAAATATTGTTGAAGCCAATCCATAAATTGTTTTTATTTGATGGAGGTTGTCTATTAAGTTTAGAATAGATTTAAACCTACTTATAGTGTATTATATATAGTGATTAGTTATAACTCCATACAAAACTTATTCACATGTCGCAATACAATTAATTTGATATATATTTTTATTAACATCATACTTTTGCTGATAGACAACCCTGACGAGTAACAGTATGAATAAAGCATAAAGGCACATGGTGCGTAACTTACATTGTGAGGCAAATGGACAGGGCAGGCAGAAGCAGCTCCTGGGGACCTCAACTGACTGTTTCCATAATTATTTATGGCTTATTATTGTCCAAGCTATTGACTATTAGGTATTTTCTAGTTTTCAATCAGTCCATAAAATAATTTTCAAATCGTTCAAATAACTGATGATCTCCACAAGGCAACGGATTCACACGCTGGAACGCCTGCGGAGTTCACAAGTTCGTTTTACCTCTCAAGTGCTTTTTTTACCACTCCAATACGGCCATTTCTTTAAATTAAAAGAAATCCTTTTTTTAATTAAGGGATCAAAATTTTTCTATTTTTTTTTATTGCGTAGGACAGCAGACAGGCTGACAGCCCGCTTAGAATTTAGCAGTTACCATCGCCTTTAGATGTTTGCAACGCCAGTGGCATCACAAACACGCTGCTGTCCCATAAGGGTACAGGAACTTGGGTCACTAATGCCGGAACACAACACAAGGTTATTATGGCGGCATACTTAAGACCAAAGGTGGTCGCCATCCAGACGGGCTTGAGGCCCTACCACGTAGCTAGGTTGGGTTGTTTGTCGCCTTTTACGACAGGCCGACCCCGGCCACAGAGGTTAGTATTCTTTCTCCGCCCCTGTACGGATAGGGGCTATTTCATTTTATAATACGCAAACATAAAAACAAAAGATACGATTTACTGTCAAAAGCTAACTCATTATTTTATATTATATAACCATTTCAATTATTTCCAACTGCCCAATTTATTTTACTTTGTTAAAAAATTAGGCAATGATTTATGTGTATGATATTTCGTCTTGAGCTTATCGTGTTCCTTACGGTGGCTAAAAGTTCCGGTCAAAGGTGGATTAGTGGGTAAAATATACCGTTGATCTCGGTGTGCAGGTTCTTCATGATTAACATGTATATAATTTGCATATTAAGCGGGTAAAAACTGCCTAAGCGATGTATGCCATGAGGATCAAACCCGAAACTTTTATGCTGGTCTCAATAAATCTGGCAAACCTGTATTTTTACAGGTTTATCATTTTCTTACAATAAATTATAGATAACACTTAAGTTAACTCAAACAAAATCCTGCTACATAATCGTCTAACTGCAAAAATAATTCAAAGATAGTCCCGACAAAATTCTAACTTCGCTTTGAATTGTGGATCTAATCTAATCCTTTGCACAATTGTGATATTGTTCGCCTGACTCAGATGTTGTATGAACTCCGCCCTTTCCACGTTCCCCCGACGAGTAATTGAAATCCAATTCATTTCACATTACCGAGACGTGATAATGGGACGCGTGTGCTGATTAGGGACAAAATTAACGTATTAATTGCGTATATTTAACCTCATTTACATTAACTTGTCTGAATCCAAAATCAGTAAAATGTGGATGATTTTTGTATTTTGATGCGGATGATTTTTTGTTTATCTCCTTTGCATATTTATAGTGAAAAAAGTCACTCGCGTAAAATATTACGTTTACGTTTCTCCGTTCAGGGGCGGAGAAAGAATACTGACCCCTGCGGCCGGCTAGGTTAGGTTAGCTAGATTAAGGCCCATTTGAATGGCAACCACCCCTATCTATAAGTACGCTGCCTTTAAAACCTTGCGTTGTTTTCCAGCAATATATATTGCTCAGGCTTCACTACTCATGCAGACAGCAGCATGTTCGCGTTGCCCCTAGAGTCATACATCGTAAAACATCCATAGCCGACAGTAACAAAAAAAATGTGTCAATCATTTATTAGTTCAATACTATAATCCTGGGCACGGTTTCAGAAACCAAAACGCTAACGGAAGCGGAAGCAGAATTTTGGAATACAACCAGGATTTAACGCAAGAGGATGATGACCTTGATCCTATTCTATTGTATTTATAAATATAGGTTACGATAATTTATAAATATATGTATGAATGTTTGTTTATATTATAAATATTTGTTAAATGAGCGTCACCGGATCATTTTAAAAAATGTGATTTCCAAAGTTTTTTTTATTTATTTTCACAGTTTTTGAAATATTCAGGAAACACGTAGATATGGATTTATCAATAAAACTATTTTTTTATGGATCTTAAGCACTTATTTTACAGAACCCCTGTATTGATGAATTACCCTAATGAAAACATGAGAAAATATTATATTTATCAAAATCAAAGTTTTGGATTTATAATTGATTATGCAAAAAACGCATTCAAACTTTTCGTCTACAGACCTTATAGAACTTCATATGTCGAACTTGTTTATCTCTCTAGTCCAAATGTTCCCAGTTTTAAGCCATCCCAAAATTTTACACAAGAAAAATATGTAGGTATTCTCCAACTATTCAAGTTATTTAGGACCAGTCCCGCTGTAAATCTTAATTGTCGCCTGAAAGTTCAGCCTTTCGCGCAATGAGTCGTGAAATGTACGCACATAAATCTCTTTCAGTGCGGTCACTCGATTGCTGAAAGTCTGTTCAAAGGGAGTTTAGGGACACGCTATGTGGTGATAATGGTTAGTAGTATTTTGATTCTTATGTTTGCAGTACCTTCCTCTACAAACACTCTGTGGTATGGAGCTGTGATTTATATAAAATATCTACTTTTAGCTTTCAAATGGAATGATTGATACTCTGTGATGTATTCAAGAAAAAAATTATCCCGGCTCTTCTTCCTCCTGCCCTTATCCCACATTATATACGGTCGGCACAGTATATAACATGTTGTAATAGCTGTGGCTTAGTTTTTACAACCAGCCGTCTACCTGACGTTAACCCCTTTTTAGGGAAAAATCTGTCATCCTCTTTATTTAAATTATTTTTCTCGTTTCACATTGAAAGTAGGACACAAATATCTTTGTTAATCATCTAATATATCCTCAAGCGACACTTTTATTGGTGTCTTCTGGTAAGCAGCCCCTGTCGCTCATGGGTGTTAGCAACGCTATAGGCACCGTGAAAATACTGCTCTCCGCATAAGATTACTGGAACCTGAGTCACTTATGTTGGAACACAAGTTAAGGTTATTATGGTGGCATACTTACGAACCAGGGTGGTAGCTAAGGTTGTTAAGTTACTTTTTAGTGTACCACGCAACAGGTCAGTATTCTTACTCCACTCCTGCATGAAGATAAACTTAACTTGCAGTAAATAGTTACATAATAAATACAATAAAATAAGATAACAAAACCAAATATGTATCGGTTGCGTGATAAGGCTGTGTTAACAGCGAACCAATATTGCTAACGATGAAAAAATTTCACGCAGGTGGCTCCCAAGTTATATTGAGACATAAATTCAACCACGCACTTGTGTTAAGCCGGTGTCTAACGTTTACGATTTTAGGGCATGCATACACTGTTTTATAAGATACATAAAATCTTGAGCAAAATCTTTTTTTAAACCATCTCACATCAGTTGCTTCTTTTTCTTTAGCAAGGATCCAAAAACCTTTTTTTCAAGGATCCAAAAACCTTTTTTAACAAAATATGCAAATATGTTTTTTCCTTAAGTACTATTACAATACACAATAAGGGTAGGAAAAAAGCATATTTACAAAAAAAAAATAAGCTTTGTAAAATATGTAGGCACCAAAAACTAACATATATTTTCTCCGTGCAGCAGGGTAAAAATATTAACCTCTGAGGCCAGGGTCGGCCTGTCGTAAATGGCGACAAAACAACCCTAGCTATGTGCTAGAGCCCCAAGCTTGTCTGGATGGCAATCACCCCTGATGTATAAGTATGCCGCCATAATAAGCTTGTTTTTTTATTGCTGTAGGACAGCAGACAGGCTGACGGCCTGTTTAGAATTTAGCAGTGACCATCGCTTATAGGTGTTTGCAACGCCAGTGGCATTGCGAACACGTTGCTGTCCCATAAGGGTACAGGAACTTGGGTCACTAATGCCGGAACACAACACAAGGTTAATAAAGCGGCATACTTAAGACCAAAGGTGGTCGCCATCCAGACGGGCCTAGGCCACAGAGGTCAGTATTCTTTCTCCACCCTGCACAGATAAAAGTTGCTTGTGTTGTGTTCCGGCATTAGTGACCCAGGTTTCTATACCCCTAAGGGATAGCCGCGTGTTCGCGGTGCCTCTATTGTCGCATACATCCAAAGGCAACGGTAACTGCTTATTAAGTGGGCCATCAGCCTGTTTGCTGTTCCTCAATAAGAAAAAAGAAAATAAAGATTTTAAATAATGTATCGGTCCAGGTGGCTTTCGGACAGACACGTTCCCAAAACATTGGCTGTATTATCGCGTTGGATGGCAACACCAATATGTGAATATTGCCATCAATATTTTTTTTGCAATTTTTTCTCATGCCTGTATAACAACAGTATGAAGACGGACCACACACCTTAATATATACCTATGAAGTACAAAACCTGGCTACATTCCAAGAACTGTAAAAGTGTCGACTTTTCAACCGGATTAAACTTGTTCAGCAGATAGAACAGTATTTATTAGGTATAACCGTATAATGTGTGTTGTGCTGTGTAAATCTATGTAGAAATTGTCTGAAGGCTAGAAAACTTTTTGCTCAGTTAAACCGGGATCTTATCAGTGCCGTATTGAGTTTCTAGGAGCAGCCAGTACCTCGTTGTGGAGCATGTGAGCTACAAGACTACGGTCAAAGGTTAGCCCCAATAAATGATATTGGGCTCTCCTTTGAGGCCCTTCTGCAGCATGTCAGTCTATTTTTATTTTAAACAGCTTAGCTTCCTCGAGTTTTTTTGACTATTAGTAATTTTTGAGTTATATTTTCTGGTAGTTATTTTTGTCACCATAGCTTTTTATCTTTTGTCTTTAGCATACTAACCTTGTAGCAATAATCAAAACTGACATATGCCTGCGTCGGTTTTTAAAGGAACAAACCTTATTACGCTATCTTATTTATTTATTTGAACACAACTATCATCACAGATAAACCAAATCGATAGCGCGGTCCCTACGAATAACATGTAGTATAAAGTGCGGCCTTTGTAAACTCGCTCAAAGAACAGTAAAAAATATCCACCTTAAAGCATATCTTGTTAATTATGAGTAGGACCCGGGTAGCCAGTGCCTTCTTTACAAGATTCGTCCTACCAAGTGGCACCACAAACATTTGTGGTTTCCTCCGCCGCTTAATATAATTGTCAGGTACGTTCAAGCATATCTAATTTAATAGAGTCCAGGATTGTACATTTTCCCCTTCATCAGCTGAAACGCATATTTGACAAGAGCGGTATCTTTTCGGGTTTCTAATTTATTGTATCCCATCATACCCAAAACGAATAGGGTGGGATACATTAGTGGATACATCGGATAAATGCCATAAAGTCGGAGATAAAGAAACCGTGCGAACTTATTTTAGATTTACTCCAGCATGAGGGTACATTTAGCTTTATGCGGAGCTCATATGATTGCATTGTCCTCTAAATGACTCCTAACTAAAGAGTTGCATAATATTTGGATGGCATGTATACTAGGAAATCCTTACACTCGGCGATGTACAAAACTCTCCAAATGTCAACTCAGGACTCCGTGTTAAGGCAGACACCCAGATCCTGGATCTCTAGTACTTTAGATATTGTTGAATTTTTTAGTAGATAAGTGTGTTGTGTTTCTTTTCTTTCTTGTAAAAGAAATGAGGGAGCACTTTGTAGTATTGAACAACAACTTATTTTTCAGACTCCATTCAGGTACTCGGTCGATGTCTTTCTGAAGTAACTCACAATCTGAACGATATTTTATAGTTAGCAGCAATTTAAAGTCATTCGCGAACAAAAGATTTTTCACTGATTCCAATACCCGTGGTAAGTCATTGATCATGATGACAAATTTAAGCGGGCCCAAATTACTGCCTTGACTAATCCCAGACCTAGTATATTACGGTTCCAATTGGTGGCCCGCATAATCAACACACTGACGTCGGTCACCCATATAACTTGCAAAAAAATTTAGCAATTTGGGAGTGCATCCTATTTTACCAATTTCTTCAATAAAATATCATAAATAAACGTATATTTATTTAGCCAGATATTTATCAAATCAAATACTTCATTATATCTATTCATATTTTACATCATTGCTCTATTTTTGTACGGTAATTAATGTCTATTAGTAACTTTCAATTTAGTTGACATCTCACACATATTTCATGTCTTGGAATATTGCTCAAAAATAAAAGCTTCATCTTCGCGGATGCTCTATCTAGTTCTATTAAGGAGCAGACGTAAGCCTGTACTCTATTTAGTTTGGAAGCTTCATTCAAATGCAAATGCACAGAGTATATATAATTTATAGTTAAATCTAAATTTTAATTCCTAATATCCCATACATTTTTATATAACAAGTTTTTATATTTCACCTAACTTATTGTGTAACGAAGAGCCAATGAGAAAACAGCCTTCACGCAACCACTGTAGTATTTATAGTTTTAAATAAATCCCCTGTAATAATTTCATCAAGTACTAAGAATTACTTATAAAATATTCCTTTAAAGATACCGTTAAGTCTTGGCATCATTATTGATAGTGAGTTGTCTTAGAGACCCCACATCTGTGAACTAAGTCGCAGGATGTTTCTATCTTCTAGTTCGGTGACGAGGATTTGAAACTTTCTGACAACTGCCACCAAGATTATGCTTGCAGAGTCTCTTCTACTCCCTATACTGGACTACGCTGACGCCAGCTATCTCGATTCAAACTTAGAACAGATTAATAAACTTAACCATCTTCAAAACTTTTGTTTAAGGTTCATTTTTGGATTGCGCAAATATGATCATATTTCTGATTTTCATAAAAGACTCAAATGGTTACCAATTTAATTTCGCCGGAATACTCACATTCTCACTCTCCTTTATAACATACTGTTTTCTTCCAATTGCCCTTATTACCTCAAGGAAAACTTTAGTTTCCTTTGCCTTCCTACTTTCCTTAATTAGCGGACTTGTACATATCGCAAGCTCATGATACTTTATGTGCACACTTCTTTTTTTATAAAAATTCCTTTAGCGTGCACGCTGTCCAACTCTGGAACGAACAGCCTCTACATATCCGACAAGCGAAATCACTAGCTGCTTTCAAGAATTTACTTCGCAGCCACTATTTTGCATTAAATAACTATACTTTAAGTTAAATTTATAAATCTTGTTTTTTATGGGTTGTATATATATATATATATATATATATATATATATACCTAGTCAGGTCATAAATTCTGTCACATGTTTAATGTAAAATAATTGTAACAAGTTTATTCATTATGTAACCATTCATATACCAAAATGAACTTAACAAAACATAGATTCTTATGACATTAAAGTTTATTCAAAATGACCTCCGTGATTTTGAATACAAGCCTTCAATCTGCGCGGCCAATCGTCTATCGCAGCACGAACGAGGTCCATGTCAATATCGGCGGCTGCCTTAATCAAGGATGTCTTGAGTGACTCCAAATTGGGATGAGGCTTTGAGCACGCCTTTTCCTCCAAGTGTTGCCATATCTTGTAATCTAACGGATTCAAATCTGGACTGGAGGAGGGCCAGTCTTCGTGCCGGATGAAGTCGATTTCACGCGTCGCCAGCCAGTCTTGTGTGCTCTTCGCTCTATGAGCTGGCGCCGAATCTTGTTGGAATACCCAGTGCCTGTTATTGAACATGGTATGAGAAACAGGTTCCACAAGGTTCGTCAGGACTGTATTTTGATACACAACAGCATTCGTTTTTACACCTTTCTCACAAAAATGTACCTCTGTTAAGCCCCAATAAGAAACTCCCAACCATACCATGAGCGAGGATGGAAAATGACCTCGTTGGACACGCGGAATACGGTTGCTCGCTTCTTCACTACTGTGTGCGTACACCTTATCATTTTGTTTGTTGTAGCTCTCTTCTACGGTAAACATTTTTTCATCCGAAAAAAGAATTTCCCGATATTTTTTTCCCGCGTACCGCTTCAACAAAGCGCGGCATCTCTTCAGTCTCAGGTCCATTAGACGAGCATTCAAACGATGTCCTGTTTTTCTTCGATATGCCCGAAGCCCTAAGTCTTCATTTAACACCCTTTTCACCGTGGTTCTGCTTAACCCCATCTGAAGGGCCAACAGTTTCTGCTTACGTTTGGGATTTCTTTGAATTCGTGCCCTCACAGCTTTTATCACTGTTGGAGTCCTAACAGACCGAGGGCGACCACTTCTTGACCTGTCATCTACACTAGAGTCTTCATTGTATCGTTTGATGGTACGATAAATGAATCTTTTGGTTATATTCAAATTTTTCAGTATGTTAAAAATTTGAATTGGCGCGTAACCGCAACGATGCAACGCAATAACTGCAACACGGTCTTTTTTAAGCGTCCACTCCATATTTAAAAAATGAGTAAAATTCTAAAAGTATACATTTTTATTTTCATGAACAATTCGAGATTCGAATTCAATAACTTTTTTTGTGGCCAGCATTCTAAAAGAAAAGTTTTTACTGTGTGACAATACTTATGACCTGACTAGGTATATTAGGTGTGTGTGTGAACTTTGTAAATGTCGCTAATACATATAGATAGATATTTCTTCAAGCTGGGTTATCTGGAAGAGATCGCTTTAAGCGATAAAATCGTCTTTTGTTATTACTTATTTAATTCTCTAGTTTTATTGTGTTGTCCTAGATATAAGTTTTATTATAAATGTAAACAATAGAGAGTTATCTAGATAGCTAGACAGCTTCTTAGATATTAAATAGATAGCTATCTATCTAAGAATACGTTTTCTTTTCTGTATTTCATTATAATTACACACGTTTACCATTTAAAACTTTAAACGCTACCATAGAAAATTTAAAAAAAAACATTACTCTTAAAATTTAGTGTACCTAAAATGTCTATAGTGGGATTTGGTAAATAAACAAAACCGCTTAAGGGCACCGGTAATCCCCCATGATGGAATTAAATAGATCAGATGAGGTCAACGGTGACCGCCATGGCGTTTAATATGTTAAATATAGTATCGACAAAAATAAACTTCTTCCTCCAGCACCGTACTCTGTATGCGAAAATGCACCTACACAGAGTAGGTGTTGAATAATAAATATTATTCCATTGCAGTACAAAGCAGGATTTGAAAGTTTATATTCAAGCCAACTTGCAATCTTATCAAGGATTCTACTCCACTGGGTACCGTTTCAACTGCAACATTTATAAGTTTATCTAGGCTTGATGTTTTTAGTTTTTAATCTAATTATGTTAAAAATATAATAAATAAATATATAAATATGCATAATAAATAAATATGCTAGGGAAATTTACATAGCGTCTTCTAATCTGTAATTGCCGCGAGGGTGAGGGCTGCGTGCTGTTCCGCGGTCCCCCTCAACTCCTAGAGCTGTTAGGAGAGCGCCGGGGGGACGAAACCCTGACCCCCTGGCGCCAACACTTTAGAAGGGGTCCGCCTCAAGACAAAGGGCGGGCTGGCGTCGGCCCGGGCCACTAGATCGGCAGGCCGTAGGCGATAGGAGAACAGCGGGGTTTTTAGTGGGTAGTCGGATGGCCATACATCTTTCCCGGAGTCCCACATATCCCTCGGTCCCCCCGGGCCGGGGGAACCCGTCAAGAGAGGTTTTTCCCCCGAGACCAAAAAAAAAAGGTGTAAATCAGCATGCATACTATACAGATTCCCCACAATTTAGATTTTGAATATATTTAACATTAAAATTTTCTATATTGCCACATCGTTTTTCACGGAGGCGTCGGCTTGCAACTATTTTAACGCCAAAGTTATGAAAGATCACATCTCATTTCGATGGTGCACGTGATTTATGTACTCAATTATAGAGCCCCCCGTCGCGACAAAGGTTTAATACCGAGATAAGGAACCTGACAAGATATTTACAGGAAACCCCTGAGAAAATAATATTGCACAATATTTTGGATTTAGATTGAGAGAGTGAGAATAACATACTATCACATTTTCTATGTTGTGGAAAATGATAAAAATTGGTTTACAATAAAAAAGTACCGAACGATAGCACAGTTGGTGACTCCGCCAATTCATTAGAATACATTATTCATATTAATATTATTATGTGAAAGAACTGTCTGTTACGTTTTCACGCTTAAACTGTTGATGAATTGATTGATTGATGATTCTATCTCTATAGATAGATTGGACTTTTGAGAAGGACAAAGGCTACTTTTTGTCGTGAAAATGAAACATGAAGGGGGTGAAATAGTGGTGAACGTAATTAAGTTCCTTTCTTTTCATTTATGTGGCGGAACAACGTTTTCCGGGTTAGCTAATTAACTATATAATATACTAGTTATGTGTATGATTTGCAAGTGTTTTATAGTATACCTATGTGTCTACAAATGTATATTTTTGAATGCGAACACATACATAATGTATATGTTCAGGGATTCTTCTACAGTTTTGACAAAAGGATATATAACTTAATTTATCAAAGTTACAAACAGTTTCAAAGTACTAAGAAATTATGCAACAAAACAACTAGTTTGTTACATTCGTACTGCTTGTCACAACACGAGTGTTCTCCGAGGACTATAAATATTCTACCTTCTGAGCTTAAGACAGGCAGTTTGAAAGCGAAACTTGAAAAAGCGCACTTCTGTTTACATTTTCATTAAAGGAACTATAGGGTTACATATTTTTATCCGTGCAGGGGCGGAGAAAGAATACTGACCTCTGCGGCCGGGGTCGGCCTGTCGTAAAAGACGACAAAACAACCCACCCTAGCTACGTGGTAGGGCCCCAAGCCCGTTTGGATGGCGACCACCTTTGGTCTTAAGTATGCCGCCATAATAACTTTGTGTTGTGTTCCGGCATTAGTGATCCAAGTTCCTGTACCCTTATAGGACAGCAGCGTATTCGCGATGCCACTGGCGTTGCAAACACCTGTAGGCGACGGTAACTGCTAAATTCTAAGCGAGCCGTCAGCCTGTCTGCTGTCCTACAACAATAAAAACTAAACATAGAATTTAAAAGTGGGCTCTATTTAAAAATGAGACATTTAGGATATTATGCTGAACTTTGTAAATCATCTTTGGGCTAATAGAAAAATTGCCCTAGGATCAAACGCGTACGTTGTATATAACAATGGGTCCTTTTTGTGGTGATTGGTTGTCTAAAATAAACATATCTTCTTTATTTGAATATAAACATTTTTAATACTATAGAAAAAACGAGTAAAGCGCTGCAATATGTAATGATGTGTAAAGCGGCTATTTTGATTTTCGCTATCTTCTATTAAATTCGTATTGCTGTTTCACTAAACACAGTTTTCTAATAGACAGTGCCTATTGCAAATAGGAGGTAATGATCGATAGCAGCATAATCGATTTTATAATGCTCACATATGTACATGAAAAGTTTTATTTTACACTCACAATCCCGTAGGCCACGATTTATGTCCATAAAAAGAAAAACATTTTCGAAACCTTACATACGCAAATTATTAATCGACAAGAAAAAAGGAAAAGTTTACACACTTCAAACAACTCCCCTTCACATTTCGTTCAGAAACAATATTTTGATTGACAATAAACGAAGTATCGAAACAAAATAAGAATAAAACAGAGAAAATATACTTTCATATTTTCAAAAGGGGAAATTTTAAAGCCCTTTGAAATGGTGAAGTTTTTAATCGTTTAAAAAATGGCTGGGTGACGACGGGGTGACAAAAACGCCTTGATTTGTATAGACCTACCTGAAAATCGACTATTTAGACATTATGTCATGATTTCCATACCTATATTTTATTATTAAATTGTCTAAATGACTTATAGCGAATATAAATTCTTATAGCGAAAATTTTACTAACGATTGGTTTATTTAAATGTGAACTAGCTATATTTTTATTTAGGTTAGTACTTCTTTTTACAAGTATATATCTATAATCTTTGTTCTGTCAAAAGTTTACAATTTAAAGCCCTAGGTACTTTTTTAAAGTGTCGTTAGAAAGGCTAAACATATGTGCATCAGCACATCAATTACATATCAATCTGAAACTTCTTTTTCCTGAGCCTAACTTAGTCTGATCTTCCTAGCAAAAAATAATAATAAACGCATGCCTTTTTTTCCTATCTCTGAACTAACAAAACAAGTAATCCATTTAGAATATCGTTGAAGTTTTATCCTGTCTTAATATTTTTAATTCTGTCCAGAACTAAATGTCCACCGTTCATTTTTTTTCATATTTATGTATTTATTTTCCAATTACGTACTTTTGCATTGAGGCCGAAATTTGCGATGAATACTAAAATATAACTTTTGCAAGGAAAATGTAAGTACATTTACAATACATCTCCCCCTGACTCAGGTGTCGACGGAAAAGTTCTTTTGTCGCAGTTTATTGTGTTCAAACATTTTTACGCCTGAATATAACAAAAATCTCGAATTGGAATCCATACAATTTTACCATCTTTATATCGATGCTTGAAAGGCAACCTTTTCTTTGACAGGTGGAAATGCATGACGCACATCCCGCTGGGGATGGGCGACGAGCTTAGTGTGGGACTCCCGTGCAATGCGTCCGTACGTCCCCTTCCCTAGGCTGGAGGACGCACGTCGCTGATATACCCACTAAAACCACCCTGGTGTTCCTTCACACGCCTTAAGTGTCGAGGCCGCGGGACGCGACGGGTTAGTCAGACCGCGGCCCCGACGAGCGCCGGTCCGCTATTGAGGACCTCTTCAAATCCGAGGGGATGACAAGGCCCGGCATCTTCTTCTTGCAGGTGTGAACTGGGCACGCAGAGCTCCCGCGCGCGCCTCTCTCTCGGGCATGTGTTTGCGGGCTGCGGCCCTTTCCCAGGGGGCCACGCCCGCGACCGTACACTATGGCGGCCACGTTGAGTGAATTTTCCAGGAAAATGATTTGAAGTTCAAATATTTAGAATAAAAACGGAAAATCTATACAAATAAATAAAATTGGAGGGTCTGTTCGTAATATTAAAATGAACGCTTTTTATTAAGTTCATTCGGATGTATACACGATACATATACCAAAACAACATTTTTTACAATTTTTGTCTGTCTGTCTGTCTGTCTATTTGTTCCGGCTAATCTCTGAAACGGCTGCACCGATTTTAACTTTCACTAGCAGATAGCTGATGTATCAAGGAGTAACTTAGGCTATTAGAAAAAATAATAGTTTTTGTTAAAAAGTATAAGTTTCGGAAATTTTAGGGTCCAATTTAAGTTGACCTCAGATTTATATCATCAATCATACGAAATAGGGTTCAGCTGAGGCTGGACATTGCAGGTTGAATTTCGAATATAAGTTAACCTCAGATTTATATCATCAATCATATGAAATAGGGTAAACCCTATTAAGCTAAAGCTTAAGCTGAACTTAGTAGGTTCGAACGTACGTATTCCGGAGGCGCATGGCGTAACAGTTGTATTCGATAATACTGACTGTTTGCATATTTCATTTATATTTTAGTGTTTATAGGGTTTGTAATCCAAAATAAACTATAAGATATATCCAAAAAATTCTGCCCAGTCACTATTCCACGCGGACGGAGTCGCGGGCACAGCTAGTAAATAATAATTTCAATCCAGCAATTAGGTGAGTTATAATAAGTTTTTTTCTTCTAAATATTTGAACTTCAAATCACTGTTCACTCAATGTCGCTTAGTAAAGATGCTTTTTAAGCGTCGATAAGTATTTTCATAATATTTTTTGAATATTTTAAACATACAACAGTATATTTATAACAGTATATTTTATAACAGGGACTATTTACACATGTCATAATTAGGTTTCTCCCTCCCTTCCTTCCTTCTCTACTCCCTTCAAAGAAGGTAGTTTTGATGCTAGAACAATTATTTGGATAAATTGCCAAAAAATGTCATGTTATTATTAATTTTCTCCGTGGGCGAAGTAAGAATACTAACCCCTGTGGTCGGAGTCGAAGTGTCGTAAAAGGCGACAAAAAAACCATAGCATAACGGGGTAGGGCCTCAAGTCCGTCTGGATTACAACCACCCTTGCTCAATAAGTTTGCTACCATAATAATCTTGTGTTATGATCCAGCTAGTGACCCAGGTTTCAGTACTCCTATGCGGACAGCAACGTATTCCCCTAGCGTCGCAAATGTCTATATGCAACGGTAACTGCTTACTATTAAATTGATCATCAGCATGTTTGCTACTCCTAATAGTTCGATGATTAAATTTTAAAATACAAATAATTTTATATCACTCGAATACATCATTTCCTAAATTAGGATGTTTATTCATTAATAAATTAATAGGGAACTAATTACACACTGCTGTATTAAATTTAATATTCAATGCGGCCGTAACCAGGGTAGCCGTCTGGTGCGGTTAGGGTGAAACCACATTGAAGCTGGTGTCGCCCAATCACACACTATTGTTCACAGCCGGCGACGAAGTTCCTATGTTAACAGGAAATTGAAAATTTAACTTAATTAAACTTTAATCTTATAAATAACTAGATAACTTGACAAACGTTATTCTGACATATCGTCGTTGTCAAACCAATATCTGCTAAATACACTTTTTTGAGATTTCAACATTTTGACTATTTGCCACCCAAACTTTGATGTATTAAAACCGCTACGTAATTCTAATCATTACATGACTTTAATAATAGGTCTTTACCTATGAAATTGCCGTTCTGCAGTACTGGCCATTTCAAATCAAAATAATTTTTGTTTGGCTAAGAATTCTAATTTGAAATTAATTTTATTTTAAAAACATGGAATTCTTTTTCCCAAAGTAGTCATTTGTTTATTGATTAGTGTTACATTTTCATCGTATTTCAATCTTTTTCGTCATCATGGATACGTTAAAAATTCGAGTAATTATGGAATATGAGTACGTGCCGTGTGGTCCCGGCCGAAGAAAGAATAGGGCCACCCCAAATCATCCCAAGGGAGTCGTAAAAGCCGACTGATGGGTTACTCCCTCTGCCAGCCTGCATGCGGCGAGGGAAGGACACCTCTAGGTTTCCCTTTAGAGGTTGGGAGGTCGGACGGCAGTCGCTCCCGTAAAAACCAAAACAAGCCACACAAAAATGGTACGAACACGGAAAGGTATTGTCACGGATAGGGCGTCGCCGCAAAACGACGCGCAGGAACTTCGCCCGACTCCTGTGACAAATGGACTAGGGCTACCGTGCCGTGGGCGAGCACGGCTAAAGACACTAGCCCCATCCAAAAGGAAACTCCGCTTCGCAACGTGGAATATTGGCACGCTAACCGGACGCGCGAGAGAGTTGGCCGATGTGCTCTCCAGGCGGAGGGTGGCCGTGGCGTTCCTGCAGGAGACTCGGTGGAAGGCCAGCAGATCCCGGTTCATTGGGAATGGCTACAAGCTGATCTACACAGGTGCACCTGGTGGGGAGAATGGGGTTGCCATAGTGCTCTCGGAGGAGTTCCAGAACGACATTTTGGAAGTGAAACGTCATAGCGACCGGCTTATGGTCGTTAGGGTGCTTATCGATGGGGTAGTTACCCACTTGATAAGTGCCTATGCGCCACAGACCGGTTGTGACGACGCCGATAAAATTGCGTTTTGGAATCAACTCGGAGAAGTGCTCCGTGGAATCCCATTATCACAGGGGATCGTTTTGGGGGGTGATTTGAACGGTCATGTGGGTGATGAATGTGGGGAATTTGAGCGTGTTCACGGTGGATTTGGGTACGGTAGCCGCAACGCGGAAGGGGAGGACATCCTCAATACGTGTGCGGCTGCCGACCTTGCCATCGTGAACACATATTTCAAAAAGAGACCCGAGCATCTCATCACCTACAAGAGCGGGAGGAATGCTACCCAAATCGACTTCCTACTCACTAGGAGACACCACATCAGCAAAGTAGCCAACTGCAAGGTCATACCCGGTGAGAGTCTCACTGCACAACACCGTCTTCTTGTCATGGACCTCTGCGTAAAGCCCAAAGGCAAATGTGTCGACCGCCTTCAACGCCGAATCAGGTGGTGGCTGCTTGATGAAGTCAAGTCCCAGGAGTTCGCCTCTGCCATCGGTGACAAGTGCGCCGGAGGTGAGGGCGAACCGGTTCAAGCTTACTGGGACAGGATTCAGGCGGCTATCCTTGGGTCGGCGAGAAAGGTGCTTGGCGTGTCTAAGGGCGGACGCAAGTGTGACAAGGAGACTTGGTGGTGGAACGACTCAGTCCAGAGGGAGACCAGGGCGAAAAAAGCCCTCTTTAAGAAGTGGCAAGCGTCCAGATCTCCTGAAGACCGCGACGCATACAGAGATGCCAAACGCGCCACCAAGAAAGCTGTAGCCAGAGCCAGACGAGACCACTTACAACCACTTTACGATAAGTTGGACTCGTCTGAGGGGCAGAAGCTCATATATAAGTTGGCGCGCTCCAGGGTCAAAGCGGCACAGGATATCTCCAAGTGCCGCTGTGTAAAAGACCCCGGGGGCAACTTGTTATGCGAGGACCTCGCGGTGAAGGAGAGATGGCGCTCATATTTTCACGAGCTGCTGAACAAGCAGCATAAAGAGGTGCAACCGCCAGATCTTCCTCCGAACCAAGGACTAGTGCCACTGATAACGCCTGCAGAGGTCCAGAATTGTCTTCGCCGCATGAAGAATCGGAAAGCTGTTGGATCCGATGGAGTCCCCATCGAAGCCTGGAAGGCGATGGGCTCTCGTGGTGTGGGCACTTTAACCGACCTTTTCAACCGGACACTCCTCACCGGTACGATCCCGAACCAATGGAGGCTGAGTATCATTACTCCAGTCTTCAAAGGCAAGGGATCGGTGCAGGAGTGCGGTAACTACCGCGGTATAAAGGTCATGTCCCACACCATGAAGCTCTTCGAGAGGGTTATCGACTCTCGGATTCGACAGGAGTGCACTGTCTCGGAATGTCAATATGGGTTTCGCCCTGGTCACGGGACAATGGACCCTATTTTTGCCCTAAGGACTGTCGCGGAGAAATACAGGGCGAAGAATACGCCTCTGCATTGTCTGTTTCTTGACTTGCAGAAGGCCTTCGACTGTGTTCCTCGCGCGATAATCTGGTGGGCATTGCGGTCCAAAGGGATTCCAGAGGCCTATATTGGGATCATCCGAGATATGTACCGTGATTCCGATTCCGTAGTTCGGACCGCTGTTGGCGACACAAAACCTTTCCCCATCACCGTCGGTGTGCACCAAGGATCCGTCCTTAGTCCGTTTCTGTTTAGCGTGGTATTAGACGTATTGTCGAACAGCATCAGAAACTCACATGAGCAGCCCCCGTGGCTGCTCATGTATGCTGATGATATCGCGCTGGCAGATTCGGACAGGGGTAGGCTGGTGCGACGTGTGAAGGTGTGGAAGGAGTCGCTTGAGAACGGTGGTCTGAAGCTCAATGTAGCGAAGACCGAGTACTTGGCCTGTAACTCCACAGATCCCACACCCGTACGCATAGACGGCAACACGGTCGAGCGCACGGACCATGTGAAATACCTGGGATCTGTGTTTCATGCGTCTGGTGACATCGATTGCGACGTCAAGGCACGCATTGCTGCCGCGTGGGCTAAATGGCGTGAGGTAACTGGTGTCATTTGTGACCCCAAGATGCCGGTAAAGTTGAAGGGGCAGGTCTATAAGACCATCATTAGGCCTGTCCTTTTATACGGCTGTGAAGCGTGGCCGGTGTTAGAGCGACACAAGCAAGAACTGCGTGTCACGGAGATGAATATGCTGCGGTGGATGTGTGGAGTGACGCGGAAGGACCGCGTTAGGAACTCCCGCATTCGCGGTAGTCTTCATGTCCGTGACATTGCAGATAAATTGCAGGAGTGTCGGCTCCGTTGGTATGGCCATGTTTTACGGCAACCGGATGCTTACGTGGGAAACAAATGTCTGGCCATGCCGCCTCCGCCGGGCCCCGGCAGGAGGGGTAGACCCAAAAAGTGCTGGCTTGACGTCGTAAAGGGTGATATGTGTGCCAATGGGCTCACTACCAGGGATGCTGAAGATCGCGCGAAGTGGAGTAGAAAAAGTCGGAAAGCGGACCCCGGGCACCGAAACGAAAGTTTGGGTGGCAACCGGGACTAACGCTGGGATGATGATGATGGAATATGAGTACCGTCGTGGCAGTAACGCGGCACAAGCGGCACGCAACATCAACGACGTTTATGGAGCTAACACTATAAACCAACGCACCACCTGTTATTGGTTTGCTCGCTTCCGTTCTGGGAATTTTGACCTGAAAAATGAACCTCGCGGTTGTCCGAAGACTTTGGTCGACAATGACGAATTAAATGTGATTGTGGAAGCTGATGATACACAATCTACGGCTGAATTAGCAGCAGCTTTCGACGTTAGCGTCAAAACAATATTGAGCCATTTGCGTCAAATTGGCAAGGTAAAAAAGCTTGACAAATGGGTGCCCCACGAACTCAATGATCGCCAGCGCGAAGTACGCGTCAAGACGTGCCTTGCACTGCTCAACAACCACACAAATGAAGGAATTTTGAACCGCATTGTTACCTGCGATGAAAAATGGATTGTGTTTGATAATCGCAAGTGCTCAGCAAGTTGGTTGGATCCTGGTTCAGCACCTAAACAATGCCCTAATCGAAAACTTATCCCTAGAAAAGTGATGGTCACTGTTTGGTGGTCTAGCGCCGGTGTGATTCATCACAGCTTCTTACCAAACGGGGTGAGCATTACTGCAGATGTGTACTGTGAAGAACTGAACACAATGATGGAGAAGCTGGCACATCTCCAACCAGCATTGGTCAATCGCTCGTCTTCGCTACTCCTGCACGACAACGCGTGACCTCATACTGCACATCAGACGGTCTCCAAGTTGCAAGAACTGGGGTTGGAAGTTCTCCGTCATCCGCCCTACTCACCAGACCTTGCGCCTACAGACTAATACTTTTTCCAGAATTTGGATAACTTCTTGGCGGAAAAAAAATTCAATACCCGAGAGGCAGTACAAAATGTCTTTGAAGAATTTGTTGCCTCCCGTTCAGCTGATTTCTTTAAGAAGGGCATCAATAAACTGCCACTGCGTTGGCAAAGATGCACATTGATTGCATGAGTGATTACTTCGATTAATACAAATAAAAAATACATGAAAAAAATTCGTTCAAATTTTTTCATACAAAACGGCAATTTCATAGGTAAAGACCTAATATAAATCACTTTAAAATAAATTGTTTCTCATTTAATGTTACATGAAAATGTTCTTATTCCAAATTATAAAATTTAACTTTTTACACATGGCAGATATTGACGATATATTAAAAAAAATATAATTTTGTACTTGACCGGAATTATTATTTGTTGTTGGAGATTTAATAGTATTGATACTGTTTGAACGCATTGCTCTTAATATTGTAACAGGCGCTTTGTTTATTTATATTTTATTCACCCCTTCAAGTTTTGTTTTTGCAATAAAAAGCTTATGTCCTTCTCCAAGGTCCAGTCTGTCTCTATACCGAAAATCATTAAAGTTTGATCAGCGGGTTATACGTGAAAACGTAACAGACAGACAGACAGAGTTTAGAGTTGAGATTAGTTCCACTAATATTAGTGCACATTGGCCCAGGCTACGAGATCGGCAGGCCATATATCCGTGGGCCCGGGCGTAGGCGATAGGAAAACAGCGGGGTTTTTTAGTGGGTAGTCGGATGGTCGAACATCTTTCCCGGAGTCCCACATATCCCTCGGTCCCCCCGGGCCGGGCCGCTGGGGCCATTAAGTGACATTAACTTAAAAAAAATTGAAAGCTTCTAAATACACAGATACAGAATAAAACTATAATCTAAAAGTGAAATAAAACAAAGAATAGGCAACTGTACCAAACATCTAACATTATTTTTAGTCTAAATAGCTGGAGTCCGGTGAGCTACGGACTATACTAGTACGTATCCTTGACTCATTTGATATTCGTTCAAAAATATTTCAAACGCCATAAAACTCTGAATACTTTTGGAATCTCTTATCGCAGGCGGAATGTTATTCCGACCCTTAGACGCAGCATAGTGAAAACTACCTCTAAATGCGGCTGTTACCATATCGCGACGTAAGCTGGATTACATATTGGCATCGAAGACTAGGTGATCTCTTTGAGCATGCCCACATAAGCTTTTCGTAAATATATAAGGGCTTTTTATGTCTATAATACCAAAAGTAAGCAAGTTAAATGCATCGATGCTGCATTTTCAGTATCGAATACCTATTCAAAAATTGAGTCCCACGACTTCTGATCGGAATGTTAAAGCAGTATCGTGCGCAAGCGTTACACTATTACACTCTGAGGACAATCTACATCAGTATACCGAGATCGTCGGTCTGTGTAACCCGCCAATCCGCCTTAATCATGCGTGGCAGATATACTATCCGTTCCCTCAAGGAGGAGACCTGAGTCCAGCAGTGGGGCCCCTATGAGCTGTTTTTTATACTGGTTACTTCGATTGAGCAAGCAAAGTAGCTCTAATAACAGTACAAAAAGATCGGGGCAGTATTATTCTCTTTATTTGTTTTATAACCTATTGTCGAAAAACCATTGTGGAGAAACAAATTACGTCTATTATTTTAAAATTAGGTCAAAGACTTGAACTCTAAAGATAGTTTTTCAATCCATTAGAAAAAAAATTTTTAGATTCTTTTTTCTCTTTTACCGGAAAGAATACGAACCTGAAGGCTATTTTTATAGACTCGCGGTTGCGAGGCTCGTAATTTAATTTATCGGGAGTTCTCTCCACTGGGGGGCGTTGCTGGCGATAATGCAATTTGATTGAGCTACTTATTGGTTCTTTACCTTTTCATTACCGCTACTAAATTTCAAACGAATGGAAAAATACTTTTAAAAAGAATATTTTTAAGCTATTCCACCCATTTTTACACAAATTTAAACTTATTTTATCAAAGAAATGATTGGCATTGCTTTATAATTAAGTAATAAATCATGAAGCTACTTAATACTACTAATTATATGAACTTGTTAAATTTCGGAATAGTCTCGGCTTAAGAAGATAATTCTTAGAGCTAATTTCGTTTCTAGAGTTTTGCAAAATGCGACATGCGATTATTCTTTCAGCTAACTATTAACCTTCCTGCAAAGAAAGAAGTCAATCTTTTTTTTCACTATCAAGGAATCAAACATTCTACCTAAACCTTTTAAACTGTAAAGTTTTTACCTAAGAACAAGTAAGAGGGATAATTAATTTGTTGTTTATCCTTTTCGTGGCTAGGACCACATGACTAACGCAAAAACCCTACTTATCCCGAATAATACAAAACCTTCACTATAAACTATAATTAAGGACATATAATATTTGACGTAAAGTTATTATTTCACGTGCAAATTTAAGGAAATAGTTAAATACGTGAATAAATTTTATTTTTAGAGAATCGACTGTATTTTGTCCCCCCAACCCAAACAAAAAACCTTAATGATATTCTATATTAATATATTATACTCAGAGACCAATCTAGAAGTCCTGTGTTTGAATACCACGATGGCATTCACTACTTAGGCAGTAGGCCAGCAGACAGACTTACGGTCCGCTTAGAATTTAGCAGTTACCGTCGCATAGAGGTGTTTGCAACGGTAGTGACATCGCGAACACGCTGGTGTCCCATAAGGGTACAGGAACTTGGGTCACTAATGCCGGAACACAACACAAGGTTATTATGGCGGCAGACTTGAGACCAAAGGTCATCGCCATCCAGACGGGCTTGGGGCCCTACCACGTAGCTAGGGTTGTTTTGTCGCCTTTTACGACAGGCCGCAGAGATCAGTATTCTTTCTCCACCCCTACACGGATAAAATAAGTTCATCACGGCTGTTATTATTACTAATATATACCGTGTTATAGCTGGTGATTAAATACCACAAGGAATAATCTATTCGGTGACATTTATGACTCTGAAAAAAATCATGGGATGGCTCTATATTATTTCTATAATGTGTGTGTACATTTTGAATTCAATCATTAATTATATATCGCTATAAAATAACCTAAGATCATCTAAATATATTTTAAAACAATAAAAAATCTATAACAAAGAGCGTGCGTGCAGGTGCGTTTGAATGCCCCTTAATAATTACCGGATAAAGCCTGGGGCGCGTTTTTTATATACTGGAGAGAGTAATTTTAAAAATAAAAGTTGCTTGAATGTTTGTCCGGGCACATCGGTGCTCTTCTAGGGTGAATACCACTTAGGTTTTTATATTTTAATGCTCGTTGTTGGCTGTTGCACGTTTTAAATAAATTAGGCATTTCTGATTGGACTTCCTTTTGAAGTTTAGGGCTTATACATCAATTGCTTATATACTCGTACATGTGAATTATAACACGTAAACATAACATATTGATTACTTATTATCGGTAAGCAAGAAAGGGCTTCTGGCCATAATTCGATTTAAAAAATACATTCAATAAACGCCAATATTTGTCGTACGTAAAATTTGTATATTAGTGAAATAAATATTTCAAAAGACTACTGTACAGATTGAGATCTATTTTAAAATGAGTGAAGAAAAATTGAAAAATCAACTTTCATACATCGGTATGCCCGCGGAGGTTACGAGATCGATTCCCGTCCTGAATTTAAGTAAATACAAATATGTATAATATGTATTTATTTACAAAAATAAAAAGTATAAAAGTAGTATATTGGTTGTTTAGTACCCATATCACAAGTGTTCTGCTGTTTACTTTGGTACTAGATGGCGCTGTGTAAATTGACACAGTACATTTATTTATTTTTAATGGATATTGATAGTGTGTTATACTTAATACAGTACTAAATAATTATATTTGAATTCAGTATTTTAAATATTATACATATATGACGTATACACGCGGCTTCCGGTTCCTATTTTTTTCTTTTTGTTTCTAAAGTATTTATCATGTCTAAAGTTTTCACTTCGGAACCTTAATATTTGGAGTACTGTCACAAATTCAGCAGGAGTTTTAGCATCTGTGCCTCTCAATTTTTCTGTGTTTAAACCAAAGAGACGTAATATAAAAATGGAATAGATATTAGCCAAATCCATTTTATAAAGAAATTTTGTGTATACAGGAGAAATTTTCGCCTGACCCTTTTTTTTCGAATTATGAACGGTGCCTTGCTGCGTGTGAGTCAGCAAAAGTAGTATTCCTAGCAGACTTTTCTTATCTTAGAACTTCCTAGAGAGCTAATTTATTCTTCATCTTCCCAAACAAAATTATTTTCTGATTGATGTTTATTATACAGTTCACTCATGTCTACAATTAGTTCTTCTTACTAACCAAGAAAGGGGTATCAATTCGAATATTGTATCGTCATTGAGAGTTGAAATAAGTTTTGTAGCCTTACGCCAAACAAGAATATGCACTCACGGGCCCGTGGGGTTCTCGGCTCGAACTAATCTAATGCCGAAACTAACTTCCCAGTCAGGAATCTAATATAGACTTCGGAATTGTTCGCTCGTGGTTAAGTGATATTTAGTGATAGCTCGGCGGTTTAAGTTACGATGTGTGTTCCCTGTGTAATATTGCGTAGCATTTGGAACATGCTGTTTCGTAAATGCTTATTAGGTACTGGCATTTACGGACAACTAGCTGACACGACAAACGCCGGCCATATGTTAAAAAAATACAGTGGGCCGAATTCTTATCCGTTGTTGGAGATTTAATAGTATTGATGCCATTTGAATGCATTCCTCGTAATATTAAATAACACGCGCTTTGTTTATTTACATTTTATTCATTCCTATTTCACCCTTTCAAGTTTCATTTTCACGACAAAAAGTAGCCATGTCCTTCAAGGCCCAATCTATCTCTATTCAGTAGTTTAGGCGTGAAAACGTAACAGACAGACAGAGTTACTTTCACATATATATATGATATTAATAAGGGTGGTGAATAAAAATTTAATTATTTCATTTCTTTCTTTTAGGGAGTCACCTAGTTATAGATACTTAATAATTTCTTTATACAAAAACAACACTATTCGCATTTTGTTTTTTCGTATACTTTTAGCAGCCCTGGAGTGAATATTCTAGTTTATATAAATATGAAAACTGTGCTGGATAATATCACAATTATTTCTCTTTATAATTTGTCATTAAGAAAGTCAACCACACTATATATATTTAAAATATATATTTAAAAGATGTCATATTTAATTTTTTAATGTCATTAGATATTTTATTATAAATCCCGTTCCCAAAATACATTATATTATATTACAAAATACACTATTCAGGATAGCGTTATTTTCTTCCAACAGTTTCACGTAAAGTCAGTAAACCCGAGCTCTCCAGGGAGCGCGATCAAAAATTTACTCCACCTATAAAAACTTCAAACATAATAAACATTGAAATAGACGACATTCGTCCTTCAGTTTGACGTCATAACTTTGAGGTACGAGCGCTTCCATCGATGTCAGTATTATTTGCACAGTAGCAACATACATTTTGGATATTTTATGCTAACACTCAATCTACAGGCGCTATGAAATAATAATATCCTTTCTGTGGAACCTTTACATGAACGGTTAAGTAAAAACGAGCTTACAGTTATGTATTAAAGTTATTCTGTATGTAAAATGAATGAATTTGTTAATTATCTATATTTTTACTTTATGCTTTAGTCGTAAATATATTAACAATAAAGCTTGTTTTCGCGTACATTAAACATGTTTGCTTGCTAAAATTACCTTTATTAAAAATATTGGAATATTCTATTCGTTTTTTTAAAAATAGCTCATTAAAAGCAGGATATTTAAAGTTAGGGTTATAGGGTATTAGGGTGTTGTAGTTGGGGGTTAGGATTATTGATACATTCCAAATGTGATGTGAAGTCGGAATGTGATGTGAATTGATTAGGACGGCTCTCAACATTCTGTAGGGAGAGGATTATAAAGTTTTTCAGCACACCGTCAGTTTTGAGAGGCTGGACTGACAGGAAGTAAGGAAAGAGTGGCAAAGGCTCTTTTGCAACGTTATGGGACCCACCCTAAAATATATATGTATATACATATATAATGCAGGGCAGAAATATCTGGAGGGAATTAGCGGCAAGGGTTATGCACCATGGTAAAATCTGTCAAACATGAGGCCACGACAAAGACAACAGCTCAAAATATTCTTCTGGAAATTTGAATTTCGGTTACGTTTAATTTTCAGACTTATACTAGTATTTTTAAATTATAATAAACGATATCTGTTTACATTTAATATCCATTTTCCTCAAAAGGTCTGATGCACACCATTTAACAGAGAATTTTCCTAAACAATATTTTATTACCCTTCTAACGAGACTCGGGAGACAAAAAATCCTTGCCTCGGGCCACAAGGCTTTCGCATTAGTAGCGGCTAAACATTCATCAATGCAGGGTTGCCACATCGAGTGGAACCTATCACTTATAATACAAAACTAGGCGTGATTTTCATCTTCATTTTGACTTACTCGTAATAACCTGTCTAGTCCTATCCAAGGCCTATTTTTACAATGTGATTCCGCATAATTATTTTATTTACATTTGGAGGTAGTTATGTAAATTATGATATATTGATATACAATAGTTGGCGAAGTTACATGTTGTTCTGTGGATCGAGTATGGATTCAGTTATCTGTATCGATGGAGCAAGTCCTTGTGTCTCGGGAAATGTATTGTAGGATGCCCTCCAGCCCAATGAACCAACGACCTGCGCAAGACTACCGTCCAGTGCTGGATGGGAGAAGTCCCAGTCCGGGAGGTGTGGTGTAAACTTAGGGAGGCCTAGATACAGCAGGAGACAATGACTGGTTGGCGACAATTAACATACGATATTCTTTCATTTAATTAAATATTTACAAAACCAATATAATTTTAACTCCTCATAGTCATCCTCTTATTATAAATATACGAGTACTTTGAATTAATGTGTAATTGTTTTGAATAAAATAATTTTTAAAAAGTACTAGACTATAGCAAAATTTATAGCAAGTAACAGTTCAAATTAAATTATTTAAATATTTCCATATTATTAAAAGATTAAGAAGATCATCGGCTTTTGTATCTTTAAGAAAACATCTATTTTGTTGCACTTAAAACGTTAACACAAGAAAGGGTAGGAGAGTGGGATTTCGCGCGTTATAACTATGTAATAATGGGTGACTGCGAAATTCGTTGATCCAAAAGTAAATTATAATATAACCAAGAAGAACTCTTGGATAATGCAATCGATACAACAAGTACTTAGAGGACAGACAGTAGCTTTAATAAACCTAAAAAAATAATCCAAAAATAATGTCCAATCAATAATTTTAAACAAATTAAAAACAAAATTAATGATACACATAAGATAAAAATTCATAAATGTTGATTTGAAATACTGACCAGCATTGTAATGAATAAGTAATAAACCAAAGTGGACAATGCTGACCCTAGAAAGGGTCGTTAATAGTGTTTAGAATGTGATGCATGTGTCGTGTCCTCAACCACACTCCCCGTCTAGAGCTGGTTGAGGAATATAAATTAATCTACATATAATCATAATACATAGATTATATGATATAAATGAATCGTATTTCTAGCATAGAACAAACGGTCTAAATAATGCCAGGGTGCGTGACGACGGTGACGACTACTCCTTACACATACAGATAGAAAAGAAAAGGTATCAGTTGAGATTTGGACTGCATTCACTTTAAAACTAAATTTAGTAATAGGGGTTAAAGTATGAAAATGCAATTGTATAGTAAAAGATAATTTGAATTGATATAAAACCTTCATGGTGTGATATTTTCGAGTGAAACTTTTTTCACATGATACTTATGAGGTTTTTCTTTTAAAAAAATATGCAATACTTGATTTTCGAAATTCAATTGCAATGGCTCGCAATGTCAACGCTGCATTTGGAGAGGATACTGCTAATAACGCACCGTCCGTTTTTGATTTAAATGCTTTCCTAATGAAAACTTAGACTTGAAGAAGGAACCACGTGGAAGACCGCCCACACAGGTGAATAACGCTGAATTGAAAGAGATGATAGAAACCGATCCGAGTCAAACTACTTAGGAATTAGCGACATGGTTCAACGTTACCCTATCTCCCAGGAGGCAGTACAAAATGCTTTCACACAGTTTGTTGAATCTAGATCCCCAGAGTTCTATAGTAAAAGCATAAATTAACTTCCGTTTAGACGGTTGCAATAAATAGATAATGAGAGTATATATTTTGATTAAACAAAATGTTTTAATACACCTTAGAAAAAAACAAGGTTTAAATTATTCAGTACAAATTGGCAATTTTATACTTTAATCCCTAAAATTTTCATAGTGCCTTTTGGTCAATAAAAAAAGATATCGACATAAAAAGGCATGTTGAAATTTGGCTTTGTAATTGTACTGTGACTGTCCCTATAGGCGGTGGTAGACCCCAGACTTCAAATTGCAAGTCTTAGGGAGCGATTACTTATATGATGATGATATGAACAAATACAAATGCTAAAAATCTAATATAAACTAAAATTACAATTGCTTCCCTTCAGAACAAGTGGTAAGAACCTCCCCTGCAACACGTCTCAGCTTTAATGTATAATTTCATTTTATTCAATTAATAATTTTTTCTGAGCGGAAAAAATGGATTTCTAAACAAGAAATCAGAAAGGATATAAACCTTAGACGAACATAGAAAGACGAAATTAATGAAAAGAGCCTGAAGCGTGCAGAAATGCATAAGCAGTTTTATCTTTAAAAAAATTTCTATCGTGCCACGTAGCCTTCAGAGTGTCTAAATGTTATGCATAATATTAATAAGCCTTATTCCAAATTTGTAATTTCCTCCTTCATATTTATTGAATTGTATTACTTCATAAGTATTACTTAGATTGTGTCTCTAATTTCGGAGTGCCTATTGGCAAAGGCTTCCTCCAGGTTATATCAGTACCTAATTAAGGCGTAATTTACTAAACTTAGTCTTAAAGAACGAACTTAATAAACTATTATAAAATGAGAATAATGACATATAATAATGAATTTTTTGACTTTTGTTTGTGATGAATATAGATAGTGTAAAAAAAATCATATATGTAATCAAAAATTATGTTAGATGAGCGTTTTTCCCGCCGACAAATTGATGTGCAGTTTGGTGGGACTATTGCAGCTATGTTATTTTGCATTCTTTGGAGATTAAATAATTAAATTACTTCTATTTAACTATTTCATAGTATTCCGCAACGTTTGTATACAAAATACACGAATAATGACTGAAAAAAGGAATCCCTAAGATTTTTCCTTTATTAATTTCCCCTTACGCACCGCACGCTAAGACAAAACCGGTGGAGTAATTATTCAAACACATCTGCTCATTCGCATCGTGGGGTAGCGTTTTTGTCTCAACCATTCCTCCATATAATTTGGCTAAGTGTAAAAACACGTTAGCGCTATAATGGTTCTTTATAAGAATATCATAAAAAATACTTAAATTTTTTTTTAATATATCGGTCTTCTAAACAGAAAACATTCAACAACATGATTAGACTCACAAATATTGGTCTATCTTTCCGAGAATGTTTTCCTCTGGAAGAAGACACAACTATGATACATTACAAATATTTATCCTACATCACACATACTTACGCCCTCACAAACACAAACAAACGCATACAAATACAAACACACACAAAGCTTATCTATCAAATAATCTGTGAACAGAAATATACTGTAGTTTAATTGTTGGTCTAAGCAAAGAATGATCTCAATTTGAACTTTGTTGAGGCAATAGACCCAGTAAATAAATCTACATGGTTACGAACGACATTACGAATTTCAACGATGTTAAACATATCTCAAAAAGCATCATATAAAACGACAAATTGAAGAACTAGTATTTAACGTTAATATAACTATATTACCTTTAATGGTACCAACTTGTTTTTATAATTAGTTATTAGAGAAATTATAAAACAATATCAAAATTGTCTCTGTGCAGAGGTGGAGTAAGATTACTAACCTCTGCAGCCAGGGTCGGTCTGTCGTAAAAGGCGACAAAACTACCCAGCTAGGTGGTAGGGCCCCAAGGCCGTCTGGATGGCAACCACCCTTGGTCTGAAGTACGCTGCCATAATAACCTTGTGTTGTGTTCCGGCTTAGTGACCCAAGTTCCTGTATGAGACAGCAGCGTGTTCGTGATGCCTCTAGTGTCGCAAACATAGGCGACGGTAACTGCTTACTATTCAGTGGACCCTCAGCCTGTCTGCAGTTTTTCAGCAATAAAACATTTTCATGTTTAGTGGTAACTACATATAGAAAATACTGCTAATAAAACAGTGTTTGTGACATGAGTCATTTATTTCTAATCTTGGGGAACCCCAAAATAATAAAACATTTCTAACTGCATTTCCACGTTTAAGGAAAGAGATGCGGATTACGTTGGATTCGCTTTATACGCATAAAAATATCTTAAAATTTATTTTCCGGACTTTATCTTTACAGGAGAACTGCTGTGGGAGTATTCAGATTAATATCATGAAATATGGGCTATTTTATATACATTTCTGAGAAATAAAAGAGAAATAAAAACAGGAATTATGGTGCCTACATAGTATTTTATAAACCATCCGATTTAGTCTAATAAATACATCTATAGAATCTTGGTTGTATTTAAGTTAATCATGAGCTGCAATTTTAATTGTTTTTATAAAAATTATAAAAGTGTAATGAATAGCTAGGCGTGTTAATTAAAATTGGTTTTAAACTTACGATATCTGGCCTTTAAAAATATACAGAAATTTGGTAATGACATGGTAATCACCACATAGACTCTATGCAAAAAATTTTGATTTGGAAGGGATTTTACCAAATTTAAACTAAAAGACATTCAATTGTCAAAAAGGTTAAGATCTTACAATTATAAATTTAGAAAATTCTATAATCTAAATTAAACAGAACAATAACATAAAACTATAGCCTTTTAACGTTAATAAATTCATAATATTAATAATGAACGCGTTATCAATGGAGTGGATAAGGTTAGCATGACCGCGCGAGAGTCTTTGATTTTTTATGTTAGAGGTACTAGTTGTGATGTCAGTCCTAGTTCCCTGAGATGGTGTTTTGTGGTCAAAATGCGACTGTATGTAGCGAGTACAACATCGAGCTAGGCATGATAGGTGTATCTGGGAGCGATCTTATTTTTATGACTTGTTATTATAACTATCTCAACACGAGAAAATGAAGTGTCAGAAATGTAACAACACGTTCTAATTTAGCTCTTTGACGACAGATTCCAAGATTCAGAGCAAAAGCTTGGATAAGGAAAGTAAAAGGAGAATAAAGTTTCCAAAAAAATATTCATATTATCATATACACTAAATAAAATAATATTAAAATTTTAATAGAAAAACATGGACGAATGAAAATGGTTTAATTAAATAATAGATGATATTAGATAATAGCGTTTCTAACTTATATCATTTACTAAATGAAAAGTTTATTATCTTAATATTCAAGCAGTTCTAAATACTAGCATTTATCTTAATTGTTTGGTATAATAATTTCAGCCCCGGAAACAAGAATCCTAAAATCTCGATCTATAAACCAATGAATTTTGTATACTGCGTATACTGTGCGCTGATTTTATTTAATTCAACCTTATTGCTTAGTACATAAGATTCCATATTCATATTTTAAGCGGAAAATTGTTTATTGGTGCATTCAAGAATTGGCCTCAGTAACAAACAAGAGCCGCGAGCAGTAGACGAATGTTATTATTATAGTTATTGCCACTGTGTTTCAAGCATGTAATAGCCAACACTTTACCCAGTTGATATAGAAGCTAACGTATATATTTATAAGGAAAATACATTTTTTCCGCTTTATTTGTCTACTTTATTCGATTTATTTGATAAGAATCTTGGCAAAGTTGGGCTATGTTTTTCATCTGTTATCATTGTTTCAAGACAAATACTTATGTATTTATGGTCGTCTGTGGCCAAACTACTCACGCATAATCATTTACATTGTAAATTATATAATATGAATTTTAGCAGAATGTGATGATTAAAAATGGTAGAGGAAACTTGCCCCAGAGATACAGTTAGATCTAGTTCTAAAGCAAGTGGAATCAATTATTTTATCTACTTTCAGTCATTTTATATAAGTTTGTAGTATTTAAGTTTCACTCTTATAATTTTTGGTTCAATAAAAGCAATTTAAATTAAAAATAAAATGTAGTTTAAAAAACTAAAAGACACGCTTTTTACAATTAATCAAACTAAAAAGAAAACAATAATTCTTAACATAAGAATAAAATTACATACATACATACATATAATCACGCCTCTTTCCCGTAGGGGTAGGCAGAGACCACTTCTTTCCACTTGCTACGATCCTTACATACTTATTTCGCTTCGTCCACTTTCATTATTCCCTTCACACATGCCTTTCGGTTTAGGGTACTCTTGACCTGGCCTTTTTTCAAGACGTCCCTGATCTGGTCTCGAAACGTCCGCCTAGGTCTACCCCTTCCAACACTTCTATTCACACTCGCCTTATACACTTTTTTCGTCAATCATTCTTCATTCATTTTCTCAACATGGCCAAACCATCTCAAAATTACTGACGAAAAAATTAATGTCACTGTTCTAAAAAGCGTGGGGTGCTCGATATCAATCGTTATTTTTTACACTATAATTTATTTTTAACTTTTTTGTTTGATTAACTATAAAATTTAATTTATTTGTAGTCAATTCCCAATCGGTAAATGTTTTTATTAATTTAACGCCATCTTCTGGCAGTGTTATTAATTAAACAACAAATGGCGTTTCGACAGAATATTGAATTTTTTTGATTGTTCAACGTGGGTAAAAATCGAGTCCGAAAATTCCGTTATATACATATAAATTCCGTTATATATGTTGAGATGCTCATATAAGCTAATACCAGCGTGTTTACCATATGTTTCGACTTAAAGAGATTGGTTGTAACTAAGATAAATATATGGATTTAACATTTGGCTTTTACAACGGCCGTTAATACTCGTATCCCTTTCTCAAAAAAATTAAAGAAATTGTAAAACTTCCCCAAGTAATCGATTGATGGCTTTTTTAATCAGTCATACATTTATAAACAATAATACTAACAAATATTATAATAACTATTAAAATGCCAAAACGAAATTCAGGATACTTTCCCCCTAAAGCTAATTAGCACGGGGGGTTACACGGGTCGGTGATTTCAGTATGCGCTTTTCCTTTACCGTCAGTATATATAGCACTTGTATTAAATAATAGAAATCTTAAGCTCCTAAGCAGTGTATATCATCGTGGAATCCGAATCTGTGTATAATATATAAGTATATTAAGTATTTAAAATTAAAAACATATTTGCATTTAACTACCAACACTAATAAAAGTAAATATTGCAATATCAGATTATTTCTTTAATAATATCTCATTCAGAAGTACCTATATTTTCACCATAAAAATATAAATAACGGCTGATAACCTCTTGGCAAGCGTCATTTGCAACAGATTTTTGCCGTAGATTTTGATGGGGCCATTAGGCAGGGTAAACGGCCAGATAGCTGTCCATCCGAGGGCTGTCGTTCGTTTTAATTTAGCGCACCCGGTGGCCACCCTAGCCATGGCTAATTTGGGAATAATTATTGCCTACCGGCAATCGTGCGTTTTTATAACCTATGCAAAATAAACTTAACATAGAAAGGCGTATACTTAACGTAGTAAGACTCTACTTGATGAAAAGTTAAATTAATTAAAAATAAAATTAATTTTATTGTGAAGCACTTGTTAAATTATTTCTAATTTATTTATTCTATAAACATTTAAACATTGTATATGCTAAAGATCCATAACAGTGCTATTAACCTCTCATAGTTAAGATTTGAACCCTCAAACCTTTACGAATATGTGATTATGAAGCTTACCAAAGTGAAATTTAACTAGTGTGTCTGAATTCAAAGCAAAGAGGTTTAAGGTTGTCTTCTGAAGATCCTATTCTGTAACAGCTGACATACATCCATGCCAGATGTACCTTTGAACTTACCCAAAAGAGTTTCCAAACTAAGTAGAGGGTTACTTTCGTGATTTGACGTAAGTTCATAAAATTCTAAACATCAATAAACAAGAGCCTCCTTTATTGCGTCTGCTACCATATAGTTGCTAATACTTGAGCTATGTGATATTAATCAACTTTTATATTACGTATAGGCATATAAAGCATGTTGCACCCAATTCTCAAAACCATAACTCAAAAATATGTAACAAGATATTTAATGAATTCTAAGAATTGAACTTAATTCAGTTGGCGAACTTATTGACGTAAAACCCTTGGATGTAGTATAAAATAAACAAATAAATAGAAATAATATGTATTTACCAGAGTGCATTGGTTTTGAAAGCTTTTTAATATTTATTGAATACCGTACTAGATGAACCGACAGTGTATTCTGTCATATAAATTAAATTAAATTCTTGACAGGATTTCCGTAAATTCCGTATTTAGTGAACTAATTAACTAAATTTCAAGATATGAATGATATTTCGCTTATATATTATTGACTATTCAATTCAATAATATTTTAATAATAATACCTCTCATAAATGGAAACAAAAGTACAATACTCATATTCTCTTTTGTACGTCAGACATTGTGACGGAGGCCTTTTGTGGTTTCGTGCCTTCCTGCGCAACTATACATTGCGCTTTTAGTTCTTAAAACCACCCCTTCTCTCTCATGTACATCGATGAGTGATGGGAAATTATATCTAATCGATATCGATAAAGTGTAAAATTTTGCCGCCTCAACTTATTTCCATAATACTTGCTGTTTAGGCTACATTTTACTTCTGAGAATTTTTGTAGACCGAGAGATGATGATGAGAGTGACCGACCGATAAGATTATTCAATTAAATCGATATGAAGAGGTTTTGGGATGGAAATTAAACCATCCGTACTCTTCCGGTTTGGGATCCGCAGATTCTCCCGCGCATTTCGTTTCTTGAACAAGTGGTCGTGATAACGCCGCCACACCACCCACCCACCCACGGAGAAAAATACACTCCACAAACACTTGTCGCCGGAGCGTAGCCGGATACGCCGAATGCGCGCCCACACCGTACCTCAGCTCGGGAACGCGATGCTTGGGACGTCTCTGGCCCGTTGTACAGCGCAGCGAGCGACAGCCGTTGAGGATCGGGTCCCGAATTTTGGCGGTAACACCAGATGCATTGGCGTCACTGCATGAAGGCCAAAAGGACGCTTCTTTTGTTTAGACAACAGCTGTCGTTATTACCAAATTAAATGGTCACTGAGATGAAGCGTCACTTACATTTCTTGTTATAAATTAAATTGATTAACCGCACCGAATCATCAAACACGCATCAAAAGAAGTTCACTTACATGAAAAACTTGCTGTAGGAAAGCAGATAGGCTAACGGCTCGCTTAGAATTTAGCAGCTACTGTCGCCTATGGGTGTTTGCAACGCCAGTGGCATCGCGAAAACGCTGCTGTCCCATAAAGGTACAGGAATTTGGGTCACAAATGCCAGCACACAACACAAAGTTACTATGGCGGCATACTTAAGACCAAAGATGGTCGCCATTCCGTCGGGCTTGGGGCCCTAGCACGTAGCTAGGGTGAGTTGTTTTGTCGCCTTTTAAGATAGGCCGAACCCGGCCGCAGAGGTCAGTATTCTTTCTCCGCCCCTGTACGGATAAAAATATAACAGTGATAGGCAACCAAAAACATATTTTACAAGTAAATGTTAGATTATAAAGTTTCCTTGAATACGCGTTGGCAATAACTCTAGTGTTGCAAACGTTAATAGCTGACAGTGATCATTTTCTTTCAGGTGGGCCGTTTATTTACTTGATGAAGCTATAAAAATGTATATAAACAACGTGTAATACCAATGTTTATGAAAATATTTAAAATTTAGATTTATACGGAAGTTACTTATAAACCTTTACACAACAAACAAAGTTACTCATACTTATAATGAAAACAAGTTGTTTTTGTTACAATTTATAAGCTTCGTAATTTTGCTCAGATTACCAGTTTGTTGCAGTTATATTTAGTGGCGTCAAAGTTTTCTGTACAAACTTTAACTATCGACATATCTGTAAATAGTCTCGACACATCCCTATTCAAAATGTGAGTACTTTGAGTGATTGCGAGCGGACTTCACAAACAATACCCACGCCGAGTCAATCTTGGTAGGATTGACGGGGGCATTGTATAGTTACGCTGTATTGTACTGACTATAGTTATCACAGTTCATACACGAGAATCGATATTACGCTCGTCTATTATTCATAATAAACACCTGACTGTTTACAACTCGTTTCAGGATATGGAAAATCCCACGCTAGGTATACAATAGTATCATACAAACGTTTTTCATTTCTTTCTGATTGTGCTATCCACGTTTTCACATTAAGATAAATTTGACATTTCAAATTAATAATAGGTTGCCGTTCTGCAGTACTGGCCATTTCAAATCAAAATAATTTTTGTTTGGCTAAGAATTCTAATTTCAAATTAATTTTATTTTAAAAACATGGAATATTGGTCAATTTGCGTCAAATTGGCAAGGTAAAAAAGCTTGACAAATGGGTGCCCCACGAACTCAATGATCGCCAGCACGAAGTACGCGTCCAGACGTGCCTTGCACTGCTCAACAGATACACAAATGAAGGAATTTTGTACCGCATTGTTACCTGCGATGAAAAATGGATTCTGTTTGATAACCGCAAGCGCTCAGCAAGTTGGTTGGATCCTGGTTCAGCACCTAAACAATGCCCTAAACGAAAACTTACCCCTAGAAAAGTGATGGTCCCTGTTTGGTGATCTAGCGCCGGTGTGATTCATCACAGCTTCTTACCAAACGGGATGAGCATTACTGCAGATGTGTACTGTGAAGAACTGAAGACAATGATGGAGAAGCTGGCACATCTCCAACCAGCATTGGTCAATTGCTCGTCTCCGTTGCTCCTGCACGACAACGCGCGACCTCATACTGCACAGCAGACGGTCTCCAAGTTGCAAGAACTGAAGTTGGAAGTTCTCCGTCATCCGCCCTACTCACCAGACCTTGCGCCTACAGACTACTACTTTTTCCAGAATTTGGATAACTTCTTAGCGGGAAAAAAATTCAATACCCGAAAGGCAGTACAAAATGCCTTTGAAGAATTTGTTGCCTCCCGTCCAGCTGATTTCTTTAAGAAGGGCATCAATAAACTGCCACTGCGTTGGCAAAGATGCATTGATTGAATGGGTGATTACTTCGATTAATACAAATAAAAAATACATGAAAAAATTCGTTTAAATTTTTTCATACAAAGCGGCAATTTCATAGGTAAAGACCTAATAGGACTAACTTTTTAATTTAAGCAATAGTTTTGAATGAAACAAATCCTGCATGACCTTTGTTAATGAATAAAGATCGTGTCAACACGATTTTAATGAAACTCGATACTCGAAATTAAAGAAAATGTTTTATCTCATCACATATCAACAGTTCGTTCATTTATTGTTGGTCGGAGTGAAAAAATCTCATTACGTTAACACGTGTTCGCATGGGGCTCGCCTCAATTTAATTCATCATGCCCTCACCTAGCTAAAAGTTTCATATCCGAGGCGAGGGACCTTTTCGAGATGTCTTTGGGGAAATTTTCACTAAAGTTGCGCTTTAAATATTTTAATAAACTCGTATTAAAGCCGTAAAAAACACTTTGCACCCCCGTTTTTCTTCACCCCACCTGGTGGTTGCAAATTCAGAGTTTTGTGGTTATGCTGTCACTAGGTATGTTTATCTACACAGCTTTGTGCGGATGGTGTTTCATTATTCATAATGCTTTGTTCGGAACTTTGAGTTTCTGTTGCTGGCACGTTTTGTGGGTTTGACGAGACACATTCATACAAGCATAATACTTTGACATGGAAAATGGGAAGTTATATTGACATACTTTCCTCTGATTGTTGCGAATAAATCATAAAGTTTCTCAAATGTAACACACACAATGTAGCACAAACAATTGCTTGTAATTTAAATTATAAAATCGTTATAAGATGTATTATAAAGGGAATTTAAAAATATTTACTTAAATAATCTATGGATTTAATTTGAGATAACGACAATTAAGATTATAAGGCGCTAGTTGGCTTCTTAAAATTTCAAAACAACGAAAAAGAAAATCGACACGATGCGTGCGCATCGTTTATTGGATAAACGAATCGCAAGTGCGAATTAATGCATTCGATTAGATGCGATTAAATCGATACTAGAAAATTTTCTTGATAAATTTATTGTGCTATATATGTAACTGGATATGTATAATGTATTGCCGAGAAGAATTTATTATTATTAAATACATTTTTATATATGCGGATTATAATTTGCCGGAATGTCGCCTTCGCTAGTATGGCCAAGTTTACAACCGGTTACTTACGTGGGAAACAAATGTCTGGCCATGCCGCCACCGTCAGGCCCCGGCAGGAGGGGTAGACCCAAAAAGTGCTGGCTTGACGTTGACGGGAGTTTATAGACCAACTATACTCTAGGCACTCTATTGGAATATTTATATCATTATATATATATATATATATATATATATATATATATATATATATATATATATATATATATATATATATATATATATATATATATATATATATATATATATATATATATATATATATATATATGAAACACACATTTGATTGTTATATTACAAACAACTTAAATAACAAGATCAAAGGCACATGTGTATTTTGCCTTAAGGTAACATGCATGATGCGTGTTACCTTTATGGTAATACGGTAACGGTAGCATAATGTAATGTGTTTACTAGGATAGTCTGGATTTACATTATGGAAAGAATCTGCTTAGAAAGCGAGTTTTTATGCACCACAGTGAAGGTGCGAGGGATCTAGTTTTATGGTGCCTGTGTTTTGAAATTGCGGTAACAGAATGTAAGTATCCAAACAATATGTTTTTTAAACAAGCATTTGGTATATATGTATATATATATTGTGTATCGTCTAGTAATAATAGAATCACCCCGCCTCATTTTAGGGAGTCGTAAACGGCGGCAAATGAATCTTATGATTACTTTTTAGTTTAAAGACAGTAATGTTCCAAATATCGACTAATATAAAAAACAAGCGTGTGCATACAGTTATGTACCTGATGTAGTTATGTAAAAAATCCTTCTCACAAATAGTTGAAGAAAATTTCTTTATAATAAAATAAAATAAATAAAAATAGTTTATTGAGATAATATAAAATCCATAACAATTAAATCATTGGTCCCCAAACTAGGTTGACCTCTATCTTGGGGACCCGCTTCCGATTGATCAATCAATACAATCTATGAATTTATGTAAACTAAGCTTATTTCTATATTCTTATTCTAAAGGTGTATGCATACTTATGTGTGTATGTGTGTGTGTGTGTGTGTGTGTGTATGTGTGGGTGTGTGCGTTGATAATTCATACACTCAAAAACATTTCTGTTACAATCTATTATATACATAAGAAATATGTTTAAATTAATTTTAAAACTATGCCATATCACAAAAAACAGTAATTATTACATTTCGTTTCGCAATTATAGTCATATGATAGTAAAACAACAAAAGTAAGTTCGGCCATATCTGTTTCATCTAATATATAAAATTCTCGTGTCACAGTTTTCGGTGCCATACTCCTCCGAAACGGCTTGACCGATTTTGATGAAATTTTTTGTGCTTATCCGGTATCTATGAGAATCGACCAACATCTATTTTTCATCCCCCTAAATGTTAGGGGTGACCCAGCCCCAAATTTTTTTTTTAATTTTTTGACATTTTATTATTTATATGGCAGAACAACGTTTGCCGGGTCAGCTAGTATCTTATATTTCTTAGAAGTGTTATTTCAAGCCTACACTTAGGCAGGCTTACATCCTACTTATTACTATACAGCAGTGAATAAGATTAGTTAAACTTTTGCTTTTGAGCTCACAGCCTCCTTCATTTCACACAATATTCGGAATCTCAGATAATGTGATCATTAATAAATAACATGTGTCGAGTCGTATCAAACACAACGACTTACATTGACGACCACACAGACTGGGAATAAAAATAATTACATTGCCATTATTGTTAACTCATATTTTTTCCTCTAATTTAATTTTATTATTAATGTTGTATACAATAAAATGAAAAGACACATATAAAATAAGACTGGAAAAACACTCGCTGGGGAGTTTGTTTCACCGTTTCTTCTCTAGCCAGCGTTTTGTATCGGAAAAAATGTGATCTAGAAGATCTTATAATGAAATAAATATTTTGAATTTAATTTCAAAACGTCTACATTTGATTAAATTACCGCCTTTGAAAAAAATTTATGTATTGATATCAATGATTCCTCTTTTTATATATAAAATATCATTGATTGATATCCATGATTGCGTATTTATAAATACAGGCAATAAACCGTTAACGTTTGTGTACACAACCGAAGTGCGGACATACGATGATTTATAGCACACGATATCAACGGCAGACTCATCTTTTTTATTCGGTTGAATTATGACCGAACTGCATGTTATTGCCTATTAAATTCACTCGTGATTTTATCACGATTCGATTTTCCGTATTGTTGTTACGTAGACACAATAAACGATTACAATCCGAATAGCTATAAGCTACATGGGATTATGTATTCAAGTTGCAAGAAAGACTTTTTATGTAATTATGGAGGGAAAAGCAAAAAATTTAAAAAGATAAATATTATAAATTGTATATGATAACAATTCCGACAAATAAAATTTCCATTCATCATCATCTTAGCGTTGAGTCCCGGTTGCAACCCAAACTCTCGCTTCGGCGCCCGGGGTCCGCTTTCCGACTTTTTCTTCTAGGCTTCGCACGATCTTCGTCATCTCTGGTGGTTAATCCATTGGCAAGCATATCAACCCCTACGACGTCAAGGCAGCACCAAATAAAATTTCTATTAATAACTTTAATAATTGTAATTTTCATTATAACAATCATAAGCACCATTTAATAATTGATAATTTTTATAGTATAAATAGTGTATTATCGTATGCTCCTTTTAAAACTATACATATACCCGTTTGACTTGAAATAGCGTAGTTACTCAACGTTTGTTGGGTCAGATAGTTACTTTTTTAGCTACGATGTACTTGGAGCAACATGAAAAGCTTCCAAGATTCTGTAATAACTGAATTACGGCTATTAAATAAATAGAAACAAAAGTGAATTTATAATTTGCAGTCACAAATGCAGACGTTTGAAACTTCAGAAACTTATCTTAAGTGCTGTCGGCCTCGAGGGATGGGACATAGTGTTAACACGTAACAGTTTTCATATGTAAGTTTAATTGAAACCGTTATTGGGTGAAACTCCGCTGAATCCCGATTTTTCAATTGGATATAACGGTAAAATAATATTTCTGTAAATGAAGTTTTATATTAGTAAATATTCAAAAGACCACTACTAATAAATATATCTCAACATCTGCATGTAAGTCAATCCCTCTCACTTTCGAGTACTCAAAAATTCCGCATACAACCTAACTAAATACCATCCTTCGGTCCTTTATAATAAATATTTCAAAGGGTTTCAATATCAAAGGACTACCGTTCGAGTCAAGAGTCGAACTCAGGACCGCGTGTAATTCGATTTACTGACGGAGCGTGCCACTGTGCCAATAATGTGATTTACGATGTTAAACGTGGTATACCAATATTTCTATTTTGTTTAAGTGAAGGCTATAGCTACTGTTTAAACCGAAGGGGTGGGTGGGCCCTTTGGTTTAAAGATGTTCAGACTTAGAGTAATTAATATCTAGGCTTCGTCTCGATGAAATAATAAAAAAATCGAAAGAATTGAATTATGACGTATTTTACTTTAATTACGAAGCTTATAATAGCTTATAGGATAAAGAATAAGTTTAAAAAACTGTTTTTAGATATATCTTATCGGTTAATGAAATTTATGGCTACAGTACTATAAGTGTTTGAGTTGCACACATATATGGCTTTTGTTGTAATAAATGTATTTATAGAGATTCTCAATGCTTAACTATTGAGCCAAATTATTTTATGATTTTTCTGGATTTTGTTCTCCAATATCGACACAATTTTTCTAATATCACCTTACACCTTTCTTGGAATCAGAGATGTTTCATATACGATATAATATATGAATAGATAAGCCATTAAAATTTGTTGACTAGTTACTACATAGTTTCTATATGTTACTTAAAGGGCAGTTTATTAGTATACCTCTAAGAAATAAAACAGTTGAGCGCAAAAACATACCTTACTAAAGTCCTCTTTTCATATAACTCCGTAAGCATTTCTTCTAAATCCGTTGATAGTGTGTTCAGTAACTGAAAAGAATAAAAGATATCATTACATAATATTATTTCATATTTTCTAAATACGAACTAATGAATTCATAACATATAAAAAACTTTTCATAACATATAAAAGACTCAAAGACAAGGAAACCCTTGGAACAAAATACTCAAAATATAATATAATCAAATTAAGGTGGATTTATATTTGTCTGACGTGTCGTGTCGTGACGCGTCAGAATGGTATCGGTTTCATACATTTAGTATGGTAAAGGTGGATTTATATTTGTCTGATGTGTCGTGTCGTGACGCGTCAGAAGCATATCGGTTTCATACATTTTAATATAGTTAGGGACACATTTGTATGTCGTGACGCGTTCTGTCGTCTGTCCTAAATGTATGAAATCATATGCTTCTAACGCGTCACGACACGGCACGTCAGACAAATATAAATCCACCTTTAACGTTCATACTTGTAATGCGTAATGTGTCGTGATGGCTTGTGTTGTGTCGTATCAGAAACGATCCCGGTTGAGTCAGAGCAGAGGGGCGGGGGACGGCGTCGTCATGACACGTCAGACAAATGTGCAAACGCCAGTGTCGTGTTGTGAAGCGTCAGAGCGTTTTCAAGCTCTTTAATGAGACAATGAAACTTCCCATTAATTTCTCTTTTTCTATTGACTCGATGAATCCAATATATTCTTCTCTTTCTTTCTTTTGTTAACAAAGTTGCCAGCATCATAAATTGAATATCTTCTTCATAATCTGAATCAGAATCGGATAACTCATAGGAGAGCATTGAAAACATGTCACGTTTCCTAGAGCTGGGGCTGTATTGATTCAAAATATCGTCAGAAGGCGTCAGAACACGACATATAAATGTGAAAACTAGCCATCACGTCAGGACACGACACGTCACGACACATCAGATAAATATAAATCCACCTCTAACTTAACTAGCCGATCACGCCCGCTCCGTTGGGCGATTAACAGGCAAAATGAAACGGAAAAATTGAGAAAGAGTAATCTTCGTAAAAATAAATTTCTTTTTTTTTTCAATAAAAAGTATCCTATGTAAAAGTATCCTATCTAATACCTTCAAGAATATGTGTACAAAGTTTCATGAAGATCGGTTAAGTAGTTTTCGCGTGAAAGCGTAACAAACGAAATTACTTTCACATTTATAATATTAAGTATGATTTAAAAGACTATTTTACTCCATTCTATCGATTTGATAATCTTTTTCTTCTTCTTAATAATATTAAGTTAAAGCGCTGTTCGTCCAAGAAAGAAAAACAAAGATATTGGAAAAGTAAAAAATAATATAATTAAAGAAGGGCGCACGATCGATGGATTAAATTTTCAGTTGTGCCCCTGAACACATATTGGAAACGTACTGGAAATGAGTTAAACCTTGTTCTCACCACATGCTAGATTGAGGTATTTGCTCAAATTTGGACTTACGGGCAAGAAGAACGGTGCACAAAATTTATGAAACGGTTTCTACCATAAATATTACATAAGTATATAAACAATTTTACAAAGCTTTTAATAAGGCAAAGAAGCACATACTCTGAAAAAGTCTAGACTTTTCCATCACTCCATCTCTTTCAAAGAACATACAGTGCTTCTTTCCAAGAATTGCACTCGTTGAAAACCTGTATTTCAAAGTCTTTTTTACAAACATGCGGTTGGCAAAAATATGTTATACCCAGACCAGATCAAACTATTAGTATTGTACAAAATATTATGATTGCTGGAATCAAATAATAGTTACTTCGGAAAGGTTGAAAATCAACATAAACTATTAAATTTTTATGCTGACTGTCATAGCCTAAGATAGATGCGCGACATTTTGCGTCGGTGCCATTAAATGTTGCACAGGTGTATGGTAATATTTCTTCGTGTCCATGTACTATACAAAAAATACACTATAGCAGTTTTAACACTAGGATTATGATAATAACAGCAATAATAATAAATATAAATAAATAAATAAAATATATTGAGACATTTCACTCAACGCCATCTAGTCCCAAATTAAGTTGCATAGAACTTGTATTATCGGTACTAGACAACTGATATACTACGCTGGACGAGGATCGAACCCGTGACCTCCGCAAGCGTATCGACGTGTATTACTCATGACACCAGGAGTTCGTAGAATATACTAGGACAATTCACAAAGTGCCATTTAATCCCAAATAAAGTAGCTTAGCACTTGTGTTCCATACGAGTACTAGACAACTCAAATACTTTTTTTTTTCGTAAATAAATACATATGATAAATAATAAACACCCAGATGTGATAGCCATTACGCCATTGCGGTTGTGAAAAGAACATTAAGTTATATATAAATACTAGCTGACCCGGCAAACGTTGTTCTGCCATATAAATAATAAAATGTCAAAAAATTAAAAAAAAAATTTGGGGGTGGATCACCCCTAACATTTAGGGGGATGAAAAATAGATGTTGGCCGATTCTCATAGATACCGGATAAGCACAAAAAATTTCATCAAAATCGGTCAAGCCGTTTCGGAGGAGTATGGCAACGAAAACTGTGACACGAGAATTTTATATATTAGAAGTAAACATATTCACAACAACAAATTATAAATAGTGATCGATCAACTTTGTGTCGCTGTGTGGCTTTCAGTTAGTTATTTGCTTAGTTTGCAGACGGGGTGGCGATGAAAAAAAGTTTCTCAAATGAAATCTGTTGGGTACCCATGAACACCCCACGTGTTCTGCTGACAACACCTTTTTAAAAGCGGAACGGTTTTTATCGACGATGTATAACAATATTCTTAGCTTTGAATCTAAGATTCTTAGATTGTTTAAATTTACATTAGTTTAACCTCAAGTTTATAAACTGTTATAAATCGCACATGTGTTAAAAAATACGCCTAAAATTACATAAATACATAAGTTGGTCTTGTACTTAAAGCTATTAAAACTCTTGATGAAATGAAATTACGCTACTAAAATTTGTAATCATAAATAGATTATAGCTACTAATGCTGCTATATTTTATAAGAGCCTATACATATTTAGGGTATCATGAAGATTGACTTGCCTAATATACCGAAATTAAAGAATCTCTTCAGCATTTTGTCGGCAAACAACCTATCATGTTGTATGTTATGTCAAATCCGAAATGATATATGACAAGTTCAATTAGTATATCCAAAATTTTATATATATTGTATATGTTCAAATACATATTTTAGGTATGCTAGCAATTTAAATTCACAGGGGTCAATAACCTCACACCTTAAGTTGGTCTATTTACTTGTGTGAAAACACTCTAATATAGTCGTATTTTCATTCTATATTAATATTCAACATTACAGCCATCGAACGATCGATCCAACGAACATGAGGCTCCCACCAATTATGCCATTACGTTATGCAAATGAAGATTATCAAATTAACGTATGATGAATTGGGATCAAATTCGAATGTGCTAATAGCTATTATAGCATTTAACATAAAATTTATAAAACTCCCAACACATTACACAAAGTTCCATTTTCACTGTCCGCGCAGGGGCTGAGTAGGAATACTAACTCCGGCGGGCGGAGTCGGGCTGTCGTAAAAGGCGACAAAACAACCCTAGCTACGTGAGAGGGCTACAAGCATATATCATAATAACCTTGTGTTGTATTTATTAGTGACCCAGGTTCTAGTCTCGTACGTGAACGGCAGCATATTAGCAGTACTCCTAGTGTCGCAAACATCCATAGGCCACTGTAACTACTTACTATTAAGTCTGCTGTCAGCGTGTCTGTTGTGCCTTAGCAATAAAAAAAAATTAAAGAATATTTTTATATTTGAGAAATAAGGCAGTAAGTTTAGTATCCAGACTACTTCTTCATAGTGAGGTTAAATTAAAAAGATCTATCAATAAATCCAGCGTTAATTGCATAAATTCTAGAACGAATAGTATTGGCAACATGTCCCTTTGGGGTACGCTAGCAGTGATGGGAGTTATGATGGTGTAACAATTGTCGATTTTAGTCCTAATGCGTCCTCTAATAGAGGTGAAAAATAAAGATCTCTATGATAGACTTAATCGAACAATACTAATAAAATTAGTTGGTAAGAAAGAATATAATTAAGGATAGTAACGACGAAGAAAATGGGTCACAAAAAGTATCTCAATCTAACTTACAATACATACAATATATTCGTCGCAACACAGTCTTCTTCCTGCCCTTATCCCAAGCTATGTGGGGTCAGCACAACCTTTTCTCTCCTTCCACTCTCCTCTATTAGCCGTTATCTGACCATTCACACCTTTTTTAACCATGTCATCTTTTACACAATCCATCCATCTTTTCTTTGGTCTACCTCTCCTCCTGTATCCATCCACTCTCTTTCTAGCATCCTTCTTGTTATATGACGCTCTTCTTTTCGCATTATAAAATCATACCAGGCTAACTTATTACTTACCGGATGTTTACCCACTTTTCAGTTTATCAATCACTGGCGCTACTTTCAAACATCCCCTAATATATTCATTTCTAATTTTATCCATTCTTATAATTCCGGTCATCCATCTCCACATTCGCATCTCTGCTGCATGCAATAACGTTTCATCTTTCTCCTTTGTGGTCCAGCACTCTGATCCATACAATATGACACTCGTCGTAACATAACAAGCTGCTAAATGCTGATCGATTGATGATAATTATCTGTGTGAACGTTTATCACACAGCTTGATCTTGCTTACTATACCGGCACGCTATGGTGGCCGTTTTGACGTTTGTCCACTCATGAAGTTTCGTATTAATTAGTAATCACATTTGAAGGAGCAAATTGCTGTTCTTTATTGTCAATAGCAACATGCAGTTATTATATATATCTTATGTGTATATCATAAATTGGTATACATTATATACGACATTAATTAATGACGAGCTGTCCAAGCTTACATATTGTAATGCCGACTTTCTTGTATAACATCAATAACCTTTTCCTGCCCCGACTGTTGCTAGGATACGTAAATAAAAACAAATTAAGTACATGATTCTGATTTCAACTCTACTGCTTTCACTATAATGTCGAAATTTGGCCATTTTGTTTACATTTAACCAAAATAAAAGTTTGGAAATCGGGTCAAAAGGTGCATTTGAAACATCATTTGGACATAATCTAGTATTGATTACATGTTTTATAGTGCCCAGCATATTTATACTCCATTATTATAAAATAAAAAGTAATCTGTTGTTCAGTTAAGTACTGATTCTTATGACATATGTTGGGTTTGAATCACAGTTGGAAATTATATACTCGTAAAGTATTTAAAGAGGGTATTCGTTTTGTTCTTTAGTAATATTAAATACCAATCCTTATGCGTGCAGAGGCGGAGAAAGAATACTAACCTCTGCGGCCAGGGTCAGCTTGTCGTAAAAGGTAACAAAACAACCCACCCTAGCTACGTGGTAATGCATCAAACCCGTCTGGATCGCGACCACCTTTGGTCTTAATTATGCCGCCATAATAACCTTGCGTTCTGTTCCGGCATTAGTGACCCAAGTTCCTGTACCCTTATGGGACAGCAGCGTGTTCGCGTTGCCACTGGTGTTGCAAACATCCATAGCCGACGGTAATACTAAATTCTAAGCGGGCCGTCAGCCTGTCTGCTGTTCTACAGCCATAAAAAAACAGAAAAAATACTTCTTGATTTGCAATATTTTGGAATAATTGAATATAAACTATTTTTGTAAGAAAATGAGGATAGTTCCGTTTTATTTCCAACTAGCTGTGCCCGCGACTCCGTCCGCGTGGAATAGTGGCTTTAGGCAGAAGTTATTAGATATATCTTATGGTTTATTTTGGATTACAAACCCTATAAACCCTAAAATATAAATGGAATATGCCAACAGTCAGTATTATCGAATGCAACTGTTACGCCATGCGCCTCCGGAATACGTACGTTCGAACCTACAAAGTTCAGCCTAAGCTAAACCCTATTTCATATGATTGATGACATAAATCTGAAGTTAACTTAAATTGGAAATTCAACCAGCAATGTCCAGCCTAAGCTGAACCCTATTTCGTATGATTGATGATATAAATCTGAGGTCAACTTAAATTGGAAATAAAATTTCCGAAACTTTCATTTTTAATAAAAACTATTATTTTTTTCTAAAATAAAAATAGCCTAAGTTATTCCCTAATACATCAGCTATCTGTCAGTGAAAGTCCCGTCAAAATCGGTGCAGCCATTTCAGAGATTAGCCGGAACAAACAGACAGACAGACAGACAGAGAAAAATTGTAAAAAATGTTGTTTTGGTATATATGTACCGTGTATACGTCCGAATGAACTTAGTAAAAAGCGGTTATTTTAATATTACAAACAGACCCTCCAATTTTATTTATTTGTATAGATGTATAGATATGCAGTATATATTAAATGTCTGTGAAAGTAGCATCAGTGGTTGAAAATCTTAAAAGGAACAGACTAGCGTGGCTTGGTCATGTAATGCGAAGGGAAGAATGCCATATAACAAGTAAAATTATAGAAATGAGAGTGGATGGATACAAAAGTAGAGGTAAACCAATAAAAGATGGGTGGATTGCGTAAAAGATCATCATCATCTCAGCGATGAATCCCGGTTGCAGCCCAAACTCTCGCTTCGGCGCCCGGGGTCCGCTTTCCGACTTTTTCTTCTCCACTTCGCACGGTCTTCAGCATCCCTGGTAGTGAGACCATTGGCACGCATATCACCCCTTACGACGTCAAGCCAGCACTTTTTGGGTCTACCCCTCCTGCCGGGGCCCGGCGGAAGCGGCATGGCCAGACATTTGTTTCCCACGTAAGCATCCGGTTGCCGTAAAACGTGGCCATACCATCGGAGCCGACACTCCTGCAATTTATCCGCAATGTCACGGACATGAAGGCTGCCGCGAATGCGGGATTGCGTAAAAGATGATATGGCGTAAAAGGGTGTGAATGTTGAGATAATGGTTAACAGAGGAGAGTGGAAGGAGGGAACATATTGTGCCGACCCCCCAGGAAGAAGAAGAAGCAGATGTATTACGTGGAAAAATATTCTGTATTAGAATCTTTACGACGTTATGTTAATTGTATTCTAAAAAAAATTATTTCCATTTTACAAACTGAATTTGTTTGAATTGTACATTTTATGAACGAATAAAATGCATTGGAGTCAAGGAGGCAAGCTTAAATCTCGTAAAGCTAACGAGCTCGCTCTAATTGTTTGGAAGTATTCAGTTGCCATGGGGATGTTGACATCTAACTTTTTAAATCTCTTTAGGGACTCCTTACAACCGTACTTATTATGGCTCGCATTCACAACAGCGAGCTGCATGGCAATTGCATGTAGAATTTCATACTATGTTTATGATCAGTATAACATATAAAAATTTTACTCGTAGTCTAAATGAGCCTAAGTGATGTCATTTTATATCTATCACAAAGACCACAGGTTCAGGCAGAAATAACCCTAGTGTGTTTTTGTCGCATAAAAGTAAAATAGTTTGATCTTCAAATACCTTGTTTTGATCTGAATTTGTATCTTTAGTTTGCATTTTTATCGAAAGCCCTTCGACAAGCTTTCAAAAATTCGTCTGTATATTATATAACATTAATGAAACTGTTATTATATTTAATATTCACTTGCTTATGTGCCGTGACATAAAAGTTTTCAACGCAATGCAGAGAAGTTGACGCCCCATTGAATCGGTATCTTCCCTGACTTTTCAGTGGAGGACAAGGGGCACGTTATTTGAGAAAACTCGTTAAAAAGTTGTCAAAACTCATTTACGATGCTGATGTGAAACAAAACTCAATCGGTTCAAAAATAAACTACACGAAGTGTTATGAAATTCTGTGATGTTTTCATGGTAGACAATTTAAAATATTTTTTCTGTGATTATCTTTCAGTGTGATTCCTTTTCTTATGCTGAGATAATCAGGTTAAGAAAACTGATCGACTTAATTTGCCTTTACTTGGTTTTAGAGAGACGATTGTCACTCGACCACTATCACTATCAACCTTAAAAGGTAAAAATCAGTAAAGCCAAATCTGTTATTCAGCCAAAAGCACCGTTCTACAGATGAGACTTCTCCGAAGGCTTTATTAATAATGTTTGTTTCATTAATAATGTTTTACATCTCTTTTAAGCAAAAACTTAATTAAATATAAACTTAATTATAATAGGTCTTTACCTATGAAATTGCCGTTCTGCAGTACTGGCCATTTCAAATCAAAATAATTTTTGTTTGGCTAAGAATTCTAATTTGAAATTAATTTTATTTTAAAAACATGGAATTCTTTTTCCCAAAGTAGTCATTTGTTTATTGATTAGTGTTACATTTTCATCGCATTTCAATCTTTTTCATCATCATGGATACGTTAAAAATTCGAGTAATTATGGAATATGAGGACCGTCATGGCAGCAACGCGGCACAAGCGACACGCAACATCAACGACGTTTACTGAGCTAATACTACAAACCAACGCACCACCTGTTATTGGTTTGCTCGCTACCGTTTTGGGAATTTCGACCTGAAAAATGAACCTCGCGGTCGTCTGAAGACTTTGGTCGACAATGACGAATTAAAGGCGATTGTGGAAGCTGATGATACACAATCTACGGCCGAATTAGCAGCAGGTTTCGACGTTAGCGTCAGAACAATATTGGTCCAATTGCGTCAAATTGGCAATGTAAAAAAGCTTGACAAATGGGTGTCCCACGAACTCAATGATCGCCAGTGCGAAGTTCGCGTCGAGACGTGCCTTGCACTGCTCAACAGACACGCAAATTAAGGAATTTTGAACCGCATTGTTACCTGCGATGAAAAATAGATTCTGTTTGATAACCGCGAGCGCTCAGCAAGTTGGTTGGATTCTGGTTCAGCACCTAAACAATACCCTAAACGAAAACTTACCCCTAGAAAAGTGATGGTCACTGTTTGGTGGTCTAGCGCCGGTGTGATTCATCACAGCTTCTTACCAAACGGGGTGAGCATTACTGCAGATGTGTACTGTGAAGAACTGAACACAATGATGGAGAAGCTGGCACATCTCCAAGCAGCATTGGTCAAGCGCTCGTCTCCGCTGCTCCTGCACGACAACGCACGACCTCATAATGCACAACAGATGGTCTCCAAGTTGCAAGAACTGGGGTTTGAAATTCTGCGTCATTCGCCCTACTCACCAGACCTTGCGCCTACAGACTACTACTTTTTGCAGAATTTGGATAGGTTCTTGGCGGGAAAAAAATTCAATACCCGAGAGGCAGTACAAAATGCCTTTGAAGAATTTGTTGCCTCCCGTCCAGCTGATTTATTTAAGAAGGGCATCAATAAACTGCCACTGCGTTGGCAAAGATGCATTGATTACATGGGTGATTACTTCGATTAATACAAATAAAAAAATAAATGAAACAAATTCGTTTAAATTATTTCATACAAAACGGCAATTTCATAGGTAAAGACCTAATATGATGATCGGAAAATTTGATGCATTACCACTCCCCACCAAAGCTCGTGCAATCGGACGTTTAACTTTTATTGAAAACTAACTAACCCAGCAAAAAAGTAGCATCCATCAAAATTGGTTCGACGGTTTAAGTGAAAAACGTAATAGACAGACAGAGTTACTTTCATATTTATAATATTAGTATGGATTCATAAACGCATACATTCAATATCAGAAAAAAATTATCAGAGCCGTTGATCGTTGAGTTTATTTTAATATAAAAGTAGGAAAACAAACCGATTTCAGCAGAAAAATAAAACCAATAGATGACTACAACAAAATATTAAGTATAGTTTTTGAAATATTTTACATGATGTGCTTGCAAACCTTTCCAAAACTAATGCTATACAGGCACGAAAATATTCAACAGCTGTATAACTTTTCATCGAACTGTACCGTTGTTGCGAATGTTGAAATTAAGAAAGTTCTCGGACGGATTCCATACTGTAAAACAGGGATTTTTTTCTTATTAAGCAAGGCGCAGTCGCGGTTGATTTGTTCTGGTATTTGTTGTTTTCCCTGTATTGTCGATTGTTCTTGAGGTCTCTTTGTTTGCACTTTTACGTTTCAATGGCTTTGTTTGCAAACGAGGACTCTAATTAAGGTTTTAAAACATTTTTTCTGAGTTTATTACTATTATTCTTTTAATTGAGTGTTGTCAAGTATTGTAACATATTAATTAAGCACGTAATTAAACTTTTCATAAATGCATAGTTGTAATATAACTTATAATCCCAAACTAAGTACTAGTTGTATTTTATCATTAAAACACAACTTTCTGGGATCTGCAATAACTTACCAACTGATATAGCAGTGACATATTTAGTATCAGCCTCCTATTCTAAATTTTTTCGGTAGGAATTTGACTACTATGACTGATTTAACTATTTGACTTTGCATCAATTTGGAGAAAATATACAATAAAAAAGAAGGCATTATGTTTAAAAACTCATTTTAATAATATTATCCGTCAATTGACTACATACATGATATACTTGACATCCCCATCTCACCAAATTTGATGCATTTATTCCATAATGTAATGGAAAGGTATGAAACGCCAAGTCTTTGTGTTACCATCAGTCTCATGTCATGTGATATCAGTTAGTTTCAATACACTTCACAATAATCTATGGAATACAGACATTACCTACATATGCCTCATATTCGTATATTGAAATAATGTTGCCAGATATTAAATAGGTAAAGAGTTTATGATAATTTGTTTGTAATTATTTTGACACTTGAAGGATACCATACCAAACAAGTCTTATATATTATGCACGTTTCAATGCTGCAACGGATTTGCTAAAATATCTATTGCACAGTAAACACAGGCTTTAAATCTCCACAATTAACCTTTCTGTTCTAAACGCGCTGTGTAATATAAAGTTACCATTAACGTGTGTAAAGTTCAGTTTATACGTACATTAATACTTATAGGCTGAACCTATTGACGATTGAAACAGACTACGATACTGGCACGCCAAATTACCTCAATTCTTCGCATAGAAAAGCATCTTAAATATCAATAAATATCAATACTGACATTCTAAATAAGCGCTTTTCAACAAAAAGTTCAACATACAAATATTGACTCCTAATCAAGGCGTCCCAAAATTATTTCTATTGGGGTGAAATCACCACAAGAGACTTTCTAGCCCACGGAGGGATTTTGGGTGGAGGTTACTTTCAAATGTCTACTGTACAATATGCCATGTGTACAATATTCAACCGGAAATCGGATGGAATACATGTGTGTATTTATTAGTTTCAATGCCAAAATATATAGCTGAATGTAAAAAATATATATATATATATATATATATATATATATATATATATATATATATATATATATATATATATATATATATATAATTTTACAATTTAATACAATAACTCCTGGTAACACTAGACAAGTATCACGTAGGAAGCCTGCGGACGGTCGACGCCGCTTTGCGTTCGCCACGGAAATTGAACACTCTGAACAATACACGAACTAAACGCAAACTCTATTTGAAAAGCTTCTGTTTGGAATCAGGTTTAACTTATATGTAATGTACAATGGTGTATGTATTCCTAGTATCACTACTAGAAATATACACACACACCGTTTTTTTTTAAATTAGCCTTCTGGTGTTCACAGACTAGAAGGCTATTTATAAAACTCCAACATGTCGGTCTTCTTCTGTTTACATTTTTAGAGTATCGAGATGGTCTCGAGTTAGGGCCAATTGATCACAAATGATGTGGATATAACCGGCTGAACTCAAATATCCAAGAGTGTGAGAGGTATTTACTGCAACTTCACCTGAGTCCGTAAGTCTGTCTGCAGTTTTGTGAAATTCGCAACTTTAGAGGCTCATATCGCTGATTTGACTTCCTTGTAAAGAAGCATAATAAATAGATAAGACTACGCTTGTAATAATTAGAACTTGTAAATATGGTCTCTTCAAAAAATATTAATCAGTCTGTTCGCATTATATCCCGTCGCATCATGAAAGGCTAAATAAAAGATGCGAGAATGAAAGAGAGAGAAAACTTAATTCTTTATTATATCAGGCATTAACATATAATAATATTGACTCATATAATAACAAATTGGCCACGTTTTAAATATAATCGAACGGATATTCATATCCGATAAATATAATCAATTGGCCTTGACACATTGTTTTATATAAAAGAAAAGCAATTGAATGCTTAATACTAAACATAAATGTATATATAAATAGAAATTATTAAATAAATTTTGCTTTTATAATACCAATATTATAAAGGGTACGATTTCTCTCTTTGGATGAACTAATTGAATTTTTCTAAATAAAAATACAATAGTATACAACAGCATTAACAAACTTCAGTAAACGGATACAAGTACTCCGGGCTCCCCAGAAAAGTTCATGCCTGAAGCATGGACTCCCTAGAAAAGTTCATGCTTGAAGCATAAAATTAATATTAAAAATACAGGCTACTGTGAATTTCCAGACTTTGAAAATGATATTTGTATTTTTAATAAAATACTTGAAAAAATTCTAGAGCTGAGCTCATGAACATAGACAATATCTTGAAATTTTTATTTACTGATTAAAATTAATATTTCGAATTTTACTTTGTTGAAAACTAAAACCAAGACGCAGTCCAATTCAGAATCTGCTTCCATACTTTCATTAATTTCGTTTTAAATATCCATGAACTCCTTCATAGAATTTTTTTTCATAAAAATATTTTAACCTCCATATAAACTTAGTCTGTTATTAGTTACAACAATGTTTAACGTTCCCTAAATGTCAACATATCTCTGAACTCTCTCTGTCAGGGTAGTGCGGTCAACGGGACGTTCAAAGGGGAAAATTGGAAATGTCAAATGCATATCGCATTGACGTTGAGGCGAAAATTAAAATTGTATACTCATAAAACTGTTTATAACATCACCAGGTTTTAAATTTAAGAAAACATGTTTTTGTTATTTTTATTATATTCTAGTTAAAATCTAAGACTAGAGACAAGGGCTGGTTTTATTGACGATCTTCGTGGTACAACAGGTAACGCACTTCGTTCGGTACGCTTACGGAGGTCACGGGTTCGAGTCCCGTCTCGCGTTTTTGTGTTTATGTATAATATATATTAATTTACAAAAGAAAAAAGTATATATGTAGTATACTAGTAACTATAAAACAAGTGCATGCTCTATTTTCGGACTAGATGGCGCTGTGTAATTTATTTTATATATAATTTCCAAGGAACAAATTTAGGGGTGGCCAACACTTTAAATACCAATTGATCATGATAGACATATTGAATTCTGTCAATTGCATTTTAGTTTCTTATAATTTTTTTACCTCAAAAAACAGGAGATGTGCTAAAAGTTTTTCATAGAATTTTAATCATATTAGCAGTGTTACAATATAATTTTACCTTCATATAGGATCCACCATTTTTCTCGTCGCAGTGTCGCCTGATATAGCGCTCGCATATGTTGGACATGTTCCACTCTGAAAAGTAGATAAAGTGGTATTATTACTTAAGTCACAGCATTTCAAAAGATCTCAAAGTCATACCAATTTTGCCCAATTTCATTTTTAATATGTAAACTTTGATCAGCAACTCTATTGTTATAAGAATCATAGCATTAAATAAATGTGGCATATTAAATTTAAAACCAAAATCAGAGCGATTCAATCGAATTAATTCTGCTACCTTAAAATATATGATACAATTTCTATATCAGGTGAAGTTGGTTTAGATTTTAACGTCCTTGTCGCAGATAAATTACCAAAAGTCAATACTACGACCCCTCTACCCAAGACTCAGGGTGGTGATCATGGATCTAAATCCATGATTACCACCCTGAGTCTTGCCCGGTATGCTGTTGTAACTGCCATTGGCTATCACCGTCTTTGGCCAGCAGCTTAAAAAAACAACCATCATATTTCTGACGTAGTACTGGCGGTTTCCTCAGAATATCTATACAAATAAGAGCTTGCGGCTTTTTTGTACATTAACTTACAAACATTGTAAAGTGGGCTAATATTAAAAGAAGTCTTCACATCTCCAGAAATATTGTGTAATTCCAGACAAGAATGTTTGAAATGTTAAAATATTCAAACAAATCACTAATTAAAACACACATTTTACCCACAGGACGTCGACTCGAGATCGGAAGACCAATGTTTACTTTCAAAATTAGAGATGCACCATGTTTCCGACATTTCAAATGACTCAAGTAATTAGAAACAGCTTTCTAATTCATATGTGTAACAAAAATAATGCATAGTTAAAAATAATATTAAGATAAGTGTATGTATTCCCTGAAGCTCAATGCGGCGAAGACAGAGTACTTCGTCTGTAATTCTACAGCTCCCACACCCATGCGCGTAAGTATCTGGTCAAATCTGGGATCTGTATTTCACGCGTCTGATGACATCGATTGCGACTTTAAGGCACATATTGTTGCCGCGTGGGCCAAATGGTGTGAGGTGACTTGAGATTAAAGGAAAGGTCTATAGACTATTATTAGACCTGTCGTTTTATGCAGTTGTGTAACGTGGCCGGTGCTGGAGTGGCTTAAGCAGAAACTGTATATCACGGAGATGAATATGCTACGATTAATGTGTGGAGTAACGCGCAAGGACCACGTTGAGATCTCCCGCATTCGCGCCAACTTCATCCATGACATTTCGGATAAATTGCTGAAGTATCGCTTCGCTAGTATAGTCACGTTTTAAGAAAACTGGTTACTTATAGGGAACAAATATGTAGCCATGCCGTCCCCGCTTGACTCCAGCTGGAGGGGTAGAACCAGAAAGTCCTGGCCTGCATCATAATGGGTTATATGCATGCCAATAGACTCACTACCCTACCCTTATGCGACAGCAGCGTGTTCACGATGCCACTGACGTTGCAAACACCCATAGGCGACGGTAACTGCTAAATTCTAAGCTGGCCGTCAGCCTGTCTGCTGTCCTACAACAATAAAAAAAACTACCAGGGATTCCGAAGCAAATGCAAAGTGGAGAAGAAAAAGTCGGAACGCAGAATGCGAGCACCGCGACGGAAGTTTGAAGATATAATTAAATTATGTATGTCAATCAATCAATTTTGCGACGAGAAAACTATTCATAATCAATATCAAGATTAAAAATTATACTTCTATATTCTACGATATACGAGGGCGAAATTAAGTAAAAATCAGCTTAATGTAAATTGAAATCTGGTTAAATTAATTCTGTACAAGACAAAATTGCTTATTATTTATATTATATTGCTTATTTCCACTATTGTTCTCTCTGTATTATACTCAACCAAGTAATTATGCTCAACAGCATCCAAAGCTGCAATTCGGAACCGAGGGTACTGTTTCAACGGTTACAATGTTGAAGAAGACCATTGAGCGATACCAAAGAACAATAAAAAAGATTAGTCGTGAAATAAATACATTTTCTATATTAGGAATCAATAGCAGGAAATCTAAGTTATCAACAGCGTCATTCAAACCTGTTCTAATACCGATCACCGGATGGTTTTATTAAAATGATTTCCTTTAGATATAACGTAATAGCCAAATTAATGTCTCCCAGACACTCAGGTTTATAGAAAGCATTAGCTCTCAGTATTTCAGATACTAAATATCTAGATACTTTAACACTATGTGAACTGCTTCTTTTGAAATACAATAGAAGATTCAGAACAGAAATATACTTACTGTACTCATAAAAGCAGTTCACAAGTATCAGGGTGAATACGGTCTGTGACTTACGGAATTAGTGATGTCGATGGCTCGATATGGTTTGCCATTCATTTAGGATACAATAACTTTAAAATATGTGTACATAAAAATTTCCGATTTTAATTTTGAATAAAATTTATAATCACTACTAAATCAAGTATGAGCGTTGTTGTATGCTCATTTTCTGTTTTTCATTCATTATAAATAATTTTTAATTTTAATATTTAAACTTTGATAAATAATATTGTAAAATAAACTTATTTTAGCTTATTTTTGGCAGTGCAATATCTGCTACAAATAAAAAATTGACCACCCCTCTACTTTTCTAGAAAATAAATTGATTACTGTTTTTGGTTCTACCCAAACCAGATTCGGTTTTCCTGGCAAGATAGAGGCGTAGTATTGCACTACTACGCTTAGCCATATCAAATATACGAGAAAAAGAACTATAACTTCAATTTTAGTCTAAATAAGGCATGACTATAATTTTACTTATACCTCATGATATACATTAATTAATATAAGCATCGTGAAGGAAGTTACGTCGTGGTCGTGATAAAAGCACGAGAACATCAAACCACGCGCAACAAATGTCTGCCTCGATTCATACACTTCCTTAGTATATTTCAAAAAATTATACAAACACGAGTGTAACTGTTCTCGTATCTCATTATAAATATAACTATGAATGACATTGATTCGTGTGTGAATGAAAATATTGTTATAACGAATAAGGAAAGAAAAATAATTTATTATAGTTTAAAACTATAACTAAACTAAAAAAAATATTAACTAAACACTACCCTAAAAAGATGCCTAACTCAGCATTGCAAGGTGCTGTTTAGAGAATACTGCGCTGATCTTCCGTTACGACCCTTGAAGTGACGATGTATTAACTATTTATATATACATGTAATGAAAAAATTAAAAACATTCAAGAACAAAAAATAGTATCATGAATAAAGAAAATCAGACAGAAAACATCAGCTGTAAGTATTAAAATATTGTAAAAAAAATATAAATACGAGTAAATACGATAAGAATATACTTATATAGATGCTGATAGTACATTGACTATTACGACAACTATCCGTGCTGGGGCGGAGAAAGAATACTGACCTCTACGGCCGGGGTCGACCTGTCGTAAAAGGCGACAAAACAACTCACGATAGCTACGTGGTAGGGCCCCAAGCCCGTCTGGATAGCGACCATCTTTGGTCTTAAGTATGCCGCCATAATAACTTCGTGTTTTGTTCCGGCATTATTGACCCAAGTTCCTGTACCCTTATGGGACAGCAGCATGTTCGCGATACCACTGGCGTTACAAACACCCATAGGCGACGGTTACTGCTAAATTCTAAGTGGGCCGTCAGCCTGTCTGCTGTCCTACAGAAAAAAAAAAACTAGTTATAGAAAAAATTATGATTTAAAATATATTATTTAAAAATATACTATAATAAAATATACTACAGAGCACTTGAATCTAGAGACAGATCTGTCTGTCTCTGTTGCTGTTAGAAAATAAATCAGATTTAAACGAGATGTGACGACGTCATTCACTGTATTCAGCATACCGGAGAGAGTTAGTTGGCTGGTATGCTATAACATCAATTGAAAATTGACAAGCTTTTATAATAGTTTAATATTTTAAACGCTAACGTCTAAAAATATTAGAATAAAATTAAAATACTTTTTAGCCTTTGTAAAAACGATAAATTTTATAAAATAAAACGCGAAACAGAATCCTGAGAGTGGGATAAAGTCATTTGTACATTAACTATATTCCTTGAGGGGTATTTTGAACTACAAAAGTCCCGGTTTTATTTCTTCGCACCCTCTTACGCGATGTCCCCTAAAAGTAAAGGTTACCGCATATTGAATGCTTCAAATTATTACCAAGTACCACCAAGTGTGGATTCTACGTAATATATGTCTTTCAAAATACTAGCAGTGATGAATTTAAAAAGTATAATAACTTTGATGAAATTTGATGATGCGATATGTACTTACTATTTCATTTTAATCTAAATTATAAATATATAAAAAATTTAATCCACGTACATCACTTTAAAAAAAATATCACATCGATAAAAGGCGTTGTCTATTTAAGTGTTTATGTACAATTTTGCGTATGTTACGTAATGTATTAACGTTAAAATTGTATAATACTAGAAATGGGGACATTTCATTCATTTTAATTTTTATCTTTACCTTTTATCTTTCAAACACTTTAATTTTTATTTATTTTATAAGTAGTGTTTACTTTATCCAGAGCAGTAAAATATTCATATTCAAATTACACTTAAGTTAATAAGTTATTGTATACATTTATTTTACTTATTATATATTTTATTTTCTTATGAATAGAATAATAACAGAATATTATGCTTACTTGTATCGTATAATTTACTTAAGTCTAGACACAATTACATCGGTCAGAGTTTGCATTATTACTGACAATTAAGAAACATATAAAGTTATTTGTGCAAATTTAGGAACTACGTCTAGCAATCAATACATCAAAAACTTTTACTTAAAGATAAGAAATCTAAATTTTGTGATGTTATACAATGCCAATTGTGAATACCGACTTTTTTTATCCTATCTATATTCACATTGCCTGGGGAGTGACAACCCGTCCTATATTATCATCATTGTTTTATGAATATTGACTTTTTCATAATACTAATTGCTAAAAATGAACAATGATTCAATTTAATAGATTTAAATTGATTATAAAAATGTGTTTGAAGTTAACGTAGAGATTGTACCAGTATGCGACGAGGCTAATACGCGGATGCAGCAATTTGCGTGCAAACTGTCCAGAGTAGGAAATATCTGTTGCCCGGCAACGGACATTTGGCAGACCATTCGCCAAATCGCCTTATTACGTGACGCCTACACGCCGTTTGACTCAAAAAAATGACAACAATGATGACAAGTATTTTTTTTACTCTTAGTGGTTAAAAGGCTTTTATTAATCTAACGAAAATACATGTAATATTTTTTTATATGTATTTTAAACTATAATAACTGAATTTGGAATAAAAATAAGTAGTAAAAGTATAAATTGGAACAATATTCAGTACAAAAGTTACCCTACCAACAATTTAACAAATTACCCTTAAGCTTAAAGGCTCTGCACAGAGTATTGCAATTTCCTGGTTGCCAAAAATAAGTGTCACTTTGAAGGGACTGTTTTTGAATGGTAGTCGTGCGTGTATTCGACCCATAATAAACGTTGCCCGTTCCAAATAAAGATCTGTTCACACTTTAAGTAGTTTACCAATTTATATCTCCTGTAATTCTTTAGTTTCAAAGTCATTATTCTTAATATACACGATTTAATAAGAATGAAGACATTTTAAACATCAATAACTTAAATGCTTAATATTGTATTATATATGAAATGTTCAACATCTAGTATAGGCTTTTGTTTCATGGTGGACTGGGCAGAGTGACTTGCGTGTCCTGGAATGGACATCGTCAATGTACCCTAATCATCTCCCTGACGCAGATCTCAGGCTTGAATACCTTGGAAGGTTCCTGTGTTGTATAGACCAAGATACAACTTCAGGGTGCATCACTGTAACGGCGAGGTTGCGGGCAACGAGTACACGGTTATATCCTGTTGTATCCTGACTTGTATCTAGCTATGATTCCATTGGACTGAACATAGCCCTCTTCTGCCAGGCTGCTCCCAGGCTGGCGTCAATGCTCCTCATCGCAAACGCAGGACACGATTCCATCGGAGGACATTTAACCACCTCTGGTCGTTACAAACGACTGGCGGCCAGTCGCGGGAAACTTTGCTGCCCGTGCAGTTCTGCGTCAACCCCTCAATCCCAGAATGGACAGGACGAGAAAATACTAGGATTAGTACATACAAATCAGGATGCCAATATTAAGGTTTCTCCTAAATAACACTATTCATATTTTCCATATTCGAAAACTTTTTATTTCGTTATATTCTAAAATTTTCTGTTCCAATTAGTCTTGAAACTTAGAAATATTTCAATTTTTGCACATACGAGTATGTAATAGTCGATTTGTGTTCGTTTGAACAAGTCCAAATAATCTTCAATTTACATAAAGGACTGAAAACGTTTGTGTTGTGAGTGTTTATTAGGATAACTCGTAAATAAGGGTGGCTATATTTTCGATGAATATTGTACAATAAATTTATGGGTTGCGGAAGTTTCGACAATGGCCTATAGTGATATATCTATATTTTTTAAGTTTACAGTCAGAGAAGTTTGCTCAGTGTTAATCAGTTATGTTAAAATTATCTTCATTTATCAAGACTTTCTGAGTTGTTTAAAATCTAAAGATAATATGGTTGTTCTTCTTTTATTTGGTCTTGATCGGCCAAGTATCCTCAAATCGATCGATCGATTGAAATCAGTCTCAACTGTATCCATTTTTCCACTATTTACTTTTGAACTCATTATGCTGTAATAACATTTTTTTGCTCTATATATATATATATATATATATATATATATATATATATATATATATATATATATATATATATATATATATATATATATATATATATATATATATATATATATATATATATATATATATATATATATATATATATATATATATATAATCATGTATTCTAAATTAAATAAGTAAATGAATATGAATATAAAATCGGGTCATCCATCAATTTATTCATTAATCAGGTAACATTTACTACCAACCACTATGTTAGTAGTAAATGTTATTTAAAGTGGTATAAAGTTTATGAGAATTCCATGAATTTTGATTTTGATATTTAGAAAGGTGCTTTTATTTAATTGCTTAATATTGTATTATCAATTTATGTAGATATCCTAATATGTGTGTTTGAAATTTAAATCCCCACAAAAGTGCCTGCTCACAGATCAATTCAAAACGTGCCGAACGGGATATCATAGGTATTTTAATCCTTAATTCCAATGTTTCACAATTTGAACAACCTGTGTTTTAAGGGCACCTAAAATTAAACAACGGTATTTTGTTTAACAGGTAACGGGGATGGTTTTCAAGAGGTTTTCGAGAGATTAAAGTATAAAATCCATGCATTCCTAACTTTCTTGCGTTTCATCAGGGTATCCTAAGTTATGAAAACCCTGCTAAAATAGAACTGTAAAAATGCAAATAGAACAAAGAAAAGGAAATAGTAAATAATATTAAAATAACAAATAAAAAGCCTTTATTGCTGGTGCCTTTTTTAAATATCAACAATAACATTTTTAAATATCGGCAAACGGTCCAGCTTGTCTTCCGACAAAGGCCTCCTCTAAATAATAAAGTGAATATTAAATAATAAAGTAAATAGTAATAATAAACTAAAATAAATAAATATTAATTTCTTAATACGTTTGTAGAAAATATATAAGTTGTAAGTCAAGTAGATATTGATTGTGTAAATAATTTTCGTTATTTTTGTAAGTTATTTGGTTTACAATAAAGTGTTATCCATCATATATAAGTAAAAGACATAAAAAAAGGAAAATAATTCTGACTCTAAATAGACAGGTCATGGGACTTAATTAATAAAAAAGATATTAAAACCCAACACTGTTGGGTACATATTGTCTTATAAACCGTATTGCTGCTTTTGTGGGGCCATTTAATGACACTTCTCATTTTTCAAAAAAAAAAATTTATAAAATATTTAAATAATGTGGTAAACTTTCGATTTTACTGAAGTATATACCGCCTGATCTCCTATCCTCAAAAAGAATCTGCTGTTTATGCTAGTATTATTTCTCTTTTACTATTTCGTTTATCAATTTGTCACCCTTTTACAACACGCTAAGAATAAAATCAGGTTGCTTTATACTCTTAGGTGAAGCCTATCAGATGAAACATAATATTCAGTAAATAATGTTTTTTTATTGCTGTAGGACAGGAATAGCAGACAGGCTGATGGCCCGCTTAGAATTTAGCCGTTACTGTCGCCTTGGGTGTTTGCAACGCCAGTGGCATCGCGAACACGCTGCTGTCCCATAAGGGTGCAGGAACTTGGGTCACTAATGTCGGAAAACAATACAAGGTTATTATGGCGGCATACTTAAGACCAAAGGTGGTCGCCATTCAGGCGGGTTTTAAAGCCCTACCACGTAGCTAGGGTGGGTTTTTTTGTCGCCTTTTACGACAGGCCGACCCCAGCCGCAGAGGTTAGTATTCTTTCACCGCCCCTGCACTGATAAATATAGAGAACAAGGTCAAGAACTTATTGTATCAACAAATGTGTTCTTAATTTGTATCATACTTTCATTTCATTTTAGAGTGTTGAGTTGTAGCACCATTTTAGTGGATCAGACAGAAATCCCTGCACAGACCGTGGTGAGGGCTTAGGGGATTGTTATGGTGTCATTTTGGGTTTCCCATTTATTTGCTCACACTGCGAGTTATATAGACGCACGACGTTATATAGGCTGAAAGAGGCTCCATCAGGAACTTCAAGTCCCGTCGCAGAGCAATAACCATTTTTCTCTGTGCAGGGACTGGATTAAGAATACTGACTCCTGCGGCCTCTCGAAAAAGGCGACAAAACAATCCTAGTTTAGAGGGAGGGCTCAAAGCCCGTGTGGACAACCACCCCTGGTTGCTAATATTTTTGTGTAGTATTCTGGCCGTCAACCTGTCCACTGTTTAACAGCAATAAAAAAAAAATTCGATTTCGACTCCCCACAAAGGCTCTGCGACTAAGGTTTTAATGGGTATTCCTCCGTGATTATCTTGGCTATCCTATTCTAGCCAGCTGAGTGATTGGAATCAACTTCTCCCGTAATTCTGACGCGGCACTGATAAGGTACAATTTTCAGCAGGAGGTATACAATAAAGAACAGAAAGTGAAGATAAATCTATACTCTATACAAATAAATAAAATTGGAGGGTCTGTTTGTAATATTAAAATAACCGCTTTTTACTAAGTGCATTAGGACGTATACACGGTACATATACCAAAACAACATTTTTTACAATTTTTGTCTGTCTGTCGGTCTGTCTGTCTGTTTGTTCCGGCTAATCTCTGAAATGGCTGCACCGATTTTGACGGGACTTTCACTGGCAGATAGCTGATGTATCAAGGAGTAACTTAGGCTATTTTTATTTTAGAAAAAATTTGTTTTTGTTAAAAATGATGTTTCGTAAATTTTAAGTTCCAATTTAAGTTGACCTCAGATTTATATCATCGATCATATGAAATAGGGTTCAGCTTAGGCTGGACTTTGTAGGTTAAATTTCCAATTTAAATTAATCTCAAATATCTAAAAAATGCTGCCTAAAATCACTATTCCACGCGGACAGAGTCGCGGGCACAGCTAGTATGTAACATATACATAACATATAAAACTCTACAGCGCTTGGTAATTTTATTTCGGAAAACTGATGTAAGATACAAACAAATCGTTACGCATAACATCCCGAGTATAGGCATTTTATTCGGTCGGCAGGTGATACAAGGCTCGGCTCATTAGTCGGCTGTAGGATCCTCGTTTGTCAACGCCCTTATTGCTGAATTACCGTGTAATGTTAGGGTTCCCTCAATAAAGATTTTTTCTCTCGAGAGTAAACTCTGTTGAACCCAACCGGGAGGGGATCCATCCCTCCAGGTTGGGGATGGCTGGACTAAAATATTACTCTACCGCAGACACCAACTTAAAAGGGACCAGAAATGGTTTTACAGAGCACATCGGGTAGCTGTCATATGAAAAGGTGCATATCTAGTGTAATAACCACCCAGAGTAAGGCTTGATTGGCTATAGCTTTGTGAGGGTTTTTTTATCGAGTTAAATACACTTCTGTATCTTACACACTTGTTATAGATTACTTGACTTATACCAAATCAAGCTTTTCAATATTATATTCAATACATCAACCATTTTATTTGAACCCTTCTCTTATGCCTACAATATGCAATAGGATAGTTAAATTTTCTTCACAAAATCTCCAGTCATCTTAAACAATACGCAATATATTCACTATAATACATTAGCTAATCAATATTATACAGAACCCGCTATATTAAAAATACTTTCTCTTGACTGTGTTTTTTTATTAACGCCAATTTCTCGTACCGTAACGAGTGCAATTTTTTCACTGAATTTCCCGTAGCGTTTCCTTTGCCGGAAGAGTGTTTTTTACGACCTACCTCCGTAGGGGTCATTGATCTTTTATTTAAGTTTATTCAACGTCAAACACTGAACACTACTAATAAAGTACCTACATGGAATCAAAGCTAAAATAATTTTATTAGCTTTTGGTCAAGAGTTAAAGAGCAGTAATTAATTCATATTTTATATGATTTTAACGTGAAAACTTATATCGCAGGACTTTTTCAAAAATATACAATTAGCGAAGACTTCTACATATACTAGAACAAAGTAGTTATTTCAATATAATATCATGTTTTGTGTTTCCGTAAGGGTCGAATTCACAGACGCCTTTTGCATCGACACCGAGCCAGTAACGTCGTCAGATGAATTACAGAGAAAATGATTTACCGATTAACAGCCAACTCTTATAATTAAAATTAGTTTATTATATTAAATATACAAGTTTAAAAGTCCAAAAATAAACCTATAAATGGTCATATGGGCTTGGTCAGATATAAAAATAATGTGCAAATGTTTAATTGGTTTATGGTTAATAAATAATTATATTGGTTAATGTTTTGTTTTTTCAAATAGAAGTGTAAAAAGTAATAAACGGATTCTACCTTCCGCTATTTCATAACAAAAGGAAGAGTATTGTAACCGGAAAGAAGGAAGGTAGTCAGAGAGTTATTCCTGTTATTACCAGTTTTAACCCCATATTTTTGAGCCTCTTTCATCAAGAAAAAAAAAGTTTCTCAAAAGGCCGTGTTAAAGTGTTAACCCTCCGAAAATTTGGGAAGCAACTTTGAGGAAACGAAGAATAAGACGGTAAAAAATATTTCCAGATACAAACCCACCTAAACAATTTACAAAACTACCCTTCCCCTTTTAATATTTAAATTACCTATTCCACTAATAACCTCCCCCAGAGAAATATTTTCGAAATGTCATCTCCACGTCACCCTGAAAGCCACACTTCTATTTTAAGTCCCCGCATCTACCGACATTTGCACCCTTCGCATATTCCAGGGTTTAATGCAGGCAAAGATAAAACACGCAAAGAGTATAAATATTATGCAGAACATACAAGATTAACTCGACTGCGTTTTGCTGTGATCTAATCTTTCATACAAAGTGAAAAATCCATAGACGAGGCAGCTAAGATATAAGGGATTTTTGGAACGAATTTCTTTTATGCGGCTTACAGTAACTGGAGTGAACTGGCAGAAATCGTCACGTAACGAAAAAGCGTTAAAACCCCTCCAAACGACCAATGCAAGCAAGCGATGTGTGTGTATGTGTGTGTGTGTGTGTTTAAGGCAAGATTTGACAGTAAGCATTGTGTATGGTGAATAATATAACCTCAATTCTATAAAATGTAAATAACATTTTTATATTACTTTTTTGTTATCATTGGACTTATTTTATATATAACTTACAATGGGCTATTTTATATTTAATTTTGAATAAATTACTATTTTTCCCAAATATTCAATGAAATTTATTAATTTAAGTTCTTCCTCCAATTTTTTTTATCAAAAAATTGATAGAGAAATATAAAATTATACATTTTATAACACGTTTTGAGTTTTCATTTTTTTTTAACATAAACTTCATTCCTGACGTGGGACCCCCGACCGCACATTTTTTTTACGGTTGTGTCTCTAATTTCGATCATCGACGAATATGAAAAATTCGTGTGATCTGGATATAGTTTGTTCTAGCCTGGGTGTAAGTGTCCATCAACTGTAAGCTTATAAAAAACGCGATACATTTTAACTTATGCAGAGAATACTTATTAAAAAACGAATTAACTAATAAATTAACACATTAAGAATATTCAATTTTAAGAAATTAATAAATTATATTGAGAAAAAGCTGCAAAGAATTAGTGTATAAGTTTGCACTGTAATACATTTCTCTCATCATTTCCAATAGAATTAATAACACATAAGGACTTTTTAATTCTACTTGTTTAATAAAAATATACCTCAATGTCTAGTTACTAGTCCTTATGTATTGATAGATATGAACGTATACCAAGCAGTACTTCTGTATTTTATTTGATCACATACTTTAATGTTCGGGGCTCAGGACGCATTACGACATTTTTCATAAGACGCCACTCTCATATCGCAGAAGATTCTCATTGGTGCTTTCCAAATGTCAGCACAACTTTGAAAAATATTACTCTTTTGATACACGTCGTTTCTCATATTGGATATTTTACCTAAAAGAAAAAAAGTGCGTACTTTTTCTTAATATTAAAGAAAATATATCGTTAATTTTAATATTTTTTGCTGAATTGTTAGGCTATGTCACTCCCATTTATCCATTATTAAAACACATTACTATTCTCTGTATAATTCACGGTATCACACTAAATAATTCCAATAATAGTCCAATTTGTGGTGATTTAGCTAGCTAGCTTTTATATACCTTTCATTTTCCCGAATTTACACAATGTCTCAATTGTAACAAAAATCAATGAACAAGGACTTTATTCTGTAAATAAATTTACCAAAATGTATTTTTTCATAGCTCCCAATTTAACTTTAGCTCATATCATTTTCATATAAATATAAACTTTTAAATATATTTCTAGACATAAAATTTTCTACGTTTAAACACCTGTAATACCATCTAAAATCAGATAACTCTACTGATGGCCGATTAAGGGTCGATCCATTTTCGGTGACACCTGCTTTGCCTTCGTTAATACTCTACAGCCCAACGGACTTTGATCGATGCGAGTAGAGAAATCTAAGATTTTCCTTTCGTCATTCTAACGTTACAAAAGAAGTAATAGAGATTTTAATTCAACAAAATAATTATACGTGACATACACAGAGATGTAAAGTTGTAATGTAAATAATAAAGTATAGAAAGCAAAATTAGATTTAATCGGTTGTAATATTTGAATTTATCTTACTATGAAATTTGCTAGTAAAAACGTATTTTCTGATCTGATGTCAAAATGAAAGTCATTTTTTTCGTCCTTAAGGGATGTTTGTTTTAAATTCCATGCTACTATAATGTTATCTGTTCTTAATTTTTCAGCTTATATATGTTTCAACTCTGTAGTTTATTTATTACGAACTTTCTTATTGTGATGGTATATTTTATACGAGAATAATTTTAATAATTTATTTACTATATTAATAAATTGTAAACCTTAATCAAATTAAGTTGTTATTAATTATTCATATCTCAAATTAATTATCATAAATAGATTTCAAAAATAAAAAATTTCTGTATAAAAATGAAAACATTAAACGCATTGGGCTCACATGCCGATGCAAGCAAGCATAATTTATGGGGTATTCTGCACAAAAAACAGCAATTTGGTAGGTTGTAATTGCATAACCCATTTATCGTGGTCAGGCCGTTTGCCCAGCAGCCCCTTTTCCAATTTTTCCCTATCCCATTTCGCTGGTAAGTCGATGAAAAAGCTGCCCTTACTTTTTTCACCTATGCGATCTAGTGAAGAATTTAAGATCGTAAAATAAAAGGGGGCTTGAACATTACCCGCTGTGCGGTAGCTACGAATTGTGAGTGTGTACATGGATATATAGAAAATAGATACTTCAAATTACAGCAAACAATAATAATAAATGCTCTACACAACGTAATCTAGTCTTTATGTAGGCAGTAGGGCGATCGTGTTATGGATACAATATGGGTACAACTGCTATTTTTTTATAATAAATAAATACATGTCATCCATAAACACCCAGATTCGAAACGGTGTTCGAATCCGTGACCTTCACTGACTTCGTGCCTTGCGCCACGGAGGTCGTCAATAAATAATTTACCTACATATTATACACTAGCTGTGCCCGCGACTCCGTCCGCGTGGAATAGTGACTTTGGGCATCATTTTTTGGATATATCTTGTGGTATATTTTGGATTACAAACCCTATAAACCTACAAAGTGCAGCCTAAGCTGAATCCTATTTCATATAATTGATGATATAAATCTGAGGTCAACTTAAATTGGATTTTTAAAATTTCCGAAACTGACCATTTTTAACTAAAACTATTTTTTTTCTAAATTAAAAGTAGCCTAAATTACTCCTTGTTACATCAGCTATCTGCCAATGCCCCTTAGGGGCGCTCCTCTGTCCGAGAAGTGCACGGGTGTGCGTACTCGAGGTGCCCGAGCATCCGTCGCCTCACTCCCCTCTCCGTCCGAGGCAACAGAGTCCTACCTTTCTTCCCGTCTACCTCCTACATCCTTTCCAACTTCGCTCTCTGTTCGTGGCATCAGCGTGACAGAATCAAAAGAGTCAACAATGAAAAATGTTAGGTATTTATCGGTATCTGTTCCGATCGCCATCGTTATTTAGTACGATTGACGTAAACATCGGTTTATGTTCAGATCCGGGTATTTCGCGGACGGATTTAGAGCAGATTTATCAGTTTTTGACCAGGTTACATTAACCATAGAGCAAGATATGTACGAGAACAACCAATCGGCATCATAAAAAAAGAAAATGTCAAAATGTGATTTATTGGTTTTTGTTCTGACGCTCCTCAGTTATAATCAACCATGGATCAGTTATAATGCAAATACCTCGTTATGTAAGTGCATATCACGTAACACGCCCTCAGGCACTCACGAGTCGATACAATAAACCACACTAAAGGCTAGTTAGTCAGCTGTCCACGGTAATAAAAAACAGCACCGAAAAATATGTATAAGCAGCAATTTTCGAGATTTCATCCGACTTAAGAAAAAAATGTGAAAGTTGAATATATATACATATTCTTTAAATGCCAAAGTCTGTTTGTCCAAATATTTTTTTTTTCTTGAACCGGTCAATTCATCACGTATCCTTAAAAGGATGAGAGACGCGTTTTAATTAATTAATACGTGGAATCGCGATATCGTGTAACATTAAAATAAAACAAATAATTAATTCACTGTGGACGTTTAAAAGAAGATAATGTTTAATCCCCCTAACAGTCTAGAGAGGTTTTATTTATGTGTAATATTTAAAAGTATACATTATTTCATGGTATAAGGAATTTTAATCGATATATTATTGAATAAAACGAATCAGCTCGCATGTTCTTTGTCAGCTAATTGTACACTCCTGGATATATATATATATGCCTCCTAAAATTTGCACCAGAAATTCCAGTGCCTATTTTCCCATCCAGTCCCGACCAGCAACATTTTGTAGATTGGGCCATGGGGCTACGGGGCATCCTACACAACATTTGCCAAGAGGCGGACTTCACACCAGAATTAATTTGCTCTAGCGCTCTACGATCCTGCGTCATACGCAACCGGCTACTTACTTGCATATTTGGTGACCTATTTCGGTCACTTTGGTTCTTTTATAGGCAACGAAGACTCGTTGCAAATTTTATCTATAGCAAAAATACCTGCTAATCGACTTAAAACTGCAGACCAGTCCCGCTTTCAATGTCCATATCTCAGTCACGTAGAGCATCACTAGTAGGACGCATTGCTCGAACACTTTCGTCTTCAAGCACTGGGGGATGGTCGACAAAAAGACCTAACAAGATCGTGTTCTATATCTACATATCTTCCAGTGTCTATAGTTAATTTAAGGGTCACTGTGAATTATTGACCTTATAAATGTCTGCTTTAGTGTAAAATAAATATTTTTACACTTAAGACCACTTCTAGAATAAGCTATGGTGAATATTACTGGCGGGTGCGAGATATATCGGGGTACCTATCGTAAATCTGTTGCGGCGAAATAAATAATTTAAAACTAATAAAACGGGCCCCGTACTCGTAATGTGGGGGCCGATGTATGTTACATGGAAGACCTATTCGGTGAAATCTCTTAAGACTCGTGTATGAAATAAATTACTACTTGGGTCTACACAAACAAGGATTTCGTGTTTCTTTAATTATTATTGGAAATCGTATTTACGAGTTTATATCTTCTGTTAGATGATATTAATAACAAATAAATTATATGTAAAAAAATAAAACAGCTTCTTTTTTATAGAAGTATTGTTGTTGTTCTAAAGATGTTTTGCAGTTTCTAAAACCATACTTATATAAGTAAAAAAGGACTTTTTGCAATCATCGTACAGACTTTCAATAAACGTAAAAGAAATTAAATACTAGTTACTTACAGAGAAAAAATTAAAACCCTTAAGTAGAAATATTTTAAGAGAAGCAAAAATTTGGAAAACATGTTTCGGTAGTATTTTAAGATTATATATAACACGATCTATCCTAACATAACTAATTCAACAAATTAAATAAACATATTGTAAATACATATATGGAAAAATACTATATAAATGAGAAGAAATTAACTACTAACTAAAGGGGAATAAATTAATAAGGTGACTTGTACTGTAAAACAATATGTAACCATGTTGGTCTACAATAAAAAACACCTTCAATAAAAGTTAACAATATTCAATTATCATGTAACTGATAACAAATTTGTAGTAAGAAATTGCACTAAAACGCTGGTATCAAGGGTACATAAATGTACCTTACGAAATATACCTTTGACTACACGATAACTGAATAGTATGAAAATATACTTTATTCACTGGCAATAGTGATTAATTTTAAGTACAGCTGGAAATATATACAGCAAAGTAAATTGCACATATGCATTGCGGAAACGCATTGCTTTCTAAACGACCGCTTGAACATACATGAGTTTTTGCAATACCTGTCGATGAGCGATAAAAATATTTGTCCATTTATAGTATTTTATAGCGATAAAACTCGATCAAGAATTTTCTTTAGCACGCGTTTATATCATCTTTTTATGTTGATTTAATATAAAATGTTAATACAATATTTATTATAGTGACGCAATGGCTTTCACACTTCAGAATGTCACGAGTTCGATTCCAGTCCCAAGACGTGGTATTTACGAATAATAAGTTTTTTTTTATTGCTTAGGACCAGCAGATAGGCTGATGGCCCTGGTACTGGGACCTGGGTCACTGACGCCGGAACACAACATAAATTTACTACGGCATACTTATAGACTAAGGGTAGTTGCCATCCAGTTGGGCTTGTGGCCCTACCACGTAGCTAGACTGCCGAATTTAGTATTCTTAATCCGCCCCTGTCCGGAGAAAATTTATTTACAAAAAAGTATATGTGTAATATATCTGTTATCTAGTACCCATATACCCAATATATATAAAATAAAATCCCTCATGTACATCATCACTGAGATTAAACATTAAACCGATTGTAAACAGTGGCGTTAGATGGCGTTTCATAATTAAATTCCAATCGAAGTCTATCATAAGAAAGTCGTAATAAATGACGGACTAAAAATTTTTTCGCGCTAAACTAATTTTGATACTAATTTTGTAACAAGACTTTTGGAATTGCCGCCAATCCAAAAAAATGACAAATTAATGAATATACTAATATCATATTAGGTAACCAAAGAGTTTTTTTTTTTATAATCGAAATTTAAAATAAGTTTTCATTCCCAATGTTTCTGACTGTTTCCATATTTTCAAACATTTGCTCAATCGTATTTTATACGCTATTTAACTTGAGAAAACGGAGACTGTAACAATTATCAAAATAGACATAAGCTTAAAATCCGTTAAAATTAAATATAAACCACGGTAATGTAAATGTTACATTACCGTGGAAATTAATTTGTTTAGCAATTCGTTTACCTACTTTCTGTAGACCAATAAATACAATTCATCATCATTATTCATAGAAAGTAAAACAGAATTACTTTCTCCACAATTCTTTATGCAAATATAAATATAATTTTTCCAGGACTACATTTTTATTATTATATACCTATCATATCATCATTATAATATATCTATCATACAGTCAGCTGTCTATTTCAAAACTTTTTCTTTCTTTCGACACTCATATTAAAAATTATACTAAATAACTAAAAATTAAATGTTTAAGATATACCTATATTATTTAAAAAGTCATGTATCTAGACTAAAATAAGGATAATCATTATTGGAATTCTATATCAAAAACTTAATAAAATGTAAAAAATACTATATTAATGATAGGAGAAGAAACCGTTGCGAAGAAAAGTTCCAATTTGAAGAATGTATATAATACTTTTTATTTCTCCTCATCAAAATGCTTCTCACATGATTTTGTAGACCCTACTGCTTAGTTAAAACAAACATACGTAGCGTGGAACTCCAGTGCAATGTCTACGTAGGCCTCCTTTCTTGGTAAAGAAGCGCATCAAACAAAACACTCAACAAAACCACCCCAAATATTCTTTCTTACGCTTGTAGCGCTGGGATCGCGGGACGTGACGTCTAGAACTATCGTCCAACTAACTGGTATCGGATCTCTGTCTCGGGCCTCTTCAGTATTCAGTATCATCATTAGCTTGGCCATTTCCCAATCATTTGGGATGGGCACGATGTCTTTTTCTTCAAAATTTGTCGTTTTTTGATACTTTTATGTAAGATACCTTTGTAAACAAACCAATTATTACTTATATATTTTTACATAAAAAGACGTTTTAGAAAATTACGAGGCGCATTCACGTGTCGTGTTACAAGGCATGTCCACTCTGCGACCTACACAAAAGCAACCGTTTATATGAGTTACAATGATTACCAGCAAATTTGACGGGAATCAGAAAATTACCTCATATGATGTCCACACACCATATAATAATGTTCAGCAAACATTGTCATCATTACGTTTTATTAGGAACAAAGCCCAAGAAAAATGCAATGAGTTCAACAGGGTGTGACTGTTTGGCCGCTATTGTTTCTTGAATTTCTAAGACAATTATTCTACGAATGCTGGGGAGTAGAAAAGTTACATTTATGTATGTATTTCTTTTATACATACTAATATTATGAATGTAAAAGTATGTATTAGATCATAAATAGATATTTGTCGATCATGCGAGGATAGCTATAGGGAACTTTTTGATATTTGGCACGGACATAATTTATATGAGGCCTGTCCTTTTATACGGCTGTGAAGCGTGGCCGGTGTTAGAGCGACACAAGCAAGAACTGCGTGTCACGGAGATGAATATGCTGCGGTGGATGTGTGGAGTGACGCGGAAGGACCGCGTTAGGAACTCCCGCATTCGCGGTAGTCTTCATGTCCGTGACATTGCAGATAAATTGCAGGAGTGTCGGCTCCGTTGGTATGGCCATGTTTTACGGCAACCGGATGCTTACGTGGGAAACAAATGTCTGGTCATGCCGCCTCCGCCGGGCCCCGGCAGGAGGGGTAGACCCAAAAAGTGCTGGCTTGACGTCGTAAAGGGTGATATGCGTGCCAATGGGCTCACTACCAGGGATGCTGAAGATCGCGCGAAGTGGAGTAGAAAAAGTCGAAAAGCGGACCTCGGGCACCGAAACGAAAGTTTGGGTAGCAACCGGGACTAACGCTAGGATTATGATGATGATGATGATGATGATAATTTATATGAGCATGTTGTGACATCTAAAGGGTTATTTGTAATAGAAAGAAGTATTCCTTTATTTTGTTATTAGTGTTAAATAATATTTAATAGCAACATAAATTTCTATGCCAACGAAGTCCTGGGTAACCTTAACGTAGACGAAAATTACCTTATCAATATACTTCGTTACTGGAAACAAATGATAAGACGTTATGGACAAGACTTTAGATTTTATGTTTTATAACGCTAAGATACTTACTGCGCGTTCCATGTAGTATGTGAATAAGGCAATATCTTGCGGCGAAGGCATGCGAAGTAAAATTTCTGTAAACTTCGTATTTTTTGTGAATCCCCTCTATGTTTTTTGCTATTTTATAAAGTACATTTCTTAAGATATGTTACCATAATGTTTGTTTGTACCATATATGGTACACTTATGTGTCGTGTTATTGTGATTTAACCATGGAAATGAAACATGAACTGTATTGTGTTTTGTTCGCCACTTTTTGCTTCTTACGTTGTTCTATGTGTATATCAAATACACAATTTAATGCTAATATAAGAGAGTATTCTGTGAATGATAATAATGCTGTAAGCATACTCACTTTATTATAATTATGTATATATGTGTATATTTTACTATGTAATTCTTCTTCGTCCAGTTGCATCAGAAAATTGCTCTTAAAGTATCATTATAATACAGTAGCCTTCTTTTTATTTGTGTCCAGAACCATACGGCCAATTTTTAAAAACTTTTTTATAGCTGGAATTCAGCGGACAAGCAAATAGCCTAACGGGCCCAGATAGTCATATAGATGTTTGTAACACTAGAAGCAATGCCAACGCGGTGCCGGCCTCGAAGGAATTTTATAACGTCTTTTTATAAAACCCCATATTGTACTGTACTAGGAAAACCTCAGCCCGTAACTTAATCCAAATTCGTTAAATACGTAACATGAACGTTCTTGAGAAATGTTTGGTAGAGTAAAAGGGGGCTCCAGGAAATAGTGATGAATGCCCAGACAATGGCAGGCAGTACGGTCAAACTTAATAAAACTATATTATTGTAATATTTTTCATTGGATTAATTTGACATAGGTATAGCCTTGAAGACGAAAATTTTACGCTCGCGTTATGTTCTATTCGTTGTTTTTAAATCAACGTACAATAATAACCGACAATATTTACTTTTTTCAGAATGTTACCAATCAAATAAAAACTTTGCAGAAGGAGGAATCGAGAAAACATTCCAGCTTTGGCCCCGGTCGTGCTTCTGTTGTATTCAAGGTAATTTATATTAGGACTTCAAATATTTCAAAATATAATACATAGTCTCATTATAATAGTTAATTTATATTCGAAATAACACGTTAAAAACTTATTTTACTCTAAAATAAAAAAAATAGAATTCATAATAATAATAGTACAGCCATTGAAAGATTTATTGCAGAAAACATGACAAATCATTAATTTTATATGTGTCAATAAATTAAAAGTCACGTAGCAAATAAATGTGTTTTATGTAATGCAGAAATAAAACAAGCTTAAACTGGTGGGAATAACGACATGGCCCACATTCTTGATAAACAGGCTACAGCGGAAATATGACTCGGTTGGTGATTGATACAATATAAAATTACATTATTATTGAAATATAACTTTATATTTTTATTCAAATACTAGCTGTGCCCGCGACTTCGTCCGCGTGGAATAGTGACTTTGGGCAGAATTTTTTGGATATATCTTATGGTTTATTTTGGTTTACAAACCCTATAAACCCTAAAATATAAATAAAAAATGCAAACAGTCAGTATTATCGAATGCAACTGTTACGCCATGCGCCTCCGGAATACGTACGTTCGAACCTACAAAGTCCAGCCTAAGCTAAACCCTATTTCATGTGATTGATGACATAAATCTGAGGTTAACTTAAATTGAAAATTCAACCTACACAGTCCAGCCTAAGCTGAACCCTATTTCATATGATTGACGATATAAATCTGAGGTCAACTTAAATTGGAATATAAAATTTCCGAAACTTATCATGTTTACATGGCGTAACAGTTGCATTCGATAATACTAACTGTTTGCATATTTCATTTATTTATATTTTAAGGTTAACAGGGTTTGTAATCGAAAATATACCATAAGATATATCCAAAAATGCTGCCCAAAGTCACTATTCCACGCGGACAGAGTCGCGGGCACAGCTAGTTTCATAATATGATTGATGATATAAATCAACTTAAATTTGAAATAAAACCTACAATGTCCAGCCTGAACTGAACCCTATTTCATATGATTGATTATATAAATCTGAGGTCAACTTAAATTGGTATATAAAATTTTCGAAACATCATTTTTAACAAAAACTATTTTTTTTTTTCTAAAATAAAAATAGCCTAAGTTACTCTTTGATACATCAGCTATCTGCCAGTGAAAGCCCCATCAAAATCGGTGCAGCCATTTCAGAGATTAGCCGGAACAAACAGACAGACAGACAGACAAAAATTGTACAAAATGTTGTTTTGGTATATGTACCGTGTATACGTCCGAATGCACTTAGTAAAAAGCGGTTATTTTAATATTACAAACAGAGGGTCTGTCCAATTTTATTTATTTGTACAGATGTATAGATTAGACTTTCAAAAAAATATTGTAATAATAATATACTCAGACAATTTACACAGCTCCATCAAACGTGTTACCTAATTCATGAATGTACCTTCAAATTCCCAACACATTAGACATCTCATGTATCTTTAATTTGTACCCTACAAAGAGAGATTGATGCATAACTAAGAATCTTTTCCCATGACGACCTCGACCTCCGAACAGTTAGATCATATCGCTTCGTGGTACGAATGAATAATGTGTTCGATAGTTAAAAGGAGAATAACACTTGTGACTCAGCGTTCAGCTTTCGTTTCTTGGGTTAAAATTATTTACTTTGAAAATTTCAAGAAACACTGATTCGTAATCTACGTAAATTTCACTATGTCAGAATAATTGGTAATGCATCAAAATAAATCATCTTCAAAAAAGTTGCACTCAAATGTTTAGAGCACAGAGTGCAGTGTCCAAAATAGATTAAGCTAAAGTTTTTATGGAGACGGAAGGCAAAAAACAAAACCATTTATTAGTACTTCGTCCGGTGTTTAGCAAGGTGAATCGGCTTACACACAAAGATGACTTGAGCCTCGAAGACAGTGATGCATGTATGTCTATGTATTTTGAGTATGTATATGGTTCTTAATAGATATTAAGAAGATTTGTCGATACAAACAGCTAGTTCTTTAAACATATTATATCCTGGAAGTTTGTTTCCAATTTCGGTATATACTTATAATAATATTTTAAATGAGTATTTTCTTTGAGTATCAGAGAATATAGAATAAAATAGAAACAAATTAAATTATATAATCAAAGTGAATTCAATAAAGGGAACATTATAAAGGTCGTGTGAAAAATGGGCAGTGTTTGGACGATTGCGGCGATGCATCAGACCGTAGACGGTCTGCTCAAGTGGAATGTACTTACTCTACTACAATGTCTATGTGAAATTTCCTACAAAATATGTTGGTTTTCCTATTTACTTTTAAAGATTTGTACATATTTATCTGTGACATGAGTATTATTAAAAAACTACGTCATGTTCTGTCTAAAAAGTAATAAAAATTAGTTCATAATTATGACTTTGAAGATATTTTTAATAAAATGTGTTGAATCTTTTTAGCACTGATATTTCAATTCAACCTCAAGTAAGAACGTATAATGTCTTTAGGTAAAACTAATTACATCATTTTTTTGTAGTTTGTTACACTATAAACATATTTATTAATTTTTAAAACTTTTTGAACATCAAAAAACAACAAAATTGTAAGACAAGTACTAAAAGTAATAAGATTAATCAATAAACTTTGAATATCTAAAGTATACGGAAAAACTAAGCTTGATAAATAAGGAAGATAATTAAAAATACATATCGAATTTGTGATTCACGATTTTGTTGTTTCCAGGAAATACCTGACAACGCTTTGTCGAGCTCCAGCCACAGTCGAGGGCTACTGGATCATGATCGTGGTAATTAAAATTATACTTAGTGAACACATTATTTAACATTTATTATTTCTTGTAGCCGAGTTATTGCAGATAGAGAGTTAGATTATGCAGTATGGAAACCGATTACCGTCGTGTATTGCCGATTACAATTCGGGGCATCGCTAATGTTTTGCAGGCTCAATGAACTAAATAAGATAGGATAAGTAAGCGATGAGTGGTAAAATAGCCTTAGAAATAAAAAGAAAGGAAGCTAATAGTAACGATGATTTTTTTAAATTCATATTAGGCAAAATTGTAATCGTCTCTGATAATTTATTAATTACACTACAATTCTTACTCGGTATTTTGTTAATTCAATTTAAACTCTTCACCAGGTTATGTTATAGCAGAGTATGATGAACTACCTCCCTATGCACACGGACATGATTATCCAGTACACATACCAGATCCTCATGCATTCGAAGCTCACTACAATCACCACGATCCTGGTTACCATCATCATTTAAATCATGGACATCACTACAAACATTATAATCACGTAAGTGTGCGCGTGTAATTGTAACCTTAATTTCTCTCCTCCGTTATTTTTATTTCACCGGTTTTCATATTCTACATAACGTGTATTATGCATAAATCTGGCATGGTATCACCTATTATATTACATTTTTTGCATCCTTTTGCCAGAGTCTAATTTTTTTTTTATTGCTGTAGGCAAGCAGACAGGCTGACAGCCCGCTTAGAATTTAGCAGTTACCATCGCCTATGAGTCTTTACAACGGTGGTATCGCGAACATGCTGCTGTCCCATAAAGGTACAGGAACTTGGGTCACTACTGCCGGAACACAACACAAGGTTACTATGGCGACATACTTAAGACCAAAGGTGGTCACCATCCAGACGGGCTTAGGGCCCTATCACGTAGCTAGGGTTGTTCTGTCGCTTTTTACGACAGGCCGACCCCGGCCGCAGAGGTCAGTATTCTTTCTCCACCCCTGCACGGATAATATGCACTAAATTCCGAGGTATAGCGCATTTATGCTATTATTTTTGGCTTTAATACTTTGTACCACCCTATAACTAGAAATTCATATCCTTTCTATTTCTACCTTTATTTTAACGTTCTAAAAAATTCATCTTATTTAGATAGATAGTTTGGACCGATAAAATATCTTATCTGTTTGTCTAACGATGTTTTAAAAATACATTATACACACACAATATTATTTATCGTGATTAAGACTTGTTCCCACAACACTTTGGAATACCAACGCGTATCTGATCTACGTTTAGCATATTCATAATCTGTACGTGGAATAATAAAGTCTACTCTGATCTCAATAGTCTATCTACAGTTTCCGATTCATATAACATTATGATTTTTTGAACGTTACTATTTCAATTTTATTTTATTACGAATATCTGGATATTTTTCATATACAAACTCCATTTTAAGCATAATTTATTTTGTTATTACGTGACTTAAATTGACGTCTAATTTTGTAATTTTTTACTATTCCGTCAGATATGTAATCGTTATCATTTTTAATGGATATTAATGTAACTTTTGTAATATTGGACTGTCTTTTGATTACTGTAGCGACGTCACAAAACTATCATATAGTTACAAGTTCTTTTACACACTCACACATATTTATTTGTTAATGAGATGACATTAAAAGTAAAAGATTATAAGAAAGAGGTATAACGCAAGCTTTAAAACTTTTGGTTTTGGGATTCAGGTGGCAGTCGTAAACACAAAATTTAACCCAATCTATTCCATCATCATTATTTTCTTGCACTCATTCTCTTAGTACAAGAAAGTGTCACGGAGAGGCGCCAGCCCATATTATGCACACTAGTTACTTAACAGCGTAACCTGAATTCAAATGTACAAAAGCATTGGATATAACCGATATTAACTAATTCTTTCTTTTCCCACCCTTATCTTACGTTGTATAGTATTTTCACAACATGTTCTCTTCTTTCACTATCCTCTATTAGCCATCATCACCGCACGCACGCGCATTATTTCCATTTTTTTTAGTCTGCTTCCCCTTCTGTATCCATGCACATTTCAGGAACTTTCCTCGTCATATGGCGTTTTTTCCTTCGCCTAATACTTATTAAAGCGAAACTATATGTTTTGTGAAATTACACTGATAAATTAATATTATTTTTAGGCCTTGGCAGCTAAGACCCTGCTTTGGCCAATTGCTGGCATTGCATTACTAGGCGCAGCTGCAGCTTTAGTCAGCAATCCTGTGCTACTGCAACTCGGTGTTGTCTCCGGGAAGCGCAAGAAGCGAAACGCCAATGACGAAGCAGAATCAAAAAATAATAATCCATACAAAGAACATTTTTATTACAATAAAATTATTACAGATCATATAGATTATGACAAAGTAGCAAAAGATAAAGCACGAGATATAATTGATTCTGATTATAAACAAAGAATGTTAAGATGGAAACTATTAAAAGATATTCAACGCAGTAAAACTACTCCTTCGAATAATATTAAAACATTGAAAGATGAAAACATTATTAGAGATGATGACCGGTATATACCCGTACCGTTACAAATAAGACATTTATGATTACAAAATAATAAACGTTGTTATTAAAATTAATTTGGTCACGTATATTCATCATTAATGATATAAACTTATCAATAACTCATTTTGAGTACTTCGTGAACATGAACCTTGCTATGGGGATAGTAGCTAGTGTTTTATGAAATGTATTTTATTTATATTTTAATATATTAAAGGAAATTGAATATTTAGTTTTTTACTACATTGTTACTGTTTATTATGTTTAATTTATTAATTTACATGTAAAAAAATTATCAAAGATTAATTTATTTCATTCCTCAGCAGTATTTATTATATTACTAATGTTACGATATGGATTAATAGTTTCAGTATTTTGCTTACATCAACAAAACTTCTTACCTTAAACCTACAGCTGGAATTACACGAAGACAAGTTATTTAAAAAATAACACGTTCACTACAAACACATTATAAATATAATAATACACCGTATGAACACTAAACACAAATATTTCACCATAAAACACGAATTCACAAACTCGCTGTGCACCGATATTGACAAAACATAAACCGTCGTTTGTTTGTCAAACGTCATCAAAGAAATCATACGGTGTTTGAGTTACGAAAGCAGTGAAGTTAGCTGCCGTGTATAGATTGAAGTTATCTGAGTATTGACCTCTGCGCGGGCGCCGTATATAAGCATAAACTACTGGAAAGGACAGAAGAAACATAGTTGTAAATGATAAACTATTCAACGAATATATATATAATATATATATATATATATATATATATATATATATATATATATAATATATATATATATATATATATATATATATATATATATAATATATATATATATATATATATATATATATATATATATATATATATATATATTTATATATATATATATATATATATATATATATATATATATATATATATATATATATATATATATATATATATATATATATATATATATATATATGTTATGAATATCGAACTCAAAATTATCTTATTGGCAACACTGACTAATATTTAAAACAACCAAAGAGAATCACACTTCCGGAGTATACTCCGGAAGTGTGATTCTCTTATAAGCGACCGATGAGATACTAATGTTTGGACAACTAAAGAGAGTCACTTCCGGAATATAAGCGACCAATGAGAGTCGCTTCCGAATTGTGGAATGGGAACGAGTGAGGGACAGGCCGGGAATGGAAACGAGTGTGGTCGCGACGCAGCCTCCGTCCGCCCGCGGCGAAGCGAACAGCCGCGCGACACGTGCGTCTTGAGCTTTTCAAGCGATACTGATCTTTTAAGTATGTAGATAAAGTTAAAATTATTTCACACTGAAAGTGCTTGCCGCACCGCTGCCGGCCGCTGCCATTCCGGTGTGACTCGACCCTTATTATTTTTAAATGCACTTCATATTTTTAAAGCGCTTTTTGCACACTTTACATTTTTACCCAATAGGAATCGGGGGTCAATTCTTCGAGATATCGATACTAAATAATTTTACCTCTATTGTAATAATTATGATGATTAGGATATCTAGTTAATATTTACAATATCTTTAACTACAAAAAATTTAATAATAATCAATCATATAGCGTATAATTTAACAATAATTATTTATGCCCTGTATTTATGTATGTATGTATTTATCGTATGTATCTATGTATTCGTTTTGAATGAATATGCAACACTACCCCACTTTCAGCCCTCTCAAACTCTAATCCATCCTAAGGTTGCCTGGAAGAAATCGCTTCCAGCGATAAGGCCGCCGTTTGTACAATCTTTTGTTTGTTTTGTCCTATATTGTATATTTTTTTGTGTGTTGTGCAATAAAGTATATTCATTCATTCATTCAATAATAGCAAGTAAAAACGTCTTAATTAAAAAATTACTTACTCGTATGTATAAATCGGATACACTTAAATAATACATATAATCATATTATTCAATTAAGGTAGAATGAAATAATATTTTGGTAATCTTCGAAGTCTATTTCCATTGCTTCTTCAGTACTTCTTAAATTTCCAAATCAAATCAACTCAAAATTATATATTTGCTCAAAACATAGTTATAAAAGCTCTAGCTACCTATTTCCGCGGTTAAAGGAACAACTCTTGGGCCATAAATTTCAAGAAGATGACGCAATAGTCGCTGCGGTACACAATTTTTTAAGGGATAAGAAAGAAGATTTTTTAAAGAGAAATTTAGCTTTAAAAAAAGATATACAAAGTGTATAAACCTGAAAGGTGACTACGTCGATCGAAAATAAAATAACATTTAATAAAAGATAATTGCGTCATACTCATTATCACTTTTTATTGGACAATTTTTAAGTATAAATTAATTGTGTACATACACGATAATTTGTATTGATTCTGGTACTATTAAAACTAGTTAAAATAATTGCAGGTTACTCTATTCTTACTTGAAAAAATCTAAAACTACAAATTTCAGATGTTTTCTGTGATGTGTTGCAGTGCTCAAATCCTGATAATCCTGAGATTTTCTAAAGCAAGCATAAACTCTATGAGTGAAATAAAAGACAGCAATTCAGAAAATGCAACCTCTGTATTCTTTATATTTTGTGATAAGTGCGCAGGCGCAAGGGGTATTGAAAAACTTGCTCTCGAATGCACGTGTGTGAGTCACGTATGGAGAACACGTCATTTAGAGCGGCCGGTAAACCTATTGACATTTAAGAAAAAAAATTGTAAAGACAGAAGAAGTTAAAGAAAGTTCTTTGTTTATGGTCTGTAGAATAAATTATTTTGAAAACTGATATTTATTCGTAATTAAAAATTTATCACACAATATTTTTTATATTAAGCGATTTTTCGATGAAAGGTAAATACTTTTCGCACATGCCATAGCCTGCAAAACTTGCAGGGGTTTAGAACTTTCCATGCAATACACCCCTACGCCCCCGTATCCCGTCGTTTTAGTGGGTTGTTATACCCGCTAAATTCACCCCGGTTGGAGTGCCCGGCCACTGGACGTGGTGTTACTCTGACCGCAGCTCCGACTCGCTGGCCTGCTCTCACATGCGTCTTCTAAGCCGGGAGGATGAGGAGGACCAATGAGCCTCGGCATCTTCATTCTCACGCAGGGTGAACGAGCGTTGACACCAACACGTCGTAGTGCATTCATTGCGCGTGCCTTTCCCAAATGCCGCGGCTGATTTATTTTATTATTAACACTAGCAGCCCGTCCCAGCTTCGCACGGGTATTTAACAAAAAATTAAAAATTAAACCCTTCTATTTTTTTCGGTCTCGGGGAAAAACCTCTCTTGACGGGGGGACCGAGGAATATAAGGGACTCCGGAAAAGATGTTCCACCATCCGACTACCCACTAAAAAACCCCGCTGTTCTCCTATCGCCTACGCCCGGGCCCACGGATATATGGCCTGCCGATCTCGTGGCCCGGGCCGGCGCCGGCCCACGCTTTATCTTAAAGCGGGCCCCTTCTAAAGTGCTGGCGCCAGGGGGTCAGGGTTTCGTCCCCCCAGCGCTCTCTTGTAACAACTCTAGGAGTTGAGGGGGGCTGCGGAACAGCACGCGGCCTTCTCCCTCGCGGCAATAGTGCGGGCGGTGGATCCTCCCCCGAGGGGCCGCCCGCGGCCGCTTTCTACGGCGGCCGGAGATCGTTGCCCGCCCTCCGGCGCCGACGACGCGGTCTACGTTGGCGGGAGGGGAGTGCGGTGGCGGACTCCCGCTCCCGTTCCGCCGCCTCCCTTGCAGACACTACTGCCTCGCAAAAGGAGGCGACGGCCGTCCATCCAGGATCGCCTCCGACCATGGACAGAACCAGGGCCGGGAGCGACAGGTCCGCGGCCAATTCCGGACGGGACTCGCATCCCCGTTGCGTGCTAGTCAGGCGTGGGTACGACTACCAGACGATACTCCAGAAAAAGCAGAGTCGCCTGACGTCGTAGCCGGCCCAGCAAGACCAACCGACAGCGAGGATGCAATTCCCGCCCCGGGAACACTCTCTGTGCAGGCGCAGTCGAAATAGGCATGGTTTCGACTACCAAATCAGGTCCCAGGGTAGAACCCGGGACCCCAATCAGTATTCGCAACCATCCCACCGGGGACCACGCCACGAACAGAGAACTAAGTTGGAAAGGATGTAAGAGGTAGACGGAAGGAAAGATAGGACTCTGTCGCCTCGAACGGAGAGGGGAGTGAAGCGACGGATGCTCGGGCACCTCGGGTACGCACACCCGTGCACTCCTCGGACAGAGGAGCGCCCCTGAGGGCAAACCCTTCTATTTGCGTCAGGTTACTAAAAAAATAAAATTATAAAGAAAGTTTGAATATTATTATTTCTATGAGTTTTTATTTTAATGATTTTTTTGTTATTACTTTTTATTTATTTTCGTTATTTTTTAATAAGTATTCTAATTTTTGTAAAAACCCCAGTGACGCACGCCTACATTGCATAAGGTGCTGCCTAGCTAGCCGAACAGGGTGAGCGGCTACCACGCAACATTTTTCTAATACTTACATTTTTAAACTCGTGATATCTTTCGAATGGAATATCCGAATTGAATAATTCAAAAAGTTATATAAAGGTATTGAAACAGTTTTGAATATGAAGTAATTTATTTTGATAAGGATTAATACCAAGATCCAATTAAAGAGCCTTTTCTAGGGGCGGCATTTCAATTAAATTTTTAAAATAAAAAAACACTTATTGTGGCATAACTATAATAGTTAGACATATGCTGTCGCGACACTTTTTGTAAATAATGATGTGTTCTGCAAAGTTGTAGTACATTATTTTATTCTATCATCAATAGTTTTCGCAACGCACGCGATTTAAATAATATTTTAGGTAATTTTTTTACACTTTGAGTTACATTATTGGAGTTTTAGTAAGGATCCCTAATTTTTTTGAAAATATAATATAGCCTATGTCACCCGGGGATAGTGTAGCTTCCCAACAATGAAAGAATTTTTTAAATCGGGTCAGTAGTTTCGGAGCCTATTCAAAGCAAACAAACAAACAAACAAACAAACAAACAAACAAACAAACAAACAAACAAACAATCAAATCTTTCCTCTTTATAATATTAGTATAGATATAGATAATGTTGAATGAATTATATGAATTTTTACTTACACTTTGAATATATTAAATATAGTACAAAACAAAAGTTTAATTCATAAAAATAACCATGCGTTCTTTTAACATGCCTATTACTTATAATAAATTAATGTTTAGAATTTTACATTAATTCCATTAGATATGTACTAATAGAAACAAATAACTTTTTTATGATAGCTTTAGAATTAGTAGCGCCATCTATGATTTTCTTTGTGATCTAATTACTAGTATGGAAACCTCAACGCTTAATAAGTAATTTCAGTGGTTCGCTGTGTATTGTTATTTATTTAAAGATCGAAAGGTGTCAGTTTACAAGGTTTTGTGATTAATAAAACAATATATGATTTTAATTATGATATATATTTTCTACTAGGAGTAATATTTTTTTTTTGTTTAAGTAATAAAATATTATTTTCACAGAGCATTTTAACTTCTTCATCTTTTTCAATCAAGCATTTTCGCCCGGATTCTCTTCGGATCCTTAAGTACACAGCGTCTTGCTACAGATGAATAGTGACCAGGGGTGATAGCGCCCAGTCAGGCTTAGTGCCCTACCACTTAGCTGAGGTTGTTTTGTCGCCTTTTACGACTCAGCATCCGTTCAGACTCACGTTCAGTATCCTTACTCCGATGTTTTTTTTATTGCTATGGAGCAATAACAAAAACATCGGCCCGTTTTCCATTTTGATGAAAATTCCATCCGCTTGGCATGTAAAATGTTCAATCTTTTTTGTGGTTTAGTATTACCGTCGATACAATACGGTCTTAAATACTATTATTTACACTCCCTGTGGGTAATGAAACATCTATTATACATTATAAAAATCTCGGAACATTTAAGTCACTATGTATATACAAATAAGTATATTTCAATATTGGTCACCAAAATGCTGCTAACTTTGCAAGTAAATGACCCTTGACTATATATATTTTTTTTATTGCTGTAGGACAGCAGACAGGCTGACGGCCCGCTTAGAATTTAGCAGTTACCGTCGCCTATGGGTGTTTGTAACGCCAGTGGCATCGCGAACATGCTGCTGTCCCATAAGGGTGCAGGAACTTAGGTCACTAATGCCGGAACACAACACCAGGTAATTATGGCGGCATACTTAAGACCAAAAGGTGGTCACCATCCAGACGGGCTTGGGACCCTACCACGTAGCTAGGGTGGGTTATTTTGTCACTTTTTACGACAGGCCGACCACGGCCGCAGAGGTTAGTATTCTTTCTCTGCCCCTGCACGGATAGAATACGGCTACGGCTAATACATACGGGCTCTAAAGTAAATATGTACTTAGAATGTGACAGGAAAAACACTCTTAGAAGTAGAAAATAAACACACAATGTGGAACATTTATTGATCATTAAAACTCTTCATTTTACATTTGGTAATTTTAGAAGTAATTAGGTTTAGTATATATAAATATAATATCACGTTTTCTAATATAAGGCGCGCTGCGTATTACATTATTTTGAATCCGAACTGCAAAAGAAGATATAAAAGCATCAATATCCAAATGTAGCTTAAGAGAAAGATAACAAAGAAATGCGAAAAACTTTTTTGTACTAATACATGAACAATGAATATAATTTAATGTACAGTATCCTCGGACCACGGATTAGCAAGACTTTCTTCAACACTAATAACTGGATAAGCATCTTGCAAGTCAGTTGTTGGCACAGTGCTAAATTCGATTTTGTACGCGTTTGACGAAAAAATAAATACACGTGATATATTATTACACCCCTCCTCCCCCTTGTGAAATTTCGTGATTTTTTTATGGACCCCTACCCCCCCCCCCCTTTCGAGCCTCACGTGATTAATGGAAAGCCCCTTATAAGCTGGTTGGAGCCTGAACTCTATTCCTCGAGGTTAATGTGAAGTGAATTGCAGTCAAAATCATCAATCAAAGTCAAATATGTTCTACTAGGTCCTTAATCGCAAATTGAATTCCGTTGCAATTTTAAAAATAGTTTTATCGGTTATGCTGCAGAATCTACCGACACCAGGTGTAGTCTCGTAAGACTTTCGTGAGAATCCTTACATCTTTAAGCTATCTAATAATAATTTATGTACTGCAGTATTAAATAAATGTCATAATAATCTACATAATATTTTAGTAGGTACTTCTACTTCTTGCCCTTATGGTAGCTATGTGGGGTCGGCACAACATGTCCTCTTCTTGCACTCTCCTGTATTAGTCGTCACCTGAATATTCACACCTTTTTTGCCAATCATCTTTTACACAATCCATCCATCTTTTCTTTGGTCTACCTCTCCTTTTGCATCCATCCATTCACATTAATAGCATTTTTATCTAATATTTTAGTACAATATCATAAAACTTATCTAAACTTCAATTACTTATTAAAATGATATTATAAATTTAGCGTTTATTCTTGTTAAACTCCAAACTTTTGCTTCGAACTTCTTGCTTTAATTACATCTTTTACCTTTGTTCAAAGTTAAGTCTATGGTATCTTTTTCTGTGAGTTTATTTCCAAGATTAGATAGGTCCACCCCGTAAAAAGTAAAGTACGTTAATATTCATGTAACTCCTTGAACATCTTTTCTCCTGTCATTCATTCAAAAGTGAATTCAAGAAAATGAAAACTATACATATAAATAGAATGAAAAGTGTGGAAAAATAAGGCTAAAATGTATAGAAATAGTTAAAAATCAGTAACTTACCTTGGGAGCATTTTCTATTGTACATTTTAATATCAAAGCCGCCCGATCACACCCTTTTTCTCCGTCGCTGACTTCTAAATCGTTCACTGTAAACATAATTTTTTTATAAAAATTGTACAAGAAAGGCTATTATCAAATATCAGATTATATGCAAGATAATTCTGCATGGGTGTGATTGCTTGTCTAACAGGTTGTTTCAAACACTGACTTTAAAACAAACATACTTATACAAATTATTTGTGTTACATGCCGTGAGGTTAACCTGGCTGGCCCCGAGGCAGTGCCTTTATTTTTATTTTTTTAATCCGACCCAAACCGCGTTTCCGTAGTAGGGATTTAGTTTATTTATTGTGTTTTGTTTTGACTATCAAAAAGTGATATTTTGTATCCTACTTTGAATAAATATTTTTGAATTTGGATTTAAATTCAGCAGATAGGCTGGATGTTCGCGACGCTAGGGGCGATCACGCTGCTATCCCATAGGGGTACAGGAACCTGGGTCAGTAATGTTGGAATACAAGGTTATTATGGTGGCATACTTAGGGACCAAGGGTGGTTGTCATCCAGACGGACTTGATGCCTTACCACGCAGCCAGCTTTGTGTTATTGCCTGTTGCAGGCCGACCTCCGCCGCAGAGGTTAGTATTCTTACTCCACCCCTGCACTGAGAAAACTTGTCCAAACTTCAATACATAGTTATTAATTAGAATTACCCTCATTTATATAAATAAACTAGCCGAACACGCCCGCTCCGCTGGGCGGTTAAAAGGCAAAATTAAATCGAAAAAAATGAGAAAGAAATCTTCGTAAATAAAAAAGTAAAAAGTATCTTATTTTACTTCTAATACCTCCAAGAATATATGTACAAAGTTTCATGATGATCGGTTAAGTAGTTATCGCGTGAAAGCGTAACAAACAAACTTACTTTCACATTTATAATATTAAAGTATGATTAATGAATGTACCTTTCACGCAAATATCTGCCATCTTCTTTCCGTTTTCGAGACGCTTCTCGTCTCCGTTTTTGGTTAACTCCGCTAGATCGTAAGCATGCTTTATGTCGTATAAGCCTTGGCTATTCATCTAAAATTTACGCAAAATGATGATTTTTTTATTATTAATCTTGACTACCTATGCCCGCGACTCCGTCCACGTAGAATAGTGACTTTGGGCAGCAGTTTTTTGGATATATCTTATGGTTTATTTTGGATTACAAACCCTATAAACCTTAAAATATAAATTAATGAAATATACAAATTGCGTTCGAACCTGCAAGGTCCAGCCTAAACTGAACCCTATTTCATATGATTGATGATATAAATCTGAGGTCAACGTAAATTGTAATATAAAATTTCCGAAACTTATAATTTTTAACAAAATAGCCTAAGTTACTCCCTGATATATCAGCTATCTGCCAGTGAAAGTCCCGTCAAAATCGGTGCAGCCATTTCAGAGATTAGCCGGAACAAACAGACAGACAAAAATTGTAAAAAGAGTTGTTTTGGTATATGTAGCGTGTATACGTCCGAATGCACTTAGTAAAAAGCGGCTATTTTAATATTACAAGCAGACCCTCCAATTTTATTTATTTGTATAGATTGTATAGATGACATTGAGATTAATTGAAATAAATAAATATATAATTTAAAAAAGGTTAATCAAGTATACTTTATATGTATTTTTAAATATATATATATATATATATATATATATATATATATATATATATATATATATATATATATATATATATATATATATAATCTAAAAACGTAGTTCGTATTTATATTTATATCTATATTTTAACTAAAATATACTCACGATCCCTTCAGTTTTATAAGCACATGCTAGCAAACATTTTGTTTCTTTCTTCTTGGGTACGATCATTTGTTGTAATGCCAGAAGTTCAGACATATCTACTGGATTATCCTTTGTACATTTTAATACAATTTTTATAAACTCCGCTTTCATTTCTTGTTCTGTCATGGCCTAAAAAATTAACTTTATATACAATGTAACGAAAACTGCCAACTAGATGGGCTCTACCTGTAGTAACTAATCAAATACCTTTGGGGTAACAGGTTTTGTTAGAGAGTCCCTGTTGAATGTCCAAGTTATTTTTTTTTTCTGAAGCTCAACAAACAAGCAAACCACCCAGGTAGTCACAGTCGTCTATGTCGTTTGTACATCACAGGTAATGTAATACCAACGCTCGAAATAATTTTATAACGCCTTTAAATAAACCGAAATGATTTCGATAACATTAAAACAGCAGTAATTGAAAAAGTATATTATATTATACCGATTTTATGCGCCTGGACGAAAAAAATGGTGGAATCGGTTCCATTGCAGTTGGCAACTAAGTTAGTCCTGTAATTAAAGCTCACTTGGTACTATGATGCGAGGTACACACACATACAGTTGAAATATTTCACGCTAACTATTGTAGAGAATATTTTATTAGGCATATAGTGCTACGATAAAAATATTTGTTTAAAAATAAGAACACAGTGCTAGGAAAAATTATAAAAAATATTTTCCATCAATAAAACAAGGCATTATATGCTCTCCCAACGGAATAATAATACTAATAAATTGTTTATTGACATATATAAAAATCCATAACAATTAAATCATTGGTCCCCAAACTAGGTTGACCTGTATCTTGGGGACCCGATTCCGATTGATACAATATAATCTATGAATTTACGTAAAACTAAGCTTATTTCTTATTTCTATGTTCTTATTCTAAAGGTGCATGCATGTGTGAGGGAGTGTGTGTGTGTGCGTGTGTGTGTGCGTGTGTGTGTGTGTGTGTGTGTGTGTGTGTGTGTGTGTGTGTACGCGCGCGTGCGTGTGCCAAAATGAATGATGAAGTAAAATCATGTCCAGATGTCAATAGTGACTCTAAACCACCGTAAAGAAGTTAATTATGACACAACAGTAATTTAAATACATGTGGATAAAATCTGTTGCCTATATTTCCCTAACTTCCCTTTATATATCATGGATCGACAGCCATATAAAATGACGAAGTTACTAAAATTCAATTTAGGTAGTGCTAATAGTATAAATAAATATAATATAATAAAACACTGGTCACCCGCTTTTGGACCTGCGTAGTAGGTATAATATCCTTCCCTTTTAAAGGAGGCTTGAGTCCAGCCACTGCCTGGCCATTTTTGGTTTTTATTATTCGCACAGGAAAAGGAAAGTATCACAGAGCACATATGCACATAATGGCATGCAGATGCCCTGTAACACACAGACTTTTTACTTAAATCCTAATTTAAAATACTTACATATGAATTCCCACATGTTAGCAAAAATATAAATATGTACCACATAATGTCAGAATTTCGAATCAAACACGGTACAAATCCGCACATCTGTCCTTTAAATACGATCGGACAAAACTATTTCATAGATATTATCAAAAAATTAAATTACGTATTTAATCATAATGTGGTAGTTTTATTAAAATACAAAAATGGTAATTACAGTAAAATATAATAATGATGATTTTGATTTTATTGCTGAGCACAACAGACAGGCTAACGGCCCAATTAGAATTTAGCAGTTACCGTCGACTGTGTGTATTTGCAACGCCAGTGGCATCGCGAACACACCGGTGTCCCATAAGGTTACAGGAACTTGGGTCACTAATGCTGGAACACAACACTAAGTTGTTATGGCGGTATACTTAAGACCAAAGGTGGTCGCTATCCAGACGGGCTTGGGGCCCTACCACGTAGCTAGGGGTGGGTTGTTTTGTCGCCTTTTGCGACAGGCTGACCCCGGTAATTCAAATGATAATCGCACATCCCTAATTAATATGCACAATAGATAAGGAAAGCTGCTGCTGCTACCTTTAAGGACCAACTTATGCCCCAGTGTCATACCATTTTTATTATATTTATATTATATGCTTTCGGTTTGTTCTCCTTGTTTAATATACCAGATGTTTATAGGTTGACTCAATAAAAATTGTAAGCAAAATTATTAATTGAAATATGTTGGCGATTAAGATAACCACATGAATTTATTTTATTATTTATATTAATATCCGTATTATAAACTAAATAGCAATCATTATTTCATCCGTGCAGGGGCGGAGAAAGAATACTAACCTCTGTGGCCGGGGTCGGCCTGTCGTAAAAGGCGACAAAACAACCCACCCTAGCTACGTGGTAGGGCCTCAAACCCGTCTGGATGGCGACCACCTTTGGTCTTAAGTATGCCACCATAGTAACCGTGTGAGTAGAAGTGTTGTGTTCCGGCATTAGTGACCCAAGTTCCTGTACCCTAATTGGACAGCAGCGTGTTCGCGATGCCACTGGCGTTGCAAACACCTATAGGCGACGGTAACTGCTAAATTCTAAGCGAGCTGTCAGCCTGTCTGCTGTCCTACGCAATAAAAAAAAAATTTTTGGCAATAATCACAATAAATTTTATCCATGCAGAGGCGGAGAAAGAATACTAACCTCTGCGGCCGGGGTCGGTCTGTCGTAAAAGGCGACAAAACAACCCACCCTAGCTACCTGGTAGGACCCCAAGCCAGTCTGGATGGTGACCACCTTTGGTGTTAACTATGCCGCCATAATAACCCTGTGTTGTGTTCCGGCATTAGTGACCCAAGTTCCGGTATCCTTATGCGACAGCAGCGTGTTCGCGATGCCACTGGCGTTGCAAACACCCATAGGCGACGGTAACTGCTAAATTCTAAACTGGCCGTCGGCCTGTCTGTAATACAAACATTCGTATATACTTTTTTTATATTGTCCTGGAACAGCAGATAGGATGCGGTGCACTTAATATAATAGTAAACACTTTTCATCAACGCTAACACGATGCCGTCCACGAAGGAAACTGGAAAATGGGTCACTTATTCCAGAACACAGCACAAGGTTTGGCTTATTATGGTGGCATATTTAGAAACCATTGATTGCGATCCAGGTAGGCTTGGAGCCTTATCACCTAGCTAGTATTGTTTTGTCACCTTTTACGACAGGCCGCTCCTGAGCGCAGCGGTCAGTATTCTTACACCACACCTGCACGGAGAATATCCATTCCATAACTTCTCTTGTCTCATAACATTCATACGAACCATACCTTCTTAAAATAACTGATTCGTTAATCTATATCTATATCTATACTACTATTATAAAGAGGAAAGATTTGATTGTTTGTTTGTTTGTTTGTTTGTTTGTTTGTTTGTTTGTTTGTTTGCTTTGAATAGGCTCCGAAACTACTGACCCGATTTAAAAAATTCTTTCATTGTTGGGAAGCTACATTATCCCCGGGTGACATAGGCTATATTATATTTTCAAAAAAATTAGGGATCCTTACTAAAACTCTAATAATGTAACCCAAAGTGTAAAAAAATTACCTAAAATATTATTTAAATCGCGTGCGTTGCGAAAACTATTGATGATAGAATAAAATAATGTACTACAACTTTGCAGAACACATCATTATTTACAAAAAGTGTCGCGACAGCATATGTCTAACTATTATAGTTATGCCACAATAAGTGTTCTTTTATTTTAAAAATTTAATTGAAATGCCGCCCCTAGAAAAGGCTCTTTATTTGGATCTTGGTATTAATCCTTATCAAAATAAATTACTTCATATTCAAAACTGTTTCAATACCTTTATATAACTTTTTGAATTATTCAATTCGGATATTCCATTCGAAAGATATCACGAGTTTAAAAATGTAAGTATTAGAAAAATGTTGCGTGGTAGCCGCTCACCCTGTTCGGCTAGCTAGGCAGCACCTTAAGCAATGTAGGCGTGCGTCACTGGGGTTTTTACAAAAAATAGAATACTTATTAAAAACTAACGAAAAATAAATAAAAAGTAATAACAAAAAAAATCATTAAAATAAAAGCTCAAAGAAATAATAATATTCAAACTTTCTTTATAATTTTATTTTTTTAGTAACCTGACGCAAATAGAAGGGTTTGCCCTCAGGGGCGCTCCTCTGTCCGAGGAGTGCACGGGTGTGCATACCCGAGGTGCCCGAGCATCCGTCGCCTCACTCCCCTCTCCGTTCGAGGCGACAGAGTCCTATCTTTCTTCCCGTCTACCTCCTACATCCTTTCCAACTTAGCTCTCTGTTCGTGGCGTGGTCCCCGGTGGGATGGTTGCGAATACTGATTGGGGTCCCTGGGACCTGATTTGGTAGTCGAAATCGTGCCTATTTCGACTGCGCCTGCACAGAGAGTGTTCCCGGGGCGGGAATTGCATCCTCGCTGTCGGTTGGTCTTGCTGGGCCGGCTACGACGTCAGGCGACTCTGCTTTTTCTGGAGTGTCGTCTGGTAGTCGTACCCACGCCTGACTAGCACGCGACGGGGATGCGAGTCCCGTCCGGAATTGGCCGCGGACCTGTCGCTCCCGGCCCTGGTTCTGTCCATGGTCGGGGGCGATCCTGGATGGACGGCCGTCGCCTCCTTTTGCGAGGCAGTAGTGTCTGCAAGGGAGGCGGCGGAACGGGAGCGGAAGTCCGCCACCGCACTCCCCTCCCGCCAACGTAGGCCGCGTCGTCGGCGCCGGAGGGCGGGCAACGATCTCCGGCCGCCGTAGAAAGCGGCCGCGGGCGGCCCCTCGGGGGAGAATCCGCCGCCCGCACTATTGCCGTGAGGGAAAAGGCCGCGTGTTGTTCCGCAGCCCCCCTCAACTCATAGAGTTGTTACAAGAGAGCGCCGGGAGGACGAAAGCCTGACCCCCTGGCGCCAGCACTTTAGAAGGGGCCCGCTTTAAGACAAAGCGTGGGCCGGCGTCGGCCCGGGCCACGAGATCGGCAGGCCATATATCCGTGGGCCCGGGCGTAGGCGATAGGAGAACAGCGGGGTTTTTTAGTGGGTAGTCGGATGGTCGAACATCTTTTCCGGAGTCCCTTATATCCCTCGGTCCCCCCGGGCCGGGGGAACCCGTCAAGAGAGGTTTTTCCCCGAGACCGAAAAAAATAGAAGGGTTTAATTTTTTGTTAAATACGCATGCGAAGCTGGGACGGGCTGCTAGTATTAAATAAAAACAACGCTTCAATTAAGTTTATTTAGTATTATAACACACAATATCTTGTAATTCATGATTGCTGATTTTCTCTTCTTGGTACTCTTGGTGTTTCACATAACCAAATCGAACTAAACAAAGAAATACAATTGTTAAGATACTTAAAATGTAACCTTATATAATTCAATAAGTCATACTATTCTAAAAAAGTCATACTATACGTAAAATTAAATAATACATACTTTAAAGTGAAAGAATAATTTAAAATGTTAGAGTAGTTACAACAAATCAAATTGATTCTTATTCTATGTTAGTAAAGATCTGAGATCTCTATAGTAATATGAAATCAGTAACATCGCTCAGTTACATAAAATAAATTTTCTGAATAAGTCTCATAAAAGGGAAAATATTTTTTAGTTTTACAACATTGGCAACACTGTGAATGTATTTTACCCCAGGTTTAAAGATTGCCTTACCTCTGGAGTTTTCTTAATACTACAATCGAAGATCAAAGCAGCTCTTTCACATCCTTTACTGCCATCGCTTACAGCAACGTCATTTACTATAAGAAATAAATTAGTTAAGTGTGGAATAAAAATGTATGTTTAGAATTGTAATTATTCAAATTAAAATAAATACCGTTTTGACAAGCTTCAGTGAATTTCTCACTCATTTTCATTTTTTCTGAGTTCTCGCCAAAATGTTTTTTACTTATTTCTCGAACTCCCTCAACATCAAGTTCGCCGTTGTTGTTCATCTGAAAAAATATATTATTAAGTTATAATATCTAAATTAATTTATATTATAAACAAAAATAAATTTATGAGTTAGAGTGAAGATTGCGAAAGAGGCGGCGGAGTGGGAAAGAGACCGAGACGCATCAGTAACACTTCTGCCTGCCAGTGCTGGCGGTGGAGGGTAGTCAACAACCTCCAGTCACTACAGACACCGACCACGCGGCCTGTAGGTATGGGCAGCTACAAAATCGCCGACCTAGCCCGCTCGGTCGGGGGGCGTGCGCATCCTCCGCCCGGGCATCAGGCAGAAGAGAAACGAACGACCACTATACTCCCCGTATAGCAACTTTAGCGGGTATATCAGAGATGGGCATCCCCTTGTCAAATGTAATAGCACACGGGCACATTGCACGGAAGCCCCACACTGCTCCGCCGCGAGCCCTCAAGCTGTGAATTGTGCATCAAGCGTTTCCACCTTGAAAAAGGTGATCTGCAAAGAGATTGATTAGGACGTGGCACAAAGGCGTGAAAGAGATGCTTCAGGCTGCAATTAAAACACATGCGAGTATTTTTATGGTATTTCATTGATGTTAATTTGACAATGGAGAGCTCCACGTTTGATTTAGAATATTATATAGAAATTAATCGTATTGTTAATCACTCTACTGTCATATTTAAGTTGTTTTTGCATTAAACCGTGTTTTTGGTAATGTTTATTTTTTGTTTTACTTTTTAGTTATATAGATTGACACTTACAAATGCTTAATACCAATCACATTACTTGTAATTTTGCTATAATAATTTAAAAAGGTTAAATCTTGAGTAATGCTTTGTTTTCTTAAATTGTAAAAATACAATATACATATGTTGTTACGTCTTTTATATTGTCAAAATCTCTTGGGGCAAATCATCATGCTGGGCACTTGGCGACCGTGTCCTCTTTGTCGCCCACATAGTTATACCACCCTGATGTATTTTCCCGCTCTATGGGGCACAGATCCCTCCCGAAACATTCGTGACCCGAGAGGATTGACTGCATTGACCTCGAAAAGGCATATGACCGGGTTCTTCGAAAGGTTTTGTGGTGGGCCACGACAGCGAAAGGAGTGTCTATGAAGTACTTGCATATTATTCGTGTGATATAAGATAAGGCAAGTAAGTAGGTACACACGTCCGGTCTCTAGCTGGCGTTACAGACAAGTTCAGTGTTTCGGTGGGTTTACACCAAAGATTGGCTCTTAGCCCCTATGTGTTCCTCCTGGTGGTAGAAGCAGTAACATCAGGAATAAAGGATGAGGTACCTTAGTGTTATGCTCTTTGCCGATAACATTGTGCTAGTTGGAGAAAACGCTCATGAAGTCCAGAGTAAATTGACTAAATGGCAGGAGATTGGAGAGTGTTAGGTTGAAGGATAAGTAAAACAGAACATCTATTTTGCGTCTTTGGTGGTATTTCCGACTTCACCTCGGTCGATATCTCCTAAGATAATCGTATCTTAGGAGATGTGTCTCTGCCAACTTGCTCCTACTTCTGGAACCTTGGATCATCAATCCAGAACAGTGAGATATGCCGAGATGTGAAAAACAGAGTGAATGCAAGATGGACGAAATAGCGACAGGTCTCAGGAACAATTTGTAACCTACGAGTACCACTTAAACTCAAAAGTAAATTTTACAAGTCCGTATTATGGTTTGTCGTAATGTATAGATCGTAATGCTAGATCACAAAGGAGAGGGATTAAATTTCGTGTTGTAACACGTTCTTGCTCCGCTTGTAAGCGGAAATGCGAATTCTGAGATGGATGTGTAGAGTGACGAAATTGAATAAAATTAGAAATAAGTAAGAAAATGTGACAGTAAGTGGTTGAATAACTTAAAAGTAACTGACTAACGTGATTTGGCCATGTGACGCAAAGGGAAGAATGCCATATAACTAGGAAAATGATGGAAATGAGAGGGGATGGATACATAAGAATAGGTAGAACAAAGAATAGATGGATGAATTGTGTAAAAGTTGATATGATATGGAGGTGCCAGTCCAGCCAGGAAGCAAGTACGAGTCTCCCGGCCTCGACGGTGGCGTGATCCAAATTGGGGTGGGTGAGACGCTCCGTCTACTCTAAAATGAGTAGGTGCATCACCCAGCTCCACTTGCTATGCTTCTATTTTGCGAGGGGCTGGGTTGCGTTCCTGCGCCACTGATACAGCAGCGCTAGGACGCTAGCCTCGAGATCCCATCCGGCCAGCAGGCTAGGTCACTTTGAAAGACACCGTGCGGTATATCTTCATTACCACGCAAAGAAGCGCGTTGGCCTACGAAGCATCTACGTTTTCTAGCAGTCAGGCGATCCGTCCAAATGAGAGCCCCATACAGAGCTATCAGCCGCATGGCTCCTTCGAAGTGTCCGATAAAGAGATGTAGGTCAAATTAAAACGTGTAAAAAATGTTAATAAGTGATTAAAATTAATTTTAATATATTCACTTTAAAACATTTTATTGATGTATAATTAGTACATGAACAAGTAGATAATGTTTAATTATTAGTGAATAGAAGAAATAGATTCATAGTTTATGCACATAATGACCAAAAATGTAACCGGTGGCGCATTAAGGATAATCATGCAGTTATTGTAACATTGAGCGACGACCGTGTAATTGGGACTGTCATCAAATATGACCTTGGAATTTTTATTACAGTATAATTCTGGTGCTATGTTTCAAATACTGAGTATTGTTTCATTTACAAAATTTTACCTTGCCTGCAATTTTAACAGATTCATTCAGTTGTTCCGTGAATCTGACTCAATATAAAAGCTATTCTGTCATTATCATGATCGACATAATCTTTGTAACAAATTTTATTAACGAATTATTAACCCAATTTGGAGAATTGGGGTCAAAATATCCAGAATTATGCTTGATGATAATATGAACATTCATCTTGAGATCCCTGATAATCCATTGAAAAGCATATTATATATTTTATGGCGTCAAAGCACATCATTCATCTAGCTGGGGTAATAACATGGCAAGACATTGATCATGGAAGTAGAAAACAATGAAGAAGGCTTTCCGATAACTTTGTTATTTATATGTATATTATATGATGTAATAGGTGAGTCGGAAGATGGACCTAAGGCACCGAAGCAGAACTTTGATTGCAACCGGAACTTAACGCTAAAGATGATGATAATGTAGTATACCTAGTCAGGTCATAAGTATTGTCACACAGTAAAAACTTTTCTTTTAGAATGCTGGCCATAAAAAAGTTTATTGAATTAGAATTTCGAATTGTTCATGAAAATAAAAATGTATAACTTTTAGAATTTTACTCATTTTTAAATATGGAGTGGACGCTTAAAGAAGACCGTGTTGCAGTTATTGCGTTACATCGTTGCGGTTACGCGCCAATTCAAATTTTTAACATACTGAAAAATTTGAATATTACCAAAAGATTCATTTATCGTACCATCAAACGATACAATGAAGACTCTAGTGTAGATGACAGGTCAAGAAGTGGTCGCCCTCGGTCTGTTAGGACTCCAGCAGTGATAAAAGCTGTGAAGGCACGAATTCAAAGAAATCCCAAACGTAAGCAGAAACTGTTGGCCCTTCAGATGGGGTTAAGCAGAACCACGGTGAAAAGGGTGTTAAATGAAGACTTAGGGCTTCGGGCATATCGAAGAAAAACAGGACATCGTTTGAATGCTCGTCTAATGGACCTGAGACTGAAGAGATGCCGCGCTTTGTTGAAGCGGTACGCGGGAAAAAAATATCGGGAAATTCTTTTTTCGGATGAAAAAATGTTTACCGTAGAAGAGAGCTACAACAAACAAAATGATAAGGTGTACGCACACAGTAGTGAAGAAGCGAGCAACCGTATTCCGCGTGTCCAACGAGGTCATTTTCCATCCTCGCTCATGGTATGGTTGGGAGTTTCTTATTGGGGCTTAACAGAGGTACATTTTTGTGAGAAAGGTGTAAAAACGAATGCTGTTGTGTATCAAAATACAGTCCTGACGAACCTTGTGGAACCTGTTTCTCATACCATGTTCAATAACAGGCACTGGGTATTCCAACAAGATTCGGCGCCAGCTCATAGAGCGAAGAGCACACAAGACTGGCTGGCGGCGCGTGAAATCGACTTCATCCGGCACGAAGACTGGCCCTCCTCCAGTCCAGATTTGAATCCGTTAGATTACAAGATATGGCAACACTTGGAGGAAAAGGCGTGCTCAAAGCCTCATCCCAATTTGGAGTCACTCAAGACATCCTTGATTAAGGCAGCCGCCGATATTGACATGGACCTCGTTCGTGCTGCGATAGACGACTGGCCGCGCAGATTGAAGGCTTGTATTCAAAATCACGGAGGTCATTTTGAATAAACTTTAATGTCATAAGAATCTATGTTTTGTTAAGTTCATTTTGGTATATGAATGGTTACATAATTAATAAACTTGTTACAATTATTTTACATTAAACATGTGACAGAATTTATGACCTGACTAGGTATTGACGTTGTAAAATAGTGATATGCTTCAAAATTACTTTTCCTATTACATATCCCGACAAGTACGAACGCGAATAAAGGTGTTATTTGGATGAATCGATTACGTTTTTACATTTTTTTATTGCTATAGAGCAGCAGAGAGACGGTCTACTTAATAGTAATTACGCCAGGGATATCACCAAATTTTAAAATACCCAATGTCACAGCGCAAACCTCAGCTGGAGCTTTATTCCATATTCTCAATAGACTTTATCTGTGCAGGGGCGGAGAAAGAATACTAACCTCTGCGGCCGGGGTCGGCCTGTCGTAAAAGGCGACAAAATAACCCACCCTAGCTACGTGATAGGACCTCAAGCCCGTCTGGATGGCGACCACCTTTGGTCTTAAGTATACCGCCATAATAACCTTGTGTTGTGTTCCGGCATTTGTGACCCAAGTTCCTGTACTCTTATGGGACAGCAGCGTGTTCGTGATGCCACTGGCGTTGCAAATACCCATAGGCGACGGTAACTGCTAATTTCTAAGCGGGCCGTCAGCCTGTCTGTTGTCCTACAGCAATAAAAAAAAGATTAGATCTTTCTCGAATTGTGACTTTGATTTAAGACTCTTTGAGGTCACTACACTAATAAATAAATAAATATCCATCTACACACATTAAACCGTTATAAAAAAAATGTCTGAAATAAATGATTATTATTATTATAGCAATTTTTGACCATTGATGTATCTATTGAATACTACCATAGACTTACGTAACTTCACATTCGAACCACAGATTTCCTTTTACAACACTTGGAATTGTGACGTCAAACCAAATGGGTCTTATTTTTCTATTGTGTTGTTTAGTGGTCACCAATCTACACCATCTTATTCAAGTTATCAGTTAAGGTTGATTATAATCGCCTATGGATGTTTGCAACGCAAAACGCATGGCCTATCTTGAAAGAAGAATTGAAGTAAAGGGTGAGGATGAAATGAAACCAAAACTATTGTACATATATAACTTTACAATATCAAGACTAATAATATAAGATTTCTATGAAATAATTACAATGAATGCTACTGTAGCCATACAAAAATCAAATTCATTTCATCGTACCTTCATTACTTTTCTACGAATTAAGCAAAGATGTAATAATATACTACATACACACATACTGTACGATGCCGGTCACGGACCGAGAGTGCACCGTACAAGAGAGTGAGAGGGATAGCTCGAGAGCAGTGGATTGTATGAGAGGGGAGAGGGGATAGGAAAAGAAGGGGTGGTTAGAGATATGCAATGCCTTGCAGTGGACCAAGAAATCACACGGACCTTGATTGCCATGGATTTGAACCGAACTCTTCCCGGTTCGGTTCAGATCCACTCGCGGAGGAACTGTTGCACGGCACCAGCTAAATTTCACAAACTATACACTGAACACACAATGCTTATGGCATGGCCAATGAGAGTAAGTTTCGAGTAACTGAAGCCAATTGTGCACGGCCCAGAGAGTGGTCTTCAAGGAGGTCGAACGTAGTCCGTGCCGCACTTTCAGAGTCTCACGCGATACTACCCTCGTCCCACGCTCGCTTTCACCATTCATCTCATCGAAAGTGAGGGTAGATAAAAATAATCAGGAGGCGAGATTTAAACTACCCTTTAAGCAAGGATCGAACACATACTATACTTACCATACATACTAAAAATTAGTTCTTAATTTCGTACTAAATATACTATACTTACCATTCCAGCTTTCTTGTAGGCACACGCAAACAAACACTTGACATTCTGCTTGTCCGGCATTTTGTGATTTTTTAACTCTTCTAAATCGCCGAGTGTAAGTGGATTTTCAACAGCACACTCCAGTATATTAGCTAAATACTTCTCCTGTAGATCTTTCGTATCATTGTCAGCCTGGATAGTTTTGATATAAAATAGTATTTACAAAATTTTACCTTGCCTGCAATTATTTTCGTATAACGATTTCTTACAACTAATTAACAATGATGTATATGTATGTAATATTGTATGGTGTCAAGTAGTTTCACACTCAAGTCGCACGTCCGTGATAAATCCCCATTAGGGCATTCACAAGCTGAAGTATAAACAAGCAATGTAATCTTCTCCGTGAAGGAGCGGAGTAAGAATACTAACTCCTGCGGCCCGGGTCAGTCTGTTGTAAAAGGCGACAAAACAACCCCTAGCTCAAAGCGTGGAGCAGGAACCGGAGGACGGGCCCAGGCAATCTGAGGCGGACTCCGATGATATTCTGGAGGACCTCCATGCCCTGGGCTTATACTCGCCGGCCCCCATGGAGGAGGGCCTACGCTCGCCGGCCACTCTTGAAGAGGGCCAGGCATTAAAGGAGGACCCTAAACACTGAGGACCTCCTACAACCACGCGAACCCACCAAGACTTCAAGATGGAGGGACTAAGGTGTGTACAGATAAATTTACATCATTGCAGAGCTGCCACTGCCCTTCTGGCTCGGCAATTAAAGCTAAATATGTATGACATTGCCTTGATACAGGAACCTTATTTATATAAGGGGACTGTGAAAGGCCTAGGTGGGACAGGGGGAACAATTCTCTATGACTGTCCAACTAATGACGCAAGGACTTGCATCTATATCAGGGGCAATATAGCGGCAATGCCTTTGCGTACTTTCTGTTGTAGGGATCTAACAACAACTATGATCCATGTGGAGACGGGTACAGAGAAAAGGAAAATTATCCTAGCCTCCGCCTATCTCCCTTACGAAGAAAAGGAACCAGTAACCTCACTAATTAGAAGACTGGTTGATTATGGCAGCCAAAGAAACTTAGACCTCATATTTGGCTGCGATGCTAATGCTCATCATATCGTTTGGGGCAGTTCAGATGTCAACAAACGAGGAGAGGATCTGTTGGACTTTGCGGTAAGCACCTCTTTACAAATCCTTAACACAGGTAATAAACCCACCTTTAGGAATTCAGCGAGAGCTGAAGTCATCGATCTGACACTGGCCTCTAACAGAGCTAGTGTACACATTGAAAACTGGCATGTATCGGACGAAATTTCTTTGTCTGATCACAATTACATATGCTTTAGGTATAGGACGGCGAGTACAGCCGAAACTACACGAAGAAGAAACCCAAGAAATACGAATTGGGATCTATACAAGAGGGACCTAAAAGTTAATTTAGGAAGCCCGAGAGGTAAGCTCAATTCCGTATTAGATATAGAGTTTGAAGCTGACAGGATTAAGAAGACCATATTAGGCGCATGGGAGGATAACTGCCCAGTGAAAAAGGCTTTTGAAAAAGGAACCATGGTGGTCCCCTGAGTTGGCGAAATTACGCCGGGAAACACGACAGGCCTTCAACTATGCAAAAGCCAGAAAAGATTTTTCTGACTACTCTAGCATGTTGACGAGGTACAGCACGGCGATACGCAAGGCTAAAAGAACAACTTGGCGAAAGCAATGCACTTCCATCGAATCGTTACCAGACGGAATGAGGTTGTGCAAAGCAATGTCCATGACAAAGGCAAACCCACTAGCGTCCGTAAAAGATGTCAATGGGGAGTCTACGGAAACTGGAAAGGACACCCTTAGAGTGATGTTTAGGACTCACTTTCCAGGGTGCAAATTGCGCAATGACGACGAAGAGGAACCAGTCACAAGGGACGAGCTCACAAGGCATACGACCAAAAATGACTGGCTCACGGCAAAGAAAGTGGTAGATGAAAACAGACTAAAGTGGGCAATAGGGGGCTTCCAACCCTTTAAATCTCCCGGCCCAGACACCATCTACCCTATATTGCTGCAAGAAGGTACTTCGGTACTAACTCCTCATCTTTGTAGGCTCTACAGAGCTTGCATAGCCTTTGGTTATGTACCCAAAGCTTGGAGAGCGGTCAGGGTTAGCTTCATACCAAAAGCTGGAAAACCCACTTATGAAGAAGCTAAGGCTTATAGGCCGATTAGTCTATCATCTTTTCTGCTGAAAACTCTGGAGAAACTGGTAGACAGGCATCTTAGAGAGGGGCCATTGAAGAAATTCCCTCTACATAGGTTACAATGTGCGTATAACCCCGGCAAATCAACAGAAACGGCTTTACACTACGTTGTAAGCCGAGCTGAGGCTGCACTAGAAGGACAGGAAGTATGTGTAGGGGCCTTCCTCGATATAGAGGGAGCCTTTGACAAAACAACTTTCGAGTCTATTCGCAATTCTGCAAAGGAACATGGTGTCAGTGACACTATATGCAATTGGATTGACTATATGCTACGAAGCAGACTAGTCAGATCGGAACTAATGGGAGATAAACTTAGCGCAAAAACAACACGCGGCTGCCCTCAAGGCGGAGTATTGTCTCCATTATTATGGTGTCTGGTAGTAGACTCACTACTAACCAAACTCAACACCGGACCTTTTTACACGGTAGGTTATGCTGACGACATAGCCATAATGGTCAATGGTAAATTTCCGAACATAGTCTCTGGATTATTACAAAAGGCTCTGAAGATAACAGAGAAATGGTGCATGGAGAACCACCTCTCCATTAATCCAAATAAAGCAGTTATAGTACCATTTACAAGGAGAAGGACACTAGCAAGTCTAGGGAATCCCTCCCTTAATGGAACCAAACTGTCGTGGTCCACCGAGGTCAAATATCTAGGCATAACCCTTGATAAGGAACTCAGGTGGAAGACTCATGTGGAAAAGACAATGGCGAAGGCTCTGAGAGTATTTGGCATGTGTCGTTCCACTTATGGCAAAACCTGGGGACTAAAACCCAAAGTGATACGATGGCTTTATCAGATAATGATAATACCCATCATTACGTATGGCAGCGTAGTATGGTGGCCAAAGAATAAAACTTACTACGTGCAAAGAGACACTCAATAGGCTACAAAGAACGGTGTGTCTTGGAATCACGGGTGCTTTTAGAACAACACCTACGGCAGCTATGGAGAGATATCTTAACATTCCTCCTCTGCATATTATGGTTGAACTTGAGGCAAGGAGGGCACTATATCGCCTTGCAGTAGCTGGCCTATGGGACTCCACCAAGCCAAAAACCAACCATACAAAATTCGATGGAAATGAGGACCTGGATCGGATAACACATATGATATCCGATAAAATGCAAACCAGGTTTATATTTGAAAGGCTTTTCAGGGTCCAAATTCCAACAAGATTGGAATGGACAAAGGGACCACCGGAACATAATAGTCTGGTATGGTACACTGATGGATCCAAAATGGAATCAGGTACAGGGGCGGGAGTATACGCGAAAGACTACAAATGTAGTAAAAGCTTGGGAAAAATGGCAAGTGTATTCCAGGCTGAAACATATGCCATTATAACCTGTGCTCAGGAGAACATAGATAGAGGCACCAGAGGCAAATCTATATATATTCTCAGTGACAGTCAAGCTGCAATCAAGGCCATCGCCTCCTTCAAAGTTGACTCCAGACTTGTCCTGGATGCCATCCAAACCTTGAATGGACTTGGAAGGCATAACAGGGTAAGATTAATGTGGGTCCCGGGACACGAGGGAGTACATGGCAATGAAATGGCAGATGAACTGGCAAGAGAGGGCTCAACTAATGATTTTATGGGTCCGGAACCATGTGTAGGCATTCCGACTAGCCTCGTGAAGGCCACATTCAGGGATTTTGCAGACCGCAGTCAACAACAACACTGGCTGACTAGAATCGGTCTGGAACACTCCAAAAAATTTTTGGGATCCACGTACAAAGCACGAGGATCCATCTGGAACATGAGCAGGGGGCAAATACGCTACTTGCTTGGAGCCTTTACTGGGCACTTTGGAACCAACAACATGCTCATGAAAATGGGTCTAACCGCGACACCCATGTGCAGGTTGTGTGGGGAACATACAGAACGCATGGAACACCTACTGTGTACATGTGATGCATTGGCCAGGAGGCGAATGAATCTTTTGGGGGTAGGATATCCAACACCGGAAGACTACAGGCTCCTATCTCCATACCTCATTGTTAGGCTCATGAAGCAGATCTTCAAGGAGATTGGAGAGGAGTGATTGCTATCTAGGGGAACACAAAAGATCCCATTGGGTCGAAGTGTCCGAGATATTTCTCGGCCCCAAAATAAGATAAGATAACCCCTAGCTACTCGGTAGGGCCGCACGCCCGTCTGGATGGCAACCACCGTCTTTAAGTATGCCGCCATAATAACGACAGCAACGTGTTCGCGATGCCACGAGTGTCGTAAACATAAACAGACGCCGGTAACTGCTTACTATTAAGTAAACACAGCAATAAAAAAAAACTAAAAATTATTTTTTTAATCCTTTACAAAATCATTAAAAAATGACAAAGTATTGATTGGTAACCAGGGAGAATCAAACAGTAAAAAATATTAAATAATTTTAAATGTGTCACTTTTACGCATTTACAAAGAGCTCCAAAAGCATTAACTGCCGTTATTATTTACATATTTTACTGAATTGCTAGTTATTTTACAAAAAATACCGCTTAAAATTATCAGACTTGAAATATTTATGACTAGTAATTGAAATATTTACGATATAATACCACATTACAAATTAAGCCTTACAAGTTATAATTTTATTAAATGTGAGTCAGTTTATACAATTACTAGAAAAGTCCATTTCTTCATACAATTATTTTGCCCCCACCCCCACCAACCATATCTTATTCCAAGTTTAGTCGGCAAACTTTAAGTTTTATTATTTTAAATTTATTTTATTGTTCACTTTTTTATTAAGTGCATTTGGATGTATACACGGTACATATACCAAAACAACATTTTTTACAATTTTTGTCTATCTGTCTGTTTGTTTCGGCTAATCTCTGAAATGGCTAGACTGATTTTGGCGGAACTTTCACTGGCAGATAGCAGATGTAACGAGGAGTAATTTAGGCTACATTTATTTTAGAAAAAAAAAATTAAAAAAAAAATAGGATGGCTATCCTTTTTGGGTTACTTTTTATACATCAACATCACAAAATTATAATTGATATTTCGTCAATAATTCACGACAGGTTATAAACGGCACGTTTTGTTTTATTTATTTACAATCTGATGTCGTTTGATTTTGTTCAAATAAAATATTTAACTCACCTGCACGTTACAAGATAGAAAGTAAACGAAAATGAACAAAACGCAAATTTGTTTAAACATATTAACCGTTTATCCTCCGAGCAGTAAATCTGTGAATTTGTTTAAATAACCCTTTATATAGAGTAAATAGTAAATGGACAATGGTGGTAATAACAGTGACATGCAATTTAGATTGTTACATTTCGGAACAAAAAGTGAACACAAATATGAAAAGTACTTAATAGTGAGTCGAATAAAGTTTTAAATTAATTCTTCTTTCTACGTGATAAAAGAATAAATAAGTTTGAGATTGATCGACAGTATTCTCTATTAAAACTAAAGTTTTAATGTATACACTTGTGTTATTTGACGAACTTCGTGGAGCAAAGGTAAAGTCTGGAACTCTTGCGGGGAGCACAGGTTCGATTCCCGTCCCAAGTCTAGGTGTGTAAAAAGTTAAATGGTGTGTAAATAATGTAAAAGATGTGTAGACAATTAGTATTAAATACATCGACTGTGACAATTCACACAGCCACCAATTATAAACAAAGACCGGTTCTAAATAACTGTTATACAACACATATATATCATCATCATCATTTCAGCCGGAAGACGCCCACTGCTGGACAAAGGCCTCCCCCAAAGATCTCCACGATGATCGGTCCTGCGCTGCCCTCATCCAACCTATCCCGGCGATCTTGACCAGATCATCGGTCCATCTTGTGGGGGGCCTACCAACACTGCGTCTTCCGGTACGCGGTCGCCATTCGAGGACTTTTCTGCCCCAACGGCCATCAGTCCTTCGAGCTATGTGCCCAGCCCACTGCCACTTCAGTTTTGCAATCATCTGGGCTATGTCGGTTACTTTGGTTCTCCTGCGAATCTCCTCATTTCTGATTCGATCTCGCAGGGAAACTCCGAGCATAGCCCTCTCCATTGCTCTCTGAGCGACCATGAGCTTTCTCATAAGGCCCATAGTTAGCGACCACGTCTGCGTTCCGTATGTCATCACTGGCAACACACATTGGTTAAAAACCTTCGTCTTGAGACACTGCGGTATTTGGGACGAAAAGATTTTACGGAGCTTCCCGAACGCTGCCCATCCGAGTTGGATTCGACGAGTGACCTCTTTCGCGAAATTGGACCTGCCTAACTGGATCGTTTGACCCAAGTAGACGTATTCGTCAACAATTTCGAAAGTACAGTTCCCAACTGTTACGGGGGTAGGTGCGACATGGACATTAGACATGATCTTCGTCTTGTCCATGTTCATTTTGAGACCTACTCCTTGGGAAGCTGTATTGAGGCCATCAAGCATATGGCTTAAGTCTTCCATGGTTTCAGCCATGATTACGATATCATCTGCGAATCTAAGGTGAGTGATGTACTCACCGTTAATGTTGATGCCCAGTCCGTTCCAGTCCAGAAGCTTGAAGACATCTTCCAACGCAGCAGTGAACAGCATCGGCGATATGACATCGCCTTGTCTGACTCCCCGCTGCAGTCGGATAGGCTTCGAGTTCTGATCCTGGAGACGGACTGACATGGTGGCGTTTTCATACAAACACTTCAACGCTTTGATGTATCGATAATCAATGTGGCACCTCTGGAGAGACTGAAGCACCGCCCAGGTCTCGATCGAATCAAAGGCTTTCTCATAGTCCACGAACGCCAAGCATAGTGGCTGGTTATACTCCTCCGTCTTCTGTATAACCTGCCGCAGCGTATGTATGTGGTCTATGGTGCTAAAACCTTTTCGGAATCCGGCTTGTTCGGGAGGCTGGAAGTCGTCAAATCTGCGCGCGAGACGATTCGTGATGACCCTTGAAAACAGCTTGTAAACATGGCTCAGAAGTGATATCGGTCTAAAGTTCTTCAAAAGGGTTTTGTCGCCCTTTTTGAAGAACAGCACCACTATACTTCCGTGCCAGGCCTGCGGCGTTTTGCCATCGAGGATGACGGAATTAAATAGCTTCTGGAGGATTTTAAGCACAGGAGTACCACCAGCTCTCAGAAGCTCGGCTGTAATTCCATCATCACCCGGCGCCTTGTTGTTTTTAAGCTGTTTAAGGGCCACACTAATCTCGTACAGACTGACGTCTGGGATATCTACGGTGTAGTGTCGGGTTAATTTGGCTCTTGGGTCTTTAGCCTTGTTGTTAACAGGTGCCCGTGTGGTCGTGTATAGCTGTCCGTAGAACTTCTCGACTTCCCTCAAAAGTTCGGGTTTAGACGAAACGACCCTGCCGTCGTCGGTCTTCAGCTTCGTCAGTTGGCTCTGCCCAATAGACAAGTCTCGTGCGAATACTTTAGAGCCCTTGTTACGCTCTATAGCCGCCTTTACACAGTCTGTGTTATGGCGGCGGATATCGCGAGTCAAGGACTTGGAGATCTGTCTATTTAGCTGCCTATACTGGGAAGCATCGTCCGGGGACTGAAGGGTCATTTGACGTCTCACATCCATCAATTTGAGAGTAGAATCTGAGATTTTTCCGGTTCTTTTTGAACGGCTGGCCTTAAAGAATTTAGACCCGGCCGTTTGAACAGCTTCCACGAACCTGTTATTATACTCGTCCACGTCAACGCAGTCACCGAGGCATTCGAAGCGGTTTTGCAATTCGAGTTGAAAGTTTACCGGGTTTTGGATCTGTATGGGTGCAGGTCGGAGCGTAGACTTCACCAGTCGAGACCTCTCCAATTTTGGATTGATATTCAATGTGCCTCTTACTAAGCGGTGATCACTCCCAGTTTTCACCGAATTGATCACAGAGACATCATTGAATATCTGTCTTTTGGTCGACATAATGAAGTCAATCTCATTTTTGGTGGCACCATCGGGACTAATCCAAGTCCATTTGCGTTGTTCTGGTTTCATGAAGAAGGAGTTCATCATATACAGGTCCTCCTTCTCCATGAAGTCGGCCAGCATCTGGCCTCGGGTGTTCCGATTTCCGAACCCAAATTGCCCCACTCTCAACTCATCGCCGCTACGTTTCCCCAATTTTGCGTTGAAGTCTCCCATGACAACGTTAAAGTGGGTTTTAGAAGTGTGGATGGCTGTTGAGATGTCCTCATACATGGCTTCCACCTCCTCGTCAGGATGTGTCGAAGTCGGAGCGTAAACCTGAATGACCTTCAACGAATACCGTTTGGTAATTTTGAGTATTAGGTACGCTACCCTAGTCGAAACACTCCCCACCTCAGTAACGTTGTTCACAAGAGACTTGTGAACGAGAAACCCGACACCACCTTGGGACAGTTGGTCGCCCTCCCGGAAGTAGAGCAGATTTCCGGAATTTAGGATTATTGAGTCCTCTCCCTGTCTTCGGACTTCAGATAACCCGACAACATCCCATCGCAGTCTGCTCAAAACTTCCTCCAGTTCCTCCAACTTCTCGTTGGTCCGCAGTGTCTTGACATTGTATGTTGCCAGGGCCAAAGGTCGTCGTTCTTGGTAGCGAATCCGAACCCGGGGATTATTCGCACCCCCTGCCCCGTCGCTTATGTGGCTGCTACCGTGACCACCACGAACGGGGCCGCCGGGGACTAGGGGCCGGGGCCTGTGTGTATCTGTCATTTTAGGGGGGGTTTTGCCATAATCGCCACGCTTGGCAGGCGGGTTGGCGATCGCAGTATTCGCAGTTGGTGATGCTCTCACGGAAAGATGCTGCTGCCCATCCTCCGTTCTTTCTATCCCTTAGTCGTCTCTTACGACACCCACGGGAGGAGATGGGGTGGTGCTATTCTGGTGCGACACCACACACTACAACAGTGACAATAAAAGGTAGTAATTAATGGGCAACTACAACATAGTTTACAAAGTATTCCAATTTCACACAACTATTTTTAAACTCTACACATATATATGAGCGACACCAATAAAAAATTCCAATAAACTAAAATAAACGATAATGATCCATTATAATACATGATAATGACAGTTTGATTTGTATTATCTTTATAAACACTATTATTAATGGAGTATGTTTTATAATAACTTATCTAAATTGTAGTATAGTCTTGAAATGGGTTATATTTTCAGATTTCAAACGTTCAATCACACACATAATTATTAAAATAAGTAGTAAACGATGCGCTATTTTTTTATATATAGCATTATTGTGTCGGTTGAGCAAAGTAACACAGCAGTCGACGCGTGTTTGCAAGTTCGATTCACTCAATTCATGAGGTACCCATCGTTCAAGTTTTTTTTACTTTCCCGATTTGCTTCAAGTGAATTAATACAGTTTTATCACTTACCCCGAAGCCCGCAGCTATCTCTGAAGTTCTTTGTGATGCATCCGCTTCCACAATAGCCTTTAATTCTTCCTTTTCCACTTTACCGTACCGTGCTTTCTTTTGCGACACCAGCGCCGTACACATCATTAATCCTTCGAGCTGTTTCTGCAGCACTGGTGCCACGGTAGAACTCGTACTCGTAAATATACCGATATTTCATGTTTCCCATTGTACGGCAATTAGCGACGCCAAAGAAAAAAATAAGAGGGAAAAACAAATGAATGACTGTTTTCAATACTCAAATGTACCAGCTAAATGAATTTATAAATTTGAATTTGGAATTCTTAACCAAAAAGGAGATATTTCAGATCAAAGTGATCAGTACGACAAAACGCTAATTTCATATGTAAGGACCTAATACAATGAGTTATATATAACACTAGCTGACCCGGCAAACGTTGTTCTGCCATATAAATAATAAAATGTCAAAAAATTAAAAATAAAATTTGGGGGTGGGTCACCCCTAACATTTAGGGAGATGAAAAATAGATGTTGGCCGCTTCTCATAGATACCGGATAAGCACAAAAAATTTCATCAAAATCGGTCAAGCCGTTTCGGAGGAGTATGGCAACGAAAACTGTGACACGAGAATTTTATATATTAGATAATGATACCAAATCTTGTAGAACTAAAAAATACATCTGCAGCCGGACAATGCTGTATCAGACAAGGGAAAAATTTAATCACATTCGCGATAAATCACCGTAAAACTAGGCTCGGTCGCTTTGTTCCAATAAATCGACTATAGCTTTTATAATAAGCTCATCCAACGAATCCAACATATTATAATTTTTTCAAACAACTTTAATTAATTTAAATTTGGACTAATCATACTTATCAAACAAAATATTGTCTTGTCTTGTCTGACAATTTATTAATAAATTCTTAAAATATTTTATTGCTTAACAATCCAAACTTTTAATATCTTTATTGTTCTACATATTTTATTATTAAATGTATTGTAACTTAATCGATTTAACTCTAGCTTTGCGTGCCAATGAATAAATATAACAGATTTAACTTATTATCGTTATAATGTTTATGATAAATTTTGTGATAATGTTGTTGGCATGCCATAATAATCCATGCAGGGGCGGAGAAAGAATACTAACCTTTGCGGCCGGGCGTAAAATATTGTCGTAAAAGGCGATAAAACAATCCACCCCAGCTACGTGGTAGGGCCCCAAGCCCATCTGGATGGCGACCACCTTTGGTCATAGGTATGCCGCCATAATAACCTTGTGTTGTGTTCCGGCATTAGTGACCCAAGTTCCTGTACCCTTATGGGTCAGCAGCGTGTTCGCGATGACACTGGCGTTGCAAACACCCATAGGCGACGGTAATTGCTAAATTCTAAGCGGACCGTCAGCCTGTCTGCTGTCCCACAGCAATAAAAAAAATAATAAAATCAATATTTTAGTACAGACAATGAGTATGCACATTATGAATAAAAAGAATAAATATTCCACTTCCCTCAAGGTTATCGCATATATAATTAACATGTTTAAGTTAGCCTAACCAGTCATTATTTTTGGTGTAACTTCCCAAATTTGCTACTTAAGTAACGAATAACAGCATTTTAAGTGACAACCTCATTACGATGCCATCTATATAAATTGAAGGTAAATGTGCTTTTTGGCAATAAAGTATTAGACACTAGCGATTTCGGTACTTTATTCAAATTTTACTTTTAAAATAAAAATGTTTCGTAATTCTGCAATCATCCTTTGTACTCTATACTTTATTGGTTGTGTTACCCACAATCATGCTGTGAGTATTAAAATTTTGTAACATGGTTTATTTTAAATATTAAATAATACTGTTAATATATTATACTTTATTTCTCAAAAGAATACATATATTTGTATTTCTCAAAAAGTTAAAATGCATTAAATAATTTGAAGGTAGTTCCACACTTTTCATTAGTTAAGGTCGTCGTTTATTATTTTAGTAATACAGCAAATATTGCATAGCATATTTAGTTAAACTGAGTTAGTGTAGTTCTCACCAATGACACTAAGTAATAGGAGAATATAGCGAGGCGTTTTAATGGATAAGTCTGAAGACTCCCACATATCCCCCAACTCCTCCGTAGCCGGGTTGACTTGCAAAAACCGTTTTCTCGAAATACACATCACGCCAGTGTCCCGCTCTGAACTGCTTCTTCTTCTTCTTTGGCGTTACACTCTTGCCAGAGTGGTCGTGGCCGTCACGTTGAGGTTTTTGTAGCCTGTTTTGCAATACGACGCCACTCCTCACGAATTGCCGCTCTCCTTGTGCATTCGTGCAGAGGAACATCGACGGCGCTTTTCACTTGGTCCGTCCACCTCATTGGTGTGCTCCCGCGTGGTCGAGTGCCTTCAACCTTGCCCTGCACTACCAGGCATTCAATGGATTCAGATCTGCTACCCCATCGTTTTTTTTAGGTATTCGAAAAAGATGACAAATGTTCTATTTACTAATTTATAGACAGCAAAGCTAATTTTTCCCTTCGATATCAGGTCAGACACCAGTCTTACCTGTATATTTTCAGTGACTCTTTGAAAAATGAAATATCACTAATAACGATAAACGAAATTAAAAACGCTTTTATCAGTATGTGAGGTGCTCGATATCAATCGTTATAATTTTTCTTACTAGTTTCATTCCAAAATACACTGTTAGTTTAAAAATATCTTACAAAGCACCCCACGCTATTAGAACAGTGACATTAATTTTGTCAAGTAATTTTATTTTATATACAACATATTATTGGAACGAAGTTTTGGAACGAAGTTCCTTATCGCGCGTTGTGAAAGGGGGCTAGACGGAAAATATTCTCACGAAAAGTTGTAACGACACTTTTTGCTATGGTAAGCGATTGTAAGCTGTGCGGCGTGCGCATGTTTCTCTGTCTGTCTCTCTCTCTCTCTTATAGAAAGCAAGCCAGATATTTTTTTTGTTGAGTGTATACAGGTTTTTTGTACATAGTAAATAATAATAAATAATAATAATGAATCCTGACAGTGTTTCTGCACAAGTTCCGGATATTGCTGATGGAGTTAGGTTAGTTACTGATTAAGTTTATATTACATTATATTAGCTAATAATTAAAAAATTTATTATAACTTAAAAAAATAAAATTTTATTACAATTCCTTCACTAATTAATCGAAAGGAATTTCGTTCCATCCGAGTGTCCCTTGACACCTCTCAAGTTTTTATTTTTTACTTTTTAGTTTGATTAATTATTATAAAGGTGTGTTTTTTTAGTTTTTTTTACTACAACTTATTTGTTGTCAATTCCCAATCGGTAAATGTTTTTGTTAATTTAACGCCGTTTTAACAACTTTTATTATTTTTATCCATGCAGGGGCGGAGAAAGAATATTAACCTTTGCGGCCGGAGTCAACCTGTCGTGAAAGGCGACAAAACAACCCACTCTGGTTCCTGTACCCTTATGGGACAGCAGCGTATTCGCGATGCTACTGCTTGCAAACACCCATAGGCGACGATAACTGCTAAATTCTAAGCGGGCCGTCTAATCAAATCAAGTGTGCAAAATTTTTTTTTTAAAGATAGATACATACGGGTCAAGTTGATATAAATCGTGTAAAAAGAAGTGAATATTCCGATAGGTCTGGTCGTAATATATGTAAGAAGGCCAATCCGTGAAATTTTATGTATAAAACTGTGAGCACTACAGAGAACCACTAAAAAAAGGAATAAACGCAAAAATAAAAATAAATAAAATCAAATGTCAGCATCTCCTTGCTCGTATACAGATCAATGTCCCTTTTAAATGTCCACGCAATTTTCTGCCTGGTGTATTTCGGATTCCCCAGTGCAGAACCAAAATGATAAAAGACTACACAAATATAAAAGTACAAATCTGCTAACTCATTATCGTTCCTCCAGGTCACAATGTTATTATAGTCTGTAAATTTATTATAACAATAATAAAGAAATTATAATAATATAAATTCAAATTCCAGGCTGTAACAGAAGAACAGAAAAATAAAATCAAGGAGAAGTTAGAAGCAATTGGTATGACATGCATTAAAGATAATACTATCACTGAAGAGGACATTACTGATTTGAGATCTCGTAAAGTGCCTAGCGGTCCCAATGCACCCTGTTTCTTGGCTTGCATGATGAAGGAGATCGGTATAGTTAGTATAATCACACTCGTAATACTATTATACTATAATACACATGGTGAAAACTCTATATTTTAAAAGAATGTATGTATATGTATATATATATATATATATATATATATATATATATATATATATATATATATATATATATATATATATATATATATATATATATATATATATATATATATATATATATATATATATATATATATATATATATATATATGTCTATTTTAGTGGGAATATATGTAAAAATAACTGATTCGCACTATCTAGAAACATGCAAATTCTGATTGTCATATGACCAAATTATGATTTATGATATAATTGCTACAAAGCTGCGTGACAAAAAATATTCCACCAACAAATTTTAGTAAAAACGTAAATTTACAATCTATTACTGTAATTGTAATCAATCATTTTTAATTTCTATCCGCGCAGGGGCGGAGAAAGAATACTAACATCTGCGGCCGGGGTCGGCCTGTCGTAAAAGCCGACAAAACAATCCACCCTAGCTATGTGGTAGGGCCTCAAGCCCGTCTGGATGGCGACCACATTTGGTCTTAAGTATGCCGCCATAATAACCTAGTGTTGTGTTCCGGCATTAGTGACCCAATTTCCTGTACCCTTATGGGACAGCAGCGTGTTCTCGATGCCACTGGTGTTGCAAACACCCATAGGCGACGGTAACGGCTAAATTCTAAGCGGGCCGTCAGCCTGTCTGCTGTCCTACAGCATTAAAAAATATTTAAAAACGTGCAAGTTTTCTCACGATATATTCCTTCATCAGTACTGAGCAGTTATATTACAATAGTTACTGGAATCGATCACTTGGTTGTGGTTCTTAGAATATCATCTAACTAGCTACCATGTGCTTAATAGATAAGTTAGATGCAGCTTAGAAATGTATGTAATTCGGTGAATGGGGCTATTAAAATTAATAAATATACGTATAGAATGTAGAGTAAAAAAAGCGTATTGACTAAATTAAAAAATAAACCAGAAGAAAGAGGAAAAGGTCGTGTATTGCCCTCATTAAGTGAAGGGTAAACGAGGAGAAATATTAAAAAAAGTAAAAGAAGACGTAGTTATATGAAAGAAGCATTTTATACTATAAATTTCAATAAAATTGTTAAATATAAAATATTTTTTATATATTTATCTCGATTTTTGTCGAGTTTTCCGTTGTAGATTATGTATATGTTGCGTTCTCTTCTTCTTCTCCATGTGCTCTCCCTCATACCGTTATGTTGTGTATTTGGTTTGTGGGTCCTCCTCGAGTCGTGTACCTCATTACTGAGAGTCGTGATTCCACTTATGAGAGACGAGATTCTCTTTTATAATGCTCCTCCACCTGTGCTTGTCCTTAGCGTGGTGGAGTGCGTTTGTGGGTAACGTAATTCAATTTTTGTAATTATCCGCTAATGTGTGAATGTTCAAGGTAGAGATGTTCATTAGCTCATTCTCTTTCCCATTATCTGAGGTATAATAATAATAATGATTATTAATATTGGTGTCCCGCATGATGGTAGCCCCGTGAAAGCAAAAGCTGACAAGATTATTAAGTCATGTGGCGCATGGAACCAACGAACATCGTACCGATAGTGGTGTCAGTGAACGGGCTTATAGCAAACACCCTTGACAAACACCTAGAGGGGCTTTCATTAGGTAAATGGGTGAAGGGTCGGATACAGAAAGTGGTTCTCCTGAGCACAGAACGCATAATGAGAAGATTTCTTCTGTCTCTGGAGCCCTAACCACTGGTAGCCTGGCTCGCTCCCAACTGAGGATAGTTTTTTAATTTTTTTTATTTTATCTATTTTCGAGTATCGTTTTTAAAATATAGTATTTTTTAATTTTCATACTTTATAAAATGATATGTAATTATATCTATAAAAAAATAACTAGAAAAGAAAATAAGTAAAGAGAATAATAATAACAACAACGAATAAATATATTTTTTCGTTGTATATTATATGATACTTATAATACTGATAGTATTTAAGCTAAAACGCATATTTATATATATTAATAAATAGCTATTTGTAATATGTACATTCTGAATTTTGGTTACAGATGGACGATGAAGGAAAAATACAGAAAGAATCAACTCTAAAAGTAGCGAAAACCATTTTTGATGGAGACGATTTGAAAAATGTTGAAGAATACCTACATTCTTGTGCACACAGTAATACTCATTTTTGTTTTAGTTTGTTTTTGTGTTAGTGTTTGAATCGTGTTCTCAATTGAATCCTGTTTTGATCGATTGTTCTTCCTTTTCAGTAAATACAGAAGCAGTCTCAGATGGCACTAAAGGATGCGAACGCGCCATGTTGGCCTACAAATGCATGACAGAGAACTCTTCGAAGGTAATTTCGCTTAATTTTTTATAAATAAAAATTGCTTAAATTAGCATATAAAAGCTATTTAAACAGAACTTCTGACTTAATGTGCAATGGCGCAAAATAACTGGAACAAGTTTAATTTTTTTATATTCGGGTTTCAAAAATATAACTACGTTTCAAAATTTAAAATAGTTAGTGGTTCTCTATGCGTTTCCGCCTTTATATTTATCAAGTTATTACTCTGCTATATCACAGAACTTCATTGGTATAAACACATTTATGGCAAACGGCTAGTTACATGGTCAAAAAATGTCAAGTCATGCCTTCTTCACAGGCTGGCTAGAACTCGTGGCCAAACGAACACTGACTAATTGTAATTATAAACAATTGATAAAACACTTAATAGAAGAGAATTAAATGTGATTATTTTCTTTTCAGTTTGGCTTTGACGGTATTTAAAAAGATAACATAAAAAATCAGGTCCTGCTTTCTTTAAGGGTGTCTTTTCTCAAACAACGACCATTCGCAATTTTTGAGCACAGTGATATTTTAATTTTATATTTTTTTGTTATGGAATAAATTCTTGAGCTTGGATATTTTTTTATTTGTATTTTAATAATTTGAAATAATTTATCATGTTACAAAATTTCTTTCTTTTTGAACAAACGTGATTGACGGACCATCATCTAAGAATGTGTATAGTCTTTTTTTTTAATTGCTGTGGAACAGCAGACAGGCTGACGGTTCACTTAATATTAAACACTTACTATCTTCTATCAGTATTTGCGACGCCAGAGGCAGTGCTAACACTGCCATCCGCACAGGGGAACCTGTATTACTTACGCAGGAACACAAAAGTTATTATGGTAGCATATTTAAGTACGTAAGTTTACGTACTACAGTTTATCACCTACATAATCCACACCTACCTAAAATAGAAAAGAGTTTTCTTCGTGCAGGGGTGGGGTAAGAATATTGATCCCTGCGTCCGGGGGCGACCTGTTATAAAAGGTGACAAAACAACCCTAGCTAGATGGTAGATCTCCAAGCACGTCGGGAATGGCAACAACCCCTGGTCTCTGCATATGCCGGCTTAATAACCTTGTATTCATGAGTATGCATTCATGAGCCGGCTTAATAACCTTGTTTTTATAAGTGGGCTGTCAGCTTGTCTGCTGTTCTACAGCAATAAAGTAAGGAATTTCTAAAGATTGAATATTTTGTATCAGAGTCCAAATGTCAGAACTACTGTCAATTTTATTTTTATAAACAACCAATGGTTCAGGTTGAAACATAAAATGTTGTAATAGATATTAATTAAAAACTACTCTTTAAACCCTGTTTGATATAATTGATTTGATTCGATTAGCCAACGTATTTCCTATTGGTCAACAAAATAAGAGCAGCTTTTTGTTTAGTTGCGCTTGGGGACCAAATGACAGCCACTCGATACTCGCTCGTAACTGTTCACCATCACAGTGTTCCCGATTGCAAACGAAACTTTCGCTCCCCGAGATAGCTTTCCATCTTTTTTCTCCAGTTCACACGGCCTTTGTAATCCCTAGTATTGTTTCCATTGGGCCGCCTATCACCCCTTACAACGTCAAGACTACACCTTTTTGTGGCTCCACCCTCCTGCCGGTGTCCGGCAGTAGTGGCATGGCTAAATATTTCTCTGCGTAATTGCCGTCTCCCATAAAACTAGGCCATATTAGCGAATGCGAAATGTGAATGTTCTATCCGTGCAGGGGCGGAGAAAGAATACTAAGCTCTGCGGCTGGGGTCGACCTGTCGTAAAAGACGACAAAACAACTCAAGTCCGCCATAAAAACATTGAGTTGTGTTCCGGCCGGCATTAATGACCCCAGTTCCTGTAACCTTATGGGACATCAACGTGTTCGCGGTACCACTAGCGTTGCAAACAACCATAGGCGACGGTAACTGCTAAATTCGAAGCGGGCTGTCAGCCTGTCTGCTGTCCTACAGCAATAAAAAAATGCGGGAATTTCTATTCGGTCTTTCCGCGTCACCTCACTTATCCACTGCATCATATGAGACACAGTTCCTTTATGAGAGGCAATAGCACCGACTTATTTCACTGCCAGACAGACCTAATGATTGTCTTATTAGGTTAGGCTATAGCCTATCCTTTCAACTTAATCGGGATCTTTGTGTCACAAATGACACGAAGGCGTGTCTTGATGTCGTAATTAATGTCGCCCGATGTAAGAGGTACCTAGACTAAATGTGTATGGAAACTTGACAGTAACGGACTTCAAATCCGCTTTTAAGGCTTGGGATTATCTTAAAATTCGGGCTTGCATGACGATGACGTGATACTGTCAGATTGGATTATTTAGAAATTTAGACATTTCGTAAATCAAGTAAACTAATTAAGCCTTTAAGCACTACATATTTTAGTTTTAAAATAAATGAAATACTTCTTTAATGTTTAACAAATTTTATTATTTAACTGTTTGAGCTTGTTCACGGGTACAAAAAAATTTGGGGAGCATCATTTAATTAGTCTATCCATACGTCCAGGGTCCAGAAAGAAGTCCTTGATTTAAATGAACGGCGAGAACTGAAAATAGCAAAACATTACATAAATAAATTAAATCATCATCATTAAAATTTAGTAATTTAAAATAACTGTGCACATAGCCAAACAAAACAAATAATAAGTGAATCAAAGGTTAAGGGTGCTTATATTATAATAATGCTCATCATTAAGAATAAATAGAAATAAATAGAATGAAGACAGAAGTCAAACGCTCCATCAAAAATCAATGTTTATAACATCTATAACATTTCTTCCGCCGATTTCGAAAATGGATATATTATATAGATAGACTCCCCATGCAAATGAATGGCACTAATTTCGATGGATGTGTGCATTGAAATATATATTCAATAGATACGTATAAAATAATAACAACAATAAATAATTTTGATTCTAATTCTGTTGCCATTTAAAAGTGTTGCCATCCAACGCGGTAATGCAGCCAGCGTTTTGAGAACGTTTCCGGCCGAAAGCGATTTGGAATCAATTTATTATTTATAGTTTTCCTGTTTTTGGTTTCTTTCTTTTTTAATTTTTTATTCTAATTCTCATTTTCTAATAAATAAATAAAAACAAAGTAAAATTATTATTAACAAAAATATACCAACATACCATATTCAGCACATAAGCTATTAACATTTGCATTATGCAATTTCCATGTGTTCACATATTTAGAGTTATGACTAAATATGTGAACACGTTTAGAGATACTTTGGTTTTATGTAAAATATTTGTGAATTATTTTGACTAGAACTTATTTTATGTACCAAATAAAATTAAGTATTTCAATCAGTACTTTTTATTAAGTACTATTTAGGTTTCTATTCTTATCGTAATATTTGATTTACAAAGGCTATGAATGAATGCGAACTTTTTTTAAATTCATATTGCAGAACAACGTTTGCCGGGTCAACTAGTATGGTTTAAAATATGGTTGTTCGCGATAACTCACTTTCTAACATCTTCATTATAATTTACATGTAACAATATTGTAGAATTATAAGAGTGCCTGAATTAATCATCGAGGTACCTAAATATATATTGTATATTAAAAATAAAATTGTTATATATGTAAAAGAATTCAATATGTATTCACACAAAAATTAATATTTGCTAATATTTGTGCTTACAAAATAAAGGCAAAAATGTGTATTAATCTAATTTATATCCAAAACTATCATTTGCATTTTCAATCATGTTACCTTGTGTAATTGCTCAGCGACGCTAAAGAAATTGAAAATGGCAAGAGTTCAATAACCATATATTTTTGTTAAGTATACACATGTTCCATCATAATATAGTGTTTATTAGAATACTTACGCCACCGCTGTTCTTGGCGAAGCAGTCCAATAAAAGCTTCGCCCGTTCACAGTCCTTATCATCGTCCGGGACAGATTCTGTGTTTACTGAAAATTAGGTAACAATAATATTATAATTTCTCAATCTCAACTTTTTATAAATAAATTGTATACTAAACTATGATGTCAATCAATAATAATATGTTTAATAAATTTAATTACTATTGACACTAATTTAGGACCAAATTAGTCACAGATATTGACTATCCGTGTATGGGCGGAGAAAGAATACTAACCTCTGCGGCCGGGGTCGGCCTGTCGTAAAAGGCGACAAAACAACCCTTTTTTTTTTTTTTTTTTATTTTACGGGGTGGGGAAATCCTCATGGACTACCTCCGCCTGGGGAAAGGCGGAGGGGCATGCCGGACTCCTACCGGCTAAAACCACCACCCCGGTGTCTCCTCACACGTGCGCGCGGGGCCGCGGGAATCCAGATTCTTCCGCAGCCCCACACTAGTGCTGGCCCGGTCTGTCCGGGCCTCATCTCCTGCACGGGGTAGCGAGGTGTTTAACTACCCCGTGCATCGCCTCAGAGGCGCGCGCCGACACCCGCACGCGCCTCCGCCTCGGGTCCATCGAATAGGGGGCGGGGACTTCCCCAAGTCCCTCGCCCCTGGACCCATTCATGGGGGCCGGAAAAGGGCGTTATCCGCCCTTCCCCTGCGCCCGGTGCGCCTTCTGCGGCCGGGGAAGGGAGTCGAGATCTCCCTCTCCCGTTCCGCAGTTTCCTTCTGCGACATCACGTCCTCGCAGAAGGACACCACTGCGTCCCACGACTCTGCGCTACCGACCATCCTCCGCACTACGGCCGGCAGCGACAGATCTCCTCCTACTTCATTTGTGAGGACACGGCGCTGCTCCTTCCAAGCTACACACTCGGCGAGTGTGTGTTGCGCCGTGTCCTCCCCGCCGTGGACGCAGTGATGGCACCGAGCGTCCGGCTCCCTGTCTATGCGGCACAGGTACTTGCCGAAGCAGCCGTGCCCCGACAGCACCTGCGTCACCCTAAACGACAGGGAGCCGTGCCTTCTCCCGAGCCAGTCGTCGAGTACTGGCCGGATCGCCTCGACGGTAGCGAGGCCGGCGGTAGGGCGCAGAAGCCTTTGCCGCCATTCCGCCACCAAGACCTGACGGAGCTCCTCTCGACGCAGCGCGATCTGGCGCTGCGCCGGCCTCGAGCCCCGTGCCCGCTCTTCCTCGCGCCATCGATATAATGACGCGAGTACTTTCGCCTCTAGGTCCCAGGGCGGGGATCCGGCCAGGACGCAAGCCGCCTCGTAGGAAATCGTGCGATACCCGCGGACGACTCTGACGGCCATCACCCTCTGCGGCTTGCGCAGAATGGCGAGAGTGCTGGCCGTCATGTCCAACGCCCAAACAGGGGCCCCGTACAGGGCCATGGACCGCACGATTCCCACGTACAACCGCCTACAGGCGGCGCTCGGGCCCCCCAAGTTGGGAAGCAACGTCGAAAGCGCGCCCGCTGCACCCATCAGCTTGGGCGCCAGCCGCCGGAAGTGGGGCCCAAATTCCCATCGGCTGTCGAGCACCAATCCCAGATACTTCATGGTGGACTCGACAGCTATCCGGGCCCCACTGACCACAATGTGTGATCCCGGCGCCGGCGCACGTCGGGGGCCATGAAACACCATGGCCTCCGACTTGTTAAGGGCCACCTTCAGGCCCAGGCGCCGGATGCGGTTCACCACCTGTGACACCGCAGCCGTGGCTATCAACGTCGCCTCCCTGTGCGAGCTCCCCCGGGCAGTGACAAGCGTGTCGTCCGCGTAACACGTCAAGTCGGCGCCCGACGGGAGCTCGCCTCCCAGCACCCAGTCGTAGCCGATGTTCCACAGGAGCGGTCCCAAAACCGATCCCTGCGGAACACCGCACGACATGAGGTGCCGACCGGCACCGTCACGTCCCCGATAGGTGACGCATCTACCCTCCAGATAGACAAAACAACCCACCCTAGCTACGTGGCAGGACCTCTAGCCCGTCTGGATGGCGACCACCTTTGGTCTTAAGTATGCCGCCATAATAACCTTGTGTTGTGTTCCGGCATTACTGACCCAAGTTCCTGTACCCTTATGGGACAGCAGCGTGTTCGCGATGCCACTGGCGTTGCAAACACTCACAGGCGACGGTAACTGCTAAATTCTAAGTGGGCCGTCAGCCTGTCTGCTGTTCTACAGCAATAATAAAAGATAATAACTTAACATATGGTTAAAAAATTATTATTGTTGACACTAATACTTTCCCCGTGTAGGGGTGGAGTCAGAATACTGAGGACTATCACCCCATCCTGATACATCGATATTTAATACTCACTTGAAATGCAAGCATCTGCTATGCTGTTGATTTTGTTCAGATCCTCTTCATTTTTAAAGAATTTCTTCGCCTTTTCTTTACCCGCTTCAGAATCAAATTCTCCTTTGTCGTTGATCTATAACCAAAAATGTAACTTAAATGGCGAAAACTCTCAGTCAACTCAGTCGGTGAACCTATTTTACTACCAAATATAGGTATCGGACTACATTCGATCATATGATATGATTCATGTTCTAAATGTAGAAATAAATCGACACAAGAATGTGACAATAGCTTTATTAGACAAGTATTAGTAGTTTTTATGTATTTTAAGTATAAAGTTTATGAAATATTTATTATTTACTTATGTATATTATTATATTTTATTAATTATATAGTTATAATTTTTAGTTAATTAATTTATTTGGGTCGTTATTGATACAGAATAAGGAAAAGGTTTGCACTGAAAATCAGCGTTGTGTCGGATATAACTCCGACACGGCAACAAGCTGAGTGCAAGTCTTGTTTGCTGAAATGCGGCATACAAATTTACAAATTCCTAATAATATTTATAAATATGTAAGCAAAGTAAGTGCGTCGCTATTTCTTCAAATAAAGTATTTCTTTCTTTCTTTCAAATAAAGCTTTAAATTGTAGTCGGTTATCTGCTAAATATCATACATTAAATGTATTGAAATTCACAAACCAATTATTTATATCATGTTTACCAGATTTTTTCCAGAGCGACTACCATCTAGGTACCTCCTTAACTTCTTTGCAAAAGACCTTGTCGGAGGCTGCATGCATTGGCAGACGTGAAACGTCCGATTTTTTACATCTTTATAATACCGCTTCATTATTGAACATATTTACTGCTGCATTGAACTGAATTTAAATGTTTCAGAGATCATTGCAGTTCATTAGTATTGGGTGTTAAAGTTGTAAATATACATATAGTCACATCGTGTCTCACCAATAATTGGCACGCTAATATTGGATGGAATATTAATACTAAGCATGTATGAAATTTACATTAAATTATAATTATTAAACTAAATTTTATTAAATTATTATTATGTAAGATAAAATACAACAATTTAATTCATTTTTCGTATTAGAATTTATGTGTCCCTCAATTTTTTTTTGTGAAGTGCCCTCCATATTCTAGTGCTCAGCAGTGTTTTAAAAAATTAATTTTTTTACAATGTAATCTAATGTAATTTTTTACAATTAAAATTAGACGTGTAGCTGCGAGTTTCTTGCCGCTTCTTCTTCTTGTAACAGTCAAATACAATGTTAAGAGGTGATAATTCTAATTCATATTATAAATAATAGTTATACATATTTGATTTTCTGATAGTAAAATTAAAAATCTCATTAATACTTACAATACCGGATTCTTTGAACATGCAGCCAATGAAGCAGGGATTAAGGTTACTAGCGCTGTTAGATTTCTTTGCAGCTTCGATATCTCCTGGGTTTGTAGCGAATTGTGAAGAACACTTGGCTATTAGGGGTCCTATAAATGCTGTTATGGCATCTCGTTCATCATTTGAAACTGCCTACAAATACATAAAACATTGAAATTATTACTAAATTATATTTTTATATATATTTATTTATTGCCATTTATTTTTATGCCAATATAATTTCAAAACTTGTGTGTCAGCACGCCTTAATAGCAATCTAGATGAAAATAAATGATCATATTTCCAATTATGTCTTTTTTATTGATTGTGACTTAATTTTTAATGTAATTCTAGTATATGGAACTTGTTTCTGAATAAAAATTATTATTATATATAATTACATCTTGTTATATCTATCATAATAAGTAGTCGTATTGTAATTATCAATCATGGTACTTTGTGATTGTAAATACATGCTGATCATAATGACAGTGCACATGTTGAATGAAATTTTCACTATCAGTATTGGTATTGGTACCATTAATTTTTTTATTTGAGCATCATTTTTTACTTTATCGATGGCAAAAATAAAACAATGTCATTAATCTTGTAATTCATTTTTTAAATAAATATACCACCAGTAAGTACTTCCTATAGTTTATCTAGTTACAAAAGCTACGTTTGTTAAATCAGCTGTATATTAAAGAAGTAGATGGAGAAAGAAGGAAGTTAATAGTTTTAAAATTAATAAAATAATACAGCTTATAAATATATCACTTTGTGGACCTCCTCCTAAATGAAATGAAAAATATACCCATTACATTAGTCTAAAGTGGATTGGCGATACACATACCAGTGATTTTGACAAGCAGGTTTTCCCACAATTTTTTCCTTCAGGGAAAAAGGATACAGGCGAGAAAAGTTGCCAAAGCGGCATATGCCATCGTGGAATTATAACCCATGACTTCTAGTTGGCCTTGTGTGATACCAATGGCGAATGCTACACGCTCGATATGTATCGCGATATTTAACATGATATTTATCTAGTAATATTTTCGTATACTATACATAAGATACGAAATTACGAATCGCGTCAGTACGACGGTAAATTTCATTGAGTACACTCGTACGTTTCGTATTGTAATACGAAACGTACAAGTAATATAAGTAAAGCTTGCGTTGCTATTATATTAGCAATAGCATTGAAAAGGCGTATAAAGCGAAAAAAAATGGACGAAATATTGGTTTTAAGATAGAGAAAAATATACACATCTGAATTTATTAAATCAGATTCGGGAATACCAAGAAATGGATGACTATGAAAATTATTTTCGCATGCTCGATGCACGCTTTGAACATCTGCTGGAGTTGATTACACCATACTTGATTAAAAAAGATACATTAATGAGAAAGGCTATTACTGTGAGAGAAAAGCGTCCTCTTCCATCGCTGACAAAATTAATACTGACGCGATAAATATCGATTAAAGACTAGACGAAAGATTTCTAGAAATCCAGCGATCCGTATCACGATAGGTGATACGCTATACTACAGACTCGATAAGTATCGTGATCCTGCATTACGATCCAAATACCACGATAAATATCGAGCATGTAGCATTCGCCAATACCACGTGTGTCAAATTAATGCGGAAGAAATTATGTTAATTATCCTTGGTGGAGTTCGGAAATATTATATGCGATAAAATATTTTCATATTATACTTACTGCAGCATATGCAGCAAAAGACATTAAAACAACACACAATTTAAACATTTTTATAATATCCCTTGTTACGCCTTTGACTCCTTGAGTGATTCTGTACTCCGCAACTCCTTGTCATCTATTTATATACAAGAGAACAGACGCTGCTCAATTGTTTATCCGATAATTAACATTATATAAACTTCACATTAGCTACAATACTGTAAAAAACTAAACAATATAAAAACAGGTAAAGTGCACATAAAATTTAGAAGATAAGATTCCGTAGTTATTTGAGGACAATTAACGCATAAAAGTAGATACGTGTATATATTTTACTACTAGCTTGCTACGGACGTTGTTTGCGTTGATTATTCTAAATTGATTCGATTTGTAAATTCATTACATTTCTTAACTATATTAAAGTCTAGTTAATGGAAAAAAATCTCACCATTTTTAATGCCACTTGCCAGTAGTTTACGACTTAAACCAAAATAAAAAATAAATTTCTAAAACAACTATGCTACTAGCACCTGTAACATACTTTTAGATCAAATATTCTATTTTGAAATATTACTATATATTTTCTGGTATTATTAAAATAAGAATAATTGAAATATGTTCAATAATTTCATTGATTTTGTCGACATGAAAAATATCTGCTAATAATTCTATGATCATGTTATTCTGAAAATAATTATAAAGCTACAGCATTCTTGCTAGTTCATGCCAAATTTGGTTTCTTCATTCAGGTTCAAGCCTGTCAGAGGGAGGTCGTATACTTGTATTTAAAAACAAATACTCAACCGTAGATCCAAGGCTCCAAGGTAACATCTTGTGTGAAACAGTTAAAAATAATAAGGTTAAAAAATATTTAGGTCAATGCATTCTAAAAGGGGCTAAATCTCAAATCAGACTCGTCACGATTCTTCATTTAAATCAAATGTATAGCTGCCAAATAATAGATTTTTGTCTATCTATGCCGAACTATGGCATTTGTAATGGATATTTTGAAAACAGTGATCTTGGTAATGCTATTTGTTTGCCATTAATTAGTAATAACATTAAACAATCGACTGTCACTTTGATTTATTATTTGACTCTTTGTAATGCCATTAAGGTAAAAAAGCTTTTTAGTTTCGACATAACATTTTTTATGTAATATTAATATATGGTAAACACCTGTTTGAATAAGCATTTGCTTAGTTCTTTGTCTATCATGAGCTTTCGTTCGAGTAAACATAAACCTTAAAGTAAGCATAAAGCCTTATACTGGGTTTTGTCTATCCAAGTAAATAAAATAGTTTTAATAGGAAGGTTTTCTGAACAACTCGCAGCTAGCAACAAAGCTATTTCCAAATGTATTAATGCCAATATTCTGTTATTACATATTTTTATAATAGCTAATTACAAGTAATAGTGGTCAGAAACATATTTATAGAAATGTGAATGATATAGAGATTCTTCTCTAGGGAGAATATATCAATAGATCTCTCTGCAAGGGATATCACTCACATAAAATGTATAAAATACTATTGTGGAAGGTTCTTAACAAACAATGAAGAAATAAAATGCTGGTGGCAAAATTATTATACATTTTTTAGTGCTGCGAAACAGCAGACAGTCTGATGCACTACTTAATAGCAAGCGGTTACATTAGCAAGCGCCTATGAATGTTTGCAACGCTAGGGGCACCGCGAATAGGCTGATGTCCCATAGGGGTACAGGAACCTGTTTCACTAATGTCGGAACACAATACAAGGTTATAATGGCGGCATACTTATAAACTAAGGGTGGTTACCATTCAGACGAGCTTGGAGCTCGTACCACGTAGCTAGGGTTGTTTTGTCGCCTTTTACGACAGGTCAAACCCGGCCGCAGGGGTTACTTCTTCTTCAACCCTGCTCAGAGAAAATTATTAATTATTGAGAAAATTATTATTAAAAATTATTTCCGTGAATTATTGAATGAAGAGAATGTCCGGAGTGGAGTACTAAAGAAGGAACCCGTTCATATGGGCGTTGTAACAGAAGTGAGTACCGTTGAGGTTAAATTGGCTTTGAATAGTATGAAAAATGGTAAGTATGTAGGACCAGATGAAGTACCTGTGGAAGTATGGAAGTTCTTGAAAGCAGATTGATGGAAGTGGCTGACTTTGTTCTTCAATAAACTGTTGCAAGACGAAATGATCCCCTATGAGTGGTGCAATAGTACACTAGAGCCCATTTTTAAGAACAAGGGTGGTAGAGTCTTGTAACAATTATAGAGGAATGAAGACCATTTCGCATAACATAAAAATTTGGCTGAAATTTCATATGACCGCGTTCCTCGAAAGGTGTTATGGCGGGTCATGAAAGCGAAAATTGTGTCTGTGAAGTACTTACATCTTAGTCGCGTAGTGTATAGTAAAGCAAGTACACATGCGCGTTCTCTGGCTGACGTCACTAAAAAGTTCAGTGTTGCGGTGGGCTTACACGGAGAATCAGCTCTTAGCCCTTATTTGTTTATAATGGTAGTAGATGCAGTAACATCAGGAATACAGGAGAAGACACCTTGCCGTATGCTGTTCCTCCATGATATCATAATAGTTGGAAAAATACTCATAAGTTCAGATTAGAGCAGATTGGCTAAATGGCAGGAGAGATTGGAAGGTGCTGGGTTGAAGGTAAGAACCAAAACTAAACATCTATTTTGCGACTTCGGAGGAGTTTCCAACTTTACCTCGATTACCTTAGGAGGCGTGTCTTCTCTGCCAACTTGTTCCAACTTACGGTACCTTGGATTATTAAACCAGAAAGACGATGAGATAGGCCTAGATGTGAAAAACAGAGTAAATTCAGGATAGCTGAAATGGTGGCGCACTTTTAACGAAAAAGGGCCTGAAAATTTAGAGAAAGCACTTCTCCTTTCAGGGTCCTCTTCGTGAATAACTTGCACAGGAGTATAATGGTAAGGATAGAATCCTGCATTCTGCACTGTAGACCATGCTTTCCATTGTATTACAGAGTCGTGTGACGACGGTATTTGTCGAAATTGTTGGTTCATCGATAAATTCTTGCTATTAATTTTTTTTTCTATTTAATTAACAACATGGACTGGGGGTCTTCCGGCATTAATTTGTCGTCTCTGAACACTACCAGTTTCTCGTAGTCGCCTATACACTCCATTAAAAACTGATACATGGGGTAGCCAGCGATTCACTGTTACCGTTGCAAAAGCCGTAACAAAACACAATATCGGCGTTCTTCATTTGTGTAATTTTGACACATACGGTGTTCGTTTTAATCAAGCTCTTCCATATTTCAATTCAAATTAAAAATTAATCTACAATCGTGAGTGCATTGACTTCAAAAAATATGGCGCCAATTTGTAGAACAAAACCAACGCACGCGTGAAAAGTTTTTGAAAAAGAACTCTAAAAACTTTGTTTTTTTTTTCTTAACCTGCCAGTTTGCTTCCTGCATTGGCTTAGGTACGCATTAAACCTATTTGCAAGATATTCAAACAGCGATTTTAAGTTTAGTTCGAATACGAATTTCCGCCTGCTTCCTTTGTGATAATTTTTTTTTCAGTTTCTTTGAAATAATTTCCTTATTGTAATGCATTGTTAGAGAGCTAAGAAAACGGCTACATTTTTATAATAATCTACAAATCACGTTTCATAACTTTTTTTTGTTTTTAAGGCATTATAGTGGAAAAACATCTTAAAAAAATCACCTCCTAACTAGAACACTTCAAATTACCAATAACCCTGTATAAGACCGTAATAAAACTTGACATATTGTATGGATCAGAATACAGCGCCATAAAGGGGAAAGATGAAAGGTTATTTTATATTGCATACAGCAGAAATGCGAATGCTGAGATGGATGAGTAGAGTTACAGAAATGAATAAAATTTTCTGATATTTTTTCTAATTTTTTGCGGAACTTTGAAAGTAGCGTCAAAAGCAAAAGCGAAAGTAGTGATTGAGAAGCTGAATAGTAACAAGCTAGCTTGGTATGGTCATATAATGCGAAGACAAGAATGCTTTATAACAAGAAAAATGCTAAAAATGAAAGTGGTTGGAGGCAAAAGGAGAGGTAGAGAACAGAAAAGGTGGACGGATTGTGTAAAATATATGGTAAAAAAGGTGTGAATCTTCAGGTGACAACTAATAGAGGAGAGTGGATGTACAGGACACATTTTGCCGACCCCACATAGCTGGGATAAGGGAAGAAAGAAGTTAGTTATATATAAGTAACATTTTAGTAGGCATACCAGCGACGTTCGCCTCCCAATAATGCATTTCAACCTCGAAAATAAGTAAAATTAAGTATGTCTTACATTCTAGACATTTTGTACATATATAGAATTGGCTGCCATATGCGTCAACCCTTCTCGTGCAACAACTCCTATCTGATGAGAGAATAAAATTATAAAAAAATCATATTTAATATATTTTTATATGTGTCTCATGTTATCTTACATAACCCTAATTTATAAGTAACTCCGTAATCTTGATGTTTCATGGATTAATGCGCGTTTCCTCTTTAACTAAACGATTAACAAATCTGCAAAGTTATTATTATACTTCTAGATTGTACGGTCGTTCAAAAAAGTTTAGAGGTCAACCAGTGCATTATTTTTTCGATTGGTTATAAACATTTATTTATATCTATGCATTTCTATAGAACTTATCTATAACTTTAAAGTTTTTCTTATTGAATGACGTCGCTGTATACAAATAAGGCTATGCTATCCTCTTATTACAGTGAAGTAGATAAATGGTTTACATATTAGTTTTTGGATGTTTAAGGAAGTCTTTTGGGTTTTCTGATCATTTAGTGAGTGTGAATGGCACTCCATTCAAAGCGTTTACATTGATAACCATGGTGCAACGTATCCCCCTCGGGGTAAGTGCCGCCGTCCGCATTTATGCCACGGGTCAAAGGGTAAGTGCGTTGTCTCGCTCTGCTCCTCTGAATCCTGGATTGACATAAAGGCCGGGTTAGCGCCGACCTGGTCCGTATTAGCGAAATCGGCCCAGGCACTACGCGATGGGAGAATAGTGGAGTTTTTCAGTGAGTAGGCCTGACTGTAGTTGAGGAGACTCGCAAAATGAGTTCTTCCTCGAAAAAAAGGGTGCGATATGGTATCATCATAACGATGACCTAGTGCTAAGCCAGATTATTAATTAGGCTCTTTAATTACTTAGTTGACTCCGTTAAATTGTTTTTAGAGCTCTAACTCGTCTATTGTTGCTATTAAGAGAGTAATAAAATGGATTATATCACTGTGATAAAGCACCATTAATTACCTTGTTTTGATAATTTTAATTAATTTTAAAAGGTTCAAATAGCATTAAATAGTCTGAACTTCATTACAAAACAACCCTAAGTAATAAAGATAGAATTATTTAATTTATCTTAGCAGATGTTCTACTATGTAGCAGATGTGTGTGATAGCATTTGACATCAATATAACAAATAAATATTTTATATAATATTATTTAAAATAATACTTTAAAAATTATTAGTTATTATATGATTAAAAAACCTAGAACGCTTGGTTCGCATCATTAAATTTAAACAATCGTTCGTTAATTATAACTATACAAGTAAGTATTTTTGTTATGTTTTTTTTACCCAGATGTTATGTTAAAAAACTAGCCGCAAACAACAATATATTATATTATATTAAAGTATAATAAAATATTCAAATAATCAAAAGTTTCATTTGAAAGCTTTGAAAGTAACATTATAACCTAATGGGTCTTTCATTAAGCGCTTCCTATTTTTAAATTTAAATAAAACAAAGTGTGTGTGTAAACAAAGATATCATCGAATTTTTTTATTCTTTTGAAAGACTTACTCATGTTTTCAAATATCCACCACGGCTTCATTGAGTGGAGCGCATCCGAAATGTCCAACTTTCCATGACTCTGGCGCATAAATCAGGATGAATTTGACCGATGGCTTGGGTTATGTTGGCTTTGAGGACCGCTGTGGTTTGTGACTTATTCGCATACACCTGCGATTTAAGTAAATCCCACAAGAAAAAATCTAACGGGGTCGGGGTCTATAATCGCACGATCTTGGTGGCCAGCTCACATCACCTCCATATGAGATGAGTATGCCCTCAAATCGCTGGTGCAGAATATGGGGCATGAGCTGTGTAGCACGTAGCGCCATCCTGTTGAAACCACATGTCGTTGATGTCCAGATCATCCAATTCAGGCCAAAAGAAGTTGGTAATCATCGACCTATAGCGCTTGCTGTTGACAGTGATGGCCTGACCAACGTCATTCTCAAAGAAATATAGACCGATGACATCGCCAGCCCAAAATCAACACCAAACAGTGACTTTTTCGGGATGTATTGGACGCTCTTGGATCTCATGTGGATTGATATCGTCCCAAATTGAACAATTTTGTTTATTCACGTACCCTTCATCCAGAAATGGGCCTCATCGCTGAAGATGATTTTTTAATGAAAATTAGGGTCAATTGCTAACTGGTCCAAAGCCCATTCAGTGAACACACGTCGTTGTCTATGGTCGATTACCTTCAGTTCCTGGGTCAGTTGAATTGTGTAAGGGTGCAAGCCCAATTCACGACGCAAAAGTCACGACCCTTTATTATGTTAACCTCGCCTATACTCCGGACGCCGAGCAGGAATAATTTCGTCCATTGACCTGTTATTATTTGTCTCTGCCACTCCCGCGTAAATATAATGCCGCTTTGCTCGCACAGAGCAATGACCGACGGTGGTCAATTATTACACAAATCATTTACAGCTGTAAATGATTTGTGTAATAATTTTCTATAATAAGCCTTAGCTTACGACCTCCAAAACAACGTTTAAAAGCCGATATCTATTCACGTTGGTCTTATTGTTGTAATAGTCTGAATTATGTTCTTGGTAATAGAAGAAAATCCCCAATAGGAATAGATGACACTTCTTTCGCTCTCAGGAAAGAATGGTACGAAGTAACTGCAGTATAGATCACAGACCCGACGCTAAGTCGACGGAGATTTATGGGGCGGCAATGGCCTGTGTTCTACAATTAATTAGCTTCCAAGCTGGGGATTGCCTATTAAGGCCTATCAGTATGAGTCAACATTTTATAATTTTACTTTAAAGGTTAAATGATACAATGGCTTTGAACATGTGCTAAAAAATTATAAACTCCACTAAATAATATTTTTTTAAATATGTAATGACTAATTAATATAGATATTATCCGTGCAGAGGCGGAGAAAGAATACTAACCGCTGTGGCCGGGGTCGGCCTGTCGTAAATGCGACAAAAAACCCACTCTAGCTACGTGGTAGGGCCTCAAGCCCGTTTGGATGGCGACCACCTTCGGTCTTAAGTATGCCGCCATAATAATCTTGTGTTGTGTTCCAGCATTAATGACCCAAGTTACCCTGTACCCTTATGGGACAGCAGCGTGTTCGCGATTCCACTGGCGTTGCAAACACCCATAGGCGACGGTAACTACTAAATTCTAAGCGGGCTATCAGCCTGTCTGCTGTCCTATAGCAAAAAAACACAACCAAAAAATTACCAAGCTTTGTTTTTACCAGATAGTTCTCTTATGTATGGATCAGGTTGAACTTTAATTAAATTTATTTATGAACGTGTTCGAATAACATAAGCATAAAAATAAGAACTAAATCTTGGCATCATCAGCCTATTGAAGTCCACTGTTGGATATAGGCGTCTCCCAAGGCTTGCCACAGATCTCTATCTTGTCCCCCAATGTTGGGAAGCAATCGAGCGAGAGCCCTAGCCGCCCTCGTAAGTCTAGGGGCCAGCTGTTCAAAGTGTGCCGAGAGTCCCTTCGGCGGTTGGTTGAGGATAAGTCCCAGATACTTGAGCGTTGCCCCGACGCCAATGCGAATATGTGTACAAGTACAATGTAGTGATGTACAGGCCCTGAGACGGCCCACGTCGTTGGTCATAGAATACTAGAGTTTCAGATTTGTGCAGGGCCACCTCTAAGTCCAGCCTCCGAAATCTGAGTACGACCTGCGCAACTCCAGCCGTGCCCCTAAAGTACGCCTGCTGGTAAATCCCGCCGCAAGCTGTGACCAGCGTGTCGTCTGCGTAACAGATTACGCAGATTATTATCCCGGGTGCGAATGCATTGTCGATGTCTAGGGACACCGCCAACAGCACATCGCCTTGGGGCGTGGTTTTTTCCCGCCAGGCTCTTCAGCCGCAGGATGACATCCACCATTGAGCGTCCCTGACGGAAAACATACTGCTTTTCTGCCAAGTCCGGCCCGATCGTAGTAAGGTGCTGGACGAGGCGGTCTGCAACTACTCTCTCGAAAAACTTGCCCACCTCATCCAATAGCACTATGGGCCGGTAGGCGGACAACGAGACTACCGGGCGCCCGGCTTCTAGATAAGCACCAACCTGCCTGTCTTCAACTCCCTGAGAAAGCGGCTTGGTATCAGACTGTTGCTGAAAAGCCATGTCAATCGGTATTCCAGGGCATCGTGGGCTAGAACCCACGCACACCCCGAATCCTTCGAAGTCGATCAGACGTCGATTCGAGGAGAAGTATACACCAACGACTACTAATTCCTCGATTGTGGCCGCCACGTAGCCCCTGCCCCCATGATTTTCGTGGGAGAGGGAATACGTGTGACAGTCCAGTTGAAGATAGCTACTAAGCCATCATTGTCCTCCACGGTGTCGCCTCGTTGGGGGAATCTGTATGGCTCGGCAACCACCGCCATCGACACACTCCACTACGCCATGCTCTGGTACAGTAGGTTCTGAGCAGTGGCGCAAGGGTTAAGGTTGGTTTGGAGGATCTGGACCGCAAATGTTACGGTTCCATTACCTGCAAACAAATCGCTACAACTCGGGGACGGTGACTACCCCTAATATTGCCGCAGTTTTAGCTGCCTTTCTCCGCCTATTGGTTTTGGCCCTTTTGATTAGGACTTTCTGGTGTCTGCTCCCCGACCCCTGCTGCTGCGAGTGTTGCGGCCAATGCTGGGGATGGGGATCAGTTTTCTTCGTTTTCTCGAGTGATAATGACGAGCACCACGCCGCGTGTTGCACAAGGCCTGGCACATCCAGTGCTGCACCCTTTCGCCCGCTGCTTCGCAAATAGTGCAATGTAGGTGGGCGTTGCAGGCGCTAGACCAATGACCGGATGTTCCGCAGCGCAGGTACTGATCGCTGCGGACTGTCGCTGAGGTGCATTGAGGAGCAACATACTCCGTTTCACGGCTGCGGTAACACTGCTGGGCCCTGTAAGACAGAAATCTCACGTCTGCCTAGGCCCGTCGCCCCAATCCGTCACGCCTGTAGGGATGTGATGGGATTTTGCACATCTCGGGTTCCAAATTTTGTGGGCACTCCAGAACTTCGGGTAAGGGAAGCTAGAACCTGGGTCACCTATACCGGAACACAATACAAGGTTATTATGACGGCCTACTTAAGACCAAAAGTGGTTGCCATCTAGACGGGCTTGAGGCCCTGCCACGTAGGTTGGGTTGCTTTGTCGCCTTTTACGACAAGCCGACCCCGGCCACGGGGTTATTATTCTTTCTCCGCCTCTGCACGGATAAAAATCATCATGCATCCGACGAACAACATGATGGCTCGCATGAGGCCTTGATTAGGCACTCCTTCTTCATATGGTTGCTCCCTAGAACGTCTTGCCCGACGTGAAGGAGGAGGAGGGGCTTGAGAGACTGCCAGCTAAGGGTGGTGATCTGGGAACCCAGGCGTGCTACCTGCTGCCGCAGGCCTACGACTTCACCTTCCAGGCAGCAATTTGTCGCCCTAAGACGCTCCACTTCGTCAAAACTAGTCCACTCCAAAAGTTCTTCAGATGCCAGGTGAATCACATTGACAGCTTGTTTTAGCTCCCACTAGCACGTGCTATTTAGTCCTTTGGACACCCTGGATACCTCCTGTACAGTATCCAGAGTACCCGCGAATCTTGTCAGGCCGTCCGCCGTTTGAGCGTGTGCCAAGAATGGTGCTGGTCTGTAGGACTCAGATCATCTAGCTGATCGTTCTGATATATTCTGGCCAAATTGACCACCTCCTCTTCTTCTACAAGGCGGCGTCTCACTTTTACAAGTTCTTTCGTCGCCTTATACTTTCCCATATGTTCGCCTGTGATAGGAGGACGACCTCTACCCCACTTAACTGGCTGGCATTTTTTAGCGGAGCACTTTTTGGGGGCGTCAGCTTTGGAGCCAGACGTCGTCTCCGACAGCATCTGGACGTCGGGACGTTGGCTCCTCTTTCTCTTCCCTAGGGAAGTCCTAGGACTAAATGCTGGTCATAAACAAGTGGGAGAATTTCGTCTACTTGTGAGAGTTCGGAAAGAGATTTCCCAAATCGCCGTATGCCAGAGTCGTGTGACTCGTTGAGTCTTCACTGTGAATTTTTCGTTGCTTTAAGGGCTTTGAAATTTTCTTCTTATTAATTTAAATATTTAAATTATTTTAGTCAATGTTATTCGTCTATTTATTAATTATAACTATTAGCATAATTCTGGTTTCTGTAATGATACAGCTCCATTACGTATCCGTGTAGTTTTAGTGCTGTTTTAAACGTGTAAAGTGACAAGAAGGTTTACCGGTGCTCTACTTTGTGCCGGTACGTAATTTTTAAATTTTAAAATTTGTCTTTTAGTATTATTACTATTTTGTCTCTTAATTAGTTCAAGTTGAGTAAATAGTATTATTGTTTATTTAATTAAATACGTTTAATAATTATAATTTAAGTAATTCACTTTGTAAACAACACAGGTAATGAGTTGTTTACCAAAAATTTGTGATCTTGAACTGTTTTGTTTATTTTTCTTATATTATATGAAAACTATGAGGATAGAAGAATTTGAAGAACCAGGTCCAGACAACATTATTTGAACTGAAAAAGAGTAAAGAAACAGTTAACAAATTGAATTCTGAAAGAGAAGACAATGAGAGGGAATATATAAAAATTATCGAAAAAAATACACTTCTTAAAAATGTGTATATAAGTAGAATAGCAACAGTATATATAGAAATTAATTCCGTATAAGAATATAAAGAAAAATTACATCAGATAGTGAACGATTTTGACAGGTGTAATATATGTATATAATATAGCAGTAAAAAAATTAATACTCTTAAATAAAACAATGTTGCATTGTTATTTAATTCTATACAATCTATAAATCATTACACGATTATAAAATATATTATTTACAAAAATGTACATTATTATTTACATAGGCGTTATATGTGATTTTTTTTAAGGAAAGGTTCTTGTTATTGTACTCTGAGATGTCTTTTATAATTTGTAGTTAACGTTTTTAAATAATATATAATTATATAGAATTATGTTTACCATATATATAGGTGTTGATATATAATGAATAATAAAAACTTGCAACAAAAGAGAGAATGAGTGAAACTTTGCTGGCATAGAGACCTCATTATGTCAGCACGTCTATACTACGCCTTATAAGGGTATATATATACCTATAAGGGTAGCAAAAAAAATATAATATACATAAGATCGAGTATATATAGAATAAAAGTAAAAATGAGTTTATTATATAGTTACATTAACATAAGCAGCACAAGCCACTAAAACAGCGCAGAATTTCAACATTATTCTTTAATTTCGATGCACCTGTGACTGCTTAAGTAATTCTGCAATTCGCGATCCTTGTCAACCACTTATATATAAGGGACCAGACGTTGCCCATCCATGTGTGACATAATTAACATTATATATTCATAATTTGGCCAAAAATTAAAAAAATATAAGCATAATAATATAAATAATATTCCGTAAATATAAAATTACTGATTTCGCAGATATTATATCTAATATATAAAATTCTCGTGTCACAGTTTTCGTTGCCATACTCCTCCGAAACTGCTTGACCGATTCTCATGAAATTTTGTGAGCATATTGAGTAGGTCTGAGAATCGGCCAACATCTATTTTTCATCCCCCTAAATGTTAGGGGTGACCCACCCCCAAAATTTTTTTTTATTTTTTGACATTTTATTATACCTAGTCAGGTCATAAGTATTGTCACACAGTAAAAACTTTTCTTTTAGAATGCTGGCCACAAAAAAGTTTATTGAATCCGAATTTCGAATTGTTCATGAAAATAAAAATGTATACTTTTAGAATTTTACTCATTTTTAAATATGGAGTGGACGCTTAAAGAAGACCGTGTTGCAGTTATTGCGTTGCATCGTTGCGGTTACGCGCCAATTCAAATTTTTAACATACTGAAAAATTTGAATATAACCAAAAGATACGATAAACGAGTACCATCAAACGATATAATGAAGACTCTAGTGTAGATGACAGGTCAAGAAGTGGTCGCCCTCGGTCTGTTAGGACTCCAGCAGTGATAAAAGCTGTGAAGGCACGAATTCAAAGAAATCCCAAACGTAAGCAGAAACTGTTGGCCCTTCAGATGGGGTTAAGCAGAACCACGGTGAAAAGGGTGTTAAACGAAGACTTAGGGCTTCGGGCATATCGAAGAAAAACAGGACATCGTTTGAATGCTCGTCTAATGGACCTGAGACTGAAGAGATGCCGCGCTTTGTTGAAGCGGTACGCGGGAAAAAAATATCGGGAAATTCTTTTTTCGGATGAAAAAATGTTTACCGTAGAAGAGAGCTACAACAAACAAAATGATAAGGTGTACGCACACAGTAGTGAAGAAGCGAGCAACCGTATTCCGCGTGTCATTTTCATCCTCGCTCATGGTATGGTTGGGAGTTTCTTATTGGGGCTTAACAGAGGTACATTTTTGTGAGAAAGGTGTAAAAACGAATGCTGTTGTGTATCAAAATACAGTCCTGACGAACCTTGTGGAACCTGTTTCTCATACCATGTTCAATAACAGGCACTGGGTATTCCAACAAGATTCGGCGCCAGCTCATAGAGCGAAGAGCACACAAGACTGGCTGGCGGCGCGTGAAATCGACTTCATCCGGCACGAAGACTGGCCCTCCTCCAGTCCAGATTTGAATCCGTTAGATTACAAGATATGGCAACACTTGGAGGAAAAGGCGTGCTCAAAGCCTCATCCCAATTTGGAGTCACTCAAGACATCCTTGATTAAGGCAGCCGCCGATATTGACATGGACCTCGTTTGTGCTGCGATAGAGGACTGGCCGCGCAGATTGAAGGCTTGTATTCAAAATCACGGAGGTCATTTTGAATAAACTTTAATGTCATAAGAATCTATGTTTTGTTAAGTTCATTTTGGTATATAAATGGTTACATAATGAATAAACTTGTTACAATTATTTTACATTAAACATGTGACAGAATTTATGACCTGACTAGGTATATATGGCAGAACAACGTTTGCCGGGTCAGCTAGTATAAATATAATAATTTAAAAATTAAAATAAATATTTCAATACAAATCGAAATATATGTATATTTCCCAATTTCCCGGGAACCAATAAGTACTGTAGGATGGACAAGACTCCTTTGTATTTTTGCATTTTGCACAGACTGTGTGGACACATACTCGCGATACTTTTCTTATTTCTATTATAATTACTAAACCTATGCCACAATCATATTGCACCGCTTAGGCAGTTTTTTTAGCCTAATGTGCGCATATAGCATAAGTGCTTTTGCGACATGCCATTATATTCCAGGAAAGCATCCCTTTCCTGGTACATTTTTCTTCCCCCCCCCCCCCCTTAAAATGCGCATGCGCACACGCACCCACCCAGCTGAGTTTGTTTTCAAAATTTGAAATCAATGGCGCCTGCTATAGAAAAAAAACCATTGGAAACCCTAATACAACTCAGCTACCGACCGTTCCCCGTGTGCAACAACCGGTGGTCGAAGCGCTAAGGCTGAGTCCTAACTCGCACGGGAAAATACAGAACGAAGAATACGCCTCTGCATTGCCTATTTCTAGACATGTAGAAGGCCTTCGACTGTATTCCTCGCGTGATGATCTGGCGGCCACTGCGATCTAAACAGACGGCCCGCTTAGAATTCAGCAGTTACCATCGCCTATGGGTATTTGCAACGCCAGTGGCATCGCGAACACGCTGCTGTCCCATAAGGGTACAGGAACATGGGTCACTAATGCCGGAACACAACACAAGGTTAGTATCCAGACGGGCTTGAGGCCCTACCACGTAGCTAGGGTGGGTTGTTTTGTCGCCTTTTACGACAGGACGACCCCGGCCGCAGAGGTCTGTACTCTTTCTCCGTCCCTGCACGGATAAAATACGAACGAACTCCCGCATTAGCGGCATCCGTGATATTGCGGACAACCTGCAAGAGTGTCGCCTTCGCTGGAATGACCACGTTTTACGGTAACCGGCTAACTACGTGGGAAACAAATGGCTTGACGTTGTAAGGGGTGATATGTGTGCCAATGGATTGACTACCAGGGATGCCGAAGACCGTGCGAAGTGGAGAAGAAAAAGTTGAAAAGCTGACCCCGGGCACCGAAGCGAAAGTCTGGGTTGCAACCGGGATTTGACGCTGGGATGATGATGATATATTGAGGGCTTAAACTTCAGTTTATGATCTTCTAGCTCAAGGTTTATAGCACCTATGTTTGTATGCAGCAGCATTATATTGGTAGACATGCTGCGGCGATTTGAAGGCTAGCAAATCATCTCTCTTGTTCATAGGTGTGGGCTAGTACTTCACTGATGATCGCTTGTGGCGTCGGTATTCCTCGTATTGGAGTTAGAGAGCAGTATATAACACCCCTACATATATGAGAAAATTTAGAATATTACTAACTCTTTCTTGCGCCTTATGTTTTTAACACTATAGTCGATTTACTAAACTAAAGGTTTGTCACCAGTCTATTTACTAAATACTTTAATTAAAACCATCCTTTATTATCTCATAAAATATCTTACTAATTATATTCAACATACCTTTTGTTTTACTCATTACATACATAGTAGACTTTTAAAACAAAACTACGCAACACATTATTACATCAATATTTATGGTTTATGAATGAATTTAAATTTATAATATTTGTGGTTTTAACAAAAAAATAATTTTCTAGGCATGTATTTGCTTCTAAATAAGTTCATATACATTACAATTTATTATATTTATATAGAAAATAATTGAAAATGTACACAGAGGAATTTTCTTTAGAATTGGAAGCAATAAGTGAATCCCATTCTTGCAAGTATATGTTAACCAAAACACTGTAGAAAGCAAATTAGCAGTACCACGCTACTCCGGGGGGAACCCGACGTGGTTATATCAGCCTCACTGTTCTAACTCTAAAGTGGGCGCCTTCGTACTGCTGACTGAGATGTGATGGCCAGCACTGCGGCCGCAATAACATGCTTACCGCACGTCACCTAAGGTCTACTTTTGTTTTAAATTAAACATCATTTCAAGTTTTTGATATAGGTACTGTGTACTATATCATACACAAATGAAAGAAAGAATATTCTATGAATTTGTAGTTTATTTAATTTGGATATGTAATCATGAAATAGATGAAAATCTCCTGGAAGTTTTCCGAGCTGTGCCCATTAGGTATAGCACTGTTTACGGCGTGAATGGTGAGAACTGAAAAAATCAAATATTAATAAATAAATAAACATATTAGGCTTAAACCATTTTAAATATAAGTAAACTATTACATATACAATTGTTCTTCTTGATAACCATCTCGATTCCACGAGAATTCTATCCAAACGGTAATTTTCTCATCAATAATTTTGGCAGAACAATGTTTTCTAGTTTTAAATAATAATTTAAAATTGTAATGTTCGTTACATTACAATTTAATATTCTAAATTATTTTAAACCTTTATTTAAATAATTTGAAACAGTTACCTCTCCCTTGTGCTCTAATAAGCAAGAAAGCAGAAGTTTAGCTCGGTCGCAGCCTTTCTCTCCATCACTAGTAGCTGCGTCATTCACTATAAAAAAAAAGTATAAACATACAGAAACAAGATAAAACATATTATCTAAAACCTCGAACACTCGTAACTTGCATAGTTAAAATCAACTTTTGTGAACTTTATCGAATCTTTCTAAAATATTTAATAATTAAATACTTTAAGTCCCCCCCCCCCCTCACTAGTTAAGAAGTTGAATCATCATCATCATCTCGCGCCGACTTGACGTGTTACGCGGACGACACGCTTGTCACTGCCCGGGGGAGCTCGCACAGGGAGGCGACGTTGATAGCCACGGCTGCGGTGTCACAGGTGGTGAACCGCATCCGGCGCCTGGGCCTGGAGGTGGCCCTAAACAAGTCGGAGGCCATGGTGTTTCATGGCCCCCGACGTGCGCCGGCGCCGGGATCACACATCGTGGTCAGCGGGGCCCGGATAGCTGTCGAGTCCACCATGAAGTATCTGGGACTGGTGCTCGACAGCCGATGGGAATTCGGGCCCCACTTCCGGCGGCTGGCGCCCAAGCTGATGGGTGCAGCGGGCGCGCTTTCGACGTTGCTTCCCAACTTGGGGGGCCCGAGCGCCGCCTGTAGGCGGTTGTACGTGGGAATCGTGCGGTCCATGGCCCTGTACGGGGCCCCTGTTTGGGCGTTGGACATGACGGCCAGCACTCTCGCCATTCTGCGTAAACCGCAGAGGGCGATGGCCGTCAGAGTCGTCCGCGGGTATCGCACGATTTCCTACGAGGCGGCTTGCGTCCTGGCCGGATCCCCGCCCTGGGACCTAGAGGCGAAAGTACTCGCGTCATTATATCGATGGCGCGAGGAAGAGCGGGCACGGGGCTCGAAGCCGGCGCAGCGGCAGATCGCGCTGCGCCGAGAGGAGCTCCGTCAGGTCTTGGTGGCGGAATGGCGGCAAAGGCTTCTGCGCCCTACCGCCGGCCTCGCTACCGTCGAGGCGATCCGGCCAGTACTCGACGACTGGCTCGGGAGAAGGCACGGCTCCCTGTCGTTTAGGGTGACGCAGGTGCTGTCGGGGCACGGCTGCTTCGGCAAGTACCTGTGCCGCATAGACAGGGAGCCGGACGCTCGGTGCCACCACTGCGTCCATTGCGGGGAGGATACGGCGCAACACACGCTCGCCGAGTGTGTAGCTTGGGAGGAGCAGCGCCGTGTCCTCATAAATGAAGTGGGAGACGATCTGTCGCTGCCGGCCGTAGTGCGGAGGATGGTCGGTAGCGCAGAGTCGTGGGACGCAGTGGTGTCCTTCTGTGAGGACGTGATGTCGCAGAAGGAAACTGCGGAACGGGAGAGGGAGATCTCGACTCCCTTCCCCGGCCGCAGAAGGCGCACCGGGCGCAGGAGAAGGGCGGACAACGCCCTTTTCCAGCCCCCATGAATAGGTCCAGGGGCGAGGGACTTGGGGAAGTTCCCGCCCCCTATTCGATGGACCCGAGGTGGAGGCGCGCGCGGGTGTCGGCGCGCGCCTCTGAGGCGATGCACGGGGTAGTTAAACACCTCACTACCCCGTGCAGGAGACGAGGCCCGGACACACCGGGCCAGCACTAGTGTGGGGCTGCGGAAGAATTTGGATTCCCGCGGCCCCGCGCGCACGTGTGAGGAGACACCGGGGTGGTGGTTTTAGCCGGTAAGAATCCGGCACGCCCCTCCGCCTTTCCCCAGGCGGAGGTAGTCCATGAGGATTTCCCCACCCCGTAAAAAAAAAAAAAAAAAAAAAAAATCATCATCATCTCAGCGTTCATCCCGGTTGCAACCCAAACTTCCGTTTCGGTGCCCGGGGTCCGCTTTCCGACTTTTTCTACTCCACTTCGCACGGTCTTCAGCATCCCTGGTAGTGAGCCCATTAGCACGCATGTCACCCCTTACGACGTCAAGCCAGCACTTTTTGGGTCTACCCCTCCTGCCGGGGCCCGGCGGAGGCAGCATGGCCAGACATTTGTTTCCCACGTAATCATCCGATTGCCGCAAAACGTGGCCGTACCAACGGAGCCGACACTCCTGCAATTTATCCGCAATGTCACGGACATGAAGACTGCCGCGAATGCGGGAGTTCCTAACGCGGTCCTTCCGCGTCACTCCACACATCCACCGCAGCATATTCATCTCCGTGACACGCAGTTCTTGCTTGTGTCTCTCTAACACCGGCCACGTTTCACAGCCGTATAAAAGGACAGGCCTAATGATGGTCTTATAGACCTGTCCCTTCAATTTTACCGGCATCTTGGGGTCACAAATGACACCAGTCACCTCACGCCACTTGGCCCACGCGGCAGCAATGCGTGCCTAGTTAAGAAGTTGAATATCTACTCACAATATACACTGCAAAATATACACTAAAAGACGTAAATAACAAATCACCGAAATAAAAGAAGTAGGTAGCTAAAATTATTTGACTTAGCCGAAATATAGAAATGACGCTATGATTCATAATATTCCAAGCATTTTGATTTGAAAAGAGCGTTTGACATTCAAAATGTTCACAAATAAGAAATTAAATATGTAATATATAACTTGTGAATCCGATTTCTATTTCTTTACTGAAATGCATAAATCAAAAAACTTTTATTGTGTTAAATATGGAACAGATCAATATAGGTAGCGACCTATTAGGAGTTTGTTAAAGAATTCGATTTTGTAGGCGATAGAATATAATTTTAATAAAATGCAATTTAAATAATATGTACCACCAAAAAGTTTTCTGATTTCTTTTGTATTAATAATTATTATTATTACTCAAACTATTTAACGCAAAATAAAACAAATATCACTCGTATCTACATACGTTTTCATTACCAACCTGATAAACAAGTTTTGTGGATTGTATCGAACTTTTCTAAATCCGTAGCATCACTCACGTATTTTTTGGTTTTCTGAATAGCTACATCGGCGTCATACACACCTTCGTCATTTATCTGCAAAACGAATTTAAATCAAATACCTAAAAATAATCACTGAAATCAATAAAGTATGCATTCAAGAATCAAGAAAAACAGGGTCATCCCTGTTCTCACGATGAAGTAAAAGATGACAAACGGATTAAACCTTTTACTGGTTTACAGGCAGCAAAGGAAGGGAACAATTCCGTTTTTCGTTGTAGAGTTGGGGATCAGTAGCTTATAACTTGGTTACACTCTCATTTTTTAAGGGAGATTTTTGGGATTGATGCATTTTTCTACCATAAAAAATAATGTAAACGAATAACATACAATTTAATTAATGATACAAATAGTATGGTAATATCATAATCATCATCATCTCAGTGTTCATCGCGGTTGCATGGTAATATCACAATATAATCTATTAATATAAATTCTGAGTTACTTCTTAAATGTATTCGAAAACTACTCAAAATTGTACTTACAATGTTAGTTTTCTTAAAGAAACAAGCAAAGAAGCAAGGATCTAATTGTTCCAGCGTCCCAGCTTCTCTTGCAGCTTTGATTTGTTCAATAGTCATGTCATATTGAGAGGCACATTCAGAGATGATTGGCGCTATGGCTTCTCGAAATTTTGCTTTTTCTTCCGATGTTACAGCCTAAAAGGTGACAATAGATTCTGAAAATCTTTTTTTCTCCATTACTACAATATCTGAAGCAATGTGTCCTGTATTGGCGATGATATTACCAATGGTAATCTCCTGATCTACTTATTTAAAGTCACTTAGTGAGCAATAGGAATAGCCGTGCTGTGAGTTTCTCTATGCTATCGTACTCGTGAAAAATTTATCACAGAACCAAACTCTCCTATCTTTCGAATCGGGAAGCTGAATTACCATTGAACTGGCTATCTATCGTAGAATTGATAATAATTAATGAAGAAAATGAATAGGGAGCCTGGAGCCTTGTAAACTATGGACAAGGCCGTTGCTTATTAGGGAACAACAGCCGTTAAGGTTTATTGTGGCCTAAAAGGTCTTAGCCAGACAGATTTAGATTATAATCAGCATTTCAGCGTTAAATCTCGATTGCAACCCATATTTCCGCTTCGGTGCCCGGAGTTCGCTGTCAGACTTTTTTGCTCCACTCCGCATAATCTTCGACTTTCCTGATAAATCAGTCAATTACCACACATATCATCCTCACGACATCAAGCCAGCACTTTTTGGGTCTACTACTTCCAGCCAGAGCCTGGCGGACGGCATGGTTATTTTTGGATGTAATTTTAAAATAACTGTTAGTAAACTCAAAGGCAATTAGAAAATCTTTACAAAATAGATAATTAAACAAGCACGAGGAGAGAAGAAATATAATTTTACTTACAATAGTATCAACAACTAATGCTGCGAAACACATAACCACAAAATAAAAGGAAGACATTTTTGAAACCTGACCACCGTGTTAGTTCCTTGCAATCGGTTCTCGATCTACGAATTCAGTTTCAAATGGACTGCTTATATATTAAGCCAAAAAGTACTTCAACGTAAAGATGATTGACATTTAAAAACGAGTCGGGTGTTAAATATTTACAATGAATAGTGCAAAAAATTAAACATACATTTGAAATTGATGTAATTTTCTAATGGTTGCTGTTGTTAAATATTTTATTTTTAACGATAATCGGTAGCGAGCAGTGTATTCCCGGTCAGAATTTAAAATATAACAATTACTTCCCATGGATTCCTCCTTGATCAACAAACAGGTAGCAAATGTTGATCAATATTCATTTTAAATTCGAGGTTTGGTGATCTAACGATAGATATGCTCATCGATCCTTAATATTTAGATCAAATTATGCTTTTTAACATAAATAACACATCTTTATCATAACACTGGTCAACAGTGGTTTTGTTGCCATAGCTTGATTTCTGATATATTTATGCTCATAGTTCATGAAACTATCAATGATTTTGGAAGATTTTCTCTAGTTTTTTTTTTTTAATCTTGACTTTAATTTTACACTACAAAACTATGAATAAAAATATGAAAAAAATAACAATAAATATTTATAATTTTTTTTTAATTATAATAGTATGCATCAAAGTAAAAAGACAGAAAAATGTTGAAAATCCATATCATTCTTCATTGAAACGTCTTAGACGAACTTTTCTTTTACAAATTTTAGGGGACAATCTCTTTTTAAAGACCAGCAGTAATCTATCATTATTTGGCAGTCCCGTCTACCTTGATACCTTTCCTCCATTACTTTTAGATCTTGGTAGAACTGCTCGCTTTGTTTTACACTATAATTTCCTAAATTATCAGAAAATATATTCAGGTGACTGTGGAGAAAATGTAGCTTTATACTCATATTTGCTCCGGAATTCTAAAAGCTTATCAACATTTATTGCACAATTTCTTCATAATTTGATGATTTATGGTTACCTAGAAAATTTTCTACTACCCATACAAAACTCTTCCAAGCTTCACTTTCTGGAACTGTCATAACTGTGATAATAAAACGCATCTTTCATCAATTGCTGAATTTGAGGAACATCAAATATTTTTAATCTTGTCAGCAAATACTTTTAATGTATCCGTGCCAAACATAGAAATTTTTCTATAAATATAGTTGAAACAATCGCCCTCCTTGTCTAAGGCTTCAACAAATTGTTTGATGATACTTTTTGTCTCTGTTTAATAACAGTTTAATAAGAGTAGTTTCTTTATTACGTTGGCTTTACCTGCAGTTAAGGGCTTACTCAACTTGAGGCCACATCCACACATCTTGTGGGAACATATCCAGGAGAGATATCCAGGGCAACAAAAACAAATATTTACTTTTGTAGAGTTGTGTAATTAATAGTTGATAACCCATCTTGGAGTCCATAGACTGTAAGTCTATGGACTCCAAGTGATTGAAATGATCGTGACATACCACTGAGAAGTATAGTGTTCTGTGCACTAAGGAATGTTAAATGACAAACATCTTAGTAAACGAAACACGATGTCAATAGAATCTTCGAAGAAAACATGTTTCATCATTTTTTAGAATTCAACTAGGAGTCTTATACATGATGGGAAGTATCTTCTTTTAGAAATTATACGTCCCTCATACAATCATGGTATGAAACGTGTGTGAACATAAAAACAAAACAAAATTGGAAACAAGTTTCAATACTGTTTTATACTGTTTTATGATTATGACTAAAATTTAAAAATATATTAAATACACACATTAGACATGGCAAACAAAGCAAGATAAGTGTTTATTCGTTTAATATATCGCAAGGTTAGTGAACTATTCAAATTATTAATTTTCTTATTAGACAGGTATCATTTAAAACCTGTTTGACCGTTATATAATTTTGAGTTTTATACAAATATAATAAAATTTACATATCATTGGCAATGGACATAGGTTTAACAGACTGAAAAAAAATCATCTAACAATACGGTACTTAATAAATTTTTTTTTGACTTGCAATTGCTTAATTTATTGGAAACATGTGTAGTAGTAAATTTTAATCAATTCCGGTCAAAAATTTGCAGTTTTAAAAGCTTAATAGCCGAAAGACAGCCTAGCTGTATATATACTGCACAAAAAATCACGCTTATTAGTTTTGTTTTATTGCTGCGGGACAGCAGACAGAATGATGCTCTACTATACGGCGGCAAATTTAAAAACTAGGGGTGATTGCCATCCAGATAGACTTGGAGCCCCTCCAGCTAGCTAGGATTGTTTAGTTGCCTTTTACGAAAGTCCGACCCCGGCCGCAGGGATCAGTATTGTTACTCCGGCCCTGGACGGAGAGAAATAAAGTAGCAACAAATTATTAACTTCTAACAAATGTAAGGCAAGGCAACGATTCTTTCATGCCTTAACTTTGAATGCCAGTCTTCCACTTAGTTTGCCGTTTAACATTATTAAAGTGAAACACTTACATGACGCTGAGCTTTGGTAGGATTGAATAGAGGACACAAGAATAGGTGTCAATGTAGCTAAATTTGATTTTTAGGAAGGCCATTGTTCGGCTTCCCACCCTGGGAGGAAAACGAATTACAGTAATGAAAGGTTTATTTGCTGTTCATTAAGTAACAAAAGAGTAACACTGGACACCTTTAACGATGACCAGGAGATAGTGGTATTCTTCAAGTAAATAAAATTATTTGAATTGCATATTATCGCCACTGTCTGTCCAAAAGATGTCAAAAAGAGATAGATTTTAGTGATACAACCTTAATTTGTACATTGTGTAAATAAAATTACAAAATTATTATTAAAAAAATTGATGGAAAAATAATAAATATTACTAATTAGAATTAATAATAATAAAGCCCTTTATTCAGACCCACTTAGTATCTATTAATATAAAAAGTATTAAAAACTATGAATACGAATATACAAATATACATAACAAATATTTTTATAGCTAAACCAATCGGCAAAGGCCTCATCCAACTTTTTCCATTCCTGTCTTTCTTGAGCCACTCTATTCCACGTTACTCCTGCTACTTGCCTAATGTCATCATCCCACCTTTTCTGTGCTCTGCCCGTTTTCTTTTTCCCTTCTCTAGGGTACCATTGTGTCACAATTTTGCTCCATTTCTCTTGGCCTCATAACATGTGCCCTGCCCATTGCCATTTGAGTCTTCTGATTTGACTAATTAGAATTATTAAATAAAAAGATAATGTAGCAATATGAAGACAATAAGAATAGAAATTATAAAAAAGAAGAAAAACTAACTTTACTGACATTCTAATAGTGTATGCAAATAAATAAATAAGAATATCGAGGTTGCTAAAATAACAAAGGTCTATGTCAAGGTTAGTTGTTTTGGTATATACACGTACAATCTGTTATCTAGTGACGCACGGCAATAGTACATATAAAAAATTCCACCAGTATTACTGGATCTCATTTTTTTTGTTTCGGATAAGGAAAATAAACTAAAATGTATATAAAAAATCAGACAAGTCCAAGTTCAATATCAATAAGCTTACATTGCAGTAATGAGTTGTTTTATAATGGGTTCCAAACATATCTATCTATAGTACGGGCTATAATTAGTAAAATTGGTTGACTTCAGGCAAGCGGACGGTCATAAAAAGCAAGCCACGACTATTAGTACAACATGAACGCAAATAAAAGGGGAATGCAAATATTTGGAATGAAAAAGAAACTAGAAAGTTGGAATGTAGGTACGATAACTGGAAGAGGAAGAGAGATGGCAGTGGTATTAGAAAGGAGATGAATAAATATAGCTTGCTTGCAAGAGACGAAATGGAAGGTTCGAGAGCTCGACAGATTGGGGCGGGGTATAAATTTTACTATTGTGAAAGTGATGGTAAGAAGAACGGTGTGGGTGTAGTATTAGACATTGAATTAAAAATGTGTGACAGATGTTAAGAGGGTAAATCATAGACTGATAGTGATAAAATTATTGGTGGGCGACTGTACGTTAAACATACACAAATAAACTTTTTTCTTATAAGAAGAAAAAAAATTAAATCATTTATAGATAGTAAAGTGATCCCCCGTGAAATTGTGGTTTCTCCGACTCCCTTATTTTAGACGTAACCCTTCAAAAATTGAATTGCATTTTCTGGAAAAGTAAGAGTATGCAAGTAAATTTAAACAAAGACTGGTAGACAAAATGGTAGAGATGAATGAAATGGTTAGAAAATCTGTAATTTAGTGTTGCAATGAAATAGCAGAATGCATTAGAGGTGTGGCAAAGGAAGTTTTTGGAGAAACGAAATGGAAAGGTAAAATTGAGAAAGAATCTTGGTGGTGGAGTGAAGAAGTACAAGTGATTCTGAAAGAAAAGAAAAATGATTTTAAGGATGGAAAAGTGTGGATGAAGAGAATGAATAAATATTTAGAATGTAAGAAGAGAGCAAATAGAGCTGTTGCTGTCTCCAAGGCCAGGGAACATACCAAGTTGTATGAGTTTTTGAGAGGCTCTTGTGGTCAGAAACATATTTATAGAATGATGAATGATAGAGAAAAGAATGCAATGCAGATGGAAGCAGATGGAAAATTATTTCTGTGAATTGATGAATGAAGATGAGAGAATGTATGGAGTGGAATGTTAGAGAAGGCACCCGTTAAGATGGGTGTGGTAAGAGAAGTGAGTAGGGCTGAGGTTTGATTAGCTGTAGATAGTATGCCAAATCTGTAGGAACGAATGAAATACCTGTGGAAGAATCGAAAGTCCTTGAAAGCAGATAGATGGAAGTGGCTGACTTTGTTATTTTATAAGTTGTTGTAAGATGAGGCGATCCCTGATGAATGGTGCAATAGTATGCTAGTGCCCATTTTTAAGAACAAGGGGGATGTACAGGTTTGTAACAATTATAGAAGAATAATGCTCATGTTGCACAGCATGAAGATTTGGGAGAAAGTAATAGCTAGGTGACTACGAGAGAAGAGCGAAATAAGGGAGAAATAATTTGGTTTCATCCCCGGGCGAAGAAAGACTACAGATGCCATATTCGCACTTCTCCAACTATGCGAGAAATACATATGTGCACATAAGAACCTACACATGGTATTCGTTGACCTTAAAAAGGCATATGATCGGGTTCCTAGAACGGTTTTGTGGTGAGCTGTGAAAGCAAAAGGTGTGCCTGTGAAGTACTTGCATCTAATTCGTATGATGTACGATAAGGCAAGTACACACGTCCGGTCTCTAGCTGGCGTCACAGACTAGTTCAATGTTGCGGTGGGTTTACACCATGGATTGACTCTTAACCCTTATCTATTCCTCCTGGTGGTAGATGCTATAACATCAGAAATACAGGAGGAGGCACCTTAGTGTATGCTCTTTGCCGATGACATTGTGCTGGTTGAAAAAAATGCTCACGAGGTTCAAAGCAAAGCTAAATGGCAAGAGAGATTGGAGGGTGTTGGGTTGAAGATAAGTAGAACCAAAATTGAATATTCATTGGTGGAAATTCCACCTTCACCCTTATTATTTTAGGAGGTGTGTCTCTGGCAACTTGCTCCAACTTCCGTTTTTATCCGTGCAAGGGCGGAGAAAGAATACTAACCTATGTGGCTGGGGTCGGCCTGTCGTAAAAAGCGACAAAACAACCCACCCTAGCTACGTGGTAGGGCCTCAAGCCCGTCTGGATGGTGACCACCTTTGGTCTTAAGTATGCCGCCATAATAACCTGTGTGTGTGTTGTGTTCCGGCATTAGTGATCCGAGTTCCTGTACCCTTATGGGACAGCAGCATGTTCGCGATGCCACTGGCATTACAAACACTTATAGGTGACGGTAACTGCTAAATTCTATGCGGACCGTCAGCCTGTCTGTTGTCCTACAGCAATACAAAAAATAGTATGTTATTTTTAAAGATCGAAATATGATCTAAAATAATAAATTTTTCGGAATTTCACATTTGGTGTTCCACTTAAAATGGGAAAGAAATGGTCTCAACATTGATGGCGTCCAACTAAACTCTACGTTTCGCAGACGATATTATGCTATTTGCTGAGAATCCAAAACTGACACACATGTAACAACTGTCAGATGAAAGCGCTAAATTAGGTCTACAAACGCAGTAAAAATGGACATTATCGTAAATTCTGGACAAATTGAATATGTCAACGACTACATATATTTAGTCCAGGTAATATCTACTAGTCACAATGTAAAAAGAATTAGACAGAAAATTCTTTCTGTCTATTTCTTTTCAGGCCGTCAGCCTGTCTGCTGTTCCATAGCCATAAAAAAGACGCCTGAAATTGAGATGGATGGGGTGTGTGCTAAAGGAGAAGAAATAAAAGTGGATAATAATTATGACAGACTGGTATCAACGGGATGAAAACCTTTAGAGGGGGCCTTTATCAAAAGACAAGCCGAGTATCAGATGTTAGCTTAAGTAAATAATTAAATTAGAGGTATTAATATAAATGTATTTTTAAACACATTTAACTTTTAATTTATATGTACTTAGGATTAGATTATGGCAAATTTATAATACATATATAAACTATAAAAAAATACAACGGACATATGAAACATCACCGGTTTTCTAAAAATTCGTAACTTGCGAGATATACAATAGGTACAAAACATTCAAAAGATTACAGTTATTTAAATTAACCTCGAATTAGTTAGATTCTCTACATAATAACTTGATATTTATCAAGGAAGTAATTACGTTAAACATAATGCATTCATTACACTCAGTGTCATCTTACAAGGACTTAAGTTTAATCAGATCATTAACACTAGGTTTACGGACGTTTCTTATACATATATATATATATATATATATATATATATATATATATATATATATATATATATATATATATATATATATATATATATATATATATATATATATATATATATATATATATATATATATATATATATAATAATCATTTATTTCAGACATTTTTTTTTTATCCATAAGTTATTAGTGGGTTAGTTATATAATAAAATTCTTAACAGTAAGTTAGAGTTAGCACAATCGTAGTGGGCTGAAATCATTTTAAGAATGCTGTTGGCGCTGCCACGCAATCGCAGTAGCATTGAGGCCGCTTTTTTCCTGATTAATGCCTTAAAACCATCAACCCGTATATATATATATATATATATATATATATATATATATATATATATATATATATATATATATATATATATATATATATATATATCTCTACGTGAACACGTATTTCAAAAAGAGACCCGAGCATCTCATCACCTACAAGAGCGGGAGGAATGCTACCCAAATCGACTTCCTACTCACTAGGAGACACCACATCAGCAAAGTAGCCAACTGCAAGGTCATACCCGGTGAGAGTCTCACTGCACAACACCGTCTTCTTGTCATGGACCTCTGCGTAAAGCCCAAAGGCAAATGTGTCGACCGCCTTCAACGCCGAATCAGGTGGTGGCTGCTTGATGACGTCAAGTCCCAGGAGTTCGCCTCTGCCATCGGCGACAAGTGCACCGGAGGTGAGGGCGAACCGGCTCAAGCTTACTGGGACAGGATTCAGGCGGCTATCCTCGGGTCGGCGAGAGAGGTGCTTGGCGTGTCTAAGGGCGGACGCAAGTGTGACAAGGAGACTTGGTGGTGGAACGACTCAGTCCAGAGGGAGACCAGGGCGAAAAAAGCCCTCTTTAAGAAGTGGCAAGCGTCCAGATCTCCTGAAGATCGCGACGCATACAGAGATGCCAAACGCGCCACCAAGAAAGCTGTAGCCAGAGCCAGACGAGACCACTTACAACCACTTTACGATAAGTTGGACTCGTCTGAGGGGCAGAAGCTCATATATAAGTTGGCGCGCTCCAGGGTCAAAGCGGCACAGGATATCTCCAAGTGCCGCTGTGTAAAAGACCCCGGGGGCAACTTGTTATGCGAGGACCTCGCGGTGAAGGAGAGATGGCGCTCATATTTCCACGAGCTGCTGAACAAGCAGCATAAAGAGGTGCAGCCGCCAGATCTTCCTCCGAACCAAGGACTAGTGCCACTGATAACGCCTGCAGAGGTCCAAAATTGTCTTCGCCGCATGAAGAATCGGAAAGCTGTTGGATCCGATGGAGTCCCCATCGAAGCCTGGAAGGCGATGGGCTCTCGTGGTGTGGGCACTTTAACCGACCTTTTCAACCGGACACTCCTCACCGGTACGATCCCGAACCAATGGAGGCTGAGTATCATTACTCCAGTCTTCAAAGGCAAGGGATCGGTGCAGGAGTGCGGTAACTACCGCGGTATAAAGGTCATGTCCCACACCATGAAGCTCTTCGAGAGGGTTATCGACTCTCGGATTCGACAGGAGTGCACTGTCTCGGAATGTCAATATGGGTTTCGCCCTGGTCACGGGACAATGGACCCTATTTTTGCCCTAAGGACTGTCGCGGAGAAATATAGGGCGAAGAATACGCCTCTGCATTGTCTGTTTCTTGACTTGCAGAAGGCCTTCGACTGTATTCCTCGCGCGATAATCTGGTGGGCATTGCGGTCCAAAGGGATTCCAGAGGCCTATATTGGGATCATCCGAGACATGTACCGTGATTCCGATTCCGTAGTTCGGACCGCTGTTGGCGACACAAAACCTTTCCCCATCACCGTCGGTGTGCACCAAGGATCCGTCCTTAGTCCGTTTCTGTTTAGCGTGGTATTAGACGTATTGTCGAACAGCATCAGAAACTCACATGAGCAGCCCCCGTGGCTGCTCATGTATGCTGATGATATCGCGCTGGCAGATTCGGACAGGGGTAGGCTGGTGCGACGTGTGAAGGTGTGGAAGGAGTCGCTTGAGAACGGTGGTCTGAAGCTCAATGTAGCGAAGACCGAGTACTTGGCCTGTAACTCCACAGATCCCACACCCGTACGCATAGACGGCAACACGGTCGAGCGCACGGACCATGTGAAATACCTGGGATCTGTGTTTCATGCGTCTGGTGACATCGATTGCGACGTCAAGGCACGCATTGCTGCCGCGTGGGCTAAATGGCGTGAGGTAACTGGTGTCATTTGTGACCCCAAGATGCCGGTAAAGTTGAAGGGGCAGGTCTATAAGACCATCATTAGGCCTGTCCTTTTATACGGCTGTGAAGCGTGGCCGGTGTTAGAGCGACACAAGCAAGAACTGCGTGTCACGGAGATGAATATGCTGCGGTGGATGTGTGGAGTGACGCGGAAGGACCGCGTTAGGAACTCCCGCATTCGCGGTAGTCTTCAGGTCCGTGACATTGCAGATAAATTGCAGGAGTGTCGGCTCCGTTGGTATGGCCATGTTTTACGGCAACCGGATGCTTACGTGGGAAACAAATGTCTGGCCATGCCGCCTCCGCCGGGCCCCGGCAGGAGGGGTAGACCCAAAAAGTGCTGGCTTGACGTCGTAAAGGGTGATATGCGTGCCAATGGGCTCACTACCAGGGATGCTGAAGATCGCGCGAAGTGAAGTAGAAAAAGTCGGAAAGCGGACCCCGGGCACCGAAGCGAAGGTTTGGGTGGCAACCGGGACTAACGCTAGGATGATGATGATATATCTCTACGGCACCCGTCAAATAGACGGGGGAATAAAAATACGCACATTCTTTAAAAAAACGATTTATTCAAGAGTTAACTCCAAATTGCACAAGTATTTTAAAAAATATCATGGAAATAATAACAATTTTTTATTTGTTGCATTATATGTTTGTCAATTATCAAATCGCAAGCGCTATGCAACCTACCATAATATTTTTTTAGCATGGGCTTTCCGATATCCTTGAAAATCATACGGATGAGCGTCCTACCTCTAGATCCGCCTGGTTTTCGTTTGGTCCACTGTGTCCCGTCAGTTGTAATTTCGATATCCATTACATACATTTTGGGATGTACTGGGCAAGCTCGTCCTCTTATCCTCATAGTCAGAGCTAGAAAAAATACGCATATTCTTGCTCCGATGGACTGTAAATAAATTCTCCTCTTCACTATCTGAAGATAATTATGTCCATTCACTTTCAACACATTGTGTAGTTTCACTTTCGAGTTCGCTTTTGCCTAATTTACATTCATTTTCTTCGGAGGTATCCTCGGAACAAACCTCATTAATCTCGAGGATTTTATCCAATATCTTACTATATCAGTATCAGGGGATCAGTCAACATAAAAAAATACTGTGCCCTATTTCCATTGCCCTGTTGAAAATACCTACAATAAGTGGAGACTCTCTACAAGAACCGAAACTTTTGGACACTGTCTTTCTGAAACGTTCGCACACTGTGAATGCAGCATTCATACTGAAGATTTTCTCTTACTCTTGAGTTCTTTTCGGCGATAGGAAATAACAATTGTGTAGCAGACCTAAATAAACACCCAGGACCTTACGATAACCCCGCTTTAATTTTTTACACTATCGAAGCGTGATTGGAATTGGAAACAGAGAACATAAAGACATTACTGTCACTCTTGTATTTCCTACTGGATGAATAATGTGGTCCCGTAGAGATACGGTATACCACATATGAATCTCAAAAAGTAGATGCTTAGGAAAAAAATAGTGTGTATAAATTCTTTGGAAGAAATGATTAATTTACGATGCAATACGGTTGAAATCGATCAAGCAGTATTCAAGATATATCATTGCAAAATTTGAATTCCGTTAAATTGACGGGTCCCGTAAACCTAGCGTTAAATATATGTTTTTCATGCTAGATGCATCAAATGGCGATGGTGAGGTGAATCAATAAAATATTTATTTCAAGATATTCATCACTTACCAGATAAAAACGTATTTTCCTAACTACTTTACAATAAGCAGACGTGCAGAAAGCATTCTGCATTCTGCCTTCCCCACTTCTCAAACCATATTATACTTCTGGTGGGGCTGAAGGACCGTAAATTATGCGGGGGGTGGCGGGCCTGTAAAAAGAATGATGCGACTTAGGCTTCGAAAGATGGCAGCCACGGTGCGGGAAACAAAGGTTGTGCGGGTTCGATAATTATGCGTGGAAAGGAAAGGAGACGGAAATACCCAGTAAGTCAGAAAGAGCGGCGACTCACCTGAGGTTCTCCGATCTGCTACCCTCCACGGCTGGTTCTGCGGTTTGTAGTCTAAGACTTTAAGTCAGTGGTTCACTGATATAATAACATAATAACACACATATAAAACGGGTTTAATTAAGACTCAACGGCACGTGTCATCGGCGCGGGCACTCGCCAAGCAGGGAGAGGGCGGCGTGACGGTGATCGAGTAGTTTTATCGAAAAACCACCGTCAGTCGCCGCAGCATCTAAACTAACTTGCGGGTAGGCAGAAAAAAGGATAGGATTAGGCGCCTAACCAACTTCTATACCAAGAAGATACTCGGGGGATCAGGGCGTATGTGAGACTCCGGGAAAAATGGCCGACATCCGACTACCCACTGAAAACCCCGCTATTCTCGTTGAACATGAACTAATTTTAATTCGTTCATGCAACCTGCTGTGTATGTGAGAGGACAAGATTTTCATTCATTTTTTTTTATTGCTGTAGGACAGCAGATAGGCTGACGGCCCACTTAAAATTTAGCAGTTACCGTCGCCTATGGGTATTTGCAACGCCAGTGGTATCGCGAACACGCTGCTGTCCCATAAGGTTACAGGAACTTAGGTCACTAATGCTGGAACACAACACAAAGTTATTATGGCGGCAAACTTAAGACCAAGGTGGTCGCCAGCCAGACGAGCTTGGGGCACGTAGCCAGGTTGGGTTAGGTTGTTTTGTCACCTTTTACGACAGGCCGACCCCGGCCGCAGAGGTCAGTATTCTTTCTCTGTCCCTGCACGGATAATAAACTTACATCTTTTCCGTGACGTACTGTGACTTACTGCCGTACTGTGACGTTGTGACTATATTACCTTGGTTTTAAATTGTTTGAAAAGTTAATAAAACATTTAAAGTAGTAATTAAAAAAAACAGTTATTATATTCCTACGTATACCCTAGATGGGGCATATGTGCGTTCACAGTACATCTTCATCCCAGTCCTAAGCATCACTCTTGATCTCACTCCAGGTCTTTTCATTGGCCTTCACTTCGTCAGTAATTGATCGTTACCAGATTTGTTTTGAACGGCCACATTTATGTTTTCCTCGGAGGTTTCAGGAGATTGTTGGGTATATTGTTGGAATAATTTTAGCATAACTCTCCGTGTCAATTTCTGTGATTGATATATGGATCGAATGCTGCTCGTGCTTTGGCAATACGTGAAGTGATGTCATCTTTAATTCTTCCAGTTTCAGACACACAGCTTCCGAGGTATGTAAATTTGTAGACGCGTTCCACTAACTTTGTGCCGATAATCAAGGGAAGAGCGCAGCTTATTCCGCACCTAATTTTTTGGGGTTTCCGGATATTAATCCTCAATCCCGCCTTTGCTGACTCTTTTAGAAGGTCACTCAATTTGGCCTGCATATCTGCACGTGTGTGGCATAACAAGAATATGTCATCGGCATAATCCAAGTCCTCCAAGCTGTTCCACCCATTCTATAACACGGCGCTTTTAAATGTCTCATGCAGAATGCCATCCAACACGACAAGAAAAAGGTGAAGTAAAATAACCCTGTCAAAGACCCTCATTTTCCGCTATGTCCTCTGAGACGAGTCCATTATGTTCTTGCAAAGTGACACACTGCAAGAATAATTCAGTGATGTCAGAGTGACAATACATGTATATTATTGTTACCAGATTTTTCCCGTGACGACTGTTTCTGGATACAACAAAGTAGATTTTATGATTTTTAAAATAATAATCAAATTATTAATAGGTTAAGATTGCCTTGAAATATATGTATGATGTGTATGACTAATTCATGTTTATTTATTACTGTTAATTTGGAGTTTTCTGTTTTATAATCAAGTTACAGTTTTTGTCTTTGAACGGATATTTAGATTCAATTGTTCTTTTAGCACATGACGCGTGAGTAATTAACGTTTTAATACAGGATATAAGGATTAACTATTCAAATCTTTAGTATAAAACGCGGTGGGGCTTTAAGGAAAGCATCATATTTACTTAAGAGGTGACTTATGACTATTATTTATACAAAATGTTTCGTTTTTGTTTAATTGTAGCTACTTATGCAGTCGTGTTTCGAAACAGTTTGGTAAGAGCAGATTTTTTTATTTGCAACTTTATATTATATCCTACTTTAAATTTTAAAGTGCAGGTATATAAACTAATTAGAAATAACTTAAACGTGAAATTAAATAACATAATTAACACTAGACTTTAAAACTTTTGTATAAAAATACGTTTCAAAATTTTGATAAAATCTCTTTCGAGCATTCCAGAACAAAATATTTGTTTGCTTTAATTTTCATTTATTACGTACAAAAAATTTAATATGGTTGTAGGTTGGCAGCTCAATTAAATGCTTGTAGTTCGATATATTTGGGTGAGAAATATATTTGTTTAAATAATAAGCAATGAAAAAGTTTAACTTGTAGATGACAATGTACGTCAAATCTTGACGAATAATATTTATTTTTGTCATAATGTCGAAAAGCATTTGGTTAAATATACTTATGGAATTGTCAGGTGTTTGTCAGAGGAAAGTCTTATTGGAAAAAATTACTGCGGTTTTTCTGGATTTGTCTGCTTATCTTGCTAGTATTACCTTATATTATTATTTTTAGTAGTATAATTAATTATAGTATTCTATTAGTTGTAGTATCAATCACCTCCTATGATGTCAGCGTCGTCAGTAGGGGAAGACGTTCCTCCGGATAGGGGTAGAATGTATTTTGATTGTGAAATGGTAGAACCTTCTGAATCCAATGTAATCGATGATAAATTGCCGACTAAAAGACACGCTAATTACAACATACCTGGCCAGATCAAAAAAATTGCATCAGCTCCCATTGTTGCTGCTTCTGTACAACATACGTACACACGCCCTGGTTTTGAAAATAACTCAGATATTGTTTATTCTAGTCTTGACTCGGGACCTTTCATTGTTCATGTAACCCGTCAATCGGATGATGAACACTACACATCAAATAAAATGAGAGCCCTTAAGATAGCCCAAATCCTCCACAATAGTAAAATCTCTGGTATCGAAGAAATTAAACAAATTGGAAGAAACAAGATATCCGTGATTTTTAAAAAATACACCGATGCTAATAATTTTATTTCAAATCCTATCCTGTGTTCCCACAAACTTTCTGCCTCTATTCCTCGATTCCATGTAACCCGAATGGGTGTTATTAGACAGATTCCATTAGAATGGTCACTCGAAGAATTAGTCAACTCGATTGATTGTAGATCCACTGCTCTAGTAATTAAAGCTAGACGTCTGAACAAGAAAACACGTACTGACGGTAACACAACCTGGCATCCAACTGGTACAGTGGTCTTGACCTTACTTGGTCAAGTTTTACCTGACCACATCTATTGTTACAACTTATCTATACCAGTTGAAATTTATACCCTTCCTACCATTCAATGCAATAAGTGCTGCCGCTTTGGCCATGTCAGAGATCAGTGTCGCTCCTCTCCCCGCTGCTCACGTTGTGCTGCCCCTCACGACTCTTCTACTTGCAATGTTTTAGACGAAAATGTATCATGTTTATTTTGTGGAAGTAATCATGTTGCCACTGACCCAAAATGCCCGGAGTATTCCCGACAAAAATCAATAAAGCTCGTCATGTCGGAGGAAAATATTGGTTATATAGAAGCTTCTCGTAGATTTAGACATGTTCGCAGAACCCTTTCCGAAGTCGTAGGTACTCCTTCCCCAAACAAACCTGCTTATACTAAAAATAACCTAGGAAATAATCTTCCTTCTTCTATCCTCCAGAGCTCTTCTTCTGGTAATCCAAGCTCTTACAAAAAAACTGTTTTCATCGAACGACGTCCTCGCCCTCAACTAGGCAAATCATTCGATGTCCAAGCTCATAATAATATAATTTATTCTTCTCCTCCTTCCCTCCCAAATGGTTGCGCTTTACAAAATGCTGCTGCAAATCAAACTTCATCCAATGAAGATCTATCTCAGATAATACGCATTTCTTTAGAAAATATCTTCTCCAAATTTGAAAATGAACTACCGTACAATGTCATGGAAACTATTCATACTCTTATTTTATCTTTAGTCAGCTCGTTTACTAATCATGGCCAAAAACCTACTTCAATGGAACTGTCGAAGCATTAAAAACAAAAAATTTGATATCTGTCATTTATGTAACAAATATAAACCTATTGTCTTTTCGGTCTCGGAAACATGGCTAAAGCCCGGTTCTATATTCAGAATACCGGCTTACTCGTGTCTCCGTGATGATAGAGCTGACGGTTGGGCAGGTTGTGCCCTATTTATTAACCAACATTACTTATTTTCCCAGATAAACATTCAACCTCATTCACCAGGAATTAATATTGTCGCTGCGCGAGTTCAAAATATCTCATTCGTATCCATATATACCCCTCATCCAAATTTAAACATTATCCAAGAATTGTCTTCCATTCTAGCATCCATCCCAAAACCATTAATTGTTCTTGGTGACTTCAACATCCGCCACACTATGTGGGGTTCCCCTTTGTGCGATTCAATAGCTACATTTTTCTTAAATTTGTTAGATGATTTAAATCTATGTATTCTGAATGATGGGTCCCCCACACGCAGAGTTCCCCCTTCTCAAAATGTGAGTTCCCCAGACTTAACTCTATGCTCTCCTTCTTTAATCCACTCACTTTCTTGGTCAGTTTTGCCTTTCTCTTTCGGCAGTGATCATCTTCCCATCCTAATTTCTTACAATAATCTATTTGTATGTAACCCTCCTCTTCCTCCCTTACTTAAATACAAAACTAAAAAAGCAAACTGGGACAAATATTCTGATATAATTTGTAATAAACTAAGCTCTTTACCTTCTGCCACCGTTGAAAATGTTGCTGCATTATATTTTGAATTCACCAATACTCTGATTAACGCTGCTAATTTATCTATACCGATTAAGCATTCTCCTAACAATAAAATTCCCTCTCCGGCATGGTGGGATTCTGATTGTACTGAGGCAATAAAACAAAGGAAAACTGCAGAAACCAAATTTTCTCAAAACCTCTCTACTGCAAATTTTGTAGAGTTCAAAAAAATATGTTCTAGAACCAAACGCATTCTGTTTAATAAAAAGAAATTTGGATGGAAAACCTTCTGTGAGTCTCTGGCACCTAGAACCCCTTCTTGCTTTATCTGGAGGAAAATCAAAGCTTTCCGTCGCTCTCAATCAGATTCTAACGTATCAACCAACGACCCGTCCCCATGGATTCATAGTTTTGTATCTAAACTTTCCCCTCCTTATGTTCCCTTCGAATTAACTATCCCATCCTATCACCTTCCTTCTGATAATCCTAGTAGAATGAATTCTGAATTTTCATTTTCAGAATTATCTTCCGCATTAGTCCACCTCCGTGACTCTTCCCCTGGTATTGATGGGATCCCGTACTCTTTTATTACCAATTTAGATGATTCTTCTAAGGTATTCCTCCTTAATATTTTAAACGCAATTTTCATATCCGGAACTATCCCACACACATGGAAAACGCAAATTATTATCCCAATTTTAAAACCGGGCAAAGATCCATCTCTTCCCGAGTCCTATAGACCTATAGCTTTATCATCTGTTCTAGCCAAAATCATGGAACATCTAGTAAAAAATCGCTTGGAATGGATTGTTGAAAGTAGAGGTCTTCTTCCAAACTGTCAGTTCGGATTCCGAAGAGGATTCGGTACTTTAGATAGTCTAAGTCTATTAACTTCTGATATACGTCTTGCCTTCTCTCGCAACGTACACGTTGTCGGAGTATTCTTAGATATATGCTCAGCATACGATAGCGTAGATCTCCTTATCCTAAAGGAGAAAATGTGTAGGCTCAATATTCCCCCGAGGATCATCAATATCATTTGCGTTATGTTTATGGAACGTTCGATTTCTATTCGGTTTGCTGGTTATAATCTTCCCCCTAGACTGGTCTGGAGAGGCTTACCTCAAGGATCAGTTCTTAGCCCACTTTTATATAGCCTGTACACTGCTGATTTAGATTCTTCGGTAAACTGCTTTTGTAAGATTTTGCAATACGCTGATGATATTGCATTGTACGTTGATTCCCCTTCAATCTCCGATGCTTCTAATCGCCTTAACTCTGCCCTATTCTATTTAAATCATTGGCTTTCTGACCATGGCCTCTCCCTCTCTGCAACAAAAAGTTCTGCTGTTATATTCTCTCGCAAACGCCATACGCCTGTTATCAATATTCACATTGACAATGTGCCTATCCCAGTTCATGAGAAGGTAAAATTTTTAGGTATGTATTTGGATTGTAGATTGTCAGGTTTTCATCATCTTAATTATATATGTGAAAAAGCAGAAAAAAGTATTAATGTGCTCCGAGCTCTTTCCGGCGTAAAATGGGGTTCACACCCTTTTAATCAAAAACTCTTGTATAACGCAATAGTTAGGAGTCATTTTGACTATGGTTCCTTTCTTCTCGAACCTTGCAACAAATTGGCTCTAATGAAACTTGACCGCATTCAAGCCAAATGTCTCCGAATAATCACAGGTTGTATGAAATCGTCTCCTTCTAATGCCCTTCAAGTGGAATGCCTCGAGCCCCCCCTTTCATTGCGTAGACAACTCTTAGCTGATAGATTCTTTTATAAAGTAATCGGACTTTCTAACCACCCTCTATTTAATACCCTTGACTGCCTTCTCCGCATTTCGTCCACATCTAAGTACTGGAAAAACAAATCACTACCAAACCTTGTCAAATCTTTTAAAAAATATACAGAACTTCCCAATTCTATTATTCAGACATACAAAAATCCCATTTTCGAACACAGTTTTGAAGGTCTATTGTTTGAACCCAAGATTATTCAAAATTTCGGAATTGATAAAGGTTCAACTGGTGCGAATTTTCTTTTCAACAAAATCATTCATGAAAAATGGTCGGATAGACTTCTTGTATTTACAGACGCATCCCGTCTAACACAAGAAGGGCCAGTTGGGGCCGCTGTCTGGATTCCCAAGTTTAGGATAATTCTCAATTTCAAAATCCCAGCTCTCAGTTCAGTGTTTACTGGCGAATCTATTGCCCTCCTAGAAGCAATCTTATACTTAGAGTCCCATCTCATTAGAAAAGCCATAGTTTTCACCGACTCTCTGAGTTGTCTTCAGGATATTGCTAAATCCCCCTTTCGTTCCAAACAAATTTCTCCTATCTCTTTAAACATTAAACAGTCCCTGCTCCGCTGCTCCTCTTTGGGTTTGGACATTGTTCTAGCCTGGATTCCTGGCCACTCCGGAATTTATGGGAATGAAAACGCTGATAACTGTGCTAAACAAGCTGTTTCCACAGGTTCAGTTAAATATGATGAATGTTTTCCTCACGACCTCCGAGCTCTTGCTAAACCTACAATGTTAATAAACTGGAACGAGTTATGGCAAAATTCCCGACAAACCTCTTGTCGGCATTATGGTAATTTACAACCCACCATCCCATCATCTCCCTGGTTTTTTCGATTTCGTAATTTCCCGAAAAAACTGACCTCAACCATAATACGACTTCGTCTTGGTCACGTATGTTCACCAGTTTTCTTGGCTAAACTTAGAATTCGCGATAATTCTCTCTGTGAATGTGGTTTAGGCGAAGGTTCGATTGACCACATTTTCTTTTATTGCCGGAAAATTTCTACTCCACTGTATGACATTCTGCCCCGTGACTTTCCGCGCCCTGTAAATGTTAATTACCTACTGACTTTAGTTCATAGTGCTTTTATTTATACTTTAAGTAAATTTTTATCTTCCAATGACATTCATATTTAATTATGTCGTAGTGGCGTCTCAATGTATATACTTCCATATAAATATAATATGTAAGTCATAGTATTCATCCGTTCAGGTATATATTTATTTAAGTGAATTTTTGAAAATTTCTAAATATTATAAATATTTTTTATATTAGTTGTACAAAGTTTATTAGTAGATTTGAATTTTTGCAAGCTAGTAGACAATCTGTATAAAATACCGGCCAAAATTTTTTTAATAAATTGATATTTACCATCTCACCTGGCTTTTCATACTTAGACCCTGGCAAATCAGTGCCAAAAGCATTGTCGCCATTTAAAAAAAAAAAAAAAAAAAAAAAAAATATACTTATCGTGCATTAATGTTACACTACATGGTTTTGTTTTTAAAAATGTTTTGTTAGACCGGTAGACCATAAGTTTTGAATCTTATTTGATGAATGATATCTGTAAGCATATTTTCTATACAATCTTCTATACAAATAAATAAAATTGGAAGGTCTGTTTGTAATATTAAAATAACCGCTTTTTACTAAGTGCATTCGGACGTATATACGGTACATATACCAAAACAACGTTTTTAACAATTTTTGTCTGTCTGTCTGTCTGTTTGTTCCGGCTAATCTCTGAAATGGCTGCACCGATTTTTAAAAGGAATAGGGTTTAGCTTAGGCTGGACTTTGTAGGTTCGAACGCACGTATTCCGGAGGCGCATGGCGTAACAGTTGCATTCGATAACACTGACTGTTTGCATATTTCATTTATTTATATTTTAAGGTTTATAGGGTTTGTAATCCAAAATAAATTATAATATTTATCCAAAAATGCTGCCCAAAGTCACTATTCTACGCGGACGGAGTCGCGGGTACAGCTAGTTAGATATATAATTTTATGTGCGTGTGTGTATGTCACTGAACTCCTCCTAAACGGGTGAACCGATTTTGTTGAAATGTTTTATGTGTGTTCAAGTGGATTCGATAATGGTTTAGATTCGACAATTCGACCCGGTATGTGGCGGTGCGATCGAGTCCTGGGATTTCGTATATTATAAGCCCAAAATTTTAAACAGTTCATTTTCTTTGTTTAAAAGAAAGTGCGTATGCGTACGAAAACTTCATATTTTTGGATTCTATTATTCGACCAGCGAAGCGGGCGGAAACGGCTAGTTTTAGTATATGTTTATGATCAATTTTAAGTATCTCATCTTCTTTATATAGTAAAAAACTTTTTACTCTAAAACTATTTGATAGGATGATTTTGTTTCAGGCTATTTCAGATGAAGACAAAACAGTAATCTATGAAGAGCTCCTCAAGATTACCAGTGAATGCTATAAAGATATACCCATAAGTGAAAATGAGATCACGGATTTAAGAGACAAGAAGGTGGAAACTGACCAAGCCAAATGTTTTGTAGCTTGTGCGTTGAGGAAAGCTGAAGTCGTAAGTTTACATAAGGCTTGTAATATATTTATTAATAAATAATATATTTTTACTATGTATATTTACAAAAAAGGTATATCTGTCTGCGGTTGTTCCTTCATGGATTAGGATCATAGTCATCATGTAGGTTGTGAACATCGGTGCTTTGGTGCATCTTAATTTAATAATTTGCTTCAATCGGTGCCTATCCATTGCATCTCTGACGACCGAGCAAAATTCGGATGAGGTTGGGGCCCTTACTTGATCACACCATCTGGTAGGAGTCCATCCGCGGCCTCATTTACCCTGCGTGTTTCCAACAACAATCAATGTTTCTAGGCTGTTATCTCCCTATGTGACCGAAATAAGACTCTCAATTTCAGAGCATACTCTCTTATTTCCGCTATACAGCGAGTAAAGGAAAAAGAGTATATACGTAGTATTATATATTAGTACTTTAGTACCCTTCACACATGCCGTCTACTACTTTGTGATGACGTAAGTAATAAAATAAATAAATATATTGAGACAATTCACACAACGTCATCTAGTCCGAATCTAAGTTGCATAACACTTGTGTTATGGGTACTAGACAACTAATCAACTATTATACAATATATATACATTTTGTATTCTTTTGTAAATAAATACATATACATAAACACCCAGATGCTGGACAGGAATCGAAACCGTGACCTCCGCAAGTGTATCAACGTGCGTTTATTAGTAAATCTAATTATTGGAAAACTTTCATCAGACTATTCAAATGTACTATTACTAGTATTTACAAATCGAGTAGACGTGGTGATTTAATTTAGTTGCATTAGATTTTTATGTATAATATGTATTTATTTACAAAAATAAAGTATATGTGAAGTAAATATATTGTCTAGTATCCATAACACGAGTTCTATGGTATTTTCTTTATTTTTTATTATTTAATATTGTCTTCAAGTAATAATAACGGGTCTTTCATTAAGCGCTTCCTATCTTTAAATTTAAATAAAACAAAGTATTTGTGAGATCCGTGCAGGAGCGGAGAAAGAATACTAACCTCTGCGGCCGGGGTCGGCCTGTCGTAAAAGGCGACAAAACAACCCACCCCAGCTACGTGGTAGTGCCTCAAGCCCGTCTGGATGGCGACCACCTTTGGTCTTAAGTATGCCGCCATAATAACCTTGTGTTGTGTTCCGGCATTAGTGACCCAAGTTCCTGTACCCTCATGCAACAACAGCGTGTTCGCAATGCCACTGATGTTGCAAACACCCATAGGCGACGGTAACTGCTAAATTCTGAGCAGGCCATCAGCCTGTCTGCGGTCCTACAGCAATAAAAAAAGAGATATCGTTATTTTTTATTCATTCGAAAGACTTTTTGATACCATTATGTTATAACATCGTTCAAATGTCCGCCACGGCTTCTCTGGGTGGAGTGCATCCGAAATGTCCAATTTTCCATGAATTTGGCGCATAAATCAGGCTGCATTTGACCGATGGCATGGGTTATTGAATTGCATTGACTTTGAGGACTGCTGTAGATTGTGGATTATTCGCATACACATGCGACTTACGAAAACCCCGCAAGAAAAAGTCTAACGGGGTCAAATCACACGATCTTGGTAGCCAGCTCACATCACCTCCACGTGAGATGACCATGTCCTCAAATCGCTCGTGCAGAATATACAATGTGGAATGAGCTGTGTGGCACGTAACGCCCTTCTGTTGAAACCACATGTCGTTGGTGTCCAGATCATTCAATTCTGTTCAAAAGAAGTTGATAGTAGTAACCATCGACCTATAGCGCTTGCCGTTGTCAGTGATGGCCTGGCCAACGTCGTTATCGAAGAAATATGGACCAATGACACCGCCAGCCCAAATTCAACACCAAACAGTGATTTCTTCGGGATGCATTAGACGCTCTTGGATCTCATGTGGATTTGTATCGTCCCACATTTGACAATTTTGTTTTTTCACGTACCCATTCATCCAGAAATGGGCCTCATCGCGGAAGATGATTTTTCGATAAAAATTAGGGTCAGTTGCCAACTGCTCCAGAGCCCATTCAGCGAACACACGTCGTTGTCTATGGTCGTTTACCTTCATTTCCTGGGTCAATTGATTTTTTTACGGATGCAGGCTTAAGTCACGACGCAAAATTCGCTAATTGTGGTCTGCGAAAGGCCTGCACACTCTCACGAACAGTGGCGATGTTTTCGGCAGATCTTGCGTTTCGTCAACGTACGGGTGTTGGTCGATCGTTTACTGAACCAATGGACTCAAATTTATTCACCACATTGCGAATAGTCCTCTCGGTAGGATGATTATGGCGAAGCACGCAGTACGTTGCCCGAACAGAACACTCATTTTGATAAAACAATTTTATTATTTGCAAGTGTTATTGAATGCTACATCCGTCCATGGTGATTTGGCAAAACAGACTGAATAAATGACAACTAATTTCACAGATATCAAGATGACTGTTATCAACTGTCAAAGTTATAAAGTCCCTGTTGGTAGACTTTATGTTTAAAACTTTATATTTCAACGTCAACAATGTTTTTAGACGACTGGTCATTAAGAACTGGTTAAATTAACTTGTGTAATTTAAAAATGAAGGACAGTTATGGCAGTAACTCTAATTACACATAATTTATTAAAATATATGTACAGCTGGGATAAACTTTTTGCCAATCTTTAATTAATGTCTATAAAATTGTATACATAGAAGGTCAAATTATTAACATTTGGTTGGTTTATACCAACCAATATGTATTATTACAAAAAATTTCACACGATCACCAAAACTGCGAATTTTAATAATCTTATAATTATAAACTTTAATTGCTTTTCGTACTGCATAAAACAAAAAAACTTTTTTTAAGATTAATACTGAATCTTGGTCCAGTTAAAAACAATGAAGCTTTTTTTATTTATTTTTGCATCAAAAGGTTTGTTAATTTGTTCTGAATAAATTTTTGTTTGCTATTAAATTTATTTCAGTTTAATGACTCAGGCGTCCTAACACCTGATGCAGCCCTGAAAAATATCAAGGACAAACTTCAAGCAGACGATTTGGAGACATTGCGAAATTTCTTTAACGAATGTAGCAAAGGTATTATTATATTAAAATTTGTTTGAAATATATTTTTACCGCTGTGTAATAGCAGACAGGCCACAGGCCAAGGTCCTACTTAACAGTTAGCAGTTACCATCGTCTTTGGATGTTCCCGACGTCAGGAGCACCGCTAACGCGCTGCTGTCCACGTAGGGGAATGGAAATCACTTATACTTAATATAGCTTACTTACTTAGCACCTGGCCAGGACTTTTTGTCGCCTTTTACGAGGGCCGCCCCCAACCGCTGGGGTCAAAATTTTTACTCCGCCCCTGACGGAGAAATAATTATTATTATTCAGTATCATCAGTCAGTCATCAATAGTCTGACATTTGCTGCCCTGTTTTCACTTGACTATACTTTTTCTATCTCTACAGTATTCTGAAAAAAAGGAATACAGATAATCGTGTAATAAATTTTGTACATTTGTTTAAATTTGACAGGCAGTAGTTGTCCGATATTTTTCTGTAAATGAACTAACATCGTATTGCATTATTTACTTTTCTCGACCATCTAGATACGAAGTAGAATAAACTTATTCTTCATAAATGTCGCTTTCCAGTGATTATAAATATTATGCCACAAGTGCCTATATACAAGACTAGGCAAACCTAACTAGATTTAGGTTGTAGGTAACTACTACGTATCCTTCCTTAATTCATAAGTTATATCAAGAAACAATTCATAGATATTACATTAAATTTAATGAATACATGAATTAAAGAGGAATTTTTACCAAATGTTAAGAAATTAATCGAATGGGCAGTCATGCCTATACATAAACTAGTAACTGAACTTAACTAATGACTTGGTAAACAAAATTAATACAAAACGCATAAAGCACTTACAATAAACTTGTAGAAAGCTTAGCATGCGAAATATTCGTTATTTTTTTCTGATAAGTATTCATAACGTTATTCACACTGAACACAAGCAATGACGTCAATTTCCTTTTGTAAAATTCCTATGACATATTTGACCTTTATCATCACATTGTTCGTCATTTACGGAAACCCTGTGCTCGTACAATATGAATAATAAAAGACAAAGAGTTTAGGAATAACAATAGAAGAAAATAATAAAAGTCACATAGCCCTCCCTAGGCAAAGGGGAACCATGTATTGGGTTCATAATTGGGAAGGGGTGTAGAAAAAATTAAATGGTGGACGGATTTCGGATATCGATTGTTACGATTAATGTCATAATGATATAATTAGGTTCCATGTACTGTTCTAAGATATATTGTTCTAATTAATGTTTTTAGTTAACTCGGAGGCTGTGAATGAAGACGATAAAGGGTGTGATCGTGCGAAACTGGCTTTTGATTGCTTCACTGACAATGCCGATACGGTAAGAATTTTATTTTCATTATTAAAAATTGTATTATAATTTCCTAGTAGTATAATATAAAAGTGTATTCGATACACTTTCTCATAGTAGATTTACGACATTGTTAAAAATGGTACATCATGCAACCATTTTTTATTTATTTTATTAATTTTTCATTATTTGTTTCAAAAGTAAAACTTTTGTGGAGAAAACGCTTGAAAATATTTACTAGGGATAGTAAATATTTTCAAGCGTTATCTCCACAAAAGTTTTACTGATATTATAATAGTATTCTTGATTATTATTGCAAGTCTTAGTGGCTCTCGACTAGTATTATGTTTACCATAGATGCAATAGAAAATATATGAAAATATGCGACTAAATTTGTTTTATAGGAGTAAGTAATTTTAAGTAATTTTTCAGACTGCCTCTCTTTTTCTTATACTTTTCTGTCATAATGTATCGTCAGTTATATATTGCAAAATTATTAAATAAATATAACTGGTTTTTTCTGCTATAAATATTGTACACCAAACTTTTTAAAGAGATATTTTACGCAAGTTCCTATTTAAAGTAAAATCATAGGAAGACAATTTGATTATAATTAGCATATTTATTTTTCAGTATGGATTCAACTTGGACTTCAAAAGTTAAAGAAACACAAAGAAATATTAATATGTAGCACTAGAATTGTGTACTTTGTATATTTTATTTAAATGTTAATAAATTGAATTGAATATGTATTTGTCTGTTATTGAATCATACTTTTTAAATCTACATAATCATTTTACCGGTATTTTGGTACATTAGCGGCAAATATCTGGTCACAGCGCGCGGCCCACTACTCACAGTTTTATAAACTACTAGCTGTGCCCGCGACTCCGTCCGCGTGGAATAGTGACCTTATCACTAAGGGGTATGAAAAATAGATGTTGGCCGATTCTCAGACCTACTCAATATGCTCACAAAATTTCATGAGAATCGGTCAAGCCGTTTCGGAGGAGGACGGGAACGAACATTGTGACACGAGAATTTTATATATATAATTTTCTACTCATTTCTTTTAATTGAATTTTTTGCAAAATACATAAAAACTACGCATAAATAATAGGGGTTAAAGCATCAAATTGTTGTTGTATAGTAATAGATACTTTGAATTGACATAAAATCTTCATGGTGTAAGATTTTCGATTGAAACTTTTTCACATGATAACTATGAGATTCTTTTTATAAAAAATGTGCAACATTTGATTTTCGACACTCAACTATTTTTTTTTTATTCAGCTTAGGCCTGAAAAATGGATACTTCGAAAATCCGAGGAATTTTTGAATACAAGTTCCTACGCGGAAATAATGCGGCAGAAACGGCTCGCAATATCAATGGTTCATTTGGTGGAGACTGCTAATGAACGTTCATTAGCAGTCTCCTTGTGCGTTTTTAGTTTGAATGCTTTCGTAATGGAAACTTCGACTTGAAGATCGAACCACATGGAAACCCGCCCACACAGATGAATAACGCTGAATTGAAGGAGACGGTGGAAGCCGATCTGAGTCAAAGTACCCAGAAATTAGCGGTACAGTTTAACTTTACCCTATCTACAAAATTGACTCATTTGCATCAAATCAATAAAATTAAAAAAATATCAAAAATGAGATTTATCAGATCTGGTCAAGCAATAACAGCAGATCTTTGCTGTGCCGAATTTCGAACAATGAGTGGTAAAAAAAAATTATACGTGATAAATAAAATTTCTTCCCAGGAAGCAGTACAAAATACTTTCACATAGTTTGTCGAATCTAGATTCCCAGAGTTCTATCGTAAAGACATAAATGAACTTCATTTAGATAGCAGCAATATATAGATAATGAGGGTAAACACTTTGATTAAATAAATATGTTACATCTTAAAAAAACAAGTTTCAATTTTTCAGTACAAATTTGAAGAAGAATTTCATAAGTAAACCCTAATACAATTTCAGTTGCGTCCTACAAATCCAGATTGAATACCATAATTATTTTTTCAAGTTTCCTTTTCCATTCTCCTACATTATGGTATTTATTATAGATTGATATATTTCAATATATATTATTTATAGTTAGTACATTAAAATTTTATTCAAATTCTACTATACTCTTGGATATATAATAAAATAAACACACATGTATGAACAAAATCAAACTTTAATTAAGTGCAGATTATAAATAAATCGATATCCATCAACAAGCAGTCCATTAAACAGGTGGCGGGTAAAAAACTGGACGTAGCTGAAAATACGAACAAAAAAGCAATTTAGTTTGTATCAGTTAGTAACATCTTGTGTGTAAAAACTTATTATCGCAGACATATCCATTAAAAATATAACTAGTCAGGTCATAAATTCTGTCACATGTTTAATGTAAAATAATTGTAACAAGTTTATTAATTATGTAACCATTCATATACCAAAATGAACTTAACAAAACATAGATTCTTATGACATTAAAGTTTATTTAAAATGACCTCCGTGATTTTGAATAAAAGCCTTCAATCTGCGCGGCCAGTTGTCTATCGCAGCACGAACGAGGTCCATGTCAATATCGGCGGCTGCCTTAATCAAGGATGTCTTGAGTGACTCCAAATTGGGATGAGGCTTTGAGCACGCCTTTTCCTCCAAGTGTTGCCATATCTTGTAATCTAACGGATTCAAATCTGGACTGGAGGAGGGCCAGTCTTCGTGCCGGATGAAGTCGATTTCACGCGCCGCCAGCCAGTCTTGTGTGCTCTTCGCTCTATGAGCTGGCGCCAAATCTTGTTGGAATACCCAGTGCCTGTTATTGAACATGGTATGAGAAACAGGTTCCACAAGGTTCGTCAGGAATGTATTTTGATACACAACAGCATTCGTTTTTACACCTTTCTCACAAAAATGTACCTCTGTTAAGCCCCAATAAGAAACTCCCAACCATACCATGAGCGAGGATGGAAAATGACCTCGTTGGACACGCGGAATACGGTTGCTCGCTTCTTCACTACTGTGTGCGTACACCTTATCATTTTGTTTGTTGTAGCTCTCTTCTACGGTAAACATTTTTTCATCCGAAAAAAGAATTCCCGATATTTTTTTCCCGCGTACCGCTTCAACAAAGCGCGGCATCTCTTAAGTCTCAGGTCCATTAGACGAGCATTCAAACGATGTCCTGTTTTTCTTCGATATGCCCGAAGCCCTAAGTCTTCATTTAACACCCTTTTCACCGTGGTTCTGCTTAACCCCATCTGAAGGGCCAACAGTTTCTGCTTACGTTTGGGATTTCTTTGAATTCGTGCCTTCACAGCTTTTATCACTGCTGGAGTCCTAACAGACCGAGGGCGACCACTTCTTGACCTGTCATCTACACTAGAGTCTTCATTGTATCGTTTGATGGTACGATAAACGAATCTTTTGGTAATATTCAAATTTTTCAGTATGTTAAAAATTTGAATTGGCGCGTAACCGCAACGATGCAACGCAATAACTGCAACACGGTATTCTTTAAGCGTCCACTCCATATTTAAAAATGAGTAAAATTCTAAAAGTTATACATTTTTATTTTCATGAACAATTCGAAATTCTAATTCAATAAACTTTTTTGTGGCCAGCATTCTAAAAGAAAAGTTTTTACTGTGTGACAATACTTATGACCTGACTAGGTATATTCACTAGCTAATTTAGAGCCTTGAGTCTACAGCGCTCTAGACATGACACCTCTTATTACAATTAAAGTGACACCTCTCCGCGACTCTTATCTTTAAAAAAAGCCATATGCAAAAATATGAAATAGACGTAGCTTAATTTATTTTACAGGAACGACAGCTCTCTAACTTCCCAACCTCGAGAGAAAAAACTGAACGATGATCTCAATTGGTTCAAAATTTAACAAAGAGAAGTCCATTAGTCGCTTTTAACAACTCCGTAGATACATAATTTTATAACCCTATTCATAAGAATAGAGCTATAAAATTTAAGAAATACTTCTGACCCGAACCCGTTTAATATAGTTTAATGGTTTTAATTCCCTAGTGTTTGTTATAAAGGAAATGTTTTAGAGGTTATTGAATTAAGTCTATAGGTGAAATTAATTATATTTAAGAAACTTGAACTGAATAAGATCACGAGTCATTGGTGTTAATTGTCTCAGGAGGTTCACCACAAATTAATATCCCGTAACTTTTAAATTAGTTTTCGTTTCTACGTACAGCAGGCAAAATATATGATTATTTCATCTACAGGTCAGAAATACGAGAAGAAACATTATATTTTTCACAAACCCTACAAGGCCGATAGGGCCAAATTTTTTTTAAGACATGAAAGGCAGGCAATAGTTAATCTTTATGATACCTACTTCCATTTCTAATGTCTCCCTCCGGATGCAACGTAAGTGTAAAGAGGATAAAAAAAATATTAAACCTAAACTTAACTTACCGCTTACTACTCCTTCCTCTTGTCCATAAAACAATCGAATAACATACGTGCTTTTTTACAATTTTGCTCATCGTCTTCTAGTTTTACATCATTAACTGCAACAACATCGAATATATTGTCATGGTACAACATTTTAATACCCATTAAAACTTTGTTACTTGTTTTCTACGTAGGGTCTTTATAATAATAATAAATTAGCTAAGCATTTTCTAATAATTACCCGTAAATTTTTGAGAATAAAACGTTATTTAGATATATCAGTGCAAATACAATATTCAAAACATTTTAATACTCGACTTAATAACACGTGCAACGTGCAGTTGTGCCAAATTCCTTGAAAACACGAAAAAAACACAATTGCATCAAACACGTGTGACATGCACGTGTGCGTGCCCCTAGAAAATACTAAACTATTAACACGGTAAACAACACATGCAACACGAAGGTGCGCTAAAACACCTGTAGCACGCTTGTGAGCCGTGCCATATCAGCCATCGCCACTAAGGAATATGGATTTAAGTATGAACTCGAACTGTCATACAGTACGAAACTCTTTGGGACCTCTTTATGCTGCCCATTGAATATACGAAGCCTATCAAGTACTTGTGATGTTTTATTTCGAAGACCCAAATAAGATTCATCATCATGAAGTCAACAGTAATGCTGACGTCACATTTTAAAACACTACGGAGGTTTCTTTTTCGTAAGATAAAATATATTGACTTATAACATATGTGTTTGTGATCAACAAAATTTCTTCGATTCTTGTATAAAAGATACATGAGGTTTCGCCTGGTGATTTTGAAAACTACCCTCCCTCATTCTATTATAAGTTTATGGTGAGAGCGAGCATGCAACGAGTAGTATCGCGTGTATCACTGACACACGCAGGACGTGTTGACATTCGACCTCCTTTATGCCACCATTGTTCGCCATGCGCAAATGTACCTTTTATCTTTCTGTTGACAGTGCATATAAATTTTATTAAGTACTAGCTGACTTGGCAAACGTTCTGTCATATAAATTTTAATAAAACCTATGTCCTTTTCCAAGGTCCAATCTATCTCTTGGCTTATCTTAGGCGTGAAAACGTAAGAAACAGACAAAGTTACTTTCACATTTATAATATTATAGGATGGATTTTTTTTATTGCTGTAGGACAGCAGACAGGCTGACGGCCCGCTTAGAATTTAGCAGTTATCATCGCCTATGGGTGTTTGTAATGTCAGTGGCATCGCAAACACGCTGCTGTCCCCATAAGGGTACAGGGACTTAGGTCACTAATGCCAGAACACAACACAAGGTTATTATGGCGACAAACTTAAGATCAAAGGTGGTCGCCATCCAGACGGGCTGGAAGTCCTCCACGTACCTTGGGTGGGTTGTTTTGTCACCTTCTATGACAGGCTGACCCCGGCCGCAGAAGTTAGTATTCTTTCCCCACCCCTGCACGGATAAGACTGTTCTGGTGGTTTAAGGTTTGATTGTAATAATCATAACTTAGAGGGATCTAAGTTATGATTATTACAATCAATTAAGGAGGGATCCTTAACTAGAATAATTGTGTCAAATAACAAACCTTTACTGCATTCTTTAATGTCTTTATTTATTTCATCTAAATCCTTATCTGTATTTTCATTAAACCAGACTCTTGCAAATTTAATTGACGCATCTTTATCGTATATGCCATTTTTCATCTAAAACAGTCCAAGGACAAGATAATAAATTTAGACAGTAAAATAAATAATACTAAATGAAAAATAACCTGTAAATAAACTGTAAAGAATTAAAGGAAGTAATATGGAGGTAGATGATTTACAATTAAAATTAAAAAATATATGTACATAAAATAATAACTAGCTGACCCGGCAAACGTTGTTCTGCCATATAAATAATTAACGCCCCCGCAACCCCTCTTGGGGGTGGAATTTCGTAAAATCCGTTCTTAGCTGACCTCTACTCGGTGAAAACAATATTCATACTAAATTTCAAGTCTTTAGCTCTAATGGTTTCAGAGATATCGTGATGAGTGACTATATACGAGGAATATATATATATATATATATATATATATATATATATATATATATATATATATATATATATATATATATATATATATATATATATATATATATATATATATAAGCAATATCTATTATTATAATAATAAGCAATATCTATTACTGACATTCACAAAGTTCACACACGCACACACCTTGTTTTGTGTTCCTGCATAAGTAATACAGGTTTCAGTTCTCCTTCGAGAACGGCAGCTTATTCGCGGTGCCACTGGCATCGCAAACACCCATAGACGACAGTATCTTCCTATTCAAGGCGCCATTAGCCTGTGTAACTGTTCTTTAACATAAAAAGGGCATCACACATGGAGATCAAATTAAAGTTTTCATTCATACCAGAACCACACAATGAAATACATCGCCTAGGTAGTTGCTTTCTTTATATACTATACATATTATAGCACGGATACGACATACGGTGCAGAAAAACCTGCATATACCTATATCCTTCACGCTATCCTTTAATGACAATGCATCATGCATATGCTATAAGATGCACAATAGGTGAAAAATTTGTGCACATTAACAACACTTTGTAAAATAAATGCTGGTCTTATAATAACAACTCACAACTTCCCAATCATGGGCTTCGTATTTCCCCAAAACAATACAGAGTATACCCACCTCGCTTGTCTTGGGCGGATTACGAATACCGGTAGTGTCGGTAATCAGGTTACTCCATGATATTTTTCTTCACAGTCCAGTGGTCGGTAAATTTTTTTACAATATAAACATTAGACTAAGAATTGGCCAAATGAATCCATGACTTTTAGGTATCACATTCAGACATCACCGCATGTGAGACCCCTAGGTACCATGTACCCTAAATTCAGTCTTACAACCCTATAATATTCTTCATCATACAGCCTATTATTTCCGATAAATACCAAATAAGTAGATCTACCTAATATCACAATAAAATTAAATGACAAATAGATGAAAACTACATAAATTACAAGTCAAACACGTGTAATGTTAACAAAGGCTTGTCTTTACGATCTTGTCTGTACCGACGCACAAATATATTCTATATAATTAGCAATAATCAATACCTGTATGACAACGAGAATCAAAAATATGAACTTAAAAATAATCAGCCCAGTACGTGATATGTCCTCAAACTAAGCAAATTTTGAAATTGCATGAATCAAATTTTGATTTGAACTGGAGCAAAAACAGAAATTTAATCTTATAAAGTATACTTACCACACCAGTTTTGTCGAATAAACAAGCTAGCAGGCAATCATCGAAAATTTTATTTTCCTTTGCTTTAAGAAAATCGTCTTTACTAATTTTCATATCTATTGCACATTGGACAATGTGCGGTAAAATTGTTTTCTCAAAAATTCTTCCATTGTCGCGTGGGTCAGCCTGACAAATATCAGATTATATTACAGCCGTAGACTCTCGACAGTCAAAAAACTAGAGACATTTGAATTACATCCTATGTCATTCTAATTAGTGAAAATTGGATAACTCCTTTCACTACTAGCAACAAAAAAGAAAATTCAGTCTCTCCGCGTTAAAGATCCTGGTTTAAATTGAATAAAATTTGAAATATACCGTGTTTATACAATGACTGCTTGGTTACTGAAAATTCAGGCTTCTAGTTCTATCCACAACGAAGTTATAGGGGGTCGAAAATGGCCTGAATTGCTTCAAGAAAAGGATGGTACAGCCGTACCGCTTTTTTGCTCGACTTGACGGAGGCACTGCCGTACTCCCAGAAAAACCACTATTCTTATTTTCCATAACTCCATCTGGATGGCAACCACCACCACCCTTGTTCTCTATATATGACGTCAACCTCGGACGGTAGCGTCTTAGCGGTGCCCCAGCATTACAAACATCTATAGGCGACGGTAAGTTCTTACTATTACGTGGGCCGTCAGTCTGTCTGCTACTCCAAGGCAATAAATAAAAGGTAATGTGTCCTGTGCATCATCATTTCAGCCGGAAGACGCCCACTGCTAGACAAAGGCTTCCCCCAAAGATCTCCACGACGATCGGTCCTGCGCTGCCCTCATCCAACCTATTCAGGAGATCTTGACCAGATTATCGATCCATCTTGAAAAGTTAAAGCCTGTGCATGAACAGTGTATATCAAAACCACGGACTAGAACGTACACGGCCAGCTACGTAGTCAATATTGATAAAACATCAAATAATTACAAAACAAAATAATAAAACAATAGAGTATATTTCGATTGGTCAATGTATAGCGGATACAATGTTTAGCGTATCTTAGTATCCTTGTCCAGCAGGATTAAACCTCAACGATTGTATGAGACAATAAAAGTGTACTCGTTCCATTATTTTTTCAAAAACTCTGTCATATACAAAAATATCATTTTATTTCAGTATATGAATATATCTTTACTTACAGAGGAATTCTCTAAACTGCCAATAAATACTCCCAAAAATAGTACAAAACATGGAATCACTGACATGTTTGTGCTTTGGTTGCAGAAATGAATAATATTCCCACTGAATGTTTCTCTTTTATATCCTTTTGAAGGTGTTGTAGCCCCTTTTATATACAATGTTAATTCACAAATAAGTACATTTATATTATCAAGCCGACATATCTTTGGAATGGTGTAAATATGGGTAATATTATAAAAAATATCGTTTATAAAAAGTATATGTACAATTATGTTAAACATACAAATTATGTTTAAATTATATGTTTAAAATAATTTCACTGCTACTACCGCAGGTTTTTTACTGGATTACATGAATATTATTTTAAAATAGATCCCTTCAATATTGTATAGAATCATTAGGACGTGTTCTTGTTGCCGTTTCATTTTCTTGCATCATTTTTAAAGTTAATTATGTTGAGTGTAAAGGATAATATTTTAAAATAGCTGTGCCCGCGACTCCGTCCGCATGGAATAGTGACTGGGCAGAATTTTTTGGATATATCTTATAGTTTATTTTGGATTACAAACCCTATAAACCCTAAAATATATGCAAACAGTCGGTATTATCGAAGCCAACTGTTACGCCATGCGCCTCCGGAATACGTGCGTTCGAACCTACAAAGTCCAACCTAAGCTAAACCCTATCTCATATGATTGATGACATAAATGTGAGGTTAACTTAAATTATCCTAAATAATAAATTAAATAAAATTAACTATCTTAAATTAGTTATCCGTACAGGGGCGGAGAAAGAATACTAACCTCTGTGGCCGGAGTCGTCCTGTCGTAAAAGGCGACCAAACAACCCACCCTAGCTACATGGTAGGGCCTCAAGCCCGTCTGGATGGCGACCACCTTTGGTCTTAAGTATGCCGCCATAATAACTTTGTGTTGTGTTCCGGCATTAGTGACCCAAGTTCCTGTACCCTTATGGGACAGCAGCGTGTTCGCGATGCCACTGGCGTTGCAAACACCTATAGTTGACGGTAACTGCTAAATTCTAAGCGGGCCGTCCACCGGTCTGCTGTTCTACAGCATTAAAAAAAATTGAAAATTCAACCTATAACGTCTAGCCTAAGCTGAACCCTATTTCATATGATTGATGATATAAATCTGAGGTCAACTTAAATTGGTAAATAAAATTTCCGAAACTTATCATTTCTTACAAAAACTATTTTATTTTTCTAAAATAAAAAAAGCCTAAGTTATTACTTGATACATCAGCTATCTGCCAGTGAAGTCCCGTCAAAATCGGTGCAGCCATTTCAGAGATTAGCCGGAACAAACAGACAGACAGCCAGACAGACAAAAATTGTATAAAATGTTGTTTTGGTATATGTACCGTGTATACGTCTGAATGCACTTAGTAAAAAGCGGTTATTTTATTATTACAAACAGACCCTCCAATTTTATTTATTTGTATAGATATGATATCAACAAGCGTTGAATCATTTCGTTCCTAAGCACCTTAACAATAGATTGATCCAGCGCAGTCACTCGTCATTTCAAACAATAATATTTATGTCGGTAAATTCAAACTAATACAAAACAATTTGCTTATGTAATCATTTAAGTTAATTTCTTACAAATGGTAACGTAACAAAAATCGGCCGCAAAGAGAAATTTTATTTAAAAAGTTTACTCAGCCAAATTTTATTAATTTAAACAATATTTGAAGCAAATTCAAATACAATTTGTGATTTTTTCTATAACACGTGCATTGCTTGTGATACGCTCACAACTTCACACCATCATCACACCTTAACTAATGAGAAATTAAATTTCTTACATATTGTAAAAAAAGAATTAGAGAATTGATGTTTTTCCTAAAACAAATATAAAACGAAATGGTGATCTCATTCAAAAAACTTTGGTTCAAACAACGCAACGGTTGCTGTTGTACCAATGTCTTATTAATTACAAGTACATACGTCCGAATGAACTTAGTAAAAAGCGGTTATTTTAATATTACAAACAGACCCTCCAATTTTATTTATTTGTATAGATATTGCTCCATGAAGATCACAATCTGGACATCCCCCAGCAAGTTGGGTAAGCCCCTGCTGAGGTGAAGTAGCGCCATGGGTCTGTAACGGCTCCATGGTGCCTCACCCCCGTTTCTCTAGGTCACATGTATTAGCGCGGGGTTTTAGCATATGAAAAGTTCACTCAAATTTCATCATTTCTTATTAAAAAAAGTATTTGGAATACACACTTGGGTGTTTTACTCTTGCATTTGAAACGTACCCCTTGATCGATTAATACTTTAAACAGCAGAGGGAAAATTTTGGTGCTTTGAAACACTGTGCAACGCATCTGGATGGCAACCACTCTTACAAGGGCCTTAAGTATGCCACCATAATAACCTTGTATTGTGATCCGATATTACTGACCAAGGTTCTTGTACCACTATGGGACAGCAGTGCGTTCGCGGCGTCCCTAGCGTCGCAAACATCTATAGGCGACGGTAACTGCTTATTATTAAGTGGGTTTGTAAGTATTTCTACTGTTTCTCAGCAATAACCTAATGAAGGATAGTAAAAATTCATGCAAACACGTAGATCTACTACTACTACTATTAAATTCAGGTATTCACGACTGGAATTATCTCGATTATATTTACAATTAATGAACACTATTATTGATACAAAATATTTAACACTTCTTTAATTTTTTTAACATTTAAAGTAGTTATAATTTTTTATTAAAATAAACACAAAATATTTTTTGTTTATTTTTTAAAACGTATTACTAAACGCAAACGTTGTTTTCATTGTACATAGATTTAGTTGGTGAACAATAAAGTGTTTTTCATTCGATCATTCATACTAATTCGTGGCTTTGATTATTTTGATTTGTGAATTAATCTAATATAATCTTAGTATAATATAATCTAATAGTAATCTTTTCATGCAAATTTTATACTCAAAATGCTTCCGGTGTTGCTGAAATGCCACAAGTCATGTCTTATTCTAAAAAAAAGCAATCTCATCAGTTAATACAAATGTAATACTAGATAGAAATATTTTTTTCTATTTCAAATGATAAAATTGTAAACTTAAAACGAACCATGTATCATCTTAATTAATGGTGTCTTGCTTCGCTTGTTATCTGCATATTATTCAGCATTAATTAAATAATCATTCTATTGCAAAATAATATACCTTTGACTTTATGATTCCGCTTTGTAAGAAAAAAAGGGTAATTTGAATATATTTAACCAGAATTGTAAGATTTAGTTTTTTTTTGTTTTACATCTTCGAAACTGGTTATATTTTTTTATATTTTGTTCAACTAGTTAATAATATGTTTTTTCTCTTACTTGTTTATTTCGTCATTATAAGCGTTTGGAAAAAAATAGCGCTGGTTGTCAAGCGAGCGTAAGCCGAGCTTAGAACTCATTTTGAGCTTCAGTGTAACACTATATTATTACTTAACACTGACGCTAACTAACACCAACGCTCAAAATAAATTATTTTCTCTCTTTGACACAAATGTTAAAGAACAGAAAGTTTGAAATATATTCGAGAATAGTCGTTTGATGAGAAAACCTTGGGCATGTACTTAATGCAGCCATTTGGCGCTCTTTCCATAAGAAGAAAGTTAAGCGAGTTCCACTCAACCTCCTTTAAATTTATTTTTAATGAAATAAAATTAATGATTGTAAGGATAATAGTAGTTATTACGTAAAAAGGGAAGAAAAAAAAACGAAGTTAAAATTATAAAGGACACAACAAGCCGTAGTGGAATTGGAACCCACGATATTTAGGTTAATCTGCGATTATACTAGTTGGATCCTACTTCATTTTTATTATTTAGAAAATACTTTTGTCAAAAATATAGGTTAATACTCGTATCATCTATTCTACTGTATACATCAGCGTACAGACAATATTTTAGCATAATGTAGAATTATTTTTACGACTCATTATTGAATACAAGTTATCATAATCATCTCAGCATTAAATCTCGTTCTAACTCATAATTGCACTTCAGTCTCAGAGCTCGGAAGTTTCGCTTTTAAATTACTACTTCTCCGTTCCAAACGCGCATGATTAAGCTGAAGATGCCAGAGTAAGCTATTTTTGTACAACATCAAGTAAGCACTTCTTAAAGACAAATTGAATAAAGATCTACTCTAACGTGATTAGATATTTGCTCCTGACGTAAGAATAAAGAAAGAAGACTGTCGTATTAAATAAAGCCATACCAACTGTCAACAAAATAAGAACACTGACCCCTGCTGCCGAGAGCCGCTGATCGTAAAAGACGACAAAACAATCCTAACTTGGCAGTAGAACTTCAAACCCGTCTAGATGGTAACCACCCGTAGTCTTTAAATTTGCACCGTAATATACTTATCTTGAGTTCCCGCATAAGTGCCCCAGGTTCCAGTTTCCCTTCACGGACGGCACGGTGTTAGCGGTGTCTCCAGCATTGCATACATCTACAGGCAGCGGTAAATATGTTACAATTCTGTCTAATGTTCCTTAACTTCCTTAATATTAAAAATTATTCCGCAATATTTCGAACATGAACGCTGGGAACATCGAATATATTAAAAAGGTAAAAACATAATTTGGAAGTTAGACTCGGCTACTAAATTAATTACAATTACAAAAATTTATTAAGAATCACACGTTTTTATTAAAATAATTATTAATTACATCGTGGAAGCAAAGTCAAGGTTACATTATATTTTTGCACAAATATCTAAAAAAACGATCATACATGTTTACATCATATTGTTATTTTACAAGGGAAGTCATATTTTGCTTTAAGTTACACAATATATCAGATTTTTTATAAACTAAACGTATGTTGGTATTAAACTGTCAGTAATATATGATCATGACTTAGAAACATCCATTGAGAGTTTTAAAAAGTTGAAAAAAAGAACCTTTTGATGGCTTAATTATGATATTTTGGTACCAAGTATTTTGGATTTAAAAACAAACGAGCGTTGATGAAAAAAATAGAGCAATTTCTTTTTTTTCTAAGAGCTTTATTATATGACAGTCATAGTTCTAAATACCTAATCTAATGATATATTTTTTTATGTTTTTAATAAACGGATATGAGTCAAGAGAGAGAATCAAAACCGCGAACAATTTTTGGATTTTAATCATCACCTACTTAAGATATTCACAATCATCTGCTGGAAGACTTCCTCAAGAACCAAATTGTAGTGCTTTGACGTTGACTTGATATACATATGTAAACCGCACTACAATGGATTAATCATAAGTAAGCTGATATGGTTGGTTCAAATAAAATCCAAAAAAAAAACATATTTTAATGAAAATGCATTTTTTATGACTGTAGAATAGCAGACAGGCTGACGGCTCGCTTAGAATTTAGCAGTTACCGTCGCCTATGGGTGTTTTACAACGCCAGTGGTATCGCGAAACTGCTGCTGTCCCATAGGGTATAGGAACTTGGGTCACTAATGCCGAAACACAACGCAATGGCGGCATACTTACAAAGGTGGTCGCCATCCAGACGGACTTGAGGCCCTACCACGTAGCTAGGGTGGGTTGCTATGTCGCCTTTTACGACAGGCCGACCTGGGCCGCAGAGGTTAATATTCTTTCTCCGCCCCTGCACGGAAAAAACAGTTTTACATTATGCTGAAAACCTATTCCCTGCCTACAGTCATTACCAATTACTGATTAATATTAGATTCCAGTCTATAATAGATAGACTAAACGCAAAAAGAGAGTGCATTTGCTATTAATATTCACAATAATAGAAGACACCATTTTTTGCTATACATATTTTACGTACCAATAAAATAAAAATAAATCGATTATTTTGTCTTTAAATTATTTTATTATTATTATATCCAAGTATGATTTAGTGTATGGTACGCATTTGTGGTGTTGGAGACGAATGCTCCGTATACCCTGGACGGCTAAAAGAACAAATAAATCTATTCTAGATCAGCTTCGCATTAAAGTCAGACTCTCAACAATCTGTTATCGAAAGATTCTTGGGTACTTTGGTCACATTGCCCAACGACAGCCGAATAACTTGAATAAGCAGATCGTGACGGGCAAGGTGGAAGGAAAGCGACCCCGTGGCCGATTACCTAGCCACTGTTGTGACCAAGTAACCGCCCTCACTTGACTCCCAATAGCAACCGCTATTCGAGAAGCTGGGAACCGGATGAAGTGAAATAGCTTACGAGACAGGTCACGATTGATTTTCAAGGAGACGACCTTCAGAAATGAAAAATTCAACCAAGAAGAAGAAGATGCATTTACAACAACTCCACTGTCTCGTGTGTCTACGTTTAGCTGTGATGTTACTGTCACTGTCAAGACAGCCACGGATGAGTATGAAGGAAATGCAGAGATATATAGGATATGGATATACGTGGACATTGGCGAACCGAGGAGGCACCAGTGAGATGATAAGTATTATAGTTAACACCAGTTTTTTTTTTATTGCTGAGGAACAGCAGACGGCTGACGGCCCACTTAATAGTAAGCAGACACCGTCGCTTGACCTTCGCATACATGAGCAGCCCCCGCGGCTGCTCATGTATGCTGATGATATCGCGCTGGCAGATTCGGACAGGGGTAGGCTGGTGCGACGTGTGAAGGCGTGGAAAGAGTCGCTTGAGAACGGTGGTCTAAAGCTTAATGTGACGAAGACCGAGTACTTGGCCTGTAACTCCACAGATCCCACACCCGTACGCATAGGCAGTGACACGGTCGAGCGCACGGACCAAGTGAAATACTTCCGATCTGTATTTCATGCGTCTGGTGACATCGATTGCGACGTCAAAGCGTGAACGAACTGGTGTTATTTGTGACCCCAAGATGCCGGTAAAGTTGAAGGGACAGGTCTATAAGACCACCATTAGGCCTGTCCTTTTATACGGCTGCGAAACGTAGCCGGTGTTAGAGCGACACAAGCAAGAACTGCGTGTCACGGAGATGAATATGCTGCGGAGGATGTGTGGAGTGACGCGGAAGGACCGCGTTAGGAACTCCCGCATTCGCGGCAGTCTTCATGTCCGTGACATTCCGGATAAATTGCAGGAGTGTTGGCTCCGTTGGTACGGCCACGTTTTACGGCAACCGGATGATTACGTGGGAAACAAATGTCTGGCCATGCCACCTCCGCCGGACCCGGCAGGAGGGGTAGACCCATAAAGTGCTGGCTTGACGTCTTAAAGGGTGATATGCGTGCTAATGGGCTCACTACCAGGGATGCTGACGACCGTGCGAAGTGGAGTAGAAAGAGTCGGAAAGCAGACCCCGGGCACCGAAACGGAAGTTTAGGTTGCAACCGGGATACTACGCTTAGATGATGATGATGAGTTACCGTCGCTTATGGATGTTTGCGACTCTAGCACCGCGAATACTCTGATGTCACATTGGGGTACAGGAACCTGGGTCACTAATGCCCGGAACACAACAAAAAGTTAATATGGTGGCATACTTATAAACCCAGACTGCCATCCAGACGGACTTGGGGCCCTACCACGTAGTTTTGCCACCTTTTATACAAGCCGACTACGGCCGCAGAAAAAGTAAAAAAGTTATGAACATATAATAATTTAAATAACATTTTCGGCATTTGCAACGGTGATCAACACTGATCTAAAAACATGACGTGTTGGTTAGATGCAAATCGTCCGTAGCTCTGGATGTTAATTTATACATGAAGGATTTACTATTTCTTTTAGACGGTATATGTTATTAATAAAATTTTATTACTTATGCATAAAAATATATTGCAATGCATGAATCGCAAGTATGGCTTTTGTATTATTATAAAATGCAATAATATTCAAGGTTACATTAAATGATATTGACCTTTTGACATCACTCGTCATCAATGTGAAAATATGTAATCAGTTTGTAGATATTTAGGGAGCTATTTATTTTAATATTAACTGTTTGCTTTCCGAATAAAATAAAATCATTAGCAAACTAGAATTTTACTACAGTATTTTGTATTTATTTTATCATTTAGAGAGTATGGCTAGTATAATATATTGTATATAATACACTTTTGTTACTATTGAAGTATAGAGTGTTGAATTTATTACTTTATTAATACAGTCAACATATGATTAAATTAAATAAATAAAAATTACACATAAAGACTGATAAAACATAAATAAATTTTAAATTATAAATAATTTGAACTAAAATGTAAATGTGAAGTAGATCACTTATAAAAAAAGAAAAAACGATAGAAAGAAGCGTGTAAAATGTCAATAGTATGCAAATGCGGACAGAATGAGTAATTTTTAAATGTTAGGGAAAAATAAAATTTGGTGGATCCTTCTCGTAGAGGCACTTCGTGGAGTGAAAGATCGCTTCGCACATGTCATTGTATTTATCCTCTGCAAGAAAAATAATAAAAATGAATTATACAAATTTTAAATTACTAAGCCAAATTGTGTAACATTGTAAATTCTTTTATGTCGGTTTTAATGAGATAATCATATTCGGCTTAAAATAAATTCATTCACGCGCTCTAAGGAGACGGGTCGAATTTTGGTGGAAAATAACGTAAATATTTTCTCAAGTCCAATTTACGAATTTTTTATATAATAAATAGTTCTAATGGCTTTGATGATAATCTATCCTGTTATTTAAGGCAAAAATCAATAAGACAAGGACTAATAATATTAGTTTAATAATCGTGGCGTAACGGATATCCATACTTCGGTACGTTCGTACTTGGGTTCGATTCCCGTCTCGCGACTAGGTGTTTATGTATAATATGTATTTATTTATAAAAGAAAAGTATATACGAGTATGTAGTATTTTAATTGTCTAGTACCCATAACACAAGTGCTATGCAACTTAGTTTGGGACTAGGCGGCGCTGTGTGAATTGTGCCAGTACATTTATTTATTTATTAACGTTGATTACTTACGGATACTAATGCACTGTCCAACAGCTTTCTTAACAGGCTCTTTCATATTTTGCGGATATAATATATCTATTTGTTTAGATATTAAGGCCAGATCTAGTTTATCGTTCTTAACCTGTGTAAATATTTCGATTATAAACATTATAGAAAATAAAAAGTAACAGCTAGAACCTAAAACAATACCTATAAAAGACCTGGATATAGTGATAACAGCTAATAAGGGAGATTTGAAGGTGACATGGTGTACTAATCTATAAAAAGTAAAAGAAGAATTGCCACTTATTAAGTAACTGTATAACAATGTTCACACGCCAGCAAAATGTACTGAATTCAAAATTGACGACGAATCAAATTTTAGTTTATGCAACATTTAGTAGTAAGTGTCCTTGTGGACTCCAGTCAACCACACCCAGCTGGAAGTTATTGCTAAGCAACGGATGATGCGCTGACGCAAGGTTTTCTTATCGACGTTGGAGTAATAAGAGTAATATATGTCACCAAGATCACGGAATCCAATGTTGGATCCTTACTTACAAAGTGCAAGGTAAGGGATGCAATCGAAATTAGCCAGTAATATGATGATAATTGATCATCAAAGCTCACCACTTGAATAGTTTTGTAGATGCAAGCAATGTAGCACATAACATCATGATCTTCTATGAAAACGCCTTCTTCGATTCTTGCAACTTTATCTAATAAACAAATAAACTACGCCTCAGTATAATGTAATTTGATTTTGATACTTAAATGCGGAGTCTCAGCGTAAAACTCAAACTTATTAATCGAATTCCAACAACGTGACGAAAGTGTGTAGGTGTGACGAAGTACCTGTATGATTTGAGTTTTTTTTTATTCTGATCTGATAGATATTTGTCATCCGTCATTTGTCTTTGTAAAATCAGGTATTCAACTAGGGTAGGGACCTATTTGAAAATCTCCGTTTTTACCTGAGGGGTAAACAAAGAATTTTGAGGGAAGACAAATTACCTTCATTGACTCCAGTTTTCGGTATACATTGTTTTTTTATTATTGCCATTGTATTTTTCACTTGAGCTCTGGTCATCTAAAAGTTTTAAATAGTTTTTCATCACAATTAACAACATTTCAAAATATATAACATAACGGTGGGGGAAAGATGAACATTTTATAGCCGATTCCAGATCAAGAATGATTTCCAAAGGAAATTATTTTAAAAGCATCTTCAAGATCGGCAGCATGTTGGCACTATCTCTGGTGTTACAAATTTGATATCGGCAATCAAAGAAATTATTAAAATGTAATGTAATAATATAAATAATGTAATAAAATAATAATGTCATAAAATCATACCACATCGTATATCTATGAGCACATCAGTATCATTCAGCAATCTGGTTGTCTAAGTCCTTTTAAGTCATCACAGATATTTAATTCAATAAAATTTAATTAAACTTACGCACAATGAAGAATTCAGGTTACTTATTATTAGTAAGAATAGTAAATAAAACATTTTGCAGTGATACAAATATGCACGATTCGGAGAATATCTAGATTAGTCTAGACTAATAAAAGACTTATTTTTACAAGCTTCTTAATTCACAAAATCAACACCCGCTTTAAAGAAATACCCAAAAAATAAGTTCATAATTTATGCCAATCCTAAATTTATATAGCAACGTTTGTGACTGCCCACCATTTGTCAGCCCTCTAATTTTGAAAATAATGATACGTTGTTGAGCCAAATTTAATTTACAATTGAGTTATTGCAGAAAATTGTCAAATAACATGTTTTAAACAGATCCTATTTTATAATTTGTTATTATATCATTTTTGACCATAAATACTTCTGATAAATATTTTTATGCAAGTTTTTTCTCATCTAAGTTTCCATCAATTATTTTTATTATTTTATTATTTATTTTGTAAATCATATCTTTGTTATTTGTCAAGTCTAGTGAAGAGCTATACTTACTAAAAGGTTCCCACCACCCATGTATTCTTATTGTAAACAAAGTTTAATAAAGATTTATTATTATTTATTATTATTATCAATTGCATTATCGTAAACCACATGCGATGTAGATTTTCATACACAAACATTTCATTTCATCCAAAACTCTGCCTAAGATACTATACTTCAAATTTGCATCGCCTTTATGCGATCCTTTTTTGTAAAAGGAAAAGAATTTAAATGATTAATAACCAGTTGCACTTTTTTTATATTTTAATGTTCGCAAGTTGCGATTACGTCACTACGTTATCGTTGCGATTAAATGGAAAATTAGTATAATAGCCACATCAGTTGGTGATAGAAGTGGCTACATTTGGTTTTTAAAGCAGTAATTGCCAGCTGACTTTCTAACCTCCAAAAGATTTTTTCCTTTTAACTACCTGAGAACTGTGCTGTATGAATAATATTTGTCAATATCTGTAGGTCAAATTTCAATCAATTTTTTTAACTGATCGATTACACAACAATTAGAACTATTAAGGACATAAAACTTTCGCCTATCTAAATCCACGTAATTCCTAATTAGATTTGCCGCTATTTATGTTTCTAATTTACGCCACTGCACCAAACTCTAGTTAAAATCGTCTAGCGATGGGTTATTTTTATTTATATTCAAATAAGGAACGTTGGTATAAATATAAAAAGTTTGCCATTAAGTAACTTTATTTGTATATTATAATGTAACAAACATTTGTAAAAGCAAAATAATAAAAGGCGGAAAAGCTGTCAAGGGAATATAAACGATTTCGGCGCATAATCATACATGCATTTAGATACGTAATACGAAGCTTCACAAACATCCTTGTGCTTCTTGACTGAAACAAATAAAAAATTTAAATTATTTAGGTATACTATAATGTTATACAGAAAAAAGATTTGTTGTAGTACATAAACTAAGAACTCAGTAACAATCTAGCTATCTATATTTTTACCATAGCGAACCCGGGTTGCTAATAGCTAATAAACCTAATTAATTTCGCACTATTTACCATCTAATAGACCAAGACGTAGACCCTGTCGACAGTATCGTATTTAGTGTGTGTGTTTCTTGTTACAATGCCTAATAAATTCTCCAAACCAAAATCAACTTAGGTTTATTTTTAGTTAGAGTTTGTGAGTTTAGTGTGCTATCGGATAATTTGCCATCAAGACCTATAAAGCATTCATATCCGCGAAAGAGACAACGGAGAAGGAGAACACTGAACCGTCCTCTTTCCACGTTGTGCTCAGTCGCTTGCGTGGCTCTTAATAATGAGAGATTACATCAGTGTATCGCGTTTCACCTTATAAAAAATTATTATATAAAAAATATATATAACGAATCTCTTTACTGAAAATACTTACCCAAGTCTTTACACACTTCAACAGCCGCTTTTAAATCGTCTTTTACTTCATTAGGAAACATTGTGTCTATTTGTTTCACCATCAAATCTATCATTAGCTTATTGTTTTTTACCTGAAAGATACAAGGCATTTATTGGTCTAAATTTACGAGAGGATGAAACCCTAGAGAAAACTCATAAATTTGATTCCAGATTTTTCTTTCAATGCTTCAAAAAACAATGTAATGCATATATTTTATCTTTTTACGGCGAAAAGGGGAGCTATATCAAAGACCCATGATATGACGTTATCACTATATTATGAAAGAAAAATCCGCAAAAAGTAAATCTAATGATACCCATCCATTAGTTAGATGGAAAGCAAGGAGTAATATATAATATAATATTCATGATGATTTTTAAGACAGCATTAATAGACGAATACAGGTAAGACTATCTGGGTTACCCCATACAGATTATAAGTAAATTACTAATTAGCTCTCCAAAATTCTTGTTCTTTATTTCTAACATCTTAACCAACTATATTATGTGTATGAATATTCACGGTAACTAATAAAACACTAGCTATCATATATGAACGACAATTGATCAATGAAATTGTACATCTCCATCAACCAAAATACAAATTTCTGTAAATTCTTTTATATAAATAGCATTAGCTTCTGTATTTCTAAGGATTTCGCATCCCGTTCAAAGACTAATGACAATAATTTTTATTTAGCGACTCGCTATACTACAAATTCCCATTGTACTACGCTATCTTAACAGGTTTTTACTTTGCTCGTTTTCCTTATATTTATTATACTTACAAATATACATAAATACTGAATGAATGAATGAAAACTCTTTATTGCATACAGATACTTAAAATTAACTTAAAATAGGTATATAAAAATATAATGCTGTATGACATTGGGCGACCTTATGGCTTAAAGCGATATCTTCCAGGCAACCCGAAAATTAAAATTAGTAATTAAATATTATGCTAAGTAAACATAGTAGCTATGTTTATTTAATAAAAGTTAATCAAACATTAATAATGTTATATTAATAACTTATTGCTTACTATTTGAGCCATTGTGTAGATGCAAGCAATATAACACATAACATTTTTTTGTTCTAAGAATTTTCCATTTTCAATTTCTCCTACCTCCTCTGAAATGAGAACATTATAATATATTATATTCTTATAGTTTGTTTTATACCAATTAAAATATTTTAGGTGACTATGTTCTAGATACCAAGGGTGTTCAATAAATAGTGATAATGCGATATATTCTCCTTGGAAAGAAAAAAAATACTGGCAGGCATAGCCCAAAAATCAGATATAATAATAATAAAAAGCAATCAATTCTCTTTTGTTTTTTAAAAATCGTCATTTGCGTCGTGTCGGAACGTGTTCTTAAAAAAGTATAAAATAGAAGTCCGTACGGCAATAAAATATCACTGCTTGAAAATTTTACTACGGAGCTGGTAAATCAAGACTTGAGAGCAACATTAGGGGTTCATGCTCCTCCATATTCTACGATTGCGCGTTAGTGTACTGAGTTCAAACGAGGAAGAACATACATTATCGACGAGCCCCGCACGGGACGCCCTACATTGGTAGTGACTGAATAAATGTTAAAAAAGTTGAAAACATTGTCTTGGCGGATCATTGTGTTATTATATCAGAAGAAATGAAGATTTCTATACATACATCTATACACAACCATTTAGGTATGAAAAAAGTATCAGTACAGGTGATCAGAATGTTTTCTGTCGCGCAGAAACAAACGAGACTGAGAATTTTCCTAAGCTTGGTTACAACAAAATCTTGATCGATTTTTGGCTCGATTTATAACATGGACGAAACATGGCTTCACCGTTATGACCCGGAAATAAAAAAAAGTGCAAAACTCGGAAGAGGTCATCTCCAACTCCGAAGAAATGTAAGCCTTTTTTTGTCTCGGGGAAAACCGCTCTTGCGGGGTCCCCCGGCCCGGGGGGACCGAGGGATATGTGGGACTCCGGGAAAAATGTTCGACCATCCGACTACCCACTAAAAACCCCGCTGTTCTCCTATCGCCTACGCCCGGGCCTACGGATATGTGGCCTGCCGATCTCGTGGCCCGGGCCGCCGCCGGCCCGCTTTTTGTTTCAAGGCGGGCCTCTTCTAAAGTGTTGGCGCCAGGGGGTCAGGGTTTCGTCGCTCCGGCGCTTTCCTGTATTTTAGGAGTTCAGGGGTGCCGCGGAACAGCACGCGGCCCTCTCCCTCGCGGCAATAGTGCGACAGGTCCGCGCCGATTTGGACGACGAGAGCGCGGCGCTCCTCGCGCCACGCAGGGCATACGGCAACAGTGTGGTCCACCGTGTCCTCCTCGTCGCCCGCGCCACAATGGTGGCACCTCGACGTCATCTCCTGCCCTATGCGACACAAGTACCTCCCGAAACAACCGTGCCCCGAGAGGACCTGCGTCAGGCGGAAGGTCAGGGCGCCGTGGCACAATTTCACCCATTCGGCCAGGACGGGCCTCACCGCTTCGATGGTGGCGAGACCCGCGCTGGGGTGCGCGAGGCGCTCCTTCCACTACACCATGAGCACCTCGTCACGCAGCTCCGCCCGCTTTACCTCCACTTCGCGAGGCGCGGGGCGAGAACCACGCTTGGCCGCATCCCGACGCCACTGGTCCAATAGCCCCAGGACTCGGGCCTCGAGGTCCCATGGTGGAGATCCGGCCAGCAGGGAGGCCGCTTCGAAGGACACCGTGCGGTATCCCCTTATCGCCCTGATGGCCAGGACGCACTGCGGCCTGCGAAGCAGCGCTGTCATTTTGGCCGTCAGGCAATCCGCCCAGATCGGGGCCCCGTAAAGGGCCATCGACCGCACGGTTCCCTCAGAGCCTGCGGCACACTGCGCCCGGCCCACCGATATTTCGCTAGGCGCTCGAAGTGTGCCGCAAAGTTCCATCGCCCATCGAGCAACAGTCCGAAATAATTCATGGACGGCCCGATGGCGATGCGAACGCCTCCTACCGTTATGCTCAGGCCGGTGGCGGCCTCTGGCGGGGCCCGTAGAATATTACGGCCTCCATCTTGTAAGAAATTTAAGCCTATTCCATCCGCCGGTAAGATCATGGGCTGTTTTATCTGGAACAGCCAAGGGGTGGTAATGATCGAATACCTTAATCATGTATCCATGAGCCACTATTACGAAGACTTTGTACTCTGGACAAATAACAAAGTGGCAAACTCGCTAAAGTTGTTTTGTTTCACCAAGATAACGCCCCCGCGCACAAGTCCAGAGTTGCGATAGCTACCATTCAAGAAGCTGACTTCGAATTATTGGAACATCCTCCATATTCACCAGCCCCTAGTGAATTCTCCCTATTTCCGCGGTTAAAGGAACATCTCAGGGGCCATAAATTTGAAGATGATGATCGTAGTCGCCGTGGTACACGATTTTTAAGCGATCAAGAAGATCTTTTTTTTAAAGGGAATTTTAGCTTTAGAAAAAAGATATTAGTAGTGTATAAACCCGAAAGGTGACTACGTCGAAAAATAAAATAATATTTAATAAAAGATAATTGCGTCATACTCATTATCACTATTTTTTTAACACCCCTAGTAATAAGAATTACAGTAATATATTTTAAGACTTAACCCACATTTTCTGTAAGTGTATCATAGAAACTTAGTTAAATTTTTTTTCAACAAATGGCTTTAATCGAAACTTAGATGACGTTAAAGACTGGTACTCTTTATAAATGGTTTTCTTCTCTATATCTCGTGTAATTTTTAATTTAATTTTAAAATCAACTTTGGAATCCTGTCACAGGTACATCATGAGGTATTGGATTTTAGTGGACAAAAATAATCTGATTTATAGCCCATAGAAACTAGGACTAAAGCCATTCTAGTCTCTAGCGTTTTTGGCATAGCATAATTCTTTATCCATCCCACGAAGTGTTCAAGTGTTTTGTGAAATTTCAGATGATATAAATATTTTGTCTTGTATAATTGAACTCGTAGACACGACCGTACAAGGCACTTACGTTATATGTATAATGTATATTTTTATGGTTATCTATAGATTCGTATTAATTATATTGATAAGGATTTGGAACAAAATGATCGCTTATTTTAACATATATACCTTCGGTCACATCATTCTTTGGCATGCAGCTTTTTTTCATTACTTTTCCAGACTTCTTTAGCTGTTGTCTTGTCATCTTTAACAAATTATATTATAATCAATACAAATATTAAAAGTAATGTTTACATGAAATTGTTTAGGCATTTTATTATATTCCAAAAGAAATTGCAGCAAAGTTAACTTTAATTAAGCTGTTACTAAGTTTGCTAGGTGTTGGGCTTCAAGCCCGTCTGGATGGCAAACATGGTATCCATGCAAGGTAGACTAAATTGGAGGTTTTATCCATACAGGGGCGGAGAAAGAATACTGACCTCTGCGGCCGGGGTCGGCTTGTCATAAAAGGCGACAAAACAACCCTAGCACGTAGTAGAGCCCCAAGCCCCCTGGATGGCGACCACCTTTGGTCTTAAGTATGCCGCCATAATAACATTGCATTGTGTTCCGGCATTAGTGACTCAAGTTCCTATACCCTTATGGGACAGCAGCCTGTTCGCCCATAGGCGACAGTAACAGCAAAATTTTAAGTAGACCGTCAGCCTATCTTCTTTCCTACAGCAATAAAAAAGGATGCAGAGATTTCGATTCGATTCCATGATTAGGAACCGAAACCTGTACATTGGTCTCCGTATGTACCTGAGCTGCTAGGTACACACCAATTAATGAGTTTCATTTATAATAATAACATACCGCATAAGTGTCACCAATCACCAAAAACAGTAAACAAAGTGCTTGAATATAAATTTGATTTCTTTTGTTACACATATTTGGAGTTACAGAGGCAAAATGTGAGAAAGAAAACACATATTTCAATATTTATACTGAGATTTATCATTAGCTAGTGACAATAATTATAGTCTGGGCTGTGTTTGAAGATAAAACTGTCTTATTAATGTCTCGCCTCTATTCAATTAAGACATCTAAGTTATTTAAACACTAGTAATAAATATCCCCTGGTTTACAATAAAGAAGAAAATATTGAGGTAATTTTCTGTTTGTTAGAATTTTTGGTGATGTTGATTTGCTTTATTTTCCTTGTGTTTATAAATCAACTTCTTTTCTAATTAAAAATGCTTTACGCACACCTTGGCATGTGTGAGACTTCTCTGTACAATGCACCCATGCACGTCGCTAGTACACCCACTAAAACAACCCCCGGTTCCGTCGTTCGTCTTCGTATGTGACCATACTAGCACCGGCCTCTTCAAAGCCAGGAGTGGTCATTAAAGCTGATGGAGTCTCGTCATCTTCTATCATCCACTCATCAACCATGTGTGTGCGAGCTGCGAGCCTTAGACAAGGGTCACGTCTGCAAATGAGCACTACAGCGGCTCGAGGTCAGTCGCCAACTATCAGCGACGGGTGGCGTTGCATGAATGGAAGAAGAGCCTAGCGATTGACGGAAACGAAAATTATTATATTTTAAGATGGAATCTGTGTCTTAAAAGTACAAAGTTACAAATTTCAAACTATTTATTTTATTATAACCATTTCTATATATGAAGTTGTTAACGTCGATCTGTGGCAGATATATTTTAGTCCACAAATCAAGTCTTACATAAAAACACATATTAACATGATCTATTTGAGTTAAAAGGTATTTGAGTTAAAAAAAAATATATATCTACCTATACCCATAGGCAAACATTTTTAGATTATGTAAAATCATGCACAGACATTCAAATGTTCTATAGTTCTTATATATAAAAAAACTAAATATAGTGTGGCTGGTAATATTAATAATGTATCAACTAATAACATACTATAATATACTGTGTGATTAAAAGTACCTTCTTGAATCAGAGAACAAACGCGTATAAAGGCTATTTTAACAAGAAGCCAATTTGACGCATATAGAATATAAAAAGAGCTGTTAGAATAAACTGATCTTAAATGGTTTAATAGTTAAAGACGAGTTAAGTGACAAGATGAAATCTGACAAGCAAGGTCCATGTGATTAATGCATTAACGCTTCTATTTAAATCTCTCAATGTTTTTCAAGTGACTGTCGCGCGTTACAGTGACGATGGCTTTCTTTTGACCAACTTCTCCTGGGTTTTCTCTATTTCTGGATTGATTCTTATTAGTTAAGGTAGTTGAGATCCAAATCAATGAATTTGGAAGGCATAAAAGCTCCTTAGTTAGCGCACTTTCAAAATCTGATATTGCTTATTTGTTTATATTTTTTATAAAGGCATTTCGTCTGGTTAAAAGAGAAGTATCTTGGAAAAGATTATCTCTCTGATCCTGGGATCAAGATACATTTACATACAGGAGATGTTTCGTCAGCCCCAATAAAAATCTGCATATAGACAAGGTGAACTGCTCTTTTTTAACTCACCAACAACAGGTTTTATAATCTTTTTATCATTGTTTGATTAAAATATAGCGGATTAATTATATTTTTAGCTACTTTGGTGACAATATCGACTTACAGGTTTTTTTTATTGCTGTAGAACAGCTGGCAGGCTGACGGCCCGCTTAGAATTTAGCAGTTACCGTCACCTATGGGTATTTGCAATGCCAGTAGCATCGCGAACACGCTGCTGTCCATAAGGGTACTACAGGAACTTGGATCACTAATGTCGGAACACAACACAAGGTTATCATGACGGCATACTTAAGACCAAAGGTGGTTGCCGTCTAGACCGGTTTGAGGCCTACCACGTAGCTAGGGTGGGTTATTTTGTCGCCTTTTAGGACAGGCCGACCCTGGCCGCTGAGGTTAGTATTCTTTCTCCGCCCCTGCACGGATATAACTATAAAAATAGGCTAACAACTTTATCAATCAGTATATTAGAATAAAAGTTTGCGTATATCGTTTGTGTTATCATAATAATGCAAAAAAGAGTTCCTGAAGATTTTCCATTGACGCTTTTTCTATAAAAACTTAAAAAATATCCGTGTACGAGCAGAGTACATACTGACCCCTGTGGCCAGGATCGGTCTGTCGTAAAATGTGACAAAACCACCCCAGCGAGGTAGTAGGACTCCAAGTCCATCTGGATAGCAACCACCATTGATCTCGAAATGTGCCACCATAATAACCTTGTGTAGTGTTCCGGCATAAGTGACCCAGATTCCAAGTTTCCTCTACGGCAGTATATTCGCGATGCCCCTGACGTCACAAACCTCCATAAGTGACGGTAACTGCTTACTATTTAGCGGGCCGTCAGCTTGCCCTCTCTTTTTATTAATGAAAACTCCTTTCTTCCTTAACATCATTAAACCTAATTCAAAATGCTGTATGTAAGTGACAAATAAATACTCATCATTACAATCAAGGTCGTAACAATCGCGTACTTCTTACCACGTTTTCCTAATCATCACATTCTAATTACAGATGATCATAAAACTGCAGAGATTAGTACTATATGGGACTAAAATAGGATGAGCAGTAGTTAAACATTTTAGGAGAATTTCCTTACAAGTGTTTTTACCAGTGGAAACAGAATTAAAAGAACATATTTTAGTTTTCTACAATAAATTGTGAAATAAGACTTTATTGTTTCAATGGGAGGGCACATTATCCTGTAAAGGCTAAAATTTATCAGCGATTCCATTAGTTATTAAAAGTATTTATTCATATATACCACGATAAGTGTCTAGTTCTGAATAAAAGAATGAGGCTACCCGAACTTCCTAAGAAGTTGCATAAAGTATCTGACAGCCTAGTAGTACACTTGAAAACTAACCATAGTATGCCGCTTAGACGGTTTTTCTCGCCTAATGTGCATGTTATGCATGGTATATCGGTATTTATCGACAGTAAAAGTATTATCGTGAGGAAACTAGCATTACGAAAATACCGTTGTGTGAAACCCGCATATCCTCTTGGGCAAATGTGGCAAGTATACTGTTCGTTCTCTATAGAGGAAAGAGCAAATGGAATGTTCTAGGCTATTATTTTATTATATATTACTGGCACGCGTGAATTGTCACTGCTAAGAGATGCCTATCAGTGTTATGGTAAGAGATGAAGTAAAAACCAAATTTAGCTAGATTTATTTCATCCAGTTTCGTGAGTCACTTTATTCAGGTAATGAAAATGTCATATAAGAGCATCGAAGTTGGGCCTTTTTATAATACTCAACAGTATTAAAGTGTAAGCTTCAATTGCGACGGATACGAAACACTTTGAAGAGGGAAATGTTTACTTAAATAACTTAACAATCACTTAAGGAATATAAATTATTTAATATATAATGTTTTCCCGCTTAATGTATGGCCACAGTACACAAAGATGTCTCATGATACATAATCGCACAATTAATTGAAACCTAATGAGCTGCACACATTATAAAATCTTAAGAAGTAATTAAATTCCTCATTAAGCGTGGTAATAAGGTTAAGTGTAACAAGTCGTTAGAAACTATGTATTTGAGGGTGATTATTCATCTATTTTTATATTTAATCGTTTGTGAATCGGTTAGTATTTTGATTTCAATAAAAAAATTAACAGTACCGCAGGGCATTCCTTTAAGCATACCATCCATTTCACCATCCATTACCATATTATTGTGATAAATGTAGAGACAAAAAAGAAAACTAGTCCTTAATTATCATCTATAAAGATGTAGTAGGCCGTAAGTGGCATACAATGAGATCAGTACATAGCGACAGTTTTTCTCGCCTAATGCAGAACGCATCTAAAAATTTCTGGAGTCTGGAATCAGCGCTGGCCTCGGGGTAAATCAAATGAAGTGGTCGCTCTAGGCGCTAAGGGTGCAAAAATCAAATAGGAAAAAAAATTACATAAAATAAAACTACTAAAATTTGCACCCTTTGAAAGACGCGGGGCAGTGTTGCTAGGTCTGTCCCATTCCTTGTTAAATTACATAGGCGATGGCTCTTCTGACTTGACATAAAACGAAATGCAATTTTTGCCAAGTAAGAGTACCGCCTAAGAGCGCTGACAGACATTCTTGGTCTACCCTGTCTGGGGTCATCTTTAAGTACTCGTAGGTCCACTCTGAGGGCAAAACTAATAACCGGCGTCAACCTCATGGCCCATTCGTGATAATTAGTTTTCCTGTACTAAGATAATCAGCATATGTGCTTGCTATACGAAAAACTTGCTTACAGCAATAATTTTCCCGTTTAATATTTATTTATTTCTTCAAACAACATTATTTACATACACACAACATATTACATGAAGTAAAGAATACTTTTTAAAATCATTCTTTAACAAACATTAGTCGATATTCATCTGACAGCTAGCTTAATTTGACAAGTACAAAATTTAATTATTTACTTATAAATTTTTCACTGACACTAAAATAATGTTTTAGATGACCATGAAACAAATGAAAAACTCAGGTAAAATGATGAGAAAATCCTGCCAACCTAAAAACAATGTAGAAGACGGTAAGTGTTTTTACCTAGATTTTATTTTACACATTCTAGTTTATAATTACTGAAAATAATAATCGTAATTATTTAAGTAAATTTTTGTATCCGAAAGTTCTAGAACTGAGAATTATGGAACAATAACCCGAGACTGTTCTTTCAGATAAGGTTGACAGCATTGTGAAGGGTGTATTTTTAGATGAAACAAATGTCAAATGCTATATGGCTTGTATCATGAAAATGGCCAATGCGGTATGTTACAAATTAATTATTAGGCGTATCATATATTATTATGAATTATAATATTATTATGTTGGTTTCATTTTTAATTACACCAGATTTTATCGTACTTGAAATATTCAAGTATATTATAATAACTTCGAGTGTAAATAACCCATGTCCACCAAACCTGCTTTTAATGCTCCTAAGCAACAGTTTTAATAATACCGAATCCCACAAAGTTTGAATCACGCGGAAGTGGAATTTATAGAAGCCAAATTTTACCACATATTCCTTCTAAGAAGACTTAGAACTCCCACTAATGAAATCGTGAACGAGAGAACGAGAATGATCTTAGAACGCTCTTGGATCTTCGACTCGGAAGTGAAAGATGTAACCGAATTAAGATCTCTTGATTGAACATGAAAATGATTTTTCCTAACTAGCTTCTTATCGTAACTTTTAAAATGAAAAAAGAAATATTAATAATGTTATATGTTTTACACAATATTAGCTTACTATTGTAGTGATAAAAGAGTTTTGATCAAATTATACGAGTACATTAACCACATGATATGGTTTACAGATAAAAAATGGTAAATACAACTATGAACAAGCATACAAACAGGCAGATATGTTACTACCCGTTGAAATAAAAGAAGAAGCCAAAGCGGCGTTGACAACGTGTAAAAACGCTGGTAGGTGTCCTACAATAAAATATAACCAATTAAGGGTGATATATACTTCTAGGAAGGTTTTATTTAGTGTATTTGAGTACTGATAACTGTTACAATAAACGAGTTTTCTACAATAGCAAATAAATTTGCCGTAGCAAAAGCAGTCCATCTCTATTTAAGGGACTACGGATTTCCAAAAATAGATGGAACTTAATAGATGCTTCCAGACAGAAGAGTAACTGTTAGGTTTCATCCGCAATAAACCAACGCGACGTAACTTCTAGAATAAACAAGTGTGTTGAGTGTATCAGGCTCGGACTGGGCCAGGAGGGACTGGGTGGCTGATCACAAGCCTGGGGCCCGAGACAAGATGATAGCAATTAAAATATTAAGCAACTTACCCTTTCCTTTGTAATGGCCAATTCAGTTTTTTGATGTATTATGTGTGTTTAACATAATAAAGGAGAGTTAAAACAAACTATACGCATCACACATAAAAACATAAAAAAATATCAATAAATTCCAAAAAAAATACGTAATACTAGCTGACCCGGCGAACTTCGTACCGCCATATTTTATTTCTCTAATCGCAACTGAGGAAATAAAACCCTTCCGGTAAAATCGAATTAGCTAAATTGAAAATAAAATAATTATAAATATATCAGTCACAAACCATTAAAAAACCATTAATACGGTTATATCTTGAACATGAATAAATATTACGTGAAATAAAGTAGTGGAATTTATATTCTAAGAAACAGAACACAGCGCCATCTATTGGGTGTATTTGCAACCTAGATGTCAAACAATATTGAAGAATTTTATCGATGAATCAACGTACATCGCCATCTATGAGAACTTCATAAGACTAAACAGTAAATAAACACTTGCCTAAGAAACAATTAATTGATACATTTTATTCGTTTACATTCACGACATAAGCGAATAATTGAGATGATAACTATTCTATCCAGTAAGTTAGACCAAAATACGGGTACATGTGAAATTTGATTGAAATCGGTTCAGTAGTTTTGGAGTTTATTGGCAACATACATCGTAACATAAGATTTTTATAGATATAAAGATTATAAACTTGCACTAACTAGAGTATCGGCGATAACGGCAATACAAACCGACAAAACAATGGAATATGATGCCAGGAGCCAGGAGCGCGCGTCGGGGATTCCCCAACCACAAGGACAAGATTCTTTACTTGCGTAATGCGTTCCGTTTCATCAGAAATACGTTACGTTCGTTGTCATTTATATATGTTGCAGTACCGAGTTTTTATGAACATCTAAAAGTTAAATTTCGTTTTTTTAATTTCTATGAAACAATGTAAAATGGCTTTACGCTATAATGATACACGTCTAAATAAGTTGATTGGATCAAAAGTTATTGCCGTTCAGAAAAAAATTCAAAACTAGTTTCAGGGAGTGGCTTACTCAGGTTCAACCATTTTTCGAATTTTTCTATTTTAATTCTCTCTAATTATATGAACGAACTATTTGATCTAGTTTTACATTTAGGTCACAAGAGCTGGGACCTAGCCTGCGCGGGTCTCCTATCCTACGGTAGCCGCAAGCCAGGCCCGTAGGGGGCCCGCGCAGGCTGGAACCCGGCTGGCAAATGCCACCTCGACTATATGGCCAGTCCGACGCTGAAGTGTATGTAAAGTGGCATTGATAACCGTTGAAGTAAATATTATCTAAAGTGGAGATCACGTCTTGGAAAAGGGAGTGTAGGACGCTCCCGGCAAGATAGGGCGATGAACTGCGAAAATCAGTTGGCTGGAAGTGGATGCAACAAACCAAAGATCGAACCAAGCGAGTATCTTGGGAAGTTCCTATGTTCAGCACTGGAGTTTAGTTCGCTAACGATGATGACTAAATTAGTCGTATAAACTGGTCTGCAACTTTACTCGAATTATAAAAATATCAAAATGCAACGTTTAGCAGTTACTATAAAAAATCAGTGCAGCAGAGTATTAAAATCAGTAAAAAGGATTTAGTTACCCTCTATGTTTCATGCGGACACAAAATGTCCATCGCGATCCACTGAACTACTTAATCATATTTTCTATTCTAGATTTTCATTAAAGGTTCATTAAATTTCAAACTCAGCTAGGTATATAGCAGGAGAACTCTTATCTACATTCCAGAAATAATAAACTAAAGCGCGGAAGTTACAAGATTAGGAAGTTATGAGATACATTAATTAGGTATTATTTTGTTTCAGCAAAAGGCCACGCGGACATTTGTGACGCATCGTTTCACATGACTAAATGCATTTACGAAGCTAATCCATCAATTTTTTATTTTCCATGATTTATTTGAGATGTAATACTAAATTGTTATTAGATAACTTTATATCATTTTTCTTTTACTATAATTTTCTTTTTTGTTTCTGAGATCATATTTATAGCTTATCATACTTTTAAAGCCTTAGTTCCCAAAGTGGTCCAGGTGGACCCCCAGGGCTCCACAGGAGACTCGACGGGAGTCTACGTTGATGTGACAAAAAACGGGGGTTCACAATTCGTAAGCGGGAGGGTCCAGGTAAATTTATTTGCTTTCGATAGTGAAGAATTAAAATATTGGCTTGACTATAGTGAGATTATACAAAATTTAGTTTTCTTCCATCAAAGGCAGACAAATTATTACCCATACGCCTTTTATGTAACAAAGTTTTGAGCAATGACTTTATGAAACCATCGAAGCTCGAAGATCATCTAAAAAAAAGGTGTTATCCTGATAAAATAGATAAAGGTTTGAAATATTCTCAAGCATTAAGATTTAAAAGAAAACCTGATCAAGTTGAAAGCAGACATCGTATCTTGACGGACTTGTTCAAAAAATTTACATTAACTTACAATTACAAAGGGACAGCCTCAATATAATAAAAAATAAACGGTGTAATTTCAGCTTTTCTTGGAAAATTAAAATTACGAAGCAAAATATTATTTAGCGCAAATTTTCCCAGTTTTCAAACGTGTCAGGTAGAATGCCTTGATGAGGATATTAGACATACTTTCAACATTTAATTTAATTATTAGAATTAATAAAATTACAAACAAATAATTCTAACGATAGAAATACCATCATGGATCATAAATCCATTTGATGAACCGGAAGTGGAGAATGTGTTATTACAAGAGGAGCTACTCGAGCTTAGCACTAATGAGGAGCTGAATGTGAAATTTAAGAGGGTATCAAACGTTTTGGCCGCAGGCAGAAATACCCGAAAAATATCCTGGACTGTGGGGAATTGCGAGAAAGCTTTTGATAGCATTTCCCTATCGTCGTCATATCTTGTCGAAAAAGGTTTTATGGTCACAAACCTTTAACAGGATATGCGGTTATTCCTAACAAAATTAAAGCCAAGTATTAATTACTTGTCAAGTATTAATGGCAAGTATTAATTAATTAATTATGACTATTTTGTGATTGTCATTGTGAAAGTTACGCTATGTTATTAATGTTCAATTTTAATTATACTACGACTGTTATCAATGTAATATGATAAAATAATAATTAATAGTATGATAATTACATATTTGAATAAATACAACACAAAAAATATAGTATTTTTCTTTTTACCACTCTGAATGGGGAATTTTCTAAATGAAATAAGTGCGAATTGATTGATTCCTTGTGGTGTGAGTAGATATCAAAAAAGTAAAGTTGGATGGAATCTTTTTTGATTGGTCAACTTTACTTTTTTGACATCCACGCACAGTACAGTTAATTAATTAACCAATCAATTTTGACTTCATTTTTCGAAAACTATTCTATTACTATTCGTGGTTGGAACTCAGCCGCTACGCAAATTTCCATAGTAAGATCTAATTTTCACATTTTTTGTCGAGTTTTGGAAATATGGTAGAAATGTAGCTAAATTTTGAAAGTGGTCTATGAGAAAAAAGTCTGGGAACCTCTGGGAAAGTCTGGGGACTACTTTAAGCAGTTAAGTTGTTACATATATTTATCGACGAGACAATAGTATATGTATAAATTAAGTTTTTTTTCTTTTAGCACTGATAATTTATTTTTTAATTGATGTTTAATTAATTGATTTCCTAGAATATTCTTAGTGGAATAATTTGGTGAAATGGTGAGGCAAGAACGATTCTTGCGATAGTATACAACGACTAGATAGTTCTTTTCGAATAAGAAGCATATTATAAAATTATTTCCAATTTCTGAGACCCCATATAAGTGTAACCCGCCAATCCGCATTGGACAAGCGTGGCGTCTCTAAGAAGTTCCAATAGTGGGACATTACGGGCTGATATTATATTTCGGTATACTTAGATTATTTAAAACGTTTTTAATCGTACCAGTGTATAACTTTTAAATCTCTGTTGCCTGTCGTAAAAAGCGATAAAACCATCCCAGCTGGATAGGGCTCCAAGCCCGGCTGGCTGACAACCACCGGTAGCGTTTTAGCAGTGCTCCAGGCGTCGCAAACTTCCATAAGAGGCAATAACTTCACTATTAAGTGAGCCTACCTGCAGTTTTACAGGAATAAAAAAACTTTTATTAATTGGTTATTCTTAGTCTTAAGTCAAAAGTCGTGGGACTGATTTTTTGACAGGAAACGGGGCTACTTTTAGCTTCGACATATTAGTCAGAATTCCATTTGTGTACAAATAATAACGTAGACTTTTTAATAATGGGATGCCTGCTATACTTACTACGTATATGTATTAATCACAATGTACATGTACTCTCAACAATTTCCGCCTGTCCGTCACGCGGTAAATACCATGTGGTTTAAAAGATAATGATCCATTAACTTGCAATTTTTATACCACATGTCGCTGAACACGAAAATCGGGCGCAATTAACTATTGTATAGTTTTATATTACGAGATGAATCAATTTATTTTCGAAATAAAATATTGAATAAATGTTTAAATGAAGGGTGGGAAGTTCTTTACGGTGCACAAAGTTTCAAAGCACCAAAAAAATTCCCTCTACTGTATTGATCAAGAGGTGCATTTTAAATGCAAGTGTAAAACACCCAGGTGCGTATTTCAAATACTTTTTTTTTATAAAAAATGATGAAATTTGAGTGGCCTTTTCTTAAAAACAATTAAATAAATTCTTAAAACTTAACTGTCCAAGATATGAGTAATTATTTCAAATAAATATAGGTTGAAGAAACATCTTTGGGCGCATGTTTTTCAATTTTTATTTTCGGGAAGTCGCCCGTGGATACCAAGTATTTTATCATTTTTTTTCTTCTTAAAACTCAAATGGGACTTGTGACTAGCACTGTAATATTGCTCGTAACAAGGTCTATCACTGATTTAAAAAAAAACACATTCCACTATTGCGGCTTTTGGGAGAAATATACCATTTCGTTCTAAGGTCAAAAGATACAACATAGGGTTGTCGCTAAAGGTCAAACATTTTATTTTAGTTAGTGTGTGTATGTGTTTATATGAATAAATAAGTTTATTCATATAAATCGCTTTCGTTGCTTAGTACTAACGGGCAGTCTTCCTCATCATTGGGTGGATCTTCATCATCTACCTCTGCCAACTGCAAGTTTTCTTCGTGACTTGTTTTCAAAAGTTCCAGCTTCTGACAGACAAAGTCGATTTGAGAATCTTTGACGTTGGGCGAGGTGTGCCATAGAAATGAATGGATCTGATGATTCTAACATAGTGCACGGTGAAAGAGATCGATCATAGTTTTTTCCTGTTCATTTTGCGACAGTGGTGTTCCCTGTCTGAGTGCCAGAATTTATTACGCGACTCGGTCGTTTTCTCTGAGGACATCCCGACAGGAAGTGAACAGGATTCAATAATCTTTTCACCGTGCACGAAAATGTTGTATACAGTCACAATCATCGGGTGCCAATTATATGACTTCACGTACCTGTCTGCGAGCGTGTGGCAGAAAATGTCAAATTTGTTTGCATCTAAAGGAAACTCGCAAGATATGGTGACAAGGATAACATACAATCCGTTGATTAGCCATGCATCTAGACCTAAAATCTCTGCAAATATTCAAAATTTGTCTGATAGTGCTGTCCGGGCCGAATTTTCATCATTAATGGTTTCAGCATTAGGTTTGACCACGCCCACTAATAATCCAATCCTATTTCTTATTTCAGTCTGAATCCGATTTTTTCGTTGTTCAATTATTTGGCTTTCACTGCTGCCCTTTCACCCTTCTTCTTGATTCACCATTTTGCACTAACGGATCGTTTGTATAACTAAGATGCAATAAAACCTCAAAAACGCGTATCCACGTATGTAGAGGACTATATACGATATTACCAAATTATTGAACTGGCTAGACGTAAGTTTACAAAATGAGCATCTTAACTGCGAAGATGTTTCAGTAACAATATTTAAGTCTTCCGGTCAATTAAGCTCAAGGTTAAGTTACAAACAAATGTTATGTTGTGACCTCTCAAGTTTGTATTTATAGGTGTCAAATTTTTAATCTGTTCTTCTATGTAGTTTTTTTCAGGGAAAATAATATCACTGGTTTCTTTTTTGTACTGGATATGTAGTAGTCAACAAAATTGGTACGATTATGGTGTAGGATTGAGCCAGGCAATGAAATTATTGCCGAATACGATACGTAAAGGCACAAAAGTAGTCGCAAAAAGGCTATTTTCGTTGATGGAAATATCTTCTGCAGATTGTGAGAAATGCTGCTTATATAACCCTTGGCCTGTGCTGCCATCAAACCCCCAGGACCCCTCAAATACGCATGCAATTCCTTGTGTGCCTTTTCTTTTACAATATTCGATGAAACTAGCTTCACAACTTAAGACAATTCGTTGATGAGTGAGTTTCAGTAATCATTGTAAAGGAACTGATGCTTCTACTTCAGAAATTTCTACGTCCTCTATTAGATAGCATGCTTTTCTCGCTTTTGAAATTTCATGATAAGGTGGGTAAGCATTAAAATCGACTATTCAAATCCTACCGTATTATTTATACGCTGAGTTTTCCATCAATAATGACAGCCAAAGATTCCTCAGGAGTCAAGGATTTTGTGACCGCTGAAACGTTTTTTAAAACCACGGATGCTCGTTTTGGTGACGTTAAACAAATATTTATTATTTGTTCTGTTTTGGATGCGTTTGTCGTATCTTGCTTATATCATCTGAAGAGACCGTAGAAGCAAAAGCTTTTATTACCTTGCTCTGAGGTTCATTCTCTAGTGACCCATGATTGAACCATGATTCGTTTTCTGATCCTAAGATCTTGTTAAAACTTACACGAGGATCACTGGTTGATTCCAGAAGTTGTGAAAGATTGCATACCACACTAGGTACCGCACAGTCTGTAGCATCACTTTTAAATTCATCTGGTATGTCTTCGATGTATAATTTGTTCAAGAACGCGCCATAATTGTGTTTAAACCTTTTTTTTTGTTACTTTTACATTCCTTATAATAGCATAGCTTTTGTGAGAAATAGGTTAACAACTTCGCCTATGTTTTTTGCTAAATGAGATCTCTTTGAGGTGTTGACCAATTTTTCTGAAAATTACGGTTGTCCATTCCGAGGCTGTTGGGTCGTCGTCGTCAGATGACCCGTTCTCCTTATAGTTTTTGCTTTCTGCGTAAAATCATTCAAAAATGTGTAATCGCGTACAAACTCCTTGCGCATTTGCGAACACTTCCGAAGTCTGAGAACTACCAGCTGTGGCGCAGTCCACAGCATCGTTTGCCACTCGTATACCAACATGAGGGTTGGCGCCCTCGTGTCCCCCTTGCATTAAATCCTCCGGTTGGGGCCCGGATGGACATCCCCTAGCAGGTTGGGTAAGCCTGTTGAGGCAAAGTAGTGCCATGGGTCTGTAACGGCTCCATGGTGCCTCACCCCCGTTTCTCTAGGTCACATGTATTAGCGCGTGGTTTTAGTACATGCCTTACGCGGGTGGACCTCTTCCCACGCTACGTGTGACCCTTCATCGAAAAGCCTAAACTAAAAGGCTTACCAAGCATGTAATTCAATTTTATATCTAAATGAGATATATATAAGTTATAGTAATACATATTGGAAAATTTATAGTTAAAACTAAATAAAATGCTTAAAGGTCAAATAAAGTGACAACCCTAACATTATTTTTTGAAATGTAATTACATCCAAAAGCTGCAATAGTGAGACGTCGTATTTTTAATCAGTGATAGGCCTTTTTACGAGCAATCTTACAGTGCTAATTACAAGTCCCACTTTTGAGTTTTTAAGAACAAAATGAAAACGAAAATTTGAAAAAATTACTTGTTATCCACAGGCTCTTTCTTCCTCCTGCCCTTATCCCACATTATATGAAGTCGGCACAACATGTTACTTGTTATAATAGTTGTGACTTAGTTTTTACAACCGGCCGTCTGCTTGATGTTAACCCCTTTTTGGGGCAAAATCTGTCATCTTTTTTTATTTAAATTATTTTCTCGTTTCACATTGAAAATAAGATACGAAATTTCCTTGTCAATCATCTAATATATCCTCAAGCGACACTTTTATTAGTTTCTGCTTGAGTAAACAACATTCGAGTGTCGCTTTGGGTGTGCAGGGTGCACTTTTGATGGGTCGCCGACTTTTACGGGGTCTGTGCACAATTCACATTCGACAACTACGTCACGAAGGCTTCTAAATAGGAAATTCGCAGTGCCGAGCGTCTTCAAATGCTCTTAGTCCTGCATTCCGTTGCGCTTGAATGCAGAAACAGGCAGCTTGCGCACAATACGTTCATCTTCATATATTTTGGTGGTGGCTCACAGCAATCTTCCTCTTGGCAAGTTAGAGGCCTTGAAACTCGCGGCTTCTTTTCACAACAATACATAACCTTCGGCGAAGGACATCGTGGCAAGCAGGGATAGCACATAGGTGAAACTTCACAACACGTTGTTGGACAAGGGGCCACTAACATCGGACATGCTTAACGTGACCATACGTCCCGCTTTGGGCGGGATTGTCCCGCTTTCAGGCTGTCCGTCCCGCTGTCCCTAACGAGAACAAAAATGTCCCACTTTTAGGAATAAACCTTTATACCTACTTAACTACTTGCCTACATTAATATCGCGAAAGACGGCAGCGCAGCGTAGACGCGGGTTGACAGTCAGGAACAAGCGAGAGCGAGCGACTGACATGCGAGAACGGGATAGACGAAAAATAATAGTTCATTAATTTATCTGTTGTGCCGTGTGGCCGTGTTGGCCGTGTGGTCCCGGCCGAAGAAAGAATAGGGCCACCCCAAATCATCCCAAGGGAGTCGTAAAAGCCGACTGATGGGTCACTCCCTCTGTCAGCTTGCATGCGGCGAGGGAAGAACACCTCTAGGTTTCCCTTTAGAGGTTGGGAGGTCGGACGGCAGTCGCTCCCGTAAAAACCAAAACAAGCCAAATAAAACATGGGTAGAACAAGGAAAGGATGTGTCACGGATAGGGCGTCGCCGCAAAACGACGCGCAGGAACTTCGCCCGACTCCTGTGACAAGTGGACTAGGGCTGCCGTGCCGTGGGCGAGCACGGCTAAAGACACTAGCCCCATCCAAAAGGAAACTCCGCTTCGCAACGTGGAATATTGGCACGCTAACCGGACGCGCGAGAGAGTTGGCCGATGTGCTCTCCAGGCGGAGGGTGGACGTGGCGTTCCTGCAGGAGACTCGGTGGAAGGCCAGCAGATCCCGGTTCATTGGGAATGGCTACAAGCTGATCTACACAGGTGCACCTGGTGGGGAGAATGGGGTTGCCATAGTGCTCTCAGAGGAGTTCCAGAACGACATTTTGGAAGTGAAACGTCATAGCGACCGGCTTATGGTCGTTAGGGTGCTTATCGATGGGGTAGTTACCCACTTGATAAGTGCCTATGCGCCACAGGCCGGTTGTGACGACGCCGATAAAATAGCGTTTTGGAATCAACTCGGAGAAGTGCTCCGTGGAATCCCATTATCACAGGGGATCGTTTTGGGGGGTGATCTGAACGGTCATGTGGGTGATGAATGTGGGGAATTTGAGCGTGTTCACGGTGGATTTGGGTACGGTAGCCGCAACGCAGAAGGGCAGGACATCCTCAATACGTGTGCGGCTGCCGACCTTGCCATCGTGAACACGTATTTCAAAAAGAGACCCGAGCATCTCATCACCTACAAGAGCGGGAGGAATGCTACCCAAATCGACTTCCTACTCACTAGGAGACACCACATCAGCAAAGTAGCCAACTGCAAGGTCATACCCGGTGAGAGTCTCACTGCACAACACCGTCTTCTTGTCATGGACCTCTGCGTGAAGCCCAAAGGCAAATGTGTCGACCGCCTTCAACGCCGAATCAGGTGGTGGCTGCTTGATGAAGTCAAGTCCCAGGAGTTCGCCTCTGCCATCGGCGACAAGTGCGCCGGAGGTGAGGGCGAACCGGTTCAAGCTTACTGGGACAGGATTCAGGCGGCTATCCTTGGGTCGGCGAGAGAGGTGCTTGGCGTGTCTAAGGGCGGACGCAAGTGTGACAAGGAGACTTGGTGGTGGAACGACTCAGTCCAGAGGGAGACCAGGGCGAAAAAAGCCCTCTTTAAGAAGTGGCAAGCGTCCGGATCTCCTGAAGATCGCGACGCATACAGAGATGCCAAACGCGCCACCAAGAAAGCTGTAGCCAGAGCCAGACGAGACCACTTACAACCACTTTACGATAAGTTGGACTCGTCTGAGGGGCAGAAGCTCATATATAAGTTGGCGCGCTCCAGGGTCAAAGCGGCACAGGATATCTCCAAGTGCCGCTGTGTAAAAGACCCCGGGGGCAACTTGTTATGCGAGGACCTCGCGGTGAAGGAGAGATGGCGCTCATATTTCCACGAGCTGCTGAACAAGCAGCATAAAGAGGTGCAGCCGCCAGATCTTCCTCCGAACCAAGGACTAGTGCCACTGATAACGCCTGCAGAGGTACAGAATTGCCTTCGCCGCATGAAGAATCGGAAAGCTGTTGGATCCGATGGAGTCCCCATCGAAGCCTGGAAGGCGATGGGCTCTCGTGGTGTGGGCACTTTAACCGACCTTTTTAACCGGACACTCCTCACCGGTACGATCCCGAACCAATGGAGGCTGAGTATCATTACTCCAGTCTTCAAAGGCAAGGGATCGGTGCAGGAGTGCGGTAACTACCGCGGTATAAAGGTCATGTCCCACACCATGAAACTCTTCGAGAGGGTTATCGACTCTCGGATTCGACAGGAGTGCACTGTCTCGGAGTGTCAATATGGGTTTCGCCCTGGTCACGGGACAATGGACCCTGTTTTTGCCCTAAGGACTGTCGCGGAGAAATACAGGGCGAAGAATACGCCTCTGCATTGCCTGTTTCTCGACTTGCAGAAGGCCTTCGACTGTATTCCTCGCGCGATAATCTGGTGGGCATTGCGGTCCAAAGGGATTCCAGAGGCCTATATTGAGATCATCCGAGACATGTACCGTGACTCCGATTCCGTGGTTCGGACTGCTGTTGGCGACACAAAACCTTTCGCCATCACCGTCGGGGTGCACCAAGGATCCGTCCTTAGTCCGTTTCTGTTTAGCGTGGTATTAGACGTATTGTCAGACAGCATCAGATGCTCACATGAGCAGCCCCCGTGGCTGCTTATGTATGCTGATGATATCGCGCTGGCAGACTCGGACAGGGGTAGGCTGGTGCGACGTGTGAAGGCGTGGAAGGAGTCGCTTGAGAACGGTGGTCTGAAGCTCAATGTGGCGAAGACCGAGTACTTGGCCTGTAACTCCACAGATCTCACACCCGTACGCATAGACGGCAACACGGTCGAGCGCACGGACCATGTGAAATACCTGGGATCTGTGTTTCATGCGTCTGGTGACATCGATTGCGACGTCAAGGCACGCATTGCTGCCGCGTGGGCCAAATGGCGTGAGGTAACTGGTGTCATTTGTGACCCCAAGATGCCGGTAAAGTTGAAGGGACAGGTCTATAAGACCATCATTAGGCCTGTCCTTTTATACGGCTGTGAAGCGTGGCCGGTGTTAGAGCGACACAAGCAAGAACTGCGTGTCACGGAGATGAATATGCTGCGGTGGATGTGTGGAGTGACGCGGAAGGACCGCGTTAGGAACTCCCGCATTCGCGGTAGCCTTCATGTCCGTGACATTGCAGATAAATTGCAGGAGTGTCGGCTCCGTTGGTATGGCCATGTTTTACGGCAACCGGGTGCTTACGTGGGAAACAAATGTCTGGCCATGCCGCCTCCGCCGGGCCCCGGCAGGAGGGGTAGACCCAAAAAGTGCTGGCTTGACGTCGTAAAGGGTGATATGCGTGCCAATGGGCTCACTACCAGGGATGCTGAAGATCGCGCGAAGTGGAGTAGAAAAAGTCGGAAAGCGGACCCCGGGCACCGAAACGAAAGTTTGGGTGGCAACCGGGACTAACGCTAGGATGATGATGATGATGATGAATTTATCTGTTGTGCATGTGTTTATTAGAAACTTACCGAATATTTATTCGAAGTGCTTATTGTATTACAAAATACATACTAAAGTAACTCTAATTTTGCTGTATCAAAGTAGTTTTTTGTTGGGAAATTATTTTTAAATATTATTTTTAGGGCAAGTTGGTGTAAGAATTAAGATGTCAGTGAGGGTAAGATACCATAAAAAATTATTTCAAGTCATTTTTTAAACCATAATTTTTATTTTGCACTTATATATACATCTTATTACACTGACGTATCCTATATATGTATTTATTTATATACGAAATTCCGTAGGTGTCCCGCTTTGATACGAAAAAAAAATGGTCACGTTAGACATGCTGCTAATTGCTCGCAGTCTTCTGCACGCCATTTTTATTTAGATTTTACTTCTTTTTCTTTTGTAAATTTTATATCATAAAATAAATTTCCCCAAAAGGGGTTAACGTCAGGCACGCGGCCAGTTGTAAAAACAATGCCACAACTATTATAACATGTAACATGTTATGCCTACCCCATATAATGTGGGATAAGGGCAGGAAGAAGAAGAATAAATAAATTTCCAACAGAATTTTGATAATTTTGACGGATTTGATTACTTTAAAAACTTTTTTATTTGATTACTCGGTATCCACAGGCAACTTTTCAAAACTAAAAATTTGAAAACATGCGCCCAAAGATATCAACCTATATTTATTTGAAATATAAATTATCTTGGACAGTTAAGTTTTAAGATTTTATTTAATTTTTTTCATGAAAAGATCACTCAAGTTTCATCATTTGTTGTAAAAAAAAGGTATTTTAAATACACACCTGGGTGTTTTACTCTTGTATTTAAATTGCACCCCTTGATTGATTAATAATGTAAACAGCAGAGGCAATTTTTTTTTTGGTGCTTTGAAACAATGCGGTGAAGAGGCGTTGTGAGAAGCGTAGACAATTTTGCAGCTTCTCATCTTCCAGAAACTAGCAATAAAAACTTAAAACGCTATTATATATATGCAGTAATTGGCAACGGATATTTGTTGCCAATAGATTAGTAGATTATTGCCTTTACCACGACTTATTGAGGCTTTTGAAAGAGATTTCGGGGTTAAAAGTAAAAATATTGCCATCAAACCGCGATAATGTAGTGAGAGCGTTTTGAGATATTTGTTGCCGAGTGTAACCCTGTAATAAATTTAACCCTTTGTATTAATTTTTATCACATGCCCGTTTGGATGGCAACCATCCATGGACTATAAATTCAGCCATAATAACCTTGCGTTGTATTCCAGCGTTAAGCTGGCTTCACAGCTATCCGGGAGACCCGTACGGGCTGTCCGTATGCGGAAGACCCGTACGGGTCACGCCCGCAGTGCTCTGAAACGTGAGTTCAGTCATATATGGGGTATATAGTTATACGGGCTCTACCCGGAGCGGGTCGCTTGCGCACCAATCCGCATCGCTGTGAAACGATGTACCTAGCTCCTCACATGTGCACCCGCTCCGGGTGCCCGTACTGACAGCCCGTAGGGATCGTCCGTACAGCAGTGAAACCAGCCTTAGTGACACAGGTTCCAGTACCCGTTGTGGACAGCAGCGTGGCAGAAGTGCCCCAAGCGTCGCAGACATCCATAGGTGACGGTAATTGCTTACTATTAAGAGAGCCGTCAGCCTGTCTGCTGTTCGTCAGCAGCAAAAAAACATGTATATTTATAGGGGGAGGACGTACAACTTAGACCAGCAAACACCAATTTTATTTGCTCGTGGTGCTTGACAATAGTAGAGGCTCTGGTAGCCAACGAGTGGGGGAATAACCATCTTGAATATGCTGACCTTACTATATTCCTGGTTGAAGATAGACCTTCATCTACGATGCAAACTGAGGGTGAGCCGGATCAGGCTTTTGGGTATGCCGCAGCACGGTTCAAGTCCGTACTGCGACCTCTTGGTCCCAATCCGGGCAAGTTCATCGGATTTTTCATTGCCTATGATGCCCGCATGCCCGGGGATCCAGCGAAAGATTACTTTATTTTTCTCACCTAAAGTATTTAAGTAGTCCATGCAATTTTTGACGAGTTTCGAAGCTATTAAGTCTGAATTCAACGCCAAAAGTGCTGCTTGACTGTCAGAGTGAATGTATATCACATGATTGATGAAGTCTTTTTGCAGATTCACTTCCGCACATTCTAAAATGGCGTAGACCTCTGTTTGGAAGATGGAGGCATATTTACCCAGGCTCAGACTAGTCTTGAAGCTTGGTCGCTCTCCAAACACACCACAGCCTACATCATGTCCAATTTTGGAGCCATCGGTATACCATAAAAGGCTACCGCTCTTCCAGGAGATTTTCTTTAGCACCCAGTCCTCTCTGGAAGGAATTTCCACAATGTAGTTCCTCGATCCTACAAACTGTGGAAGCATATTGTCCAATGGCATGCCTAGGATGGAGTGCGTGACTACTAAGTCTTTTAGAGTCCTCAGCGTGTGTGAGAGCCAGTTTTTTGACTCCTGTGCATTTATCCTGTGTATGCTGGCCAACGCCTCATACTGAATAAACAGCGGGAGAGGCGGTAGGCTGAGCAAAGCATCAAGGGCTGCTCCAGGAGTTATTTTCATGGCTCCCGTTACCACCATACATGCCGTACGTTGCAGACTATTTAGCCTGTCAGAAGTTGTCTTTTGGTTGTCTTTTTGCATCGATGTCTCACTAATATTTCTCGGCAACTCGTCCTTTTTCGCTAAAATTATACAAGAAAAAAGCTAGAAAATATTACATATTGTTATATTTGATTTTTACAGAAGTGACTGTCGTGTGACCCATCAACCCCAAAAGGAATAAGCGGAACGGTGCTTTTTCTGTGTTGTTTGAAAACCAGTAAAAGAAGCTGATCTAATAGTTACTTTTTACGACTCCCTAATGTAAGAAAGTAATGACGTAACACAATACATATTTCTGATCGAGATTATAGCAAATTATAGGCCTGCGGCAATCTTTGATTTATGGAACATATCGTCGATTTATTGCAAGAACTCATTAACTGTAAAAATCACTAAATACGTTTTTATTTATAATGGGCTCATTTTTACATATTCTACAAAATGCAGAAACACTAATTTCTAGCTGACCAATTTTAGCCGTTACGTCTTTGGCTAATCAACATAACCACTAACTAATTCCAACTAAAATGCTGTTTTCCCAAAATAATGAAATGTCACATAATGACTCTTGCAATAAGCCGACGATATTTTGTACATAGGCAGTAAAAATATAAATTTGTAAGCAGATGTTTCAGGCTAGCATGTACTATATAAATGATAATTATCTTTAATTTCAAGTGGAAATTAATTTAATTAATTAATTCTTATATGAGCATAAACCCGAAAACAAACTGACGGACGCGTCTATATCAGAGCCCCCGGCTTCTATTCAATGTTGAGTCCTGCTCCCAGTCTTGGTTCTGGCCATGGTTGGAAGCGACACCGGATGGATCATCGCCCCTCTTTCAGCGTGTTAGTTATATCTATGAAGGAGGCGGCAGGGTAGGAGTAGGAGTTGACGAAATAGCTCCCCTCCCGCCACCACAGGAGAAGAATGCGTCGCTGGAAGGCGTAGAACGAGTTCCGGCCGCCAAAAACAGGGGCCTCGGAAGAGGTTATTTTGTCTGCACCTATACCACGAAGAAAAGATGCATGTGCTGACTCACGCGCCTCCTGCAATCTCACCCTGACTCACCTTGATATGAAGGGCCTTGGTGTGAACCAAGACATCTTTCCTTTGACCAGGGCCCGTAGTCGATAGAAAGACAAAAATATTATATACGCTTCGACCGCAATCTAAATTTTTCTATAATGGTTGGATGTCTGATTTTATATTGGGTACTTCCGATAATTTACACACTAATCCAGATCACATATAAGTCGCGACTATCAGCCGCGCGGGCAGGTTTACAATGGCTTAATATCAATTATTTGATAATTATGAGGAAAAAAATCATGACCACTTATTTATATACGCAGCTCAATTTTTTGCTTTATTGTTTCAAATAATAGTAATTTAAAAGATATTAAGATTTCAGTTGATACACGTTTTGGGGATCTGATCTATGGGTAATGACAACTTAATGATTTAATATGATTATTTACGCAGCTATATAAAGATGCGTTTAATGTATTATCTTTAGTATAGTTTTAAACATTGAAACTAAAATGTATCTTAAGGTTTTGTTGACTCTTTACTTGGCTGTTGCTTGCTACGTAAGTATTTATTTGGATTTTATTGTGCTGCGCGTTTAACACTTGGCAAAATGACGCATATCGATTTGATTCGAATTAAGCAACGGGTTTTCGTTGTTCATAAGAATAGATAGATTAATCAGTACTATAATCCTTTTACTCTGTGCAAGGGTAGAATACTAACCCCTGCGGCCGGGGTCGGTATGTCGTAAATGGCGACAAAACAACCCTAGCTACGTGGTAGGACCTCAAGCCCGTCTGGATAGCAACTACCCTTGGTCTATAAATATGCCACCATAATAACCTCGTGTTGTGTTTCGGCGTTAGTGACCCAGGTTTCTGTACCCCTATTACTGTTAAGTGGGACATCTGCTGTTTCTCAGCAATAAAAAAAATATCGCTCGTATACCCAGTAAAACCACCCTGGTGTTCTTTCATATGTGTGGAGTCGCAGTGAGGCCACGACAGTTTGTGAGTCTGTTGCGCCGGGCGCTTTTGCGGGCCTCTACAAAGCTCTTTTTTTATTGCTGTAGGACAGCAGGCTGACGACCAGCTTAAAATTTAGCCATCGCGAACACGCTACTGTCCCATAAGGGTACAGAAACTTGGGTCACTAATGCCGGAACACAAGGTTATTATAGCGGCATACTTAAAACCGAAGGTGGTCGCCATCCAGACTGGCTTGAGGCCCTACCACATAGCTAGCTACGTGATAAGGCCAACAAGGCAACAAAACAACCCGCTCTAAGGTGGGTTGTTTTGTCTCCTTTTATGACAGGCCGTTCCCGGCCGCAGAGGTTAGTATTCTTTCTCCGCCCCTGCACGGATAAAAGAGGACGGTAACCTCATCATATTTTTTCCTCACTAATGCTGTAGATATTAACTTATTTTTCTATACATGACTCTGTTTTTTTTATTAGTACACATTTTTCAATTTATTTATTTTGAATTAAACATTTTGTAAATTTTGAAAAATCAGGCAAGATCTGAAGCTGAAATCAGAGCGTGGTTCTTCCGCCAAGGCGTGGAATGCAGCAAAGAGCATCCGGTGACCAACGAAGACTTAAAGTTGATGCATGAACATAAATTCCCCGAAACGAGGAACGCTAAATGCCTAACTGCATGCGTTTTTAGACGAGTTAATTGGGTAAGAATATTGTTCACAAATAAAGTCAACTAAGCCTGGTTGAAACCATTGGTTAAAAGGACTTGGGCTTCAAAGTCGAGACTTAGATTTCAAGAAATTGGTGGGGCGCAGTTGTACATACGCCTAATATATCCAAAGCATACTGAACATACGTATAGCATGACAATATCACCAAATTATACAATGTTTTATGCTAACAAATATTATTCTATACAAATACTACTTACGTAAAAAATCAATATACTTGATATATATTAAAATATCTACCGATACTTACATCAGTAATAATAAATCCTCTCTTATGTCATAAACAACTTTGCGTGTACAGCTGAACCTTCTAGATAATGGCGCCTCAGAGGCGTCTACTAAACCGAAATAACATTATAATATATATACTAATATCCCATAATGTTCCACTGTTGAACTCGGGCCTTCTCCTAAAGGGAACAGACAATATACCTGCCACCCTTGTCAAAGAGGAATGGCGGGTTACATATACAGGTAATTTCGGTATGCAGGTTTAATCACGATGTTTTCTTCACCGTCGGTCGGTACGTGGTAATCATGCTATAACAAACCACTACTACGTACCTTGACCACGTACCTCACTGAATTAGTATTAAAGAATAATGTTTATTTTCTCTTGTATCTCTCCCATTCAAAAGCATAATAACTAAACTAAAGGTTTGTAACTAAATTCTGAATTCAATCTAATGTTTAGATATCATGTCAGTCTATATAATTTCAAGGTACGCCAATGCTTCGGGCTGTTAAATTCACTTCTTAGCAGCCGTAGCCCCACCTCATCGGAGGTACTTATACTTTAGCTAAGCGCGATATCCCTTACACTTCAACGTTTTACTTTAATTCTAATGATTGTCAGATATCTCAGGTAGATATGGCTGTCCCATTGACTCTTAAGCTTGCTTATTCGAGGAACTATCGGGAACTTTAGTTCTCTGACGGGAACATTCATACATTCTACATATACATTCTATACCATAGTGATGTACCTACATCATTATCTATGTGATTCCCTCACAGAATCTCCAACACTTTCCATAATTCGCTGAGCGAACAGGTTAAATAAATAATAAATAAATACAAATGTATTGGGACATTTCACACGTCATCTAGCCCCAAACTTAAGTTGCATATCACTTATTTTTTGGGTACTAGAGTTATCTATTTATTTACAAAAGAAAACTATATATGTAGTATATCAGTTATGATATACTACATATATAGTTTTCTTTTGTAAATAAATATATATGATACATAAACACCCAGCCATTGGACGGGGAATTG